>CM029621.1:8177617-9377617 GCA_017311315.1 Dendrocalamus latiflorus
ACCGCTTATTGGTGATCAACCACGTTCGCTTTCGACCATTCTATTTTTGACTACGTTGGTTTCAACTATATTGGTTTCTTTGGTCATTGACCACTCAAGTCAAATTCTGATTATGGTGGCTCTCAACCAAGTTAGCTTTCGACCACATTGGTTTCTGACCATTCTTTGGTCGTTGACCACTTGAGTCGAATTCCGATCACGTTGGCTGTCGACCATGTTGGTTTTGATCACTCACTGGTTGACGATCATTCAAGTCATTTCCAAGCACTTTGTCGTTCGACCGGTTGCGGTAGTACCACGGGATCAACAGCGGGAGTACCACATCTACTGTTTTCCATAGTAGTTCAGCTCTGTGTTTCTCTAGATTTTGAGTAGGGTTCCTATCTGAATCTTCATAGCTTTGTAGCTATCAGAGCAAAAAAATGAGTGAATACTTGAGGGAAATTTTTAAGGCATTCACCCCCCCCCCCCTCTGTTGCCATCTTCGGTCCTACAATCACCTACACCGCACACATTGTGATTAAGTCACAAGTACTAGTGGACTTCGTCACCGAACACACCCCCTGGGTCAGCAAGCCTACGAGCAACCTTCTGAGCCAGTATGGGCCCTACACACAGACGAAGTGTACAGTGCCACAGGAGTAGGGGTGGGGGCCATTGTAACAACACACGAGGACCGAAGTCTCACGTATGTTGTGCGCCTCAGCTTCCCCATAACCAACAACAAAACAGAATATGAGGCCCTGCTATTTAGGCTACAAAAGGTGAAGGCGCTTGGAGCGCGAAGGGTGCTGGTACACACGGATTCCTGTCTTCTCATGGGACATGTCGACATATTCTATCAGGTTAAGGACCCCAACTTAGCCAAATACCTCGCCGGAGTAAGAGAAAAAGAGTGACATTTCCTGGAGATCACCATCAAGCTAATACCGCAGGCTGTCAATTGAGAGGCAGACACCTTGGCAAAAGCTGCTAGCTAAGGACGAGAGCCGCCCGTAGGCATTTTCTTCGAAGTCCTAACCTCCGCAGCCATACCCAAGACCACCCAAGACCAGCCACTTTACTTGGTTGTAACTAGAAAACACCTTTCCAACATAAGATGGCCCTCGTGACTTATGTCGGGGTACAAGAATAACTGAACAAGGCTTTATTGGTATACATAATACAGGTAGGCTACATTAGTGTAAATTAAAAATTTTTACCGTGTAAATTAGGAAGCCATACAAGTAAGCTATCATGGATCATTACATTAAATACGTAGTGCAGCGGAAGAAGAGTTAAAGATCTCCAGTTCAACGTAGCGCATGCCGATGAAGTGAAAGTTATCGATTGTCCAACGTATCTGGAAAACGATTCTTAGAAGTTGGTCATCCTCTAGCAGTAGTCGATCTCTACGAGCCGATTGTCTTCTCCTCGAATTGTCCTGATGAGCACCGCAATCGCAGCAGTGACTCTACTGAAATCCACACTTCCAAGGATGAAACGTTGTACGTTGATGTGCTAGTACTAACGTGTATGTCAGGGTTTTTGGAAGGAGACTGCTATGGTTTGGTGGGTAGTGCAATGTCTCTCTGTATTGCCCCCAGACCCACAACCTAAGGCACCCTTTATATAGAGCCTCCGACCACTTTTCCAATATGAGTAGATATCGTATCCCCACTCGGAGAGCTTCCGATTGGATTCTTATCTATTACGAGTAGAAATCATTTTTGACTTGGAGTCTATCATTCTGATCTTTACTGTTCTAACACATTAAGTATGTAACCCTGTTGGTTCATTTTTGGGGGAGTGGCCGCCACCTTAGTCCAACCAAACCATTGCTCCAAGAAGCCTAATACTCGAAAGGCCATATGACTAGCCCAAGAAGGCTATAACAAGGAAAAAGACGGTAATGCCCCAACAATTGTAGACTCAGATCGGGGTATTTATGTAACAAACCCACTCATGGCTATAAATATATGTCCTAGGTCGCCATGGTGCAGAGAGCTCTCTCTTTTTCAGAAAAATCTAGGTAGCACAAATTTCTATCTCTGTCTCCATGGTTTGTAAAGCTTCGGGCAGCCCCTTTGTGCCTCCCCGTAGCCTTCTTGTTTACTGTTTGGTCTATAACTACAATAATTAACGTTGTTCGTGGGGGATGGACATAGAAACTATGGACCATGGTAAGCGCCTTCGAAAGCAATTATGCCAAAGAAGGTGGTGACATCAACCTTGAAAAAGATGTAAACTCCAGAGAAGAAGGCAGCATTGACCCCCAAGCAAAAAAGGGGCACCGTCTCCAAAGTCGTCACGGTGAGAACATCGGAGGAGGTCTATTATGGACTCCCGCCCTCGTGGTAGAGGTGCATCGGCGTAGTGACATCTGAAGTGGCGATGGGCAACAAAGTAGGTCCTTTGACAACTCCACCGATGATGGGGCAGGAAGCACCGCGAGTAGAGGACTCGATGGCGTCGGCCGTCTGAAACCCTAAGACTCGTACCGGCATCGACACCACTCCCATCACCGTTCGAGGGACGAAGGGCTTCCTCCCTCCTACAAAGAATGTGGGCAGAGACACCCTTGAGGTGATCTGCGGGATACTACGGCAAGAACTGACATGCCTAACTTCAAATGTGCATAACTTTCACATACGAAATCCGTTTGAGATCCACGAGTACTTGTTGGAAAGCTTCTCTCATCCTCTTTTCAATGGATTTGGTCTCACCTCCAAATTCTTTCTATATGCACCGTAGTCATCAAACGAAGGTGCTACATCACCTGTTTGGGCTAAATTGAGCCTTGTAATACTTGGACCCAAGGGGAAGGCGCCCCCTCTCTAGGCCCGTACTGTTCACAGGTGCACTATTCACATGAATAGTACCACCCCTTATTTCTTAGTTTTGTGCGGCTTTTCCTCCTCTATTTAAGGAGGCCGCACCCTTCTAGTTTCCTTCGATTTCGTTTGATGTGTTTTTCTATTGTGGAAACTCTTGTTCTTCACTTGTATCGACTAGACCAACCGTAAAGAACCTCTACGGAATCTCACCTTTTGAACTCAATATAAATATTTGCAATTTCAGATTGCTTGTTATCTTGTTCTTGCGTGTTCTTCGGTTGCATGCAGGAATAGACCTTCGTGATCAGGTCAACTGCGTTCTTGGCACGGTTGATAACGACTTGGAGTATGGTTTAGCGATTGCTTGGGTTCTGGTCATAGCCGGTTAGAAGCCAACGTCGTTAAAGTCGTTCTCCTCCAAATCGAAGTTATCATCCTATCGGAAAATCGGGACCCATTGCCTCATTAATTACAGTTAGACCATTCAAGACTAGCTGTGCTATTTCAAGATTGATCTTTCACAAGCCAAATGTACTGCAAACAAGCAAAACGGCTCGGGCACATTTATTTATGATCAGTACAACTCCCGGAAAGACGGCGTTGCAAAAAGGAAGACATGGGACACCGCAGGGAAGGCTTCATATCATTTTAGCCGACACGACAACGTACGTAGACGAGGGACCTTGACAACAGCATCACGGTATGAAGCCTGACGAAGCCGTCGACGAAGAGCTCGCCGCACAACCGATCAGGCCTATCGATCACTCGAACGCGCCCGGATGCTCGCTCTGCATCTTCACCGCCTGCTTCCACGACTGACGGCTCGAGATGGCCTCGTACCACCTCGCCACATGCTTCTTGGAAGTGAACAGCTTCTTGCCCTCCGGTTTACTGACGATGTAATGGGAGTTGGGGAGGTGAGACAGGTCGGCCAGGGTGAACTCGTCACCAGCCAGAAACTTGTTCTTGGACAGTATATCATCGTAGACGGTGAGCATCTGCTGGAGCTTCTTCACGTTCTCCGTGACGCGGGCCTCGTCAGGCTTCATGTTCAGCTGGGGCGCAAATGCGAGGTGAAAGACTAATTCAGAGCTAGGAGCATCGAAGCTCTGAGCTTCAGCTTGGAGCCACTGTTCGATCGATGCCCGCTCGAGCGAACCCGTGCCGTAGATCGTCCGGTTGCCGTCTTCTGGGAATTGAGTGCACAGGTACCGGCAAATAGCCCTTGAATCTGGCACAAGAGAAGAACCGCATTAATTGCCTATTAATTTGGTGATCCATTTAAGAGTCACTGAAACAAGAACAAGTAACCATCATCAGGTGTTTATGTTGACAGTCTGTTTACAATGCCGGCCATTGCTCACAGTAGTGCTGCTTTAGAATTGTGGTCTTACCAACAATAGTTTTGTCACCGTGCTTGAAAGTCACCTGCCCAGTCGGATCCTGCAGAGACACGCGACAGGAATGAAACCGAAGAATTTTCTATCTAGTTCATCTCGAAGAACCCCAGGAAAGTGAATGGATCGAAACGACATACCCGTAGCTTGATGAACTCGGGGAGCTTGTGCTCCTTCTTGAACGTGTCGATGCGGACGAGCTCGAACTCAAGGTTCTTCTCGAAGAGGCAGGTTAGGACCCTCGCGACGTCGGTGGACGCCGGCTGCCCGAACACCTGCAATCCTGCCGCCATTGCTCAAAATTGTGCTCGGTAATTTCTTCCTCAGTGAGCAATGTGTGCG
This sequence comes from Dendrocalamus latiflorus, assembly GCA_017311315.1. Taxonomy (NCBI): domain Eukaryota; kingdom Viridiplantae; phylum Streptophyta; class Magnoliopsida; order Poales; family Poaceae; genus Dendrocalamus; species Dendrocalamus latiflorus. Next base: position 8,182,173 of record CM029621.1, read on the forward strand.
ATCTGCAGGTGAGTGAGTGGCTGATGAAGACGGAGGATTCGTCGACCGGTATTTATAGGGGGAACTATATGCTTGCCTTGCTGATGAGGATTACAGGACAGCAGGGAAAAGAGAAAGCTCAAAGATAAAGAGAGGCGTCTGGATTATTGCTTGGAGCAACTACGTTGTCTCCAGCAAGGAAAAGAGGGCGCAAAAACGATCCCCCCATGTGTCTCCGGTGCGATCCTTTAACAATGGGGCAACCAATACGAAAGACACTGCAGAGAGATTTAATTGAATATTGCAAAGAAGAGGTTTTGATCCTTGTACGGTCACAAGTGTTTTTCAAGGATGAGCAAGGGGTGTTCAGGTTGGGAATTAGCGTCAAGGGACTTGGCAGTATAGATGACCCTCGTGACTCTTCGGGGTATAAGAATAACTGAACAAGGCTTTGTTGGTATACAGGTAGGCTATATTAGTGTAAATTAAAATTATCTATTGTGTAAATTGGGAAACCATACAAGTAAGCTATTACGGATTGTTACCATTAAACATGTAGTGCATCGAAAGAAGAGTTAAAGCTGTCCGGTTCAACGTCGCGCATGTCAATAAAGTGAAATTTATCGATCGTCGAACGTATCTAGAAACGATTCTCAGAAGTCGGTCATCCTCTAGCAGTAGTCGATCTCTACGAGCCGATTGTCTTCTCCTCGGATCGTCCCGATCAACACTGTAGTCGCAGCAGCGCCTCTACTGAAATCCACACTTCCAGGGATGAAACGTTGTACGTCGATGTGCCAGGTGAAGGATGTCAATGAGATGACCATCATCAATACGGCTATCCGAGGTCTCCAGAAGGGCCGACTCATCGAATACAACATAGACAAGACAATAATATAAGTGGCTAAGCTCTTCGACAAGATGGAGCAGTACGCTAGGCAGAAGAGGATGCTATGCGATGTGAGGGGAGGTCACATCGATCTCCCCTAAAGCCATGTCCACCCCCGCAAACTGAAAGCGGCGGAGGGTGCCAGTTGGACCATGTGATGGTCATGCATTTTGTTGATGATGAATAGTTGACATTTGGTTTTATTAGAATTTGTGTTCATGAAAGTTCTGGTCGATGCACTTCTACAATTGAGTTTTTAGGATGGCAAAATGACCATGTCTGGTAGTCCGATTGGCTTGTGATGACTAGTTCGATCAGCCTTGTGATGGATGGTCCAATCGACAGGTCCAAACGGTAGGCTTCGACCACGCTTGTTTCAACCACGTCCAACCTTGACCACATCCAGTTTCGACCGCGGTAGAATGACCATGGTAATCTGACCATGGTATTTTGACCTCGCCATTCTTTGATCACGACATTTCGACCACAGAACATCGACTATGGCAAAATTACTATACCTAGTCGAAGATGGTAAGTTACAGTGAACCGGTCATGGCTACGGTACTTTCCGATGGTCATACCTACAATATTTGTCTATGGTCGTAGCTATAACATCTAGTCAATAGTCATAGACTTTATTGGTCAGTACTCGATAGTCGTAGACTTTACTGGTTTGTACTTGATAGTCGTAGACTTTACTGGTCAATTCTCGATACTCGTAGACTTTACTGGTCGATACTCAACACTTGTAGACTTTACTTGTTATGCCCTAGGGTCCAAACCAGCTCAGACCTAACCACATTCTGGATAGACCACGCACGCGTAGCAACCCGCTTGCACTTTCGTCCTCGCTTCGCGCAAAATAGTTAACCGAGGGTGCTACTATTGGAACTCCTAGGCTTATATGTAAGTGCTTCTCAAGGTAAGCTAGCAAGGTGGGACTAACCCAGAAATTCATGTGCACACACACATGGGCCAACATGGGTCGGGGTGTCACATACACCCCCTCAAAGGACCCGACGTCCTCGTCGGACCAACATACCCACATCGGGGCAAATGATAAGGATCTCCCCTTTTGGCACATGTCCGTGCGTTTAGTGCCAGCACATATGCCATGCCGTGTGTCCACTCCGGGCCCACACGCGCCATGCGCCATATGCCCTCGCCCTTGACCCGCACGCGCCCATATAACCATGAGAGTCAGCTCTGATACCATTTGTAACGCCCTAGAGTCCAAACCGGCTCAGACCTAACCACATTCTGGATAGGCCACGCACACGTAGCAACCCACTTGCACTTCATCCTCGCTTCGCGCAAAACAGTTAACCGGGGGGTGCTACTATTGGAACTCCTAGGCTTATATGTAAGTGATTTTCAAGGTAAACTAGCAAGGTGGGACTAACCCAGAAATTCATGTGCACACACACATGGGCCAACATGGGTCGGGGTGTCACATTACTGATCGATACTCGATACTCGTAGACTTTGCGGTCTGCTCTCATTGTCTTAGGCTTTTTGATCGATTGTCGTAGACCTCGTGATTGGTAGTCAAAAGCTTTGTGATTGGTGGTCGTAGGCATCATGATTGGTACTCGTAGACTTCATGCTCGATTCGAGTGGTTTAATTCTTGCTATCTTCGAGTACTCATGTTAGGCTAGCGGTATGACAGGTTGGTGCCGATCGGTGAATAGCACTCAAAGGATTCGATACTCAGAAGATGGAAGTACTCAGTGGTCAGATGGTTGATGTACTCGATAGTCGGAAGGACTCGGTACTCGATAGTCGTGGTTTTTGTGATTGTGGTCAGCAATCGGTTATTGTAGGTGTTGTGATTGGTTGTTGAAGACTTATGGTATGTGATCGGTAGGCTTCGAGTAAGCGTTGGGATAGTGGTCTGATTGGCTATGTTCGGCAGTTGGACTGGTCGTGCTGAGTGGTCAGAAGGTGGATTTTTGGAGAGCGTGGATATTATGGTCGTGGACGAACTGGTTAATATTTGTAATGGTTTGGTTCTTGTCTATGGATAGACAAGGGTGTGTTTCGAGTGTGTGGGTTAATGACGGTCAAGTTGGGAAGAACTTGTGCCGAGAAAAAAGTTTCTTTGCTCTTTGAATGTGCAGGTGGGTGTAGAGACATTCATGGTCGGTGACGAGGAGAACCAGGACTAGGATGGGGAAGTCTGAGGTCCAAGCGATCAAGGATGTCACGTGAGGTGGTCGGGCTCACGCTGGAGCACGTGGAGATCAAAGGTGATGATGTGTGGAGAAGAAATGGGAGGAGCGGTGTCAGAGGCTTCAACACATGAGGTGTGATGCATGATGAAGATACAGGAGGTGCGGTCCTAGAGGTTTTGTCATGTGATGAGAATGGTTAAAACCCGTGTTTGAAAGGGTTTTGGGTCCCTTGATTTTGAGAAGAGATAGGATTGCATGTCCAGGTTATTATGGACACGGTTTGAGTTATCCGTGTTTGAGGTAAACACGGTTTAGGGCTCTAGCATATAAAAGCAGGTAGAGGTTAAGCGTTTTAGCCGGGGTTCTGTGGAGGATTTTATGCTAGAGTTTTTATTGGTGCCGTGAGGGCGCTTTGTAGTCACAGAATCTGAGCCAGAAATAATAGGTCAGATCTATTGCAGGAAAAGTTAGTAGTGTCAACATGTTTTCTGAGCATTGTTTTCTTGTGTCTTCGGAGGCATGCTAACACATCCCGATCTTGCGTGTCATGAGCTTTGTGTCTTTGGACGTTGGCTTTATTCAACCAAGTAGAGCACAATGTTGTCTTCGCGTGTCCTCATTCGAGCAGTCGAAACGTTCAAGAAGGTAGAAGCTTTCGAGCGGAAGGAGATTTTGACCACGTGCAAAGGTGGTCAGTGCGAGTGGTCGAACAATCGAAGTGTTCATCAAGCACGTGTAAAGGAGGTCAAGCGAGTAGACAAATGACTTATGGTCAAAATCTACATCCAGTAATTTATATTACTTTTCTTCTAATTTGAGATTTGTTTTCAGGTATCAAAAAGCGGAGGCAATCATTTACCTCTCTCTGATTATGCCATACGATCCTACAAGTGATATCAGAGCGGGTTGCGATGGCATCAAAGAGGTATGTGAACCATCTCCCTATGCTGAAACTGATTTTTCTTTCTAGAAGTTTTGGATGTAAGTGTACATTGAGGCGCAAGGTAGTGATGTTTGGAATAAGGTTTCTAGACCTTATGAGGTTCTTGCTACTATTATGACTCTAAATAAAATAGATATTGATCTAAATGCTCAAGCCTGTAACCTGTTAAATGCCTCACGTTAACTAGCTGCGTGCACTTTAATCCATTGAATTCGTGACTAGCGTTAGAAAAAGACCTAGATTAGTTTAGCTCTAGTTCTTGCCTATTATGGAGGCATTTGTATTGGCTATTGCTGATGGTCTTTGGCTGTGGCTTTTGGCTGAAAATGAATAGTAATAGTTGAAAGAAATGACATTTAGAGGGAGATGGCGAGCGGTGGAAAAAGTGAGAAAGAGATGCGTGCGTATAACTAGAGCAAGAGGGGTGGGGTGTGTGATGCATCCATGACCTTAATACGAGAGATTGAGAGTATCGGAGAAGATGAAAAATATCACCATGCGCAGATCAGATCAAAATCATCATATGACACACAAACAATCTCCGTTAAGTAAGCAAAAGGCAAAAGAAAATGGGTTCAACAAGGCATAGAACATTCCTCTGTCTCTAATCATACACTGAGCATGCCAACATATCACAAAGTCTTAAAAAAGGATATATTTTCTTTTCTTTTCTCTGAGTTTTTTCAATTAACAAAAGAATCACAATAGATCCATGTATCGTGATACAATCTTCCCGTTAATCACAAGCTAGCAAAGTAACGGACTCAATGACAGTTCAAAGATAATGATACCTGCCCTGCAGTTACGTTCTCCTAGTTTTTCAGGAATTCATGAACTGTCAAGTAACGAATTTGTAGGTTCAGATACCTAACATGGCTAGATACATCAGTAACATAAGCAGAGTCCCTCCGCTATCCCTTGCGCGGCCATCCTGAGTCTCGATCCAGTCTACTTCCTCCTCTCATCGTCCACCCCACCAGAAGCTAATCCATAACGCTTTTCCCCACAAAATTTTCATTTAGTCTATAATAAGACCATGCAAAGATATATGGCAAAAAGTGACCTGGAGCTTTAAGATGCAACATGTAACTCAAATGACGGCTTTGACTAGTTTGTCCAGAATAAATGTTGTTCGTTTCTCTCAACATCTGCATTTTTCGGTATCTCAGTGTTGCGCACAAAATGAAGACAGCAATGAGAACTTCTTTGCTCTGACATCCTGTACATAACCTGTTTACTCCCTGTGAGTCAAATGTTGATGTGAAGGGAGAGTTTCAGTTGATGTCATTGCCAGAGTACCAGTTATTCTTGTCATCATTGGCAATACCGTTTTCATCAAACCCCCCCCCCCCGACCAACTGCATAAGAAATTAAACATGTGGACATTAGACCAATCAACATTACAGTTAGACCAAAAAAAAATTCACCCCCCCTCCAAGAAAAATTCTCCCCCTCCAAAAAAAGAGACCGTTGGATCTCTAATCCAACGGTCCGAAATTTGGATGATTGTTGGGAAAAAACATCTGGGTGATACCTATACACACTCAAAAAAAACCCGACCAACTGCATAAGAAATTAAACATGTGGACATTAGACCAATCAACATTACAGTTAGACCATTCGAGACTTGCTGTGCTATTTCCAGATTGATCTTTCACAAGCCAAATGAACTGCAAACGAGCAAAACGGCTCGGGCACATTTATTTATGATCAGTACAAATCCCGGAAAGACATGGCGTTGCAAAAAGGAAGACATGGGACACCGCAGGGAAGGCTTCATATCATTTTAGCCGACACGACAACGTACGTAGACGAGGGACCTTGACAACAGCATCACGGTATGAAGCCTGACGAAGCCGTCGACGAAGAGCTCGCCGCACAACCGATCAGGCCGATCGATCACTCGAACGCGCCAGGATGCTCGCTCTGCATCTTCACCGCCTGCTTCCACGACTGACGGCTCGAGATGGCCTCGTACCACCTCGCCACATGCTTCTTGGAAGTGAACAGCTTCTTGCCCTCTGGTTTACTGGCGATGTAATGGGAGTTGGGGAGGTGAGACAGGTCGGCCAGGGTGAACTCGTCACCAGCCAGGAACTTGTTCCTGGACAGTATCTCATCGTAGACGCTGAGCATCTGCTGGAGCTTCTTCACGTTCTCCGTGACGCGGGCCTCGTCAGGCTTCATGTTCAGCTGGGGCGCAAATGCGAGGTGAAAGACTAATTCAGAGCTAGGAGCATCGAAGCTCTGAGCTTCAGCTTGGAGCCACTGTTCGATCGATGCCCGCTCGAGCGAACCCGTGCCGTAGATCGTCCGGTTGCCGTCTTCTGGGAATTGAGTGCACAGGTACCGGCAAATAGCCCTTGAATCTGGCACAAGAGAAGAACCGCATTAATTGCCTATTAATTTGGTGATCCATTTAAGAGTCACTGAAACAAGTAACCATCATCAGGTGTTTATGTTGACAGTCTGTTTACAATGCCGGCCATTGCTCACAATTGTGCTGCTTTAGAATTGTGGTCTTACCAAGCTCACAATTGTGTTGCTTTAGAATTGTGGTCTTACCAACAATAGTTTTGTCACCGTGCTTGAAAGTCACCTGTCCAGTCGGATCCTGCAGAGACACGCGACAGGAATGAAACCGAAGAATTTTCTATCTAGTTCATCTCGAAGAACCCCAGGAAAGTGAATGGATCGAAACGACATACCCGTAGCTTGATGAACTCAGGGAGCTTGTGCTCCTTCTTGAACGTGTCGATGCGGACGAGCTCGAACTCAAGGTTCTTCTCGAAGAGGCAGGTTAGGACCCTCGCGACGTCGGTGGACGCCGGCTGCCCGAACACCTGCAATCCTGCCGCCATTGCTCAAAATTGTGCTTGGTAATTTCTTCCTCAGTGGGCAATGTGTGCGATCTGCAGGTGAGTGAGTGAGTGGCTGATGAAGACGGAGGATTCGTCGACCGGTATTTATAGGGGGGAACTATATGCTTGCGTTGCTGATGAGGATTACAGGACGGCAGGGAAAAGAGAAAGCTCAAAGATAAAGAGAGGCGTCTGGATTATTGCTTGCAGCAACTACGTTGTCTCCAGCATGGAAAAGAGGGCGCAAAAACGATCCCCCCATGTGTCTCCGGTGTGAATGTGATCCTTTAATTGAATATTGCAAACAAGAGGTGTTTTTCAAGGATGAGCAAGGGGTGTTCAGGTTGGGAATTAGCGTCAAGGGTCTTGGCAGTAAAGATGGCCCTCGTGACTTATGTCGGGGTACAAGAATAACTGAACAAGGCTTCGTTGGGATACGTGTATGTTACATTAGTATAAATTAAATTTTTTTTACCATATAAATTAGGAAGCCATGTGAGTATGAGATCATGAATCGTTACCATTAATCACACAGTGCAGCGGAATAAGATTTAAAGTAGTCCGGTTCAATGTAGTGCGTGTCGATGCGTGACCGTGTTGGTTTTCGACCATTCGTTGGTCTTCGATCGCGATGGCTTTTTGACCATATACTAGTCTTCGACCATGTAGGTTTCGACCACATTGGTCTTCGACTACGTTAGTATTCGACCTCTAATTGGTCTTCGACCATGCTGGTTTTTGACCACTCATTGGTCTTCGACCACATTGATTTTTTGATCACACGCTGGTCTTCGACCACGTAGGTTTCGATCACATCAATTTTCGACTACGTTGGTTTTCGACCACTCATTGATCCTCGACCACACTGGTTTTTCGACCGCTTATGGTGATCAACCACGTTCGCTTTCGACCATTCTATTTTTGACTACGTTGGTTTCAACTATATTGTTTCTTTGGTCATTGACCACTCAAGTCAAATTCTGATTATGGTGGCTCTCAACCAAGTTAGCTTTCGACCACATTGGTTTCTGACCATTCTTTGGTCGTTGACCACTTGAGTCGAATTCCGATCACGTTGGCTGTCGACCATGTTGGTTTTGATCACTCACTGGTTGACGATCATTCAAGTGATTTCCAAGCACTTTGCGTCGACCGGTTGCGGTAGTACCACGGGATCAACAGCGGGAGTACCACATCTACTGTTTTCCATAGTAGTTCAGCTCTGTGTTTCTCTAGATTTTGAGTAGGGTTCATATCTGAATCTTCATAGCTTTGTAGCTATCAGAGCAAAAAATGAGTGAATACTTGAGGGAAAATTTTAAGGCATTCACCCCCCCCTCTGTTGCCATCTTCGATCCTACAATCACCTACACCGCACACATTGTGATTAAGTCACAAGTACTAGTGGACTTCGTCACCGAACACACCCCCTGGGTCAGCAAGCCTACGAGCAACCTTCCAGCCAGTATGGGCCCTACACACAGACGAAGTGTACAGTGCCACAGGAGTAGGGGTGGGGGCCATTGTAACAACACACGAGGACCGAAGTCTCACGTATGTTGTGCCTCAGCTTCCCCATAACCAACAACAAAACAGAATATGAGGCCCTGCTATTTAGGCTACAAAAGGTGAAGGCGCTTGGAGCGCGAAGGGTGCTGGTACACACGGATTCCTGTCTTCTCATGGGACATGTCGACAATTCTATCAGGTTAAGGACCCCAACTTAGCCAAATACCTCGCCGCAGTAAGAGAAAAAGAGTGACATTTCCTGGAGATCACCATCAAGCTAATACCGCAGGCTGTCAATTGCGAGGCAGACACCTTGGCAAAAGCTGCTAGCTAAGGACGAGAGCCGCCCGTAGGCATTTTCTTCGAAGTCCTAACCTCCGCAGCCATACCCAAGACCACCCAAGACCAGCCACTTTACTTGGTTGTAACTAGAAAACACCTTTCCAACATAAGATGGCCCTCGTGACTTATGTCGGGGTACAAGAATAACTGAACAAGGCTTTGTTGGTATACATAATACAGGTAGGCTACATTAGTGTAAATTAAAAATTTTACCGTGTAAATTAGGAAGCCATACAAGTAAGCTATCATGGATCATTACCATTAAATACGTAGTGCAGCGGAAGAAGAGTTAAAGCTCTCCAGTTCAACGTAGCGCATGCGATGAAGTGAAAGTTATCGATTGTCCAACGTATCTGGAAAACGATTCTTAGAAGTTGGTCATCCTCTAGCAGTAGTCGATCTCTACGAGCCGATTGTCTTCTCCTCGAATTGTCCTGATGAGCACCGCAATCGCAGCAGTGACTCTACTGAAATCCACACTTCCAAGGATGAAACGTTGTACGTTGATGTGCTAGTACTAACGTGTATGTCAGGGTTTTTGGAAGGAGACTGCTATGGTTTTGGTGGGTAGTGCAATGTCTCTCTGTATTGCCCCCAGACCCACAACCTAAGGCACCCTTTATATAGAGCCTCCGACCACTTTTCCAATATGAGTAGATATCGTATCCCCACTCGGAGAGCTTCCGATTGGATTCTTATCTATTACGAGTAGAAATCATTTTTGACTTGGAGTCTATCATTCTGATCTTTATGTTCTAACACATTAAGTATGTAACCCTGTTGGTTCATTTTTGGGGGAGTGGCCCCCACCTTAGTCCAACCAAACCATTGCTCCAAGAAGCCTAATACTCGAAAGGCCATATGACTAGCCCAAGAAGCTATAACAAGGAAAAAGACGGTAATGCCCCAACAATTGTAGACTCAGATCGGGGTATTTATGTAAAACCCATCATGGCTATAAATATATGTCCTAGGTCGCCATGGTGCAGAGAGCTCTCTCTTTTTAGAAAAATCTAGGTAGCACAAATTTCTATCTCTGTCTCCATGGTTTGTAAAGCTTCGGGCAGCCCCTTTGTGCCTCCCCGTAGCCTTCTTGTTTACTGTTTGGTCTATAACTACAATAATTAACGTTGTTCGTGGGGGATGGACATAGAAACTATGGACCATGGTAAGCGCCTTCGAACGCAATTATGCCAAAGAAGGTGGTGACATCAACCTTGAAAAAGATGTAACTCCAGAGAAGAAGGCAGCATTGACCCCAAGCAAAAAAGGGGCACCGTCTCCGAAGTCGTCACGGTGAGAACATCGGAGGAGGTCTATTATGGACTCCCGCCCTCGTGGTAGAGGTGCATCGGCGTAGTGACATCTGAAGTGGCGATGGGCAACAAAGTAGGTCCTTTGACAACTCCACCGATGATGGTGCAGGAAGCACCGCGAGTAGAGGACTCGATGGCGTCGGCCGTCTGAAACCCTGAGACTCGTACCGGCATCGACACCACTCCCATCACCGTTCGAGGGACGAAGGGCTTCCTCCCTCCTACAAAGAATGTGGGCAGAGACACCCTTGAGGTGATCTGCGGGATACTACGGCAAGAACTGACATGCCTAACTTCAAATGTGCATAATTTCACATACGAAATCCGTTTGAGATCCACGAGTACTTGTTGGAAAGCTTCTCTCACCTCTTTTCAATGGATTTGGTCTCACCTCCAAATTCTTTCTATATGCACCGTAGTCATCAAACGAAGGTGCTACATCACCTGTTTGGGCTAAATTGAGCCTTGTAATACTTGGACCCAAGGGGAAGGCGCCCCCTCTCTAGGCCCGTACTGTTCACAGGTGCACTATTCACATGAATAGTACCACCCCTTATTTCTTAGTTTTGTGCGGCTTTTCCTCCCCTATTTAAGGAGGCCGCACCCTTCTAGTTTCCTTCGATTTCGTTTGATGTGTTTTTCTATTGTGAAAACTCTTGTTGTTCACTTGTATCGACTAACCAACCGTAAAGAACTCTACGGAATCTCACCTTTTGAACTCAATATAAATATTTGCAATTTCAGATTGCTTGTTATCTTGTTCTTGCGTGTTCTTCGGTTGCATGCAGGAATAGACCTTCGTGATCAGGTCAACTGCGTTTGGCACGGTTGATAACGACTTGGGTATGGTTTAGCGATTGCTTGGGTTCTGGTCATAGCCGGTTAGAAGCCAACGTCGTTAAAGTCGTTCTCCTCCAAATCGAAGTTATCATCCTATCGGAAAATCGGGACCCATTGCCTCATTAATTACAGTTAGACCATTCAAGACTAGCTGTGCTATTTCAAGATTGATCTTTCACAAGCCAAATGTACTGCAAACAAGCAAAACGGCTCGGGCACATTTATTTATGATCAGTACAACTCCCGGAAAGACGGCGTTGCAAAAAGGAAGACATGGGACACCGCAGGGAAGGCTTCATATCATTTTAGCCGACACGACAACGTACGTAGACGAGGGACCTTGACAACAGCATCACGGTATGAAGCCTGACGAAGCCGTCGACGAAGAGCTCGCCGCACAACCGATCAGGCCTATCGATCACTCGAACGCGCCAGGATGCTCGCTCTGCATTTCACCACCTGCTTCCACGACTGACGGCTCGAGATGGCCTCGTACCACCTCGCCACATGCTTCTTGGAAGTGAACAGCTTCTTGCCCTCTGGTTTACTGACGATGTAATGGGAGTTGGGGAGGTGAGACAGGTCGGCCAGGGTGAACTCGTCACCAGCCAGGAACTTGTTCTTGGACAGTATATCATCGTAGACGGTGAGCATCTGCTGGAGCTTCTTCACGTTCTCCGTGACGCGGGCCTCGTCAGGCTTCATGTTCAGCTGGGGCGCAAATGCGAGGTGAAAGACTAATTCAGAGCTAGGAGCATCGAAGCTCTGAGCTTCAGCTTGGAGCCACTGTTCGATCGATGCCCGCTCGAGCGAACCCGTGCCGTAGATCGTCCGGTTGCCGTCTTCTGGGAATTGAGTGCACAGGTACCGGCAAATAGCCCTTGAATCTGGCACAAGAGAAGAACCGCATTAATTGCCTATTAATTTGGTGATCCATTTAAGAGTCACTGAAACAAGAACAAGTAACCATCATCAGGTGTTTATGTTGATAGTTCGTTTACAGTGCCGGCCATTGCTCACAGTAGTGCTGCTTTAGAATTGTGGTCTTACCAACAATAGTTTTGTCACCGTGCTTGAAAGTCACCTGCCCAGTCGGATCCTGCAGAGACACGCGACAGGAATGAAACCGAAGAATTTTCTATCTAGTTCATCTCGAAGAACCCCAGGAAAGTGAATGGATCGAAATGACATACCCGTAGCTTGATGAACTCAGGGAGCTTGTGCTCCTTCTTGAACGTGTCGATGCGGACGAGCTCGAACTCAAGGTTCTTCTCGAAGAGGCATGTTAGGACCCTCGCGACGTCGGTGGACGCCGGCTGCCCGAACACCTGCAATCCTGCCGCCATTGCTCAAAATTGTGCTTGGTAATTTCTTCTCAGTGAGCAATGTGTGCGATCTGCAGGTGAGTGAGTGGCTGATGAAGACGGAGGATTCGTCGACCGGTATTTATAGGGGGAACTATATGCTTGCCTTGCTGATGAGGATTACAGGACAGCATGGAAAAGAGAAAGCTCAAAGATAAAGAGAGGCGTCTGGATTATTGCTTGGAGCAACTACGTTGTCTCCAGCAAGGAAAAGAGGGCGCAAAAACGATCCCCCCATGTGTCTCCGGTGCGATCCTTTAACAATGGGGCAACCAATACGAAAGACACTGCAGAGAGATTTAATTGAATATTGCAAAGAGAGTTTGGATCCTTGTACGGTCACAAATGTTTTTCAAGGATGAGCAAGGGGTGTTCAGGTTGGGAATTGGCGTCAACGGACTTGGCAGTAAAGATGGCCCTCGTAAATTATGTCGGGGTATGAGAATAACTGTACAAGGCTTCGTAGGGATACATGTAGGCTATATTGGTGTAAAATAATTTTTTTACCGCGTAAACTAGAAAGCCATAAAGAAAAAGATTATGGACTGTTATCATTAAGCACGCACTGCACGGAAGAACAGTCCAGTTCAACGAAGTAAGTACTAACCAGCACGACAATTGAATAAATCTTTGTACTAGAATAAGGTAGCATGCCTCATTGATCAGTTGCATGCACTTTGATCTATTGAATTCATGACTAACGTTAGAAAAAAAACCTCCTCTAGTTGCTTATTTGTTTCAATAAGTTACAACTTACAACAGTTTAGCTCTAATTCTTGCCTATCTGAGGGCATTCATATTGGTTTTTGCTGATGGCTTTTGGCGTTGATTTTGGTTGAAAATGAATAGTAATAATTGAAAAAAGTAGCATTTAGAAAGAGGGATGAGCGGTGGAAAATGAGGAAGAGATGCGTACGTATGACGGGAGCAAGAGAAGTGAATTGTGTAATGCATCCATGACCCTGCCTTATCCCGGAGCGAGACGGTAGTAAAGGAATAAATCCAAAATTTTATCCCATGAAAGACTTTTTATTTTGTATGAATAAAATTTTAGTACCCACATGTACTTTTAAAAACCACAGTAGTAAATCATCAATATTAGAAGTTAATTCTTAAAAAATATTGGAAGTGCAGATATGAACTGCAATTTTCTCAAAGTAGATCTCATTTGTTTCGATCACTATAAAATACTTTTAAATCTAATTAAAAAATTATTGTGAAAACTGTGGTGTGTGAGGTTCATGAGATTGGGCACCACCTGTAAGTGTAATAAAAACACTATGCGCACTTAATTAGCACTGATATGTTTAGCGCTAATTAATTATGATTAGTACTAATTAAATATGATTACCACTAATCAAAGCACCAAATAAAATTTGATTAATTTAGTGCTTTAATTAGCACTAATTAAAACACTAGGTAATTATAATTAGTACTAATTAAAATATGATTTATGCTAATTAAAACGCTAATCACATCACGCACAGTGCTGGCCACCTCCTACCGAACAGGGAGGGCTTGACAGATGCCTACCGAGCTCCCGTAGCTCAATAGGTGTCTGCCCGAGCTGGATAGATCTATGAAAGAGGTTAGATTTGTAAAACAGTTATTTGGAGACTAAATTTGAAAAGGAATTAGCTACAGTGATATTTTTATGAACAGTTCATTGGCAGCAAGGTTCTTCTTGTACTTTGAATTGGCACTTGAAGAGTTAATTTGGTACAATCTTTTAGCATAGCAAGTTGGCACTCTGTCCTGACTCCTCTCTAGTTTGGGGAATTGTACATTCAAATTCAAATCCTTCTTATACTTTGAATCCGTCAAAAAGTTCTCAAATCTTGGTGTTGTGGCATTCTATCAAATCCAAGACCCTTAATATCACGGGCTTTAGACTAAGCGTTTGATCTGTCAAAAAATGGAATTCTAAAGTGTTGGAATGCCCTTGGTGCCACATTTCTCAATATTATCAGTACTCACTAACACACAAAGTATGCAGCCATAATGTGAGTTAGTAGAACATATCAATACACCAGCCTTTGCAAACTAAAACTAACTGAAAAAAATTCCAGTAATATACAACTGATTAAAAGATCAAGTTTTCTTTCTGATGACCAAATGGTAGATCGGAAATACAGACAAATAAAACTGGCAGCTAGATGAACAATTTTATTCAGTAAATAATACATGAAGACAAAAACATTTTTAAAGCAAAGAGGTACAGCAGACATCACAAGAAGGTTTCATATTATTTTGGTCACACAACAATGTAGGCGGGGGATTTCGACAACAACGAAAGTAGCAACGATGACGAAAGAGCACAGGGCAGTAGAAGCCAGATCGATCAACAATGGAGCCATTCATGATGAACTCGCCGCTCGCCACAATTAAGCCATTACTCAAATGCGCCAGGATGCTCCATCTGCATCTTGACTACCTGTCCCACGTCTTGCGCTTCGAGATTTTGTCATACCACCTTGCCACATTCTTCCTGGAAGTGAAGAGCTTCTTTCCTCTCTCAGAGACAGAGTTCACAATGTAATGTGAGTTTGGAAGATGAGAAAGGTCAGCCAAAGTGAAATCATCGCCAGCCAGGTACTCATTCTTTGAGAGTATTTCATCATAAACATTGAGGACTTGCTGGAGCTTCTTCTCATTTTCTGAAATAACTGAATTGTCTTGAGGAATGTTCAGCTGAGGAGCAAATGCCAGATGAAAGACGAGGGCAGAGCTGGGAGGGCTAAAGTTTTGAGCTTCTGCTTGAAGCCACTGTTCTATTGATGCCCGTTCCAGGGAGCCAGTTCCATAAAGGGTCTTGTTTCCCTCATTTGGAAACTGGGTACAGAGGTACCGGCATATAGCCCTTGAATCTGCATAGAAGGTTCACGTTGCTTTTTAATCCTCAAGAAAGTGAAACCAATAATGTAAAGTGGCCATTGTGTGTTCTCCTTACCAACGAGAGTTTTGTCACCATGCTTTAGCGTCACTTGCCCATTCGGATCCTGCAAAACATAAATGGAAAATTACTACAGTTTTGAACTTACTTGAGAAACTTGAAACTAGATGTACCGTACCCGCAGCTTAATGAACTCAGGAAGCTTGTGCTCCCTCTTGAATGTATCAATGCGGACTAGCTCAAATTCCAAATTCTTCTCAAAGAGGCATGTCAGAACCCTGGCAACATCCGTAGATGCTGGCTGGCCAAACACTTGCAAGCCTGCTGCCATCCTTTCTTTTCGTTTGCTTGATCTCTTGCTCAAGCTGTGATATCACGATAAGGGATCACGGAAACAGGTTTCCTTGGCAGGTATTTAAAGAAACAAAAAGCGAAATTCTATGCTTGCCTTGTTGCCTAGCACAAGAGAAATGGAAAAGGGAAAGTGTAAAGATAAAGGGGAAGATCTGGATTCTTGCTTGCAGCAATCATAGTGTCTCTAGTAGCAAACAAGCCCTGCAAACAAAGTACTATTTATTTTTCAATTTGTTGTGGTTACGCACTAAGCAACAGATAACGGAGCTTCAGGGGCCCCGAGAGGGGTGTCTGAGGCATAAGATTCGAATGTGGGGGAGAGAAGTAGAATAGATGTGGTGATGCTTAATAGTCTTACAATTTCTCTTCTGAATCCTCACTCCCCCTCTAAGGTGTCCTATTGACCATATTGATAGCCATGGGGTGGATCTTTATACAAATGCCTCCTTTGAGGGGTTTATTATTAGGGGCATACATGATTTTTCCTTACTATGTCCTAACTGGACTTATTCTTTGTTTACACGTACGTTTGGACCCATGCATGGTGGCCGAAGGGGCCACAGTGGGGGGGCCACTCCCCCAACACAATTCATTCTTTCATCACTGGAGAGAAAAAAAACTAATAGAGAAGGAGTTTGTGAGGTTGCATAGAAGATTTGGGGTCATTGATTATGAGAATTTGGCTAGAATAAGTACGAAGATTGGCATCAAGTACCAGCAGTAAAGAGATCTTGTGACTTCTGTCAGGGTATAAGAATAAAGATTTTTGACAAAAAAAAAAGCATTGTCCCTAGTGTGGAGCCAGATATAATCCACCTGCTGATCCGATGGAAGATAAAACAGAGAACATCTCAGCATGTGCTTAGTCTTTAAGACAGAACAAAGGATATGCCTGCATGTGCTTAGGTTTCAATCCAGGCATTTCAGTTGTTACTTGTTAGAAGAACATAATTGATTTGCCTGTAAAAATGATAAGATGATCTCCTTTGCTGAAGTTTTCTACATCAGATTACTGATAAAAGTATGAAGTGGTACAATAAAGAAGTGCGAAAATGCATTGAACCAAGTGATAATTGGTACCTCATTCTGAGCAATTGAAATCGTCGTCAATTGTCTTGCACTTCAGCCTATAATGCTAGCAGCAACATATCAGAGAATGTTTTGGACATTTGTACTGCCTTAAATATGTCAGGACTATATTTCTTTGTTGATACTAATAACAGTTATAACTTCCAAATTGGTACATTTCATAGTTGTTTCTCTGAGTATATATGACAGCCAAATGCTGCAAAAGACAGTCCATAAATGTGGTCGTCTACTTCAATCCCAACACTGCCAGTGAGAGAATCTGTGGATCAACAAATGAATCAAGACATTTCCACTCTTGCATCATCTTACACATGTAGCACTCAACTCCCAGATCAGCTTAAAGCCTGAAATTATATTAACTTAAATTTCAACAGGTAGCTAGAATGACCCATTGGCCACTGAAGTAACAGAATGGTGCTCATTTAGTAGCTGCATGTTAGGGAGATGAGGGAGGATAGAATCTAGTTACTACAGCACTGCATTTGCAATTGACATCAGGCTACTTTGTTATCTAAAGATAAAAGGAAAATTGTTATCACACGGATAAACTTGAGGACCAGAGGAACAGATTCAACCATGCATAAACTCAATAACACCACATAGATGGATAGCAAAATAAAAAGAAATAGTACAAACAGGGCCGAGTCTTTCACACAACAGTGATGACAAGACAAAACAGAATGCGATTAATTGCCATCAGCAGCTGCTCAAAGAAAAAAGAAGGGAGCCTCAAGAGGGCCGTGGTGCACTCTGCAACTCAACAACCTTCTTCCATGCAGGACGAACCGAGACCTCATCCCACCACCTCGCCAGATTTTTTCTCTTGGTGATCAACCCCGCCTTGTTAGTCTTGCTCACAAGGAGATGAGTGTTGGGCATATGCACAAGGTCCGCCAGGGAGAACTCGTCGCCTGCAAAATACTGGCTCTCCCCAAGCAGCTGCTCATACACGTCAAGCACCTTAGCGAGTTTTGCTTCATTCTGCTCAACTGCGGCCATGTCAGTGGCAATACCCATAATTGGTGCAAATACGAGCTGGAATGCAATTGCCAAACTCGGTGGGTTAAAGCTCTGGCCTTCAGCCTCTATCCATTGCTCAATAGCAGCACGGCCTACCGCCCCATCTTCTTTCCTGCCTAGGAGAGTCTGGTTACCACGGTCTGCGTACTGCTCACAGATGTAACGGCAAATAGCCCGTGACTCTGCCAAAGATGCAATATATAACTTATCAAGACAATGGCCTTTATAGATCTCTTTCTTTTCTTTCACATTCAAGGACCACTAAGCTATCCACAAATAAGCACAGTCAACACTAGAATTTATCCTGATTTCACAAACTGAATAACTAATTGATGGAACGCGTGCAGATCTACCAAAGTTTTCCATCTTTATTGATGAACAGCACTTACAATAGCGAAAAAAAATGTGAAGTAACTAACTGCGGGGGCATGTTCTTGGCTCTTGAAATACTAATGCGATGAATCAATACATAATACCAACAAGGAAAAACTGGAGAAGCTACAAAAAGTAGTAGAAGAACTGGGAGGAAGGGGGTACCGAAGACGGTGGTGAGGTGGTCTTTGAAGGCGGGGACCTGGCCGAAGGGCTGGAGCTTGAGGAAGGACGGGGACTTGTGCTCGCCCTTGGACATGTCCACCGGCTCGAGCTGGAACGGCACGTTCTTCTCCAGGAGGCAGGCCGCCACGCGCGCCACCGCCGGCGAGATCACCGGCCCGTACACCGTCACAGGCGCCGCCATCGCCTCTCCTGCGGAGACCTAACGGAAGGGCAAATAGATAGGAAGAACCAGCAAGTAGCCAGTAGCCACTAGCTGGTCGGGGAAGAATCAGATGCTGCCGCACAGTGACAGCCCGCTGCCCATATACCACACCCTTCGCATTCTCAGTTCTGTTCTGGCGGATGGGCACGTTCGGCCTTCGAATTTTTTTAATTATGAATTATAGTATTATATCTATTTTTATTTTTTTACAGTTTTAACTATATATCGTCCGATCGTTGGACGATACGTGACCAAGTCGTCTAACCGTTAGACGATTAGACTCTGTTGCCCAATGGTTGACCGATTATGGGGTACACCCCCACATTGCCACATCGCGCGTGGTCGGCCGAACGCATTCCTCATTTCGGTTCGGCCGAGAGAAAAGAGAGAAAGGGAGAAGTGAAAGAGAGGAGAGAAGGGGAGGAGGAAAGAAAAAGAGGAGAAGAGGGGAGAGGAGGAAGGAGAGGAGAAGAGAAGAGAAGAGGAGATATGCACATCAACGATGGTAAGTCTCCTGCATTTCTTTGTAAATTTACTTTTGAAAAATAGTAGGATAGTAACTAAAATCATTATATGTATAGTTTTAAAACAAAGGTAGGTTAGCAATTAAAATTAGTAGATGTGTAATTTTGTTTGGTACATCACATATTGTTAATAGTTTTAAATAGTGTGGTCGTAGAACTAACGTCAATTTAGTTGTTAATAGTTATACATTCGAAACTATGGTAGGTTAGCAATTAAAATCATTATACGTGTAGTTGTGTTGGGTACATCGCATATTGTTAATAGTTGTAAATAGTGCAGTTGTGCCGGGTACATCGCGTATTGCTAATAGTTGTAAATAGTTGCGTAAACCATAAACCCTGAAAATCTAAACCCTAAAACCCTAGTATCCTAAAACTTCAAATTGATTTGCGGGTATGGCTTGTGACCTTGGTAGTTCGGATTGGCCTTTCGGCCTGCTGGACTAGCACGTCGACGCGTAGCACCGCGCGAGCCGTCATGTCCTGCATCCTAAGGGTGGGAACAAGGCGACCCAGTTAGAGGTAGTCCGTACGCGGACAGCCCGGCGGGCTTGGAGATTAGACCCATGCTGGAGAGACAGGTTCATGTACAAAATATGGCATGTCTTTTTATGATATTTTCGCTATGTATTTCTTTGTTCTTTGCAGGATGAGCAATGCCGGCCTTCTACCTCTCATGCGAATGGTGGAGGCCACCGATGAGGACGGCGTTCTAGTCGAGGAGATTGAGGCCGGCCCAGAGCGGTTACGATGGTTTCCTTTCGATCGGTCATTGCTGATAACTTTGCTGGATCAGTGGTGGTCCAAGACGCACACCTTCCACCTCCCGTTCGGGGAGATGACCCCCACTCTATGGGACATCGCGATGCCGCTCGGCCTGCCTATCGCGGGAGAGTTTGTCTCCCCCATAAGATGTGCCTACCAACTGGTGCGACGACCTACTGGGCAGGTTTGACAGGGTTCTTCTAGCCGAGGCATGTGCAATGCTTGCCGCAAGAGAAGGATGACCCTTGTCCTCACAGGCTGCCCCCTCTTATTGCAGCTGTGGTCGTTTGAGTGCTTTCCCCTCGAACGGCCGATGCTGCTCAATAGCGGTCCGAATCATTGCTAGCTCAATCATCCTCATAAAATTGTTCAGAAATTTATCATATTACAACAACATACGACGATCATATAATGTTATCGCGAGTCTAATCAATTTCGTGCCCTTCAGAATCTACGAAAATCACAAATGGATCAACTGATATTATCTACCTTTTTATTTCAAGTAAAAAATAACATACAAACAAGATTGTTAAATATAATACATACAAAAATCGTCATTTACTCCCTCACAATTATTTTTATCGGATTAATAAAATAATTATATTATTATTTTAAATCGACCAACCATTTGGCGACTTGGACTAGTCGCTCAACTAGATTGGGCGACTAGGGTTTTGTCGCCCAACGGTTGGGCGACAACGTCTAGTCGCCCAATAGTTGGGTGACTTAGCCACGTGTCGCCCAACCGTGTAATAATATATGGTCAAAATTGCCAAAAAAAACACAGGTATAATACTATAATTCGAAATGAAAACAGATTATTTAAAAAAAATTCTTTGGCCTTCTCTGCTGCAAGTTGGGAAAACACATTTTTGGTATTTTTACCATCAAAATCTGCAAACAAATCCCTTATCCTTGTGTGGCCCTGCGCCATTGGGCTTAAGCATTTGCTTCTAGCTTTTTAAATTTGTTTTTTCTTTTTTTATTTCTTTGCATTATCCATAACAACGTAACCTTTTTTCCTTTTTTAATTTCAATTATGCTAAAAAGTCTACAGCAGCTACAATACAAAAATAAGCCCCACACAATACCAAATAGTAAAAAAAAACTTGAGCTTTAAGCTCAATAGAGCACAGGTTAAAAAAATGTCGAGTACTACTATTGTGGTAAAACC
Source organism: Dendrocalamus latiflorus (assembly GCA_017311315.1). Classification (NCBI taxonomy): domain Eukaryota; kingdom Viridiplantae; phylum Streptophyta; class Magnoliopsida; order Poales; family Poaceae; genus Dendrocalamus; species Dendrocalamus latiflorus. The sequence goes on from CM029621.1 coordinate 8,202,970, forward strand.
CGCTAATAATAGAGAAAAAACTTTTAGACAATGCATAACATGCTGCACTAAATGGTCACATACGTGTTACGTTTTCAACTCAAAACGTATAATTTTTTTCGCAAAATTGGTGCAACCTTGTCATGATACTAACACCGTAACATGGTAACACCAGACACTTTATTTACGCACGATTCTTTCAATCACACATTGCATCGCACGTTTATGGCAATCCAAAAAAGCAATCATCCTTGAAACACACGCGCAATCATCTTTTGCCACGAAAGAGCAGAGGTTACGTGAGAAGGGAGGAACTCGTCGTTTTACAGAGTGGCAGTCGTCCTTGGAACCATGTGAGTGAATGTCCAATTGTCCACTACACAAGGAAGTGCAACTAGCTTATACTTCACGTATGAGGGAAATTTAACTTTTTGCCACTCATAACAATGCCACCTATCCAAATGTCATCCTTATCGTTGCATTCAACAATTTACCATTCTTAACATGTGGTTGACTAATTTTTTGCCACTTTCGAGCCCACAAAGCGTCATGTCAGCGCCTCCCCGCCCCGCTGGCCCGCCATGTCAGCGCTCCCCGCCCCGCTCGCCGGCGCCAGCGCCTGCGCCTCCCCGCTCGCCGGCGCCGCCGCCGGCTCCGTCCCCGCGCCTCCCCGCTCGCCGGCGCCGCCTCCGCCTCCGTCCACGCGCCTCCCCGCTCGCCGGCGCCGCCTCCGCTCCGTCCCCGCGCCTCCCCGCTCGCCGGCGCCGCCTCCGCTCCGTCCCCGCGCCTCCCCGCTCGCCGGCGCCGCCTCCGCCTCCGTCCCCGCGCCTCCCCGCTCGCCGGCGCCGCCTCCGCTCCGTCCCCGCGCCTCCCCGCTCGCCGGCGCCGCCTCCGCTCCGTCCCCGCGTCTCCCCGCTCGCCGGCGCCGCCTCCGTCCCCGCGCCTCCCCGCTCGCTGGCGCCGCCTCCGCTCCGTCCCCGCGCCTCCCCGCTCGCCGGCGCCGCCTCCGCCTCCGTCCCCGCGCCTCCCCGCTCGCCGGCGCCGCCTCCGCTCCGTCCCCGCGCCTCCCCGCTCGCCGGCGCCGCCTCCGCCTCTGTCCCCGCGCCGCCGCCCGCGCGCCTCGTGCTCTCCGACGGCGCGGGGACGGAGGCGGAGGCGGCGCCGGCGAGCGGGGAGACGCGAGGACGGAGCCGGCGGCGGCGCCGGCGAGCAGGGAGGCGCGCGCGGCGGCGCAGGCGCTGGCGCCGGCGAGCGGGGCGGGGAGCGCTGACATGGCGGGCCAGCGGGGCGGGGAGGCGCTGACATGGCGCTTCGTGGGCTCGAAAGTGGCAAAAAATTAGTCAACCACATGTTAAGAGTGGCAAATTGTTGAATGCAACGATAAGGATGGCATTTGGATAGGTGGCATTGTTATGGGTGGCAAAAAGTTAAATTTCCCCACGTATGATGGATGTAAGACCACGTTGTCGTAACCTCGTAAGTGATAAGTACTTAATATTCATCATGTCTCGCTTTTATTACTTGGATTTGATTTTTTTTATGAGTTTGAATTTCAATGTGTGCTGTTTTGGAGTCTCGGTCACATCGGCCTGACCAGATGATCTGACCACTAGAAGGGTGTGGTCAGTCAGTCAGAAGGTCGATCTGACCGGTTGCTATTTGGACGGTCTGACCAGCTTGTGTGTTACGATCAGACTGGTCCTGTGTCAAGTTGATGCCTAGTTCTGGTTTTAGGTGTTAGTCATAATGAGAGTCGATGTAAGTGTTAGTTATGGGGGAGTCATCCATGTGTGAGTTATGACGTGCCTTCATGCATGTAGTTTACTAATGGAGAGTCAAGTGCATATCATTTGTGTTCGAATCTATTACTTTGTTTTTTGTGTGTAGATACTTTGATGACTGTTATAGCCAGTGGCAAAACCAAGGCTACGGAAAGAGTGTTGAGGCCATGACATGTTGTGTAAGTCCGGGTGGAGCAACACCTCAAGCCGAAAGCACGGAAAAAAGACAAAGGTCGTGAAGATGTAATGCATGCATGTGATATACCAATTGGACCAATGTGTTTCAAGTGGTGACGTTCCTCGAAGCAGGCGTATGATCTTAACAACAAGGCGTTAGGTATCATGGATTGTGGAGTCATGTTGGTGTGCCATGTTGGAGTGAAAACGGATCGGATAGTTTTCAACCGATCCGGACAATTTTCGAATACGGATTTTATCAGCTCGAATGTTTATCGGATAGTATCAAATCAAAAACAAATATGGATTTTCTCTGTCGGATACGAATATAGATTCGGTAGCTCACTATCCGCCGAATACGGATCCGGATATTCAGGGGGCCGGATATCCGCAGCCTACACCCTCTATTTCAGCCCAGTCTATTTATATAATACTGTCATAGCCTATCATATAGTAGCATATACATCAATACATGGAGTTAGAGAAGAAATCTTAGCCTATATGAAGAATTCATGAATATTCTTCATAAATGTTTAGATCAAATAAACTAATTATGTTTTTGTTCATTTTGTGCGTACAATTTAAAGGGTTTTTATGTTTCGAGAAATATTCGTGATCGTATTCGATTCAATTCGTATTCACTCCGTATTTGTATTGAATATTATTCATATTTGTATTCGTATCTAGGATATCTGCATTCATATCCGTGTCCAGGAAAAAAATGAAAACAAATATGGCATAACCATTATCAGTCCGTATTTGATCAGTTTTCACCCCTAGTGCCATGGGACTTGGGCATTTCAAGTAATGACGGTCTTGACATAGACCTACAATCTTAGTAATAAGTTATAGGCATCGCATCATTGTGAAGACCGACGAATGATAATTTGGAAAATTTTCCAAAACTGGCTGGAGTGTTTGTAAAATCGCAACGCTGGCCTTAGTAGTTTCGATCACGTCTTGTGGGTGGGGTGTCTTATCAGCTTATGGAACCTTTGGAAGTCATGCTTTGAAAAGTGTACAAGTATGTGAGTGTAAAATCCATTTTTGTGTGGGTTACTAGGTTTTCACATATGTAAGTGGTGTAATCCACTAAAGAGTAGCTGGTTGTTAGAATTAAGTGAGAAGTGGGGAGCCTACACTATATAATTCTTGTGTTAAGTTGAGTCTTTTGAGAGACTTGAGTGTTTTAGGGTTAGGGTTTCGTTTGTGTTAGAACCTTATGTGTGTACTTTAAGCTTAAAGCTTTACTATCTTGAGGGATTAGCTATAAAATATTGCTCTCAAAGTGAAATGAATATCCAAAGTTTACTCAAATGAGTTATGCCGTAGATCCCCTCGTGTGCTTTTGATTTTCTTAACTTTCTAGTATGGATTTCTCCTCTTAAGAGTTTCTGGTGCCAATGACGTATAAGAGTTGTAGATATATCCTGGAGATCAGATCACATTCATTTAGGCATGATCTAAGGAAAGTTTTTGAGTTTACTCGGTTTTTCTTAAGATGTGATTTTTGGATTTTGCTTTTGTGGGTACTTTGGATTGAATTTGTGCTGTGTTGACGTGTGAGAATCTATCTCATGTCATCTAGACCATCTAAGACTCACGAGTAAGAATAGATCGAATTTTTCCTCTTTTGCTCGGTTTTGGTGCATCCTTCACTCAAATGAAAAAGGTTACAACTTTAGCAACAATTCTCTCAATCGTAAATGGAATAAGTTTGTAACATTCTAGAGAAAATACATACCAAGTTTCACGTCATTTGGATCGTTGGATCAAAACTTACGTGGATTTTAGGATTTGAAACAGCGTTAAAACTACTGTTCATTCACCTGATTTTACTATTCATTACGGTCTGACCAGAAAGTACAATCACTATTCATACCAGTATGACCAATTACAAATTCCAGTCTGATCGGTTAGGGTTTAGATTTCATGAAGTTTTGCATTCCTTAGCTTAGGGCTTTGATGAGATTATAAGATTAGTTTTCCGCTTCATGTTTTTATTAATATTTAAAAAAAGATTTTAAAAGAATCATTCACACCCGCTCACTCGCCATACTTCCAATGGATTTCTTTCACCTCACCGTAAGCATGGCATAAAAAGTGGTCATTTGGAGGATAACCAGGGAAAGATAAACTTACAAATACGAGTAGATATATTCACTTGATAAAAAGCACAAGACCTACATTTTACTATTTCAACGATCAAAAACGCCTCATATGAGGCAAGGTCAAGAAATAATTGAGACCTGGCAATAGAAATATGCAGGAACCACATCAGCAGGTGAGAAAGCAAATATGTCCATATACAACGTCCAGAATCTGAATATAACACACATAGCATGATGTAACAACAAACAAGTTGCCATACGCATACGGAACGGCCACATGTGGAAAGGTAACAGCAAGAAAATACCTTAACTGGTGGTACAACAAGAGATCCACAGATGGCTGATTAGAGCCTGGTGATCATTTTGGAGCAAGAAAACATGGCACATGGCAACAACTTACCGCATTATTCTTCCGTGATGGTTTCAGCGTCAGATACTGGCTCAAGCTCATCAAGATCATCCTCGTCATGCCGATACCAATCGGAGGATGTGTCCCAGTATATAGTCCCCAATTCTTCACCACGGCATGCCATGTGTAAGAAAGGGCGGCTTCAAGCCAGGGCATCCACCATAACCCTGTTCAAGCTGCCAGTTACTCCTAGCCATCGCAATCTTGGGAAGAAAGGTTTCTCAAACCACCGGATTGCAAGTGGTGTAATACCACCACAGTTGTAAAGATCCAGCAGCTGCAAGCTGCTGCCATAAGTGCCACCATCGACTTGCATGGATGCAAGAGCCATCACAGCAGCATCCCCTATTTCGGATTCTCCCGCATTCGGAGCTCAATAAGAGGAGTTCGGTTCCTTGCTATCAGCATGATACCGTCATTAGTGATACCTGGGATTCTTGAGAGATTCAACACCTGTAAGCACTGTTTAACAGAACCAGCAAACAACAAGGGTATGCAATCACTTGTTAGCTTTTGGCAACCCCTCAGAGATAAGGAAGCTAACAGGCATGTTCCAAGGCCCAGATACTTCAACGCTTGGTCACTGATATCGGTTCCGTCCAACAATAATGTTTACAACTTGGGAAGGCAGCTCAGAGCTCGTACAGCTTCATCACCAAGACTCCTGCAGTCCCTAAGATCCAATACATTGAGATCCTCGTTGAATGACAACCTCTCAATCCCAACATCGGTTAGGAGATTACACCACCTCAGACTCACATGTGTTAGGCAAAGGGAAGTGGCAATAATGTCATGGAAAACAAGATCAGTTAGCTGGCTTCCATGGGACACCCTAAGCTTATGAAGACCAGAGCAAGAGTGAATGATAGCACTGAAACCCGTGTCTGTCACACAAGAGAAACCACCAAGACAGACACTCAAGATTTAAGCACTTTTCAGCCATTAGCAGGATTCCCAGTGTTAAGGAGATAGAGTTGTATTAGGAGATAGAGTTGTATTCTATTCCATATATGCCTTATCTCTATATGGCATATCCTCTTGTACTCTCCTATATATATGGCCCTTTGGGTCTCATATCAATACACACAATATTCATAACATGGTATCAGAGAAATATACTTCAGCTTACCGTTTGGATTGATCTTCTGAAGACCAGCATTGGTGAGATCTGATGACGATGTAGGTTCTATAATGGGTGCATCCTGCAGATCTAGATGTGTCAATGATGAAAGTGCAGTTGATATGGAGGCAATTAAATGGTTGGTGATGAAGTCAACAGAGAGGCATAACTTCTGGAGGCTAGAAAAGAAAGCTGGTGCCTTGACATGATTCACGCGTTGTCGTGACTCCATAGCTGCAGTCAGAAGTTCAAGTAACATTGTTATTGGAATATAACCAATTTCAAGAGAGGACAGGCCTTCCGAAGCAGATGCCCACACATGGCTAAAATTGGAGTCATCAAACATTGAGAAATCAAGTGCTAAGCTGAGAGACTGAAAAGAAAGTACAAAAGTCGTCAGATTAATTCGGGTCATCAAACATTGAGAAATCAAGCGCCAAGCTGAGAGACTGAAAAGAAAGTACAAAAGTTGTCAGATTAATTCCACACTAGTGAAGGTATTCAAATTTCAAAGTACAAGTTAAATCACACAACTGCTCATTAGTAATTGCCCCGATCATCATGTGATGGCTATAGCTACGGTCCATGGTGAAAACTTTCAAGACTCTTAAGCTAGTATATGAAGAAGGATCACATAATGGAAATTAAACCAGCACGAGATAGCATCCCTTGGTTTAAGTTAACTAATTCGCTATTAAATCACAGGGCCGGTCCTGAGATTTTAGAGGCCCGGAGCGAAATTAGAAATAGAGGCCCTACTATAAATATCTAAATATAAATCTACATATACACATACACACACACACACACACACACACATATATATATATATATATATATATATATATATATATATATATATATATATATATATATATATCTAATTTACCAACAAACTCTTAAAATACATTATGTATTAAAAAAAATATATCAAAGAGTTTATAGATATTACCTTAAAATTTTCTTCTAACATTTCTAGAGTAGATGTGGACTTGCTGGTTTGGCAATTCCGAATTCCGCGGCTGATCGGCAATCGCTCGCCCGCTCTGCTCGGCTGTCGGATGATCAACTCATCTAGTCGCAGACGGCAGATTCGCTTTGCTGAGTTCGCTTCGCTCAGCCGCCGCCACCGGCCGCCGCGTTCTGCTCGTGCTGTCGAATCAATACAATACGCCTTGTTTTGTACGCAGTACGCGCCTGCAAATCTGCAATCAATCAATACAATCATGCCATTGCAATATTGCATGCAGCATGCAGGCCATGCAAAGCGGATGACTGGATGACTCTGGATGCAGGCCATGCATAATGCATTATGCATGCAGATCTCACGAGTCATCACGCCGCGCGACGGCGAAAACCGAAAAGTGGTTGCGCGTCGGCCGCTGCCCGCTGGCGCTCGGCTTGGTCGCTTACCGGCTGGGGGACGTAGCGCGGCTGCGCGGCTGCGCGGCGGAGAGACGTCAGACGGCGTGATAGCGCTAGACTGCTGGCACGGCGCCACCGTAGTTCCCAACTTCCCTAGTCCCTACGGCTCTAGAGTCCTAGACGAAATCAGGAAAAGACGATCTGAAGATGAGACTCACATAGCCGGATCTGAATAGTATTAATATACTGTATACTCATACATATACAACATATATTAGTGTATGGGGGCCCCTGGGTTTTGGGGGCCCAGGGCGGCCGCCCCGCTCGCCCCCCTCCAGGGCCGGCGCTTAAATGCTCAGATTGGGCCTGTACGGTGTCTTCCATTAATGGAAAGCATGTTACACCAGTGACTGAAATCAAACCGATCCTGACCTACCTCCAACTGAGAACAGCCATTTAGCAATTCCTCCAGATCAAAGAAGCTTATGGGCAGGCCCCTACGCTCAGCAAGGGAGTTCAGAGAAAGCACCCTACAAGTTAAAGAAAAGATATCAATTTCGTACTGCGCAACAGAACCAATTAGAACGGATGCAATGCAAGCAAATAGTGACGCTAAGTCGCTAAACTACAATAGTAGAATTCATAAGCAAGCCTCACTCAGCACACAGATTTATACCGTAATTTGCCGTGCCAAGTGACTTCTGTTACGCGTACCGGTGCAACCGCGGCAACGTCACCATGCAGAGGTAACAGAGCAGTGGGGGTATGCAGCACGACAGTACCTGAGATCCCGGCAGGTGGCGCCGAGCTCGCGGAGCAGGCGGCCGCTGATGTTCTCGCAGTTGAGGAGCAGCAGCTCGTGCAGGCTGGGGCGGGCGAGGCAGCTGATGGCGGCGTCCTCGAGCTTCGCGTGGTCGAGGCGGAGGCTCCGCAGGCTCGGGTTCGGCGGCAGCAGCGGCCGGAGCAGGTCGTACGTAAGAGACACCTCCTTCAATCACAGGCAGAAACGAAACGAAAGCACGTCAATAATCCTGAGCCGCAGTAGTGATGCGATACTGCGATGCGTGAGTAAGGCGCTCGGGTACGGACGAGAAGGTGGAGGGAGGGGAGGAAGGAGAGAGCGTGGGAGGCGCAGGAGCGGAGGCAGCGGCAGGCGGCGGAGGCGGCGAGGAGGGAGCGTACGTCGAGGCGGGAGAGGATGGTGGCGACGACGGCAGCGGGGAGCGCGGAGTCCATCGCCGGCGGGAAGGGGGGCTCGATCGGATCTGGCGGGGAAGGCGGAGAGATTTTTTTTTTTTTGAGCTCGGGGAAGGCGGAGAGATGGTGGTGCTAAATGGAGGGTATATGATCAATTTTTTCTGTTAGGGGAGGGGTGGGAGAGAGAGACGGCGATTTTTGAGGAGCGGGGACAGAACCATTGCTGCGTCGGGGAAGCTTCGTTTCATCTCACGGGGCCCAAGCCCGCCCGCATGGTGCCGAGCGACTGCGTTGCGGGCCGAGGCCCAGATTGACCGTGCCGTAGCGCCGTAATTTTTGTTGTGGGCTTCTTCTCCTCGGCTGGTAAGTTCGGTGAAGTTACTAGCGTAGTTTTTACCGCAGTTTTCTTTGTTTGTCTTGTAGGATTGTTTTTGTTTGTACGATACGTCTGCTCGCAGACAACAATGTTCATACTTATAAAATTTTATGGGAATTTCTGTAGCAACGCAACAAAGACACGCTCAAGTCTCCTTTTTTGCTGGGAACCAACACATTCAAGTCGTATACGTTATTACGTTATGATGAAGAAAGCTTTGTATATACTTACTGTATTTAAAAGGAGCTATTACGACGCAAAGTAGAATCCTACGTAAGAAAAGGAAAGCTGTTTTCCGAGAGAGAGGGGGAAAAAGGAAAACGAAAGCAAGGCAGGCCCGTGCAAGTTACAAGTTAGGCTGCGTCAACGGGCTGGGCTGAGGCCCCAGCCCCCCTGACCTTACTTCCAGCCCACAAGATTTTTTACAAAATATGAAATATATAATAGATATATTAAATATATAATGTTAGTTGGGTTAAAACTATATATTTATATCCGCAAATGAATTCAGCACGCACTCTATATATCTCGCATGCGGCCAATGTAACACATTAGGCCTATTTTTCTTCTTACCTCAGCCCTTCTCATACAGACCCAAAGAGATAAAGATATAAACAAAATCGTAACATTTGTTTCTTTCTCTCATTTTGTGGATGTCTGTGTGGGAGGTGGCTCCGGCCTTCGAGTGGCGAGCGGGCAAAGATGCAGGCTACGGAGGTGAGCGATGACCGATGGACATGAGTTGCGGAGCCATGGAGGCGAGCGACAGCCGTGAACGCAATGACGGAGTGCAAGGTAAACATGTGGCAGTGTAGACGAGCAGAGAGGTGTCGCGGGTAAGCGGGCGGCGGTACGATGAACAGGGAGATAGAGAGTGGGCGGCGGGAAGGGAGCAACGCGGCGGCTAGGAGGGAGCGCAGTATTAGGAAGGGGCAACATCTCCAACTCACTGTCATCATCCCCTCTCTAGATCTAGGTGTGCTCCGCCTATTTCACTTATTTTCTTTCTTGCTCCACTTTGCTTTACTCTGCTTTGTTTCGACTCCGATTCTTTCTGGAGTCTAGCATTTACTTTCTTCATTTTTTTCTAATAGATGCTGTATAAAAACACAATTTTTGCCTTGGCAATGAGTATTTAGTTGAACCCTTATTACATATGTTTACATGCTAATTTTTGCTATGTTTTGCTATATGGAAGGACATATAACTTCCTCTTAGATGAATGATTCTTGCTGACGGGGAAAAGAGCAACATTAGCAAGGTATACAACTGTCATTAATATTTATAATTTGTCATTTAATTCATGTCATTATGCTCACTTTATGTCGTCCATTTCCTCATAAGAAATCATTAATGTCTATAATTTATGTATTTTTATTATATCTATATACATGTATCGTTATATCGGTGTTTTAGGGAAAACGATGTGTTACGATATCAATATATCCGAGTAACTTAGTTCTGAAGTCCGAACACCCATTCTAAAAATCCTGGGTCCGCCACTGATACAAATGAAGTCACTGCAGTATGTACTACAATCGACTAGTAGACACCGCCTTAAAAAACACTTCGTTTGAAAGCTAAGTATTGTACAAAAGTCATTTATTGTGAAAAAACTGTTTTTAGAAGTCTATAAAAATAGAGCTAAGAAAGGGTGGGGCCCGAAGCCAAGAAATCGTGCCACTCCATACAACTAGCAAACGAAAATAACACAAATAATTAGCAATAATAAAAATAGATAAACAATAGACAAGATGGAGAGAGAGCAACCCGTCGATCTTCTTCATTGACAAGACATATATGAAATAGATATCATCTCTCCTATATCTGTAGTCAACTAGCCTAAAGAGTCTTCTTGGTATATGTCCACATCTCTTCTTGGAGACAAAGTTGGAACCACAGGGCCACATGGGCTGATGCGCACCCCCTTTAGGAGTGTCGGCTATACAACACTCCACTTAGGTGGATAATGCGATATGCATATACTTCTTTAAAACTCCTTAAAAAACCAGTAGGAAAAAAATAAGAAAAGAGTACTACCGGTGTTTTAATACCGATCTTACGTATAATTTATTTGGATTCAGGGATTTTCTCATAATACTAAGCTATGGAATCGCGGAAAAGGGACACGGGATTTTTTATCCATGTTCGGGCCTTCTCGTAGGAGAATAATAACCTACGTCATGTGTGATTACTAATCAAAGGAAATGACTACAAGAGTGTCATACGGAAAAGAATCTGCATTATCTCTAATCTCGCTTCGCCTCTTTCCTCCCCTCCGATGTTAACCTTTAAATAGGTGGTGAAGCGATGGCCATTGTTCGCGCTAGAAGATGTCTTAACGCTTCGGGTGACAACCATCTAATGGAAGTTATTGTCAGAGAGACGTAGTGGTCTACTCACCATGCAGCGGTTATTGTCAGAGAGAGATCGTGTGCATTTATTAGATAAACACATATTCTAACCACCTTATCAGACGCCCCTATGATGTAGTAAGACATCATTTGATAAGTTGATTGGGGATATAGAAACCACAGAATAGTCTACGATCATAAGGTGTTCGTAGAACTGCTTACGACTATGTGGTTGTAAAAGAGCTAATGACATGACGGTCATAGAAGAGCTTGCGATTATGGAGTAGTTGTAGAAGGACTTACGACTTCATGGTCGTAGAAGAACTTGCAATTATGGAGTAGTCCTAGAAAGACTTACGACTTCATGGTCGTAAAAGAGCTTGCGACCATGGAGTAGCCGAAGGAGAACTTACGACTACTTTGTGAATCTTTTCCCTTATCAATAAAGGGTATATCCGGTGGATATATTGATGTAATAATTTGAGGATTATTCTATGCTCGTCAAGTACATTGTACATGCAAGATATATTGCATTAGTTGCCTCGCTAAAAACCTTTATGATAAAATTTCTAGTAAAAACTCACTAAAGGGAAAAGGAGTACAATACTTAGCTTCTTGATCATATCATCTTTTATATTACTATTCTTTCTACATAGTATTTAACCTTCAAGATCAAAGATATAAAAGGGCTATTATGCAGGAAAAGGCTTTCCCTGAATTATGCACATTTCTAAGTGATAAAACATTCAAGATAACTTCAAGTGATGATCATTAAATTGATGCATTCGAGGTAAATCAAAGTTAAGGCTTTCATAGTTTAAAGTATGATGCTCGAAGTTTAGCATATATGCTCCCCCTCAAGACGACATACATTGAAGTCTTTTTGCTCCAATGTCGTAATCATATTTTTCAGAAATAATCATAGGTAATGATATTGTGAGCAAAGCTACCAAATTATCATAATGTTTAGTCTTCTAGACACTTATTCTCACAATTCTTTCAAAGATTGTGAGGATAAAATAATTTGGGAGTAATATGCTTAACACTTTCAAATAACCACAATTTAATTGTGCAACACAAGTAATTTTATCCTTTCATAGGATTATGGGGGTGGTAAAATTAGTTGTAATGTCACATGGCTTCTAAATATAACTTATCAAACATCTTTATCTGAGATAAATACTTTGTAACTTTCTCTAAGTGGATTTATCAAAGTTACAACCAATTATATATACACACACAGTCTAGGTTTGGCATCTAGGGGATTAATCATGCTACCAATATCACCAATATACTACCTTCATGGTATTAGATGATACCGCCACTTTCACTATCTTTATGGTGGAGATACACTAATAAGTGTTTATATGACACACTCCTGGTCTTATGTTTTTGCATTTCATTCTCTTGGGTCTACATGAATCTTGTACACTTCTAGGGATCACATAGTTATTGGTGAGATTTCATATATTAACTGATAAGTCACTTATTGACTTAATACTCATTCTCTAGGTTGAGACTTATTCCTAGGTATGAGATTTATATATGTTGTGGTTTTGTTTCCTTTTCATTAGAATTTTGAGTCCTTCAAGGATCCCTTCGTACGGATTTTGATAATCCTTTAACTATATATTCTTTGTTCATTCATGTCATTTGCCATAAATACTATGTAGCAGAATATACTTTCATTTCTAATATAAGAGTATCGTTCTTCTGGAAAGACCTATGAATCATCGTTGTTCACCACCTCATTATTTTAATAATGACCCATTAATTCTGAACTTGCTAGTTCTAAGACATACATTTAACAATTATGGTTCACCTCAATTGCTTTCTTCATTTGATCCGATATGAGCTCTTCAAGCGTCTCTTGCCATAGACTATGTTTTCAGATCTGGGTTTTCGTCAGAGAAACATTAACAATTATAGAGGCAACATTGTCTACAACTATTCTTTTCTCCCATATCCCCATAATTAGATGTTATTTTGCTATTAACCAAATATTTGTTATTCCCCAAAACGAAAGATTATTATTCCTAGCATTATAGTATGCACACACTTATGTTGCTGGGTTTTCATCTTTATGATGAGCCTCTTCGTGAGGTATTTCTCACATTCTAGGTGAATTCTCTCCAAAAGTCTTAAGGAGTGTTTAACCATTACTTGAATAGTCATTGGACCATAGAAACCGCAGGTGTCCCCTTGATTTAGATCATTGACTAACAAGTCATTCCGCTTAGGTGGATATACTATTCACAACCTGGGGTATATCACTCTTAGTGGTAAGTTAGTTTCCTGCAAACACAACTTGGTTACTTTATTATAATTTTGTAAAAAAATATCTAACAAGCTCCCACTTTTGACTCAGAAAATATCAAGGCATTCGAAAACCTTGGGCTTTTCTCTCCTAATGCCAAGATCAGTAATAGCATACCACAAAAATCCCCCATTATGGGTACTAGATTGATGGAATTTAAGATCCAGTATGTATCTCCAACTACATGTGGATGCCCATAGATGTATGCCATGGTGATAATTATATGTGGAAAATTTTTCATTATTTCAATACACACTAATTTCACTTTGGGGTTATTCATTATATACAGTGAGATAAACTTTTATTAATACAGTGGCATGAAAAACTGCATGATCATATAACTGGTGGGTTACCCCATCTCTTAGTGGGTTATAATTCTATAATTTCCAACTACTAGCACAGATATACCCGCACTTTGATAAGCTTTAGGACCTAAATATGCATATATTACCACAATACACTTTAGCCATACTTTGCACTTCTTCAGGGGCTAAACTCTGTACTTATTGCTGCTGAGCCTATTATCTAGCATGACCCGATATGTTTTGTTGATATGCTAGACCCTTTTGTGCTCCAAGCACATAAGCTAAATAATGGTGGCTCTAGTACTATATACATCAATGTTCAACACAACATATGTATGTTAGGGCGGTATTGTTGTGCTACAAGTGCGGTAGCAGGATGCACGGAGGCAAGGTAGTGCTATTAAGTATTGACTATGGATGGTTTCAAATTGATTCATTGCATTTAAGTATTATAGTTAGCGGAATTATTTTATAGTCTAACATCTTTTATTATTGCCCAATGTTTTGATCCAAATACTCATACCATATTTAAACTAATATTGATCATTAAGCTTCAATGTTTATAGTTACACAACATATTTTTCCATGGTCACAAGTAATATGTTCTAACAGCATAATATAAGATTGCAAGATACTCTATAAGAAAATAAATAAAATGTTGGAACATAAAATTTGACCGTAATTAATCTACACAAAAAATACTAGATTTTCTACAGGGATACGACAAGTGGGTGGTAAACAATATGTTTGATTTCTATTTATAATGCCAAAATAAATATGTCCAAACTAGATCATTCATGATCGTTATAATCCAATAGGTCATAATCTTTTTATCTGAGAGTTATGTTTGCGCCTAGCAAATAATATAGTTGTAAATGGTGATGCAGCATGCTTCATGGATGGCAGAGATTGGCAACACTTCTTGCGCTGCGACAAGAGCCCTATCATGGGCTACAAGGATAATAGCCATTAATAACATTCTTCATATCTACTAGATAATGACAACCATTATGCAATACTATTCTCCCAAATAATCTAGACTACTCACTTGCTTCGGGTTAAATTTGCTTCTGGCTTTGACCTAGGATATGCCAATTTGTCTACCATGGTTCTTGTTTTCTATATTTTTCTTATGCCTCCTCATATCAAATTTATCTCTCATGCTCAAATTCCTCCCTCTTTTCATGCCATGTATAAAATTCTGAGCGATAGCATGTACTTCATGTATTTGCTTTGAATCAGCTCATATGATTCTAGCAATATGAGGCAATTATACTTCTACTAGATCGATATACGACAAATAAATTCCATTTGTTTATGTGTTTTTGGGAAATCCAGTTCCCCTATTGCCTACTAGGCATTAGTGTGCACAAAGAACTAGTGGATAAATAACCTATGTGGTTAAATGGCTTTGTGGATATCAAGAGTACGTTTTCAACAATTATTTCTAATAGGCTAGGCAATATATATTGTTTCTAATAGGTAATGCCAGTGTGGTCATTTGCCGTCATTGCTGAGCAGCTGCCGGGTCATCTCCTTGTCGTCACCAGTGACCTCTAGCTGTGCTGCTCTAGATCCTATCATCCCCGAGTTGTACCACACAAGATCCTATCAAGGCTCAAATCAATCGCCTCCATGTCCCATCATCATGTGCCATCGAAGGAAATTTGGACACTGTTGGACCCATAGCCCACCGAAATTCCATTTTTGGCCCCCCAAAGCAAAAAATTCCAAAAATGGACCCCATTTGAGCGCACGTTTACGGGAGGCTGCCACGTGGCCACTGTTCATCCGGTCGTGCGGTCAGCGACCGCACGACCGGCCTGGCGCCGCGCCCGAGCGCACGATCACGCGCCGAGCGCGCGACCGCGTCGCCCTACCGCGTGACTGCCCCGCCCACCGCGCGACCGGCCCGCCCACCGCGCGTCCCGCGCCCGCCAGCGCGCGTCCCGCCCCGCCCAGCGCGCGACCTCCCCGCCCAGCGCGTGTCTTCACGCCCGACCGCGCGAATCTTTGCCATTCGCGTCCCGTCCTTTCGGCCAAAATGAAAAAAAGCTGCAGCACGCACACGCCAAAATGAAGGGCTTTTTCGTGTACCCAGCCGCACACGCGTCAGGAGCCCAAAAACGGCCCCCCCTCAGGAGCACACGCGCATGCAGACTTAAAAGCGCAAGGAGAAGGAAGAAATGCTTGGCCAGCCAGGAAGCTCAAGCACAGTTGAAACGAAGCCAGAGCGAGAGAGTGAGGAAGCGAAGGAAAGTGACGAGTGAAAACCCGTAGATTTGAGTTGTGTTTGTTCGGAATCTGCGGTTTTTGCAAATACAAAAGTTGTAGATCGTCTCGTGTGCTTCAAGAAGAGGTAAGTCTTGTGCCCGCGAAACTAAAATTTTATGTATGTGATTAGTCCATAATTAGTCGATTAGCACAAATCATCGTTTGGTAATGTTATTTTATGTGAATGTGTGATACGCGATGTTAATATTTGGTACGTTATGTATTTGTAGGTAATCTTTATGTGAATATATGTATTATAAGTCAATGTGTCATACAGTGTGTATGTGTAGGTAAAAATCAACATATGATGCATGCTTTATTGTAGTGTAGATAATGTTGTATTTTATGTTGAAGTTACGTATTGTAATGTAGTTAGTTTTTGCTGAAGAAAAGAGAGGAGCGAAAGCCGGAAAAGTTGAATTGTTTTCGTTTGGAATCAGTGGACTTGGCAAGTAGAAAAGTTGTAGATCGTCTCGTGAGCATCAACAAGAGGTAAGTTTTGTGCCCATGCAACTATAATTTTATGTATGTCATTAGGCCTGAATTAACGAAACCATCTTGTGTTACTGTTATTTTATGTCAATATTTTATACGCTATGTATGTATAGCAAATCTTGCATATGTTTAGCATGATGTATTGTAGTGTATATAGGGTTTCATTTTTTTGTGAACATATGTACTGTAAAGTAGTTTCAGTTAGGTGGAAAATATGAAGTTGTAGTGTGTAGACGTTGAGAAAACACATATTTATGTTAGAGCAATTGTAGGTGATAACAATAGTAGTAGGATTAAAATAAATTAGAAATAAATTTGGTAGATTAGAAATAATGGAGGGTGAAAGGTACAGAAGTGGTAACTGAGCAAAGTAACAGGTATGGTGTGGGGAGGAGCAGGTGAGGACTGTGCAGTAAGTTTGCAAGTGGGGAAGATCTTGGTCTGCGTGCTAGTGCACTTGTTGGCTGTAGATCTTCCCCACTTGCAAACTTACTGCACAGTCCTCACCTGCTCCTCCCCACACCATACCTGTTACTTTGCTCAGTTACCACTTATGTACCTTTCACCCTCCATTATTTCTAATCTACCAAATTTATTTCTAATTTATTTTAATCCTACTACTATTGTTATCACCTACAATTGCTCTAACATAAATATGCGCCACCACCTCTACTCTACTCTAGGCATATTTATGTTGGAGCATTTGTACTGTAAAGTAGTTTCAGTTAGGTGGAAAATATGAAGTTGTAGTGTGTAGCCTAGTAGGTTCACCTTCTCAGAGGATCATATGCGCCGTACGAGGCGGCGACGACGAGATGATGAATGAATTTTTTAAATTGTGCTTTTGTAATATTTGAGATGTTTTTCAAGTGCTTGATGGTTTGATGTTCAAAGATGGTTTCCAGTATAAAAGGGTTGCTCTAAGTTCTTTGATTTAGTACGGCATACAACCAACTGAGAGATGACAACACGGGGTAGCGGGAGAAGACATAGCTTGACGACAATTTTTTTTGCCTTGTGATAACAACTCCACGTACATAACAACCAATTCATCACATGCTTAACAACGTTGCACATTACATCGTTATGGAAAGAGGGCACAGAATATGAAGGTCACAGAAAATGAAGGCGTCATGCACTTACAACACGAAACAACACATACATTGCACATACAGACAGAATTTATGGAAAGTTCTACACCCAAAACATCAACACAACAGTCCTACTGGCACAGCATCAACACATTCGGTACCCTCGTGGCCTACATGCCAAACGAGCCTCGTGGCACCCACATGGAGAACTGCTGAGGGGGCCGCCTCGGACGGGGCTGGCCATCGTGGTAGTGGCACGCACATATGCAGCTCGGGTTCGCGCAGCAACATGTGGGATCATAAGAGCTTCCTATGTTGACAACCTCCTCGTTTCCCCTCTCGCGTTGCATCTGTTGGCGGAGCTCATTGTTCTCCTCATTGAGAGTCTCCATTCGGTACTCCAAGTCCATTATTCGGTCCCATAAAGTACCCACATAACGGTCAATATACCGTTCATGAGGAGGGTCGATCCAGCGGGAGAAGTCGCATTTCGCCATCTGCGAAAAATGACAGTAAACATGGAGGGTCCATAAGCAATAAAAAATGTACTATTAGTAATTTCTACCCCGGAGCGTGGGCATCGGAAGAAACGGCGCCCGCCATCGTTCGGCCCTTCCAGGACCTGCACGACCACGTACTCATTGTGTCTGCATTTCGGCCACGCTGGTTGCGCACGCCGGCTTGGTAGCAAGCGGTACTGTGGTCCGAACATCTCCCTCCTTTCCAAGGGAAGGTCTTCCTTCGGTGACCCATATCCGACTGGCCCCTCATCTTCCGCCATGGTATGTTCTTTGTTCGATTTACAGGGTTTTCTGGCTACAACTTCATGGGACCTCTACCGTGCTATTTATATCGAATGGCGGGACAAAAGATGGCTGCTTTGCCCAGAGACAAGACAAAAGCGCTCAGCTTTACTCGGTGAGATTCCAACACATGCCAGCTTTACGCAGTGATATGACAAATCGGGGCAGCTTTGCTCAGTTAGTTGACAACACATGCCAGTTAAACTGCCTACATAAAGACTACGATCTGAAAAGCCTTCATACGAACATTTATTGCTACTCTGAAAAGCCTACATAGGAACATTTATTGCTACTCTGAAAAGCCTATCGCTAAAGAAACCAACCAAATAGGGGCATGTTATGAAGTTTATTTCTATTCACATAAGGTTATTATCTCGTGTGTTCGCATTCAATGATTCAGATAGCAAGTCATTTAACAATATTAACATACTCTTGGTACACTAATTCTTAGTAACATAAAAATATCACTTACCAATGTATATATCAAATAAAAAAGGGATTATCCGTACAAAAAATTCCATAAAAAATTACCAACATATACGAGGAGAAGGCATCAGGCAAAGACAACACGAACAACTCATACATTTCACGTACATGACATGTAGCAAGTAGTACAACCACCAACACACCAACGAACACAAGAACTAAAATACAACACAACCGTACATAAAACATTACCAAAAGAGCTTGACGACAAGATAGCATAAAACATTGCGAACATACACGAGGATAACCTCCAGCACTACAACTTGAGGATAACAATAAACACAAGAAACAAAATAGCACACAACATTAAATTTATTTTCCACTCTAGTCTGTCGAAACGATGCTGCATCCCGACGGGGTCGCAACCCCCCACGACAACTCTCTCACGGCGAACACTGTCATTCCTATTTCCCATTTCATCCTCCCACACCCAGAATCGGCAACCACCATGAGCTTCCTGCGATTCCATGACAAGAAGATTTTTAAACATACCACCACGATTTGAATGAACCCGAAACAATATGACTCACCGAGTGATTGGGGCACTTGTAGTAGTGTCGCCCGGGATTCTTGGCCGTCTGTGATGTCCTACGTCTAACCACCAAGTTGCAATTTGGACACATCACCGTGGGTGCCCATGAAGACGTGCTGAGCTGACTCATTGCCTAGTCTTGGGGAGTGAGCACGAAATAAAACTACACAGATTGTGAACAACTTACTCAGGAGGTGACTGATAACATGGCCAAGGAGTATGTGAGGGATGGCTCCGTTTTATAGGCTGTGTGGGGGGTAGCCTCACGCACAAAGACCACAGACAACACAAATCTTGACCCCACACCATGCTCAGTGAGGAGACAAAACATGCCAGCTTTTGAGGTGACCTCACAAAAAGGGTCAGCTTTGCTCAGTGACATGACAAAAGAGGTCAGCTTTTGCTCAGTGACTAGACAAAATAGGTCAGCTTTTGCTCAGTGACTAGACAAAACGGGCTGCTGTTGAGCTACCGCCTACCGAGCTGCTTGATGACTCTGGCTAGGCCATTACGACATATACATATTAGGCTAATACTTTAACTTGGCAGAATGACGTGTGGTACAATTTTCTACGTACACGTAAGAGAGTGAATGTACAAATTCCTGCAGGTCTTCAGGGGACGAGCCTATCTCATCAATTATCCATTTTCAGTCCCTGAGCTAGTGTCAAAGACAATAAGTCATTCCCTGAAAGTCCCAAGTGCAATGATACACATCACATTCAAAAGGCATTACATAAGAAAGCATAAAATGCATACCGGGACAGATGTACATAATATTGACAATGACATAAATTTTAATATTGAATAAGGAGGACATCATTTCTAGCTTGGGTGACTGAGTGTGCACTGATGCTCTGTATTTAGAGATAAGAGGCCATTGGCGAGAGCTAAACACCTAAACAATGCCAAAAGGCATGAGTATAGCCAATTCGTGATTACTAAAGAGAGCAGTTGTCCTCAGTGGGATGCCAAAAGATGCCAGCTTTGGGCAGTGACATTACTAAAGAGAGCAGTTGTCCTCAGTCAAATGACAAAAAGAGGCTAGCTTTGCTCAGTGAGATGACAAAACATGGCAGCTGTGCTCAGAGACATGACAAAACGGGGCAGCTTTGCTCAGTGAGATGACAACACATGCCAGCTTTGCGCAGTGACATGATAAAACGGGGCAGCTTTCCTCAGAGACATGACAAAACGAGGCAGCTTTGCTCAGTCAGATGACAACAGATGCCAGCTTTGCGCAGTGACATGATAAAACGGGGCAGCTTTGCTCAGTGATATGACAAAAGAGGTCAGCTTTGCTCAGTGGGATGACAAAAGATGCCAGCTTTGGGCAGTGACATGACAAAACGGGGGCCTTTTTTCAGTGATATCGCAGCACTCCCATCTTTACTCACTGCTACGACCACGCGGACCATCTTTACACGTACGAGTAGACACAAAACAGCCCCTATAAATTGGTATGCATTCCATTTCCCAGCGAACATTGCACATCCAAACCCCATACTCCATCGCGCTTCCCTCACCCAACCGGGATGGACAAAGGCAAGAAGAAGCAATGGGACAAGATGGTGAAGGATTGGGAGGAGACCCGTGACATAGCACGGTCAGCTGCAGCCCGCGATGCCGCCCGCGATGAGAAAATAAGGGCGATACAGGCCCGGGTAGAACAAGCCCATCGTGCTACGATGAAAGGTCCCCCCAGAGCGCCCGCGTAGCAACAACCCCATCCCGGACGTCCCCACCGAGCGTTCGCCACAACTACCACCTGAGGGGGAGACACCTCCCCTTTGTTGGTGCGGGGACGTGTGCAAGTTCTTCAAGTCTAAGCACCGCATCAGTCTAGGTATGCGGTACTGGGGTTGCGCAAACTACTCCAGTGACTACCCCGACCGCCGTTTTGACACCGCAACCTATCGGCAGCCGGTAACGACCACATGCACCATTTTCCCCTACCTTTTCTCCTTCACAACACGCACTAACAATATCTCTCTTTTTTTTACAGTCTCCGGAGCCCCTATGTGCCTACCGCAAATGGATCGATCTTGAGATCCACCCTGAGGACCAATGGACCCTCGACTTCGAGGAGTGGAATGTCACAAAGGAGAAGGAGTTGCTGGAGGAGGAGCGCCGCAAGCACGAGCACACCCTGCGTATACAGCGCGAGACGCAAGCTCATCTTGAAGCGTGCACGCGTAGGGATCGGGAGGCTCGCGAGATGGAGCGCGAGAGAAAGAGGGAAATTGCGGCTAAGGCAAAAGAGGCCGCGGAGGAGTTCAACGCCGAGCGGGCAAGGAAGGGAAAGTGGCCCCGGTCCACACAGTAGGTCGTACGAGCAGTTGGGTGGGTTAGTCGCATATCATGCTATATGTTATGCATGTAATAAAAATCTACGCGGCATGTTACTCCCAACTGTATTATGAAATTTAATATCTAGTATTTTCGCATTCCATGATTCACGTAGCACCTCATTTAACAATATTAAATGTACCAAAATTTATGTATCGCATTCCATGTTACTCACCTTCACAATATCACTTACCACTTTATGTATCGACCGTTCTATGGTCAATCTTTCCTACAAAAAATTTACCAAAATTTTTTATGCATCTACAACTTACAATGAACATAATCTTTTATTACAACTTTATCTGATTTTTATCCAGTTTATAACTACAAAATTGCCAAAACTGAAAACAATCACGGAGATTGCAAACCCTAAAAACACAGCAAACCTTAAAAGTCACTTACCACTATTTGTATCGATCATTCTACGGTCAATTGTTCCTAAAAAAATTTACCAAAATTTTATTGGCATCTACAAGTTATAATGAATATAAACTTTTATTACTACTTGGTCAGATTCTTTCCGAGTTTACATTTACAAAATTGACAAAACATATAAATAACATGGTGATTGCAAACCTAAAAACCATACGAAACCCTAAATATCACTTACCACTTTACGAAACGATCGTTCTATGATTAATCGTTTTTAAAAAATATTTATCCAATTTTTTTTACATCTGCAACTAACAATGAACATAAATTATTATTGTAATTTTATCTATTTTTTTCTCAGTTTATAACTACAAAATTGCGAAACTATACAAATATTCACGAGTATTGCAGTCGGGGACATGCGGTCGGGGGAGCAAACGCGCGCTCGTGCGACCGCGGGACCGGGGACGCGCGCTGGCGGGGCGGGACGCGCGGTCGGCGCGGGGGACGCGCGGTCACGCGAGGCGGTCGCGCGCTGGGCGGGAGCTTGCGCGCTCGGGCGCGGCGCCAGGCCGGTCGTGCGGTCACTGACCGCACGACCGGATGAACAGTGGCCACGTGTCCCCCTCCCGTAAACGCGCGCTCAAATGGGGTCCATTTTTGGAATTTTTTGCTTTGGGGGGCCAAAAATGGAATTTCGGTGGGCTATGGGTCCAACAGTGTCCAAAACCCCCATCGAAGCTCTGATAGGAAGACCTTAGAAGATAGAGGAGAGAGATGTAAAGAGTTAAGGAGATGTAAAGAGTTAAGAAAGACCTTAGAAGATAGATTAGAGAGATAAAGAGAGTTAAGAAGGAGACGCCAGATCCACCTCTTGGCCTCTGCCATGGGCTTAGATCTGGAAGACTAGTGTGGTGTTGGTGATGGCAGGGAGGACAGAGATGATACTAGCTGAGGAGGCAGCCAGGGCGGAGGCCGTCCTTGCCATTGAGGTTGGGATCACAGTTGAAATGGCCGAATTTTTTGTATTTTAGCCCTTTTTTTGATAAATATTCACATTTAGACCCCTGGTAGTTTTAATTCCGTTTTTGGACCCAGATCTCGGCGCCGTCGGTCACGGCGCCGAGGTAACACGTCTCGGCGCCGTGGACCACGGCGCCGAGGTGCGAGCCCCGCGCCAGCGTAGCGGCCGTCGTGGCGCCGACGTGGCAGTCAGCTCGGCGCCGTGGATCTTGGCGCCGAGCTCGCGCCATTTACCCAGTCGGCCGGGCCGAGCATTCATTTCGCGTAGCTCTCCCTCCCCGCGCCGCCAGCGCCACCCCGCCGCCTTCCCGGCCCCCGCCGCCTCCCCGGCCCGGCTCCACCGCCTCCCCGGCTCCCGCCGCCTCCTCGGCCCGGCTCCACCACCTCCCCGGCTCCCGCCGCCTCCCCGGGCCGCCGGCGCCTCCCCGCCGCCTCCCCGGCCCGGCCGCCTCTCCGCCGCCTCCCCGGCCCGGCCGCCTCTCCGCCGCCTCCCCGGCCCACGCCGCCTCCACGGCCGCCAGCGCCTCCCCGGCCCACGCCGCCTCCACGGCCGCCAGCGCCTCCCCGGCCCCCGCCGCCTTCAAGGTGAATAAGGCAGAACCTGGAAAAAAGGATCTTAGTGAGTAAGGCAGCAAGCTAACTTGAATATCTTCTTACTAGTTGCAAAGTAGTACAATGATAATTATTTTTTTGGAAGTATCCAATGAGCACAATCGAGTATATATGGGAAGAGTATAGAATAGTTCTTCTGGGTGCCTAACTGCCTATGAAGGAAATTAGAATGATTTCATGTTTTATGGTTGAAGAGTAGCATACACTTCTGCATGGCTACTCAGATATCTAATGCAATATCCACCCTAAGAGAGAAACAACAAAGTAATAGTCTGCAAACACATCGTAAGAAAACTAGAAATAGAAGGTTTTTCTGCACCCGAAAATTGTTATGCCCCTACGCATGCATCGACAACCATCAGGTCCATCGCACTTAATGACTGCCGCAAATACCAGTTTGGACAGTTAGACGTATGGATTTGGAATATCAAATTGCCATAGTTAATCCTTAGTTATATAGTAGAAAGCTACAATCAGTCCTTGATATGAAAAAATAAACCTCTAAACCTTAAGCTTTTGTACAGTCTGGTGTCACACAAATCGCAGGAAAAACTAATATTCGGCTACACTTAGCAGTTCCACAATATGAAATTCAATGCTATACTAAATTACCAGTTCCGCCAGCGCCTTCAAGGTGAATCTCATGTGACTATATCTGGATCCTATTAGATATATAGATGTTTGAATGGGAAATGGTTCATTTAGATATTTTATTGCTTAAACAAGTATGCATATGATTTATCCAAAATTTCGCTTAAAGGTATTAAGTTTGGTTTTGTGTATGAACTAGATGGACAACCTAGTGACCCTATATCATGGAGGCAGTGTGACAAGTGATGATTATGGAAATGTTCAATTTGTTGAAATGCAAAGGGTGCCTCTGATATTCGGTGATCGGCCGTCGTTTAGTGAGTTGGTTGCTAGGGCTCAGGAGAAGCTACATTGTCATGCAAACGAGGAGAGCATCACAGTTGAGGGGTTACTTCACTTCGGTTCGAAAGACCTAGTTCTCAGGCGGTTGATCTTAATTGGTTCAGAGGATGAGTGGGACCAATATGTCAAATTGGTTATGAGGAATGAGTTAAAATGTTTGGACGTTGTTGTGCGGAAGGTGTCCATTGATCCCACCCCTCACGGTTATTCACCAGAACTAGGTGATCAGGCACCCTTTGACCCTCCGTTACCGGATCTTGCGGTGGATGTGGAAGAAGTGCCTGAGGTGCCCGATGCTCTATCTTCCCCGAACGAGGTTCAGATTTCTCAACCAGTTCGAGTTGAATGTCGGACTGATGATGTCGTGGCGGCCCCTCAGGAGATGGGATTGACCCAGAATCAGCCCAGTAAGTGTCGAGCAACACTTTAGCCTTTTCCCGTCATTCCTTTGTTTTGTCTCAATCCCATCGTTGCCGTGCTTATGATGCAGGAAACATTCCTGGTAATGTGGTTGTTCCTCCCGTTGCTCCATCTGGCAACGTTGAAGAAGTCTGCAGGGACTCCAACAGTGAGATGATTCAAATTGTGGATGATCTGGAGCCTTACGAGATCGCAAGGGCCGTTGATTCTGATGATGACCGCCCTTTTGGAGAGCTGACCGAAAGTGATATTGAGCTGATCAGGCGTTATTGCCCTGGCCGGGATCCATCAGTTCATGAATTCAGCGATCTTAGGCATTCTCATGGGGCTTATGCAGAAGGAAGGGATGACGAGTTGCTAGATGCTCCTGAGGCCGGGTCAAGCATGACAATTGAGAAGGGCATGATGTTTGAGGACTTGTCTGCATTGAAAAGGTGGCTGCAGGAGTATTCAATGATCCGTAAAAGGCCATTCAAGGTGAGACATTCTTATGTGGAGCGGAGGTACACAGTTGTATCCACATAACGATCAACATACCGTTCATGAGGAGGGTCGATCCAGCGGGAGAAGTCGCATTTGGCCATCTGCACAAAAAAGTACGGTAAACTTCGAGGGTCCATAAGCAATAAAAAATGAAACATTACTAATTTGTACCCCGGAGCGCGAGCATCGGAAGAAACGTCGCCCGCCATCGTTCGGGGAATCCAAGATCTGGACAACCGCGTACTCATTGTGTCTGCATTTCGGCCACGGTGGTTGAGCACGCCGGCTTGGTATCAATCGGTACTGCGGACCGAACATATCCCTCGTTTCTAAGGGAATGTCATCCTTCGGAGACCCAAATTCCACTGGCCCCTCGGCTTCAGACATGGTATGTTTCACCACAAAAGAGAGGGTACTACTTTGTTCGATTCACAATGTCATGGGACCCCAACCGTGCTACTTATAGCAAAACGGGGCAGTTTAATGCAGTGACCACCAAAAAAAGAGGCTTTTGCTCAGGAACATGACAACACGCCCCAGCTTTGCTCAGGGACATGACACAAGAGGTCAGCTTTTGCTCAGTGAGATGACAACAGAGGGCAGTTTTGCTCAGTGACATGACAAAAGAGTTCAGATTTTGCTCAGTGACATGACAAAACGGGGCAGCATATGTCAGCTTTGCGCAGTGACGGAATAGGCCTTTAGCCTGTACACATATAGGGGCGTAGGTCTTTAGCCTTTACAGGAGTAGGCCTGTACACATATAGGGGCGCAGGTCTTTAGCCTTTACAGGAGTAGGCCTGTAGGCCTGTACACATATAGGGGTGTAGGTCTTTGAAAAGGCTACGAACTATGAATTTATTACGAGACTATAGTCTCTGAAAAGCCTACATAGGACCATTTATTGCTACACTTGAATCCAGGAAGAGCGAAAAGATCCTCTCCATGGACTATGCCCACTGCACCGATAACCTGCCTATATGAAGGCCTCATATGTCTTCCATACCACATCTCCTCCTCAAGACATCACAATACTACCACACAACAATGTCTTCCTGGAAGTCCGACCCATTTGGAGTGTCGGAGTGACATGAGCGCCCGAAGTGCCATTGCGGCTTTAGGACGATGTTGGGAGAATGGACGGATCGACTACAACGAGCCAAATACGGCCGTAGGTTCTTCAAGTGTCCAGACCTGGATGACGACTTCGTGGTAACAACCACAACTAAATCATTTGTTTCTCGTTACCGTTTTTCAACTTGATCCATGACATCTACCACGCCACACATAGGCTTGCACGTTCATCGAATGGGTGGATCGGGTGTCGCCGGCATGGCCAGATAACCGGGCAGTGGAGGTAGAAAACAAAGGACAATACTGTAGCAAGATGACTCAGGCTCGCGAGGTGGAACGACAGATGCGGCTTGAGCAAGAGCGCCGCGTGAGGGTGGACCAAATCCGTCTGCAGGGCAAGGAGGATGAGCTGCAAAGGAGGAAGGAGAAGTTAAGTCTGCGTGAAGCAGCCATCAAGCGTCAGGAGGAAGAGCTTCAAGCTCGTGAGGCGGCTCTCAAGACCAAGAG
The DNA here is from genome assembly GCA_017311315.1 of Dendrocalamus latiflorus. Taxonomy (NCBI): domain Eukaryota; kingdom Viridiplantae; phylum Streptophyta; class Magnoliopsida; order Poales; family Poaceae; genus Dendrocalamus; species Dendrocalamus latiflorus. The sequence goes on from CM029621.1 coordinate 8,229,915, forward strand.
TGACAGAAAGAAGGATGCAGCGGAGCCATCTTCAGGGCGCGACAGAAAGGGGAAACAACCATGCTACACCCAGTAGACAAGATGTAATAGACTCGGTCCACACGAGAGGTCGTACGAGCAGTTGGGTAGATTAGTCGGATATCATGCTAGCATGTAATAAAATTGTACGCGCCATGTTCGTCCCAACTTCATAAGCTTATTATCTCGGCTTTTCGCATGCAATGATTCCCACGTGTCTTATTATCACTTCCCCTCCTTTCGTCCAATTGTTCCTATCACAGTTGTCATACAAAATAATTCAAGAAAATCCTTCCAATACAACAACATAACATGATCAAAAAATGTTATTGCCAGTTCAACATATTTTTCACGGTCAGCATTGTACAAAAATCACAAATACACTAATCGTTACTTCACACATAACTCGTTCATCAATCCACAAACAGAGGGGATGGGATTGACCCAGAATCATCCCAGTAATTATTTCCCCAAGTGTGTAGTAACAACTGAACAAAAGGAAGAGGAGAGTTGCTTGTATGCCACATGTCGCCTCCCCTCTGTCTTGCCCGCAGCATCTCACGGCCCGCAGAACTTCACACAAAACTCGTTCGTCACGGCCTGCATAATTTTATTTTTCAAAAACCATTACCAACGTACCATAATATTTTTAAAAAAATCTACACGAATTTTCCTACATGTATCATCTGCAATACATAACGAATTTTCAAAACATACGTCGTATTTTTTGCTCTCTATAAATAAATAACTAACTATATTACATAATATTACTATCATTAAATAATCCAAATGAAAAATACAACTAATAATTCATTTTGCGAAAAAAAGGCTGATCGGTGCAAACCCTAAACAGCGGCGGGGACGGAGGGAGGAGGATGCGAATGAACGAAGCCCGCGTGCTCGGTGCTGTTTCAGAAGCCACATGCTCGGCGCCACGAGTCACGGCGCCGAGGTCGGCGCCACGAGTCACGGCGCCGAGCTGGCTGCCACGTCGGCGCCACGACGGCCGCTACGCTGGCGCGGGGCTCGTTCCTCGGCGCCGTGGTCCACGGCGCCGAGACGTCTTACCTCGGCGCCGTGACCCACGGCGCCGAGCTCTGGGTCCAAAAACGGAATTAAAACTACCAGGGGTCTAAATGTGAATATTTTTCAAAAAAAGGGCTAAAATACAAAAAATTCGGTTGAAATGGTGGTGTGGTGGAGGTGAGGTAGTATGATCACAGTGATTTGGGAAGGATAGGAGGGAGGAGGAAGGAGGAAGGAGGAAAAGGCATTATGGTCTTGTAATGTTTATAATGACATATCTTAAAGGATGAAATCTACAGTGACGTATTTTAAAACTCACAGCTCTTGAGTGACATATATCTAAATAGCCATTATTTCAATGGCTATTGTGTTATCACGAATCACATCTCCAACTATTCAAAGCAGATACGATCGCATCAATTTTCACTCATACTGTCATATACTCCATGCTCACACTATCAACGGCGCACTAATTAACAAGCTAGCTAGCTGACCACGGCTCCATCGAGTTTGTTCTCCTTTCCCAGTGGATGGTACAAGGCAAAGAAACTATTTATATAAATGACACTGTTGTTATTTTTTCTTTAAATTTGATCTTTGAATGTCTATTTTTATAAATCTAATCTTCTCTGTGGATCTGTCGAGCCCCTGTTCCACAGGCATGTGCCTTAAGCACCATGCATTAATTAAGAAATGTGATTAGCACTTTAATTAAGCAGTGCAATTATCGATTTAGGCCCGTTCATTTAGGCTTGAGTTTCTGGATTCTGACTTATTTTTCATTAGTCCTAAATTTCGTCTTCTGGCTTTTTGACTTTTTTTTAATTTTTTGCCGGTTCTTTTTTCCTATTCGTTTGCATTGTTTGTGATGGACTAATCTGTTTTGTCTATTTTATTTTTAAAAAATTTAGTTACGCCAAATAAGTCATCATCAGTTACAATGTAATTTCAGTCAGCTAAAATATAATTTCAGTCAGTTAAAATGTAATTTCAGTCATAACCTAGCTTATTTCAACCTAACCGAGCGACACCTTAATACGGTACACAGTAGAGCCACACATGGGACTCGACAACAATTTATGGAGCTACTGTAGCTCGGTAGTTCATCTGCCGAGCTTCTTTAGCTCGGTAGGTATTTGCCGAACTCAGTAGATTCAAAAAAAATAGATTTGTAAAAATAAATATTTAAAGCAAATTTTTAAAAAAATGGCAACAACGCCATTTATATCAACAGAGAAAGGCAAGGCCGCGCGCGCCAATGAATGCGGGTCGACCAGCCATCCAGCCTCCCTCGCAGGGAAAACCGGGGTATGGCAATATGGCATTGCCATCCGTCCGGCGACGACGCATTTACGCAGCGGACGGGCCCAATGGAGCCGGTGTGCCAGGACAAGATTCCCCGGCCTCGCATTAACCCCTCCCCTGCAATCGCAACCGCAACGCACGGACTCTCTCTCTCTCTCTCTCTCTCTCTCTCTCGTCAACCTCCTCTGTGTGTGTGGCTGGCAGTAGCGCAAGTGGCCATCAAGATTCAAGGCACGAGCCATTCCGGTCCGGCCTGCCATGCTCTCCAATCAACTCCCCCGCCTTTGTCTCTTTTGTCTCGCCGTTTGGGCCTCGTTCAACCGCGCGCGGCTCCCCCGCCAATTCAATGCGACTCCTCCGGTCCTCCTCCGTCATGCGCTCTCTTCAGTCTCATCTCTTCATCACGCCCGTGAAGCGCAACCGCGACCTGCCCCCAGCGGCAGCCGCTACTGCTCCTCCACAACCATCTCATGCGTAGGACAAAGATATCGAAGATTATCAACTCGCGCATCCGCAATTTTGTACTCCACCGGCTATCAACGTCAATACGTACGTACGGGCGCCTCATGTCATGTAAGTATATGCAGTTGGTGAAGGCCACTCATGGAGGACATGGTGCGGTGTATGGCTGTACGTGTGTATGTATAGGCATGCAACTTCTTAATTGTGCACCGTGTTGGTTGGTTTTCTTGCTACTCTCCGTCGTAATACTGCTGAGAATTGGTTGGTTCTCTTGGTTCTCCTGTGAAGCAAAGTGTGCTGTAATTATTTTAGGTGGATTCTTTTAGATTAATAACTTATGGCTTAAATATTTAAATTCTGATTGTTTATAAGATGTAGTATGTATAAAAAATAGTCATATGTGATTTTGACCAGTACATCTAAACTCAATATATTTTTTACTATAATCTTCCTATTGAACGTGTTTTAAAAAATACTCAGTTTAAAAGTTAGTTACTATAGATGCTATAATCATAAGTTACATTTAAACCATATATATACAGGTGCAGTACACTGCACAGCATTCATTTGTACTGGATCCAGCCATAAAGTCTGTCTCATCGTTGCAGCGATCGATCGAATAGGAAAATCTATCTGAAGAAATAAAAGACTAATAAAATATTGACACTATATAAAACTCCAAGCTCCATGCGAATAAATGGCCTGATGATACACGCGCGGACGAAGATTTTGCTTTTTGCATCAATGCTGCAGGAAGTAGTGGAATGGGGCAGTGGTAGTAATGGTAGTATTTATTTTGGGACGCTCAATGCTCCAGCAAACAAAAAGATAATCGTGAATTTTAAAGTAACTACGGCCAGTAAACTACGAATCGTACAGTACTACTTCCTTATGTAAGTAGAACGCTGATGAATACTCCACTACTACAAGTACACACAATAAGCATAATATTGAATGGATGCGTGGTTCATCTAATGAGCTATCCAGCATTCCAGCTAAACGTCTCCCCTGGCACCTCGGCATCATGGTTGCAGTAGTAATTGTCCTGGTCCAACGTTCATATCTGTCACAAGATGGTCATCTCATCACTCTCCACAAAAGAAGAGAGATTAACCACCACCGATCACAAAAATTAGGTGCTTCTTTCACGATACACAAAAATTAGGTGCTTCTTTCACGATACACAAAAAATAGGTGCTTCTTTGACGAAACTCCGTATCCCAATTCTCAGCACCCTCGATGCAAATGTCGCTCTTCGAAGTAGCAGAATGTTTTCTACAGACAGGTTTGATCTTCTCCCTAGCTAGCTGCCAAGCACTGTTCCTTCTTATACTGCCTTGTGATAGCACATGTAAGTTTGGGCCGTGCACGTTCCTTGGTAAATGCATGCTGTAAGCTGTAACCACGCATGCATCCACATCTCACCCAGCAGATCAATCAAAGCCCGAATTCATCATCCTCATCCGTCCCTCTCCGTCTCCGGCCAACAGCTCAGAAAACGATGGAAACTGAAGAAATTAAACGCAAGCACGTCCCGATCGCATCGCGTCCGTCGCATACTACATTTATTCCCCTACAAACTCCTACATTTATTCCCCTACAACATGGTAGCATGTTCCCTTCATCATGCCCCCCCCCCCCTCCTCTTTCTCCCTCCTGCATGTTCTTCTCCCCATCAGCAGTTATGGCTGCCCCCGGTGGTAAAAAAAAAGCCATTCCACCGTGCATATTGGCTCTGTTTTTTTTACTTTTAACTTTAATTTATTGAAAAGCTAAAATAAACAGAACGACTTCTTCAAACGATTTTCTGAACCAAAAACTATATATATATCTTTCACATCGACATCTTCGCAAAAAAAAAAGAAATTGTCCTAGCTACTGGCCTCTCTCGGGCCCTTGACGAGCGACACACACATAATTCATGTTGCTGGCCCCCTTGCACACACAAATACACATGCATCTCTCTCTCGAGCAAAGCTGGGGAATCTCATTTATGTCATTGCACCTACATATGCAATGTACTCCATATGTTAAGAGGTAGAGAGAGACAGAGGGCCGGGTTTCCATTAATGCTGCAGCCTGTCTTACTCATTCGGTAGCCGGGGTACTTGAATGCCCACCCACACAAAGAGGTGCATAAGTTGGAGGCCTCACTCCATTCTCCAAGCCCATCCCTTCACACAAGCTCTAGCTCTAGCTAGTACAGTTGCTTTCTTCTCCATCTCTCGCTACATGCATTCCGTTGAGACCAGAGAGATGGATATCCATGCATGCATGGCCGCCATCCATCTAGTCATCTATACATGGTGTTCGAATCTTCCTCTACCTCCTTGTGCCAGAGGAAGTTGAAGAGAATGAAATAGTAACTGTGATGTTGGCTCGGCTCACTCAGACGACATCGGAGCGACGCCTGCATGCATGATGCATGATGCTAGCTAGCTAACCGGTGTTTCTGATTGAGCCGTGCCAATATCTTAGTGCTCTTTCATGTTTATGCGGTTGCATGTACCGTCTCCACTGCCATGGCGCCGGTACGCGCGTCTTCACTTGCATTCTTGCAGGAATGAGCCAGCATGTATGGACTACGAACATGCATGCATTCATGCATGCATGTATCATGTTGTATGTTGTTTCATGATGAAACTTCCATCCCGGTGCACTGCTTAGCTGTTGCATGCATCGTATAACATCCATGCTAGGGTTACCATCCGCCGTTGCCTGCTATGTACGCGCATGTTGCAGGTTAATTGGTACTGTCATTGGACAGTGATTTCAGGACATGGCTGGTAATTCTCCACAGATCATGCATATGAGTTGTTAGGCATTTGAATCACGCGTACATTTTCCCCTGAAAGTAAAGCATTCCCCACCTTGCTGCTCCAAAAAAATACCACGAGATGTAGCATGTTGAAATGCAAGAAACAGGAAAGTACGTGCATGTATATGCCGGGTAAGGACTACTGGAGAATGAACGTAGGAACATATATGTTGTTAATGTAAAGTATGTAACTGCATCAATATGTCTGATATCTATTGTCAATTGTCATATAAGGGGAATGTATACCCGCCAGTTGCCTAACTAGCTTAAAGTGGAGTAATGTTTTGCAACAGGCAGATACTCCTGCTGCTACATAATGTTGACAGAATGGTTCCGGTACAGCTTGCGCATTTCCATGCCATAATCACACATGATTCGATTGTCTCATCTGAGCTCGGAGGTATACGCTCTCAGAAGAAAGGAGTGAACTCGGAGAAGTGGTGAACCAAAACTTCACTGCTTCTGCTGTGTCCACTGGAATCATAAAATTGTAGTATTTCCTGCAAGAGGTGGTAGCTACTGTTAAGTATCCTGCAGATGCACCGTCAGAAAATTCAGTTTTGAGGCCTTCCAGATGAATGCAGTCTGAATGAATGCTAACACTGAAGTGTTCTGAAAACATGCGTGCGTGCGCCTATGTTTCTAGCTACACACCATGTTCATATGCCTGTATACATACGAGTTCATGCAAGGATGCAAACTGGTCAAAGTCCATGACTCAATCCTTTGTTAGGTGTAGCATGTACATACAAAATCTGAAGTACTAGCATACTACTACTCCCTCCCATACTTAGTATAACTCAACTTCAGGTACTTGTAAAGTGTATGTATTTTCATGCGATTTACTCTTCTTAGGGTCTCCGGTTTTTCCTTCTATTTTCAAAAGATCTTCGGCACACGGAAAATGGAATTAATTCAAGTGGTCATCATGAGACTTGTACTCTGATCGATCTCTGTGTATTAATTACGCAGTACTGCAGTGCAGCTTCCAACTTCTACCACAAAATGTAAATGCTCCAGCTCCTCTCCCTCTGCCTCTTACTCAGTGATGTCTCTGTGCTATATACTTGTAGTATTTCATTCAATTCGACATCAAATTTAAAGATGAAGAGGTAGAGAAAGACAAGCACTAGTGCAGTAGTGCTATAGTAGTTCATCATGACGTCCAGCTTGCTCTAACGTTCTTACGTGGAATGGGTCCTCTGAGAAACAGAGTAAGCGAAAACAGTACAGGTGACTTTCAGTAATTCTTAGCCGTTCGATAAAAAAAAGGATAATCTAGATCAGCTATTTCAGTAGCTTTAGGGCCTGTTCTTTTCGACCGAATCTAGCAGGTTTTGGTTTTTATTACAGTACCTAACTTTCAAACGAGATATTTTCTCAAGACGGGGTCTACAAGTTAACTGTAGTACACGTTAAAAACCTAACATCTGTATTAACAGAAATTGCAAGCGAGTATCTATCTCTTCATAATCTCTGTCGTAAATAGCTAAAATTCAAAAATTTCAGTCAAAAACCATAAGCCGTAGCCGAACCAAACAGGCTACGGTGATCCTAGTGCAGTGTCGCTACAGTGAATTACAGTTCTTGCTCACCATTGCGCATTGTTAGTCACCGTGCTCCTGGTTCACGCCCTGGGCGCGCGCCGGGCCAGGACGCTGTCGGGGTGTGCCGGAGATGCCTTTGGTTGACACCTTCGGTAGCTCCCTAGCTCATGCCACCAAAAACGAGCGTCTGGAGGCTGGCCTCCCAGGCGACTTATCCATGTTTGTGTTTTCGACCTACATCTCTATTTTTATCTATCAACTTTAGGTATAGCCTTTCAACCAAACATATCCTTAAGCTTGCGTAGTCGGCCAGAAATAATCGAAATACCATGGTACTTCTAGATACCACTTTTTGCTAGGTATAGAGCTCAGTGCATCAACCAAACAATCCCTTACTCCTTCAAGTCAGAGGAGCCGGTTCCTTCTTATGCTCAGAGAACCGCTGATAGAGAGAGATACAGAAATCAAATGCTAGAAAACCGACCGTAATTTGTCGAAAAAATTCGTGCCATCACTGTGCCGACTCAAATTCAGAACTAATGGCTGAGTTTTTTCAACTTATAGCTTCTCTCAAGTAAATAAATAGAACGATTTCTTCGTTGTTATTTTTCAAAGCAGTTTATCGAAACATCCCTTTAGAAACGATTATCGGCATTCGATTTATTCACACAAATACTTGTGCTAAGATAAAAAATCATAAACCGCTGCCAAAAAGAAACCACCCAATAACAAGAGATAGATAATCGATCATTTCTACGTACTCCATCATTTCTTCCGACAATCTTTCAGAAAGTGTAGTAATACATCGAACTGGAGGGTTGGAATGACAATTTTCGTCAGTAGGATGGATTTGTCAAGGACAGCTAGGGCACTCCCAAGTCCCAACAAGCATAGTTATTTCGTACTTAGGATCTGCTTATATTGACTTCTATTTCTAACTTCTTTTTCTAGAAGCCGAAACCAATACGAACATCTTAGCTTCTATAAGCCGCTTCATCAGCCACTAAAATATGATGAGGCCGCCCTTGCTACTACTATGTCGTCTACTTCTCTAAGGGTTCATAAAGCACCAAAAGGTTTGATGACTAGAGCACGAACCAAACTTTTAAATAAAGATGTGAACTTACTCCTTAATGCGCAAGTTAATATTATTGATGAGAGTTTTATACTACCTAAGCCTAGTGTGTTAATTGCTCTCAGATTTGAATCAAGAGAAGATGGAGATGAATATGTTGTTGTCTAGACTTATTTGATGCTACAAGTGGTGAATCTGAGGGAGGAAGAAGCACCACTAACACAAGAGGAAACCAGCAACCTACGGCTAGTTAAGACATGCAGCCATCAACTCCCAAACCAGGCGGCCACTCATTAGAAGGAAGGCATGCGGGTGGAGATGCTGGACCTTAGGGCAGTCCCAATGGTGTATTGATGATGGTTTCTATCCTCATTAAATGACTTGCCACGTAGGCAAAATGCTGACATGGCAACGTAATTAATGATGAAAGAGAGCACAAATCCTAGAAACGGTTTCCTCATGAAGAAATCAGGTCTTCACTCCACCCAATGCACCAAGAAACTATGAAATCGCCATTGGGAAGAAACCACCAGTTTCTAGGGGGCTCGTGGCACACTCTCATTGGAGGAAGAAGATAGAGTTGGGAGAGAGAAAGAGAAAATAATTATTACTCGAAGACACCTCCACTGTGGAAGATAGTTTCTATAGATGATTTCTTGTGCTATGGAAATCGTGTCAGTTTCTTCCATTGGGACTGCCCTTATGGAAAGTACCCCAGGCCTGCACGTTGAAGACTCAGCCAGGCCATGTAATTAGTTGGCATATTTAAGTCTGGTTGTTTGATTAGAGTTCGGCCAGTTGAACACTAGACGATAGATAACAAGAATTTGAGCCGTATTCGATCTCTATGGCCGAATACAATCCAAGTCGGCCTTTAGGCCCATGCGTGTGTATGTCCAAGGGATGGGGGCGTCCTTTAAGGATCTGTTTAGTTGAAGTGATGAAAGTGAAATGGGATGGGATGAAATAGAATGAGATGGTTTCACAAAAAAGGTGGAACCATATGGTACAGCATCTAAGAAAAATATTCTCTAAATTTGCACAGGCTCATCCCACTTTGGACCATTCTATCCCACCTCATCCCTCAAACCAAACACATAGATAGACTTGGTCAAACGAACCATCTCATTCCATCCTACCTCATCCCTCAAACCAAACACTTCCTAAGTAGTCACACCTGTCCTCTCTGGGGACATACCACCTTTTTGCTAAATAATCAGAAACAGATTGATTTATGTTCTTCTTGATGGCCGATGGTATCAATGGGGAAATTGAGAGTTCTTGCTAATCGAGATTGTTCAACATTTTTGCTGGAAATTGGAAGTGCGATAGGGCTTCACTTGGTGGTCGTGAAGTTCGACATGTGTGATCTTACAAATTAAAGAGCGTTCGTTCTTGCATTGGCAAAGGAGGATCGCTACGATTCAAGAGAGAGCACGCGAATATCTTGATCCTACGTCGAGAAGATCGAGCGACTCCGTATCATCTTGGTATCAGAGCGCGATTTGCTCGGTAAGATTATTTATATTTGATTTTTAGATTGATTTATTTCTTTCCTATAGTCTGTAAACCGAAAATTACAAAAAAAAAAAGAAATCCAAATACTAGTTTTTGTATTTGTTATTTTCGTGAGTTTTGTTAAGTTTTTGTTCATTAGAATTTTTGTTTAGATGCTAATCATTATGTTCTTTTGCGTAGCTTAATAGTTATGTCATGTCCTTTGTCTCATCCAAATTATATTTATCTCACAAAAAAAATTTGCTCTGCCGGAAACTCGCCATTGTTCTTGGTGTTGGCCGAACCTGCTGCATCATCACGTGGATTTTTGGTTTCCAAATCCAGCTATTCTGAACTTGATCTGATCTGATCTTGCATATTGATTTGAAAAAACCAACAGATCATCTAGTATCTAATGAGTCGTCCAAGTCTGGAACATTGCTGTATGATCTAATGTGCTGACCGAAAAGTCTTGGTTGGTGTCTCATCCGGAGACCACGTGTTGACGTTGGAAACCAAGTTTCGAAATAGCTGTAAGCTTAGGCCGAACTCCCTCGGAAAAGCAGCATCCGAATCCACATTACAAAGTTTGTGTCGGTGCCCTCAATTAAATCCAAACCAGTGACCTTCTGTTTCTAGTTGAAAGTTAAGTAGTCACACCCTTAAAGTAAGCACTCTTGCGTGTGTATCTCTTGTAAGCTCATGGCGGCGGTGGAAGTTAGTATTAAGAGATGCAATCTACATATATAGGCATGCCCTAGCCATATCTCCACAACCGTCTTATGGAAACAGGGACGGGAGAGATTGGCCTGGACACGCTTCAGAGCATTATCGAAAATAGAACAGGCCGGGCTAAACTGAGATACAAGACCCATTGTCTAACAAAAAGAACACATTGTTAGTTGGTGAGCTACACTTTAAATTTTCTTTTATCTTTGAGACTACCTGATGACATTGCATTAAAGGCTGCTCACTAAATTATCTAACATATTGCTGAATTCCTGCATTCCTGCAACCATGAATGGATTCTCTTCTTTCGCTGCATTCCTGCAACCACGAATTGATCCCAATTTCATTTGTTTTGCAGGCACCATTGTGTTGCTTCGTGGTGCATTCAACTGTGACCCTTTTGCTTGCTTCTAGTATGTTAGGTGTCATCTTCGAGTGTTTAGTGGTATTACAGTGACGAGCAATGTTCATTTCGATTCAGGAGATGGCATGGTGGTGGTCGGAGGCGGCGACCAACCATAAGAGGTGGGGATGGAATGGAGGGAAGGGAAGAAGGGAGGTGGGCGAGAGGGGTTGGGTGGGCCAGCACAGCATCGTCTCTGTGGCCGGTCAAAAAGAAGAAAAGAGGGAGGAGGAAGACGGATAGAAATGATATTTCGCATTGCCTAAATTAAGAAAAATGAGTGAAAATGACTGAATTGACAAACGTACAAAGTCACAAATTTTAAATTGCAATATGTGTCAAATCATAAAAAAGAAAAAAATTCGAAATTGTCCCAAGTATATAAGAGCAAGTACAATAATGGTCTTATAGCCAAGCTAGTCAGCATTTTTGCTGATGTGGAGGAGAGAAGAGAGGAGAGAGATGAGAGCTTGGCTCTCATGCAAGCAACAAGCTGGGCACGGGAGCATATGCAGTGGTGGGCCAAGATAATAAATGTATGTGAGGAGGAATAGGAAAGAGAATGTGAGACATGGTACCACATAATAATAAAAAACTTTTGTAGACAAATAGAAGATAAATTATTGTATAACTTAGCTCTTATAACTTGACTTATAGCCAAACACTTGCTCTATTATTGGACTTGCTCTAATAGGAATTGGGACTTGCGACAGAGCAAGATTACTAGCTACCACTTCCCGTGGCAGAGTAAAGGAGAAATTCCGATTACTGGAAGCCCGTAGACTACAGCGCACCATAAATCAAAAGGGTAAAGTTCCCACGGGTAGTTGGGACTTGCGAAGGAGGTAACCATGGAAGTAATGATATGGGCGTAAATGAGATGGCAGGGAGAAAGCATCAAGAGAGAAGAGAGACAGCAGGTAGAGAATATGGGCATGCCGCATGGGCACTTTGGTCAGGGCCTGCACTGCATTTACACGCATAGCATGGATAGATCAGACGCACGGTACCCGGACCTGCCCTACCCTGGCCTCTGTATCGTCAGACAAAGATTCCCTCAATTCACTCCCTCCAACCCCCCCCCCCCCCAGCCCCCCTGCGCTAACTGTCACCTCATCACTTCCTCCTCTACTTTGATCGAAGAAGAGTAATGCCGCGCTGCAACATGCATGCATGGAGCTTGGCTGTGAAGAGTTGCTTCGCCAGTCTGGTCACCATGCTGTGAGTTGATTTGCCGGCCAGGTGTGAGCTCTGTGTGCGCTGTGAGGAAAACCAGTTCAAGTCCTTCCATGCTAGTACCACCACTGTTGAATACTCCTATGGTTAACAACTTGACATGAGAACACACAAAAAAAGGCATGTCATCTACGTAGACTATTTCGGCTAGCCGTTTGCCTTTTGGATTTGTTTTTAGGTTTGAGCATGGCATTTTGTTATAACTGTTTAACTTGCTTATATGTATTACTACTACTACTACCATGTTTTGGTTGTTTAGAGAAGATAGGAATGCCATTTGTGGCTTTTGAATTCTGGTTGTTCGTGATAGAGATTACGAAGAGAGACAGTCACATGCAATTTTGACCGATATAACTGAATTCGATACAATTTATACTACAATCGACCAGTAGACACTGTCTTAAAAAACGCATCATTTAAAAGCTAGTTATTATAACAAAAGTAAAAAAGCATAACAAGCCAATTCAAACGCACCGTTGTAGGAGCGGCTATGACATCCTGGACTTGGGCCATCTAAAAGATCTGTACAGATGAAATTTAGGCTTCCTTCAAAATAGCTTTTGTCTTTTAACTTTTCGAAGCCAAAAACTATTTTGAACATGTTGATTTCTTAGCACAACTTTTTTCTTTTATTTTTTTCTTTTTTTTCCTTTGTATTGTCTGTAGAGGTATAACTTTTTCCCTCTTTTTACTTCATTTTTCCTTAATTAAATGTCTTAGCCAAAAGCTATAATTAAATGCCTCAGCCAAAACTAATAACTACTACAATAGGTGGGTTCTTTTGAACTGATGATTTATAGCTTAAATATTTGAATTATAGCTGTTCATGAAAGGTAGTACGTACAGAAAAATAATTGCATGAGATTTTGGCCAGTACAGCTAAACTCAATATACTTTTTATTACAATCTTCCTATTAACTCTGTTTTAAAAAACACACAATTTAAAAACTAGTTACTATAGACAATACGAGCATAAACCCACCTTAAGCCATATCGAACCCACTCAATATCCATTTTAGCCAAAACTCAACAGAAATAGCTAAAATCTATCATCAAAAACAAGTTTTGAACAGGGCCTTAACTGATGCATGTCATTGCCCAGAAAAGGTTTGATAGGCTCGAGAGGGACCAAGGGACGGTCCACGAAGTACGAACGTACGCATTAAAAATAAAAAGAACTGGCACGACTTTGCTTATGCCATATCTGACATCTTTGATGACAATAGCGGACTAGGTACTCTCTCTGAAAAAAAAATCAGGATGTATAATGCATGAATTTCTGAAGGTATTTTAAGGCAAATTACCTGTTACTGATCAAGTAATGAGATGTAATTAAGTGCTTATCTTCCCACATCTCTACAAGCCAAGGGACGGTGAGTTCAAGTACAGCTCCACTGGAAGCATGCCATTATAACATCTCTGTTTCCAGACATGTATCAAATCAGCTAAGAGTCTATGAAGCATCAAGCACGGATAATATCTGAGCGCCAAGAAACCAAACATGGTAAAATCCATTGCACCAAGACAAGGACGGAACCTCTGTTTGATAAGAGAATTCCCCCAATGTATCACAAATTAACATGCAATAAAACCCCTTGCATTACAAGCAAATTAGATAAGAAAATATAGGTATAAGTACACCTGTGGCCCCTTTACATACTGCGAGCAAAGTTTGAAGTTTTTTCTGCCTGAGCAGTGAAAAGATGTACTAATAATCTGGACACAAAGGACAAGAACATACGCAAATATCATCACAATTATTTGACATCATTGATTTGATTATCTATAACGTGTGATGGCTCAGTGACTCACCTCTAAAAATGTAAAGCATTGATCTATGGAAGGTTTGCCTTCCCGTTCTCATTTCCCTCCAGGAGCAACCGCTTTTTGTCACCAGTTGTTTCCAGTCAGGTCAACGAAATAGCATAAATGCTTAAAAACAGTGTAACCGAACTGTACCTATGTGGAACTAGAATCAATTCCCTCATGCACTGAAAAAGTTCTCCCAGCAAGTCAAGCTCTACAAATAAACCTCAGCCATTTTAACAGGATCATACATCGAGTGCTAAACTCAGTCACGTTGCATTGGTAGTCGAAAGCTCTTGAGTAATTTGATAAGTTCATAGGTCCTCGCATGATGACCCAACCAGAGACACAACTCCAAAGGGGTCAATCCATCCTGTAGTAAGTATGAAACAAAATTACCTTCTCATTAAGTAGAAGTCTTGTTTAAGAAAAACAAATGTAGGAATATGATAGCGCTCATACTTGTCCCCTAAACTACCATCTAAACTTAGGACACTACAGATGATCACAAACAATGACAATACTGAGCTGAGAACATGATATCTTTAGAGGAATAGGTAATTTATGTGAAACAAGCTTACAAGCACCCAGCCAATCCATAAATATGTCATTACTGAATCATTTGAGAACTATTAGAAAACAAGCATTACATACCTGAGTTTTCAAAGTTCTATCAGCACCCTTTATTAAGAGTAGCTTCACAATATCAGTTCTCTGTGTTTGCACAGCAAGATGCAATGGTGTCCAGCCATACTGCAAATTGAACGAATTAAGCAGTTAATCCATCAGAAAATAAAATAAAGCAAAACAATTCCAAACCTTAACATACATCATCTGGGCGATTGATGTCAACATTGTACAACAAGAGAGTCTTTATAGTCTGATTGCATGCTGTTTGGACAGCATAATGCATTAGGGTTGCACCATCCTATATCACCAAAATTGTACTGTTAGTTGTTTGAATTAAATCAACTCAATTAACCGGGGAAAAAAATCTGTGCAAACAGTAAAAAAAGAAAACTGCATGCCTATCAGTGGCGATATATCTTAACATAAATTAAATAGCCGCAAATACTCAAAGAACAAGATTGAAGCCAAGTAACTTCAAAGTATTATTCAAAGCTTCGTAAAGGCTGTTTCCAAGCTTTCTAAACATAGGGTATACCCACTTTATCATGAATGAATGGATTTGCTGAATTCCTTAAGATATAGTTGATAATAGCATGCTTCTTGGAAAACATAAATTAAATAGCCGCCAATCCTCAAAGAATAAGATTGAAGCCAAGTAACTTCTAAGTATTATGCAAGGCTTCGTAAAGGCTGTTTCCAAGCTTTTTAAGCATAGGGCATACTCACTTTATCATGGATGAATGGATTTGCTGAATTCCTTAAGAGATAGTTGATAATAGCATGCTTCTTTGAAAGAATTGCTTTATGAATTGCTGGCAAACCATCCTGAGGAAACCAGAAAAAGGCCCAATGAACGACAATGATATCACAAACAAACCAAGCTTTCTACTTTTCTAGGCATATACCTGTTTAAGACGAGATAGCTCAACATTTACAGTAGCAATTACCTTATCAAGAGCATTTATGTCCACATTATGCTTTAGAAGATTGTCCAATAGATAGAAGTCCCCTGATGCAGCAAGGGTGTGAAGTGGCAGCCACTTACTCTACATGGAAAAGCCATAAGATGTGAACTGTCAATGAACAAATATTGCACAGGAAGCTAAAATAGAACTAACAAACATCATCGACACGGGCAGAAGATGCACGGATGTTATTATAAATTTATAAGTATAATTTACTATTTCCATGTAGCGACTATGAGTCTATGACGCATTACAAATGACTTGATAACAATTGAATCACTCTGAAGAGAGATGGCTTACAGAAGTAGCAGCCTCCAGATCAGGTACTCTCTTGTTCAGAAGAACCTTTTCCTCATCTGTGAACAGCTTCTTGCGACCTAAATATAGAACAGAGTATTGAAGGGCAGCAATAAAAGAAACATACAAAAGGTTGCACCGGTAGTACTTAGACAGGAACACATCAAACTAACGTTTCATCTGACATACGAGACATATCTGGAAGTGATATAGATTCTCACACCAGTTGACATAAAGCAGTACTATCATCTAACTACCAGTCATGGTTACATAGCAGAATAGCAAGCATCACAGAAACCATAGCAATAATATTTGTAATCCAGATTTAAATTATACATCTGGGCATTAGACTAAGCTCAATTACTTTGTTCTATTATTTGTCAAAGTCAATAACAGCAATTTCATAAAATAGCATTGGGAGTTAATAAAGATATGCCGTGATGGCTTAGCAATGCAAGGTTGGATTTGCCAGATAACGATTCAAGGATAACACATTGCACACTTCCCCCAATAAGTTTAATTACTTATCTGATCCTATAATATTAAACAAGTAATCCCCACTAACTGTAGTTAATGCTGCTTCTCTCTTCTCTAGTGCAGCCACATCATCCCAAATACATCTGTCCATCCGATTTTAGTTGTGCGTCCCAGATTTCATTCAGCTTATCCCTTGCCAAGACTCCTTTTTCCCCCAATTAGCCCAGCCCACTAACTCATCTTCCCTACCACCACGTCCGACCAAGCCCAGCCCACTACCTACGCGCCATCTCGCCGGATTATCCCAAGTGTGTAGTGTGTTCCTCCCCTTCGCCTCCGCCTCCCCTCCCCCGATTTGCTTGCTTGCTCGACCGATGGCGCGACTAAGGACTGAGAAGAGGGGAGATCGGCCGACGCGACTCAGTCACTCAGGAGAGGGGAGATCGGCCGATGGCGTGACTGAGGAGACAGAGAGGGGACTCAAGGGAGATGCCGATTGAGGAGATGCTAGGAGCGTGCGATTGTGGAAGTGGGGCGATCCGGTGATGCCGACTGAGGAGATTGACGACCGACTACCAGCTGGGGATACTGGTTTGTGGCCGAGCGCACGGGGAGTAAGAGGAGGGGAGGGGAGGCTGTTTGTGGCCGAGCCGCCAAGGCCGACTGTGTCGGTGTCGGTGATATGCTTTGCAGCTGAGCAACATATTAATGCTTTAAGTCATTGAGTTATTAAGTGATTAAGTAATTATTGGTTAAATAATTATTGAAACTGCTGACAATTTCCTATTTAAGTCATTAACTGATGCTGATAATTGAAACAATTGATGGAAAGATGAAAGGAAGACTTGATTCTTCATTGCACTTGACTATATACCTATTGAATCCATTATGAAGCATTTACATCAAGTGACAAAATGTCCATAATCATTTATCGAATTTACAACATTACAAATTACTCCAAGTAACAATATTTTTCCTCTGAACATCACATATGTCTTGATATCGTCCGTAGCGCACCATGCCAAAGTCAGCCGTCTAGGCCCCGCCTAGTCCCTACCTAGGCCGCCTAGGCGCTAGGCCCCTGCTTGCCGTCCGTCTAGCATCTAGCGCCTACTTAAACATTGCCCATATAAGATAATAGGTA
Organism: Dendrocalamus latiflorus; assembly: GCA_017311315.1. Lineage (NCBI taxonomy): Eukaryota > Viridiplantae > Streptophyta > Magnoliopsida > Poales > Poaceae > Dendrocalamus > Dendrocalamus latiflorus. The sequence continues at coordinate 8,247,350 of CM029621.1, forward strand.
TTATTTTTTGCCATATATACTCCATGCTATACTGCTATTGTCTTTTTTCTAATAAACTGACTGAATGAAATACTATAGGACAATAAGCCTTAAAAAAGAACCACAGGATGATGTCTTCATTTATGACTAGAGACTGCATCAAGGCTTGAGGTGGCAGAATGCCGAGATTACTACAATATTTATGTATACTGTGAAATGTATGACCATATTATTAAGTATCTTGAATATGTACACTGACAATATTATCACCATGCAAATATGAAATTCTACCTTTTGTTGAATCTTACTTATCATTTTATCTTCAGTTACTTCTTTCTTTTCTTTAGAGGAAAAAATGAGTTCAATGTGGTCATTATACATTTTCATAGTTGAATTCCCGCAGCAACGCATGGGATATCACCTAGTTCTATTTATTACTGTGGCATTGGAGTAGAATGAATTGGCAAATGGCAAATAGCGTGGCTGCGTTTACTTTTACTTTATTCAGCTTTCTTTTTAACACTGGAATAATGTAATTGTTAGTTTGTTAAAATATCATGCAAAGCTTTTATATTTCAGCTACAAATCTACAATTCAACCTTAGCTCGCATGTTCGGAGGAAGAAACCATTTCAACAACCTACCCACCTTACCAACAACAACAACGACGACGACGACTTGCGTAATGCAATACGATAAAGTCTGAATGATGATTCGGTATATCAAAACAAAAGTTGCAGAACTCACTTCTCGGGCTCTTGCCATCCTCCATCTCGCCTGGCACATACTCCCTGCTGCTAAAAAACTCCGCAATGTCCTCAAGGCTGCCCACACCCATCCCCATCCTCGGATTCCTGGGCGCCACACGTGTCCCATGCTCGGGGGGCAGCGGAGCCTCCACCTTCTCCGGTGGGCGGGGCTGCCGGGGCATGTCAAACGGCTCCAAGTAATCGCGCGCGGCGTGTCCCAGCTCCACGTCCATCCTCCCGTCGCGGTACGCGCGGTATTCATCAGGGGCGGCAACAGCGGGGGGCGGCCGCCGCTCGAGGCGGCTCCCGAAGCGCAGCCCGTGCGCGATGCGGCGCTTCTCCTTCTTCGTCAGGTTGATCTCCTCCGCCGCGTCCCTCCACCTCTCCGGCACCAGGCTCTCGCCGCCGCCGGCTTCCCCTGCCGCTGGCTTCCGGCTGGGGCCAGAGGTGGTCGGTCGCGGCGGCGGTGGCAACGGCGACGGGGGGTCGATGTCGGGGGCCTCGAAGGCGTCGTCCTCGAAGACGAGACAGTCGCCGAGGATGACATCCTCCTCGTCGTCGTTCACGGCGGTGACAGCGAACGAAGAGGAAGAGGAGACTAGTGGTCGGGAGAAGAGAGATAGTGCCAGGGATTTGCTAGGTGCGTGGAGGCGAGGAGAGGAGGCGGGGAGAGGGTTTAGGGCTTGGATTAGGGAATGGGAGGGTAGGAGGAGGAGGTGGTGGTGGTGGTGGATAGGGAGGGAGGGAGGCATCGCGCTCGCGTCGTCCCGCGCCGTGCGGCCGTGCCGTGTCGGAAGCCGAGAGGATTGGCCGGTGTAACTGACCGTAAGCTGGACTCCGTTCTTATGGGCTTTGATTGCTGGTTGGGCCCAAAAAGAGCCCAGTTTTTCTATGGACGTGCGAGAAGCCTCTATCGCTGGCCCAAGAACAAGTGCAGAGGAGTCGAGGAAAAGGAGTGTTTTTTTTAAAAGAAACTTGTAGTAACCACAGGTCAGCCATGCAAGTATATGGGAGTAGTGGAACTATGGAATCTAGTATGTTTTCTATGTATCTTAGAGGTCGCCCCATCTATATAACTATTGGCTAAAATTAAATTATACGGATATTAGTTTTTTTAAGTTATTTTATTAAAGGAAATGAAGAAAAATGAGAAAAAAAATAAAAACTCTGTTATATCTCACGGACAATGAAAAAAAGCAAAACAAAAAACTAAAATTAAGAAACCGGTGTTCTAAGTGATTTCTATCTTCTAGAAACTAGAATCCAGAAGAACCTAGAAGCCAAATCCCCTTGGAGTGGGGCCTTAGTTTAGCACCACAGTGCTACGTGGATACGACATATGATATTATAGAGGTTTGGGAAATTTTTATTTCTATATTGTTGTTATGGGAAAAGTCTGGGTTTAATTACAAGTGATCATGAAACTGAAGAAGGAGAAGAGATGTTCATATGTCGTGGTCCTCGAGGAGATCAATGTCAAGGCAAGGAGATTCCAAGGAGGGCCTGTTTGATATGTCTATAGCTTAGCTTGTGGCTGAAATTTTTAAATTTTAGCTGTTTGCGATAAAGATTACGGAGAGATACTCGCTTGCGATTTTGGTTGATACCGATGTTAGACTTTTAACATGTACTACAATTAACTTGTAGACCTTGTCTTGAGAAAATACTCCGTTTGAAAGCTAGGTACTGTAGTAAAAGTCAAAAGCCGCTTTTAGAAACCGTAAAAAACAGGGCCATAGTTATTAAAACGAGACCAAATCATTGGTTGAACAAAAAAAAACTGAAACCGGTGTCGTTAGGGCATCTCCAACAGTCTAAATCAGTTATATTTAAGAAATGCAACATAGGATTATTCAATGACATGGAAGGGATTAATTGAAGAGATTGATAGAAGCGTCTTCTCGCGAAGCGACCGACGCAGCGCTAGAAAGAAGACGCTCGCGACGACGTTTTGTGCTATTGGAGAGGAATCGTCGGTTCTTCACGCGTCTTGTGGATCTGTTGTGAGCGTCGGCCGAAATCGCGCGTGGAAGTGTTTCATTCGCCCGCCATTTCTTGCGCGCGGGAGCGGCCATCATTTCTTCCGCGCGAGGAGGGATTTCACCACAGGTCGCTGAGCCCATCTTCCCCTTCGGTTCGAATCCTCCCTCACCTAGTGACTGGTATGAATCCCTTCCTGGTACGAATCCCTTCCATGCCTCCCTCTATCAAATCATTCCCTTGTCTTCTCTTCTTAGATCCGCCTCTCTTTGTAACACTGATTTGTTAATTAGGAAGCAGGGATGAGTAGATCATCACTTTTTGTTTGAGAACAAGGGTTGAGTAGATACCAGATCCAATGAAAACTCAGTCCATATTGGATATCAGATCCTACTGAAAATTTCTTTTTGTTTTTTTTTACATCTTTTCGTATTGGGAACTACTAGTTGTTCAAGTAACGGTGCATAGCGAATAATTGAGCAGGTGATGGTTGGTTGGATGACTCTATTACTAGTGGGAAAATTGAATATATAGGACTGAGTTGGGAGTACTTTTGCAAAATAGGATCAAGTTATTTGTCCTCCTAAATATAGGACTGAGTTGAACAGCTTCTTGCAAATATAGGACTTTTCCCATTTTAATTTCATTTTCATTTTTCAGCCCCTTTTCTCCACGCGAAATGACTATTTTGCCCTCTTCTTCCTCCCTGGCCGCGCCGCCGCCGCTCCCGGCCGCGCCGCCGCCGCCGCTCCCTCGCCTCCCTCGGCCCGCGCCGCCGCCGCTCCCTCGCCTCCCTCGGCGGCGCGGCGCGGGGGAGGCGAGGGAGCGGCGGCGCGGGCCGAGGGAGGCGAGGGAGCGGCGGCGGCGCGGGCCGAGGGAGGCGAGGGAGCGGCGGCGGCGGCGCGGCCGGGAGCGGCGGCGGCGCGGCCAGGCCAGGGAGGAAGAAGAGGGCAAAATAGTCATTTCGCGTGGAGAAAAGGGGCTGAAAAATGAAAATGAAATTAAAATGGGAAAAGTCCTATATTTGCAAGAAGCTGTTCAACTCAGTCCTATATTTAGGAGGACAAATAACTTGATCCTATTTTGCAAAAGTACTCCCAACTCAGTCCTATATATTCAATTTTCCCATTACTAGTATAGTTGTTAATAATTCGTTTTCCCACAAATTAGGATAAGACAATTTTGGTGATGATAGTTTGCTAATCCAATGCAGACTTTGAGGCATTTGGTATAACTTAGATGAACACCAACCATTGGGAATACGGCTTTTTGTGGAAAGTTTGTTCAGTTCACTGTTGAACCTACACACAGTTTTTTTGCTAACTATTTAGTTGCCAACAATTCATGGTTGTTACGGCGTCGCCTTGGCGTCGCCAAGGCGACGCCTTGGCGTCCAGGCGCCGGGGAGGGGACGCCGGGGAGGGGCGCCTCGCCTTGGCCAGCTAGGCGGGCGCCCAGGTCGACGAGGCGTCGCGGCGTCTTCATGGCGTCCAAGGCGTCGGCGCGAGGCGTAGGAGGCGATGGCTTAAGGACAGCAGTGAAGCAGTGACTGAGAGTCTGAGACATACCGCTGAGTCGCGAAGGGCTTCGGGCAGCAAGAGGCGAACGCGAACCCTAGATTCACCTTCACCGTCGGCCGCCAGGTACGCCGCCGTCCGCCTCTCTCCTCTCCTCTCCGGCCGCTTCCCTCCACCCGCGCCGCCTCCCTCCCTCCCGCTGCGCCGCCTCCCTCCCTCCACCCACGCCGCCTCCCTCCCTCCCGCCGCGCCGCCTTCCTCCTCCCGCACTCCGGCCCCCTCCCTCCCGCCGTCCCACCGCGCCGGCTTCCTCCCTCCCTCACGCCGAGCCGCCTCCCTCCCTCCCTCCCGCCGCGCTCCGGCCCCCTCCCTCCTGCCGTCCCGCCGCGCCGCCTCCCTCCCGCCGTGCTCCGGCCCCTCCTTCCCGCCGTGCTGGCGTGCTCCGGGCCTCCGGCCACCGCGCTTTGCTTCCCCCGCGCTCCGCCTCCCCCGTCTGCTCTCTGCTCTGCTGGAAGCTGGACGCTTTTTGGTGATTTGGTATGCTGTTGGAGTGTTGGCTGTTGCTGGTTGCTGAGTGCTGCACTGCAGTGGCTTGCTCTGTATTTCTGTAAATGTATTGACATGTGTAATGTGTATGTGTTGGTTGATGAACACTGATACTGACATGTGTTGGTCACTTGGTTGATGTATTGAGTATTGATATGTAGTTGCTAGTTGCTATGGTTGATGTATTGAGTATTGATATCTGATATGTAGTTGCTAGTTTGCTACTGATGTTATTTTAGTTAAGTAGTCGGGTACTTATCAAGTGATGAACCGCCTTAGCTCGCCTAGCTTCGCCTAGAGGACGACTAGGCGTCCGCCTGGACGACTAGGCGTCCTGGCGCCCCTTAGGCGCCGTGGTCGCCGTGGCCGCCGTGACAACCATGCAACAATTCCTCTAAAGATCATGACTGGCCATTGGGAAGTATATGTCTTGGTATCAGCTAAATAGCAGATGACCGGCCATTGACATGGTTATTCGGTATAATTCAGATGAACACCACCAATTGGGAAGTATGTCTTGGTATCAGCTAAATAGCAGATAACCAGCCATTGACATGGTTATTCGGTATAACTCAGATGAACACCAACCATTGGGAAGTATATGTCTTGGTATCAGCTAAATAGCGGATGACCGGCCATTGACATGTTTATTTGTAAAATGTTATATTTGATTTGTTCAGACGCGACAAAGATCATGACTGCCTAGGCGTTACAGATTTGTTGTTCTCAACAACTGGTGAACAACAAAGTCAAAAATGTCGTCTAGGAGTAATTGTATTGGAAATGTAGATATCATACTAGGCTGTGTGCAAAATACCAAGTCTGTTTGCAAAATATAGATGTTATTTTCTATATTAATTGATTGTCAAGATCTTTAGCTGAAGCCTAAGATAGTGTTTGCTTTTTTGTCATTTATTTGCAGTGGAATGGATTGTACCCGCCTGGTGGATTTTGTAGTTACTTCCAGAATTCATCAAATCTCTCCCTTCCCTAGCAAATTCCTCATCAGTATCCTCCATTCCTGGTACCACAACCATCAGTGATCAATGTGAGCCCATTGCTTTCTGAGTCAGGCACTCCATTGTCAGCATCTGGTTCACGAGCCCAGGCTTTTGTTGATGTTGATAGCGTTGATAACGATGTGGAAGACAGGACCAGGAAGCGGTTGCAATGGACACAAGATGAGGACTTGAGATTGGTAGGTTCATTTTTTGTTTGATTATGTAGATAAATAACATATGTAGTTTAGCATGTTTCCATTGGCACTAACACTAATTTTACATAATATAGGTCAATGCTTGGTTGAACAACTCAAATGACCCTATCAATGGTAACTGCAAAAAAATGATCAATATTGGTGAGAGGTCACTTCTATGTACAATAGCACCATCCCTAGAAATAGAAGAAGAGAAGTGAAGCAAGTCAAGGACCGTTGGCAGCGAGTTAACAAAAAGGTATGTTGGTTTGCTTCCTCTTGGCTGAAGGCTAGCTGAATTTATGCAAGTGATCAGTCAGATGATCATTTTATGGACTAGGCTTTGAGATTCTATGAGGAAGACTACAAGGATGGACAATTCATGTTCATGTACTGCTGGAAGGCCGTCCATGATTAGACAAAGTGGCATGCCTACATGGAGAACCTCGAAAAATTTAAGAAGAGAAGATTTTCAGAGATTGGGGAGGCAGTGGAGGACTTGTCATGTGCTGAACATGAAGATATTCCACGTCCGCAAGGGACCAAGGCTGCTAAGGCTGAACGCAAACTCAAAGGCAAAGGGAACGGGAAGGTGGTGGCTGCAATAGAAGCTATTGATGAGATTGAAGAAAAGCTTGAGAAGTTCATGAATGCTCAGTCTGAAGCTAGCAAGAATCACGGTGATATGGTTGAGTTGCAACAATGTATGTCTGCCGAGAAGCTTGAATGAAGAGGCTCGCTGTTGTTGCTGCAAGGAGAACAAGGAGGCTAAAATGCTGGATACCTTCAAGGCGCTCCTTATGCATGACACAAGCGGTATGTCTGATGACATGAAAGCTGAGCATATGAAGGTATTGAAGTGTACAAGGAAGAAGTTGTTTGGCCCATCGGATTAAGGTATGACTGCTGTAATGTGTCTAACTATAGATTTCTAAAGTTACTAAAATTTCATGTTTTTGTTCCATTTAAAATTTTAAATAACTAATCAACAAAATTAGTTTGAATTGAGCCAACCTACCACAACTTTGCTAATGTCTTTATTATTGGCAATTGGCAATTCCAGTACAGTTTTACAAAATATCAGCTCAGAACTATCAAAACTCAAAAATCAATAATATGAAAGTCCATGAGCTTCCTCTTTTCATGATATTACACAATAGATTTTCATGTCCAACAAGATGGTGGTTTTATTTTTTTTTCCTTATTTCAGATTTGGATTCAAGTAGCTCTTCTGGAAGTGATTTTGATGTCAAAGTTCCTCCACCAAACAGTGGGGCTAAGGTACTTCTGCACACATCATTATCTAAAAAGTTTTGGTACAATTCCATTTTTCCCTGCTTGTTGATTGATATACATATCAGTATGTAGCACACAATCTGATACTGTTTCTTCTTTTGGCTTTTGTGCAGCTGCTTGGTGTCCATTTTTGCTAAATGGTACTTGAGAGATTTTGCTTTAGGTACACTACTTTTGCATATGCCAGAACTTATGCTAAGGGCCTGTTTGGATGGGCTAGGACTAGTTGTTAGTTAGGACTAGTTGTTAGCTGACTAGTAGTTAGCTGGCTAAAGATTAGCCCAGTCCTGTTTGGATCCAAGGACTAATAAGTGCTACTATCTCAGTGCAAAGTCTGTTATACCCCTATGCATGGTGGTCTGGGAGAGTTGGCGTGGGTATCAACGTCTTTTTTCCATCCGGCTAGTCCTTTAGCCCTCATTAGCTGGGTTTGATGGACTAGTTGGCTAACAACTAGTTGGGGCTTTGGCTAAACTTTAGCCCACCCATTAGCCCTCCTGTTTGGATCCTCAAGGGCTAAAATTTAGCAACTAGTTGTTAGCCCAAGGGATCCAAACAGGGCTTAAGTAACGGTGGTTGTCGGTTGCCGCATCTATTTCTGTATTAGCTCCTTTTGCTGTAGTAGAACTCGTGTTAAGCTTGTAAGCTTTTGAGATTAATAGAAAATCGGAAACTTTAATCTCTTGTTTTTATACTGGGACGTCCAGGATATTCTATAGTGCATATTATCAGATTTACCTATACATAGTTTGTGTTAAGAGTTATTTCTTCGCACAAAGAGCGTTGATGCCAAAAGTACAACAAAAAGAGCCACAAAGATACAGTCTAGTATTGATCACCACATATTATATGTACATGCAAGAATTAAAATGTTATGTGCTCTCTTAGAGACAACTCAATGGATAAGGGTGCCTTTGGTTGAGCTTTTGGGAGCTGCTTTTGCTTCCAAAAAGTCAAAAGCTAACCAAAGAGGTGGAAACCAGAAGCTGCTTTTTCAGAAGCAGCTACTTTTGGGTAGTACAGTTTTGAAAGCATCTTGGACCTTGCTTTTGGCTTTTGGCTTTCTGCTTTTTGAAATGGTGAAAATAGAGAGCTGTTTCACAGTTGTTTCAAGGAAAATAGAGATAGGAGGTAAGTTTTATACTTGTTTGAACCAAACGGTTTACAGCTTTTCCACAGCCCACAACCTACAGCAGCTTTTTCACAGCCCACAGCTCACAGCAGCTTTTTCAGAAGCCACAGCTCAACCAAACACACCCTAAGTTATTTGAGATGCTGTTTCTCGTGTTGTCTTTAGCTGAGGTGGAAATATAAGAGACAACCTAATAGATAAACTATTGGAGATGCTCCAATAGTGACTTATGAGCTAGCTCTAAACATATTATTTCATATTTTAATAGAAAAGAGAGAAAAACTATCTCTTGATCAAGAGCTAGTCTCGTACACACATTCCAAGATTATGTGAGAGTGTCATGTGAGGCTATTTATGTTATGAGTTATGTGCTAAAAGTTAGTACTATTGGAGAAGTTGTCTTAGAGTTAATAACTAGCTCTAAGATAACTTCTCCAATGATATTAACTTTTAGCACATAGCTCATAACATGAATAGTCCCATATGACATCCTCATATAATCTTGGAATGTGTGTATGAGACTAGCTCTTGATCAAGAGCTAGCTTTTCTCTCTCTTCTATTAAAATATGAAATAATATATTTAGAGCTAGCTCATAAGTCACCATTGGACATGCCCTTAGTGGCCTGGGTTGCTTCTCCATAATCGAACCCGAAAAAACCGGATAACTAGATAGTTTATTAGTAAGGGGACCGATGAATTGAACGAATCGAACCGGACACTTGCTGAAAAATACACGATAGAAAAGAAAGAAGGGGAGGTGTGTTGGCTTAGCCTAGCCCAAAAGGCCCAATGCTTCCACGTGAAGAAGGGAGCCTAGGGTTCACCCATTCCAGCCGCCACCCTCTATATCTTCTTTTACGCCATCTCCATGATTCCAACTGTTCCATCTCTCATTCTGTCCATTCACTGTTCCACGAGAAAATATGACGAAGATGCACAGTACAGCGGCATCGGCTTGGGGTGGACCTCACGGAAGCGGCAGCAGGATTGCAGCATCGGCATCACGGTGGGCAGAGGGATTGATATCGAGTTAGGTCATCATTTTATCTAATTTTTTTCTAAAGTTGACGTAGTTTAATTTAATATTATTTTATTGATAATTGAAATTTATTTTTAGAATCAAACTAACGAGTCGAGCTAAAGCAAAATTTAATTTTATCTAAAATTAACTCATTTAATATTTGATAAATTAATAAGTGTAATTAAAATAATTTTAAACCAAGCCAAACGAACTTCACTAACATCTTTTTTTCCCACCCCGGGCAAGCATGCATAGATAGGTGTGGAATCACCGTGGGATGGCTCCTATGCAGTACTCTGTAGGCACGAACCTCCACTTCATCGATTTGTGATTTGTGTTGCACCTTTTGTTTTGTTCAGAGCGATTTCGTGGTTGCCTTGTCGATAGATCTATTCCGTTGCTTCTTGGGTAGCTGTTGCTTAAGAGCAAAGCTAAGGCTGGCCTTAGCTTGTGCTCGTGTCTTGTAAAGATTGGAATTCGGGACTTCCTGTAACATTGGGTTTGATTCTCTCTTGTGGGCTTCCTTGTCTGCTTATAAAATTGCCTAAATATGATACCACATTGCACATTTACAGATCAATTTGCTCCTTCGAAAAATTTAGAGATAAATTTCTAAATTTGTTAATGTTTAAATTATTAAAATACTATTAATTTGAGGGCCGACGGTCTGACCGATGAACCTGCAAATCGATGGATTGTCTGATTCACTAGCAGGTGGTGTCTGGCCGGTGTAAAATCACAAAACACACACACACACAGAGAAAGCTCAATACATGCTCACCGACGACAGAGGTGGTGTCTGGACGGTGTAAGAATCTTTATGAACATCCAATGGTTAGAAACTCGACTAAAATCACAAAAATATCCAATTGAATGTTGTCTAGAGTTTCCGTCGTCTTAATTTCGATAGGATGTACTATATGGCTGATGCTATTAGCCGACATCTGCGTTCGACTAATTGGTCATTCACAGTTAGCGTTTGTGCGATGAAAAAAAAACAAAGCGATCCCAAACACTGCAAATTAATTTCATTACACAGTGCGTTAAATATATAGGACACGAAAAACTTGCAGTGCTAGCACATGCGTGTGCACCGAGGAGAACCCGATTATTCTAAGTGAAAAAATAATAATAACTGAAGCATGCCTACAGTATCTGCAGTCCAAAAACAACACAAAAATGCCCAAAAGTTACTATGAAAAGCGATGTACGCATGCGCATGTATGAATCCTATTATGTACTCCCAGGAGTACGTACTCCTAGGAATACATACTCCCACTTTTATTATACCACTTAAACGAATATTTATTCCTCTTTATCACTTTCGATATATTTAAATACTAATTCTAAGATACTACAATGTGGCTTAATTGAAAATTTTTATCAGAATTTTTATTTTTGCTATATATCCTTTTCTATACATAAAAGGACTATATGTACAAATTATGCTATAAAAAGTGGATTTTTACGAAATTTTTAATGAGCTAACTTTGGAGTATATTATAATTATTATTAGAGTATGCTCAAATAGATAAAGAGGTATAACAACACCATTAAAGTAGTATATAAGAAGTGGGAGTACGTACCCTCACGAGTATGGAACTGTTTTTCTACACACACACACATATGCCGCATTGAGTGAGAGATTTTTAGAAGCCTTGATGATGATAGAATCAGAAAACACTTTCAAAACATAAAATCTTGTAGAATGCTATTGCCTCGTACTTTTACTGCTACTACTCAATCCTAGCAAGTGGTATGTTTCATCCTTTCTTACAATCTTTATAATTATTCACAATCGCAATTCCTGATTTCATTGCTAAGTTTACTAATTTTGATGTACAGATAGTTGCTTACATATATGTACAGGCTTTGGGAGGCATATTACCTATTACTGAGGTACAATCTTCGATGTATTTTGCATTTTATTATGTTCTTATTCTAATTATGTATGATTTTATATTGATAGTTTAATTTATGTTTAGTTTATTTATCTTTGGTTATACATGTCCCACTAGCCCCCCTAAAATTTTGTTCTGGGTCTGCCACTGCTAGTTAGATCCTTAGTCATGCAGATCTATTTCAACTTTAGCTATAACGCAGCAACAATAGTCTCCTTCATAAATTTCTAGATGATATTATTAGAAAGATGAAGATGAATTTGTGAGAGAGCTTTATGATCTCTTCTTTGTTTCTACTCAATGGACCGCACAACGGGCATCTTGTCGATTTCCAATAACACATCATCTAAATTGAGTTGTGATAGGACAGCCGCATCTTCACTCGCCAGAGCGAAAATCTTGTGTCGCAATTTAGCAACGGAGTATCATACTTCATCGAAGCAATGTCAAGTATGCCATAGATTGATCGGAAGAAGAACCAACCTCTAATACTACTTGTTATAAAAATGCATGGCAAAATATGAAACAATAAAGAATAATTAGGAGCACGAGATAAAGATTTAATATGGAAAACTCTTGCGGGAAAAAAATCACGGACACACAATTGGTAAAATCACTCTTTGGGGAGAAGTTATAAAACACTCTTGGCATATTACATGAATATATAACTAGAGTTGTGCACACTATCTATCATGAGGCTTATAGGGAGTATAAATAGCCTTAGAAACAAGAGTCCAAGACGATGAAAGAATAGAGTCCTAGTTGGCAATAGAAACAAAGACCTACTCGAAAACTGGAATAGTAAAATGCTTGAAGATGGGAACACCCCGCTCAGAGAGGAAAATAGTCTCAGAAGTTGACGGTGAAAAGTTATAGTCGGAAGCGCCTCAAGTAGCCAGGTATGACTCTAGTTGGGACAAACAACTTTGGACACCATGTTTGGAGCAAGTCAGTACAAAGTTTATCACGGACAAGAAGATGATCTTAATCATAACCTCCAACCCAATTCGAATTACCGATTTGTCACTTATTAGAATATATCTTTTGAGCAAAACCTGATTAAATTCGTTAAGTGAACCCAACAAGATTTGGATCATAAAATACAACAAATTCAATTATATATATGGAGCCAAACAAGCGAAACTTGATCATATATATTGAGCTCGCACTGATTGTAAATTTGGCATATAACTCGTGCATGTTAGTTTGGCTTCTAGAATTTAAGATAGACCATAAAATAACGGATCATTCCATATGCATGCATGTCATGATGTAAAATGCATATAGCACTGTACTTCCTGCAGGGACCGTTCAATTAACATCGAACGGGGATCGATCACCTAGTCCTCCTTCAAATCAAGTGTCCAAAATGTGCCTGCTACTTTGCAGGGCTTTAGTCTGATCCTACAGCTCTTGACAATAAAAACCAAGTGAAAGGAATAAAACAATTCTTTAACACTGTTTGTTCATATGCCCATATGATAGCTCAGGACAAAACCGGATGAACAATTTCTGTCAGGAAAAGAACAAAAACCACAGCTAAACTTACAGAAGACACAAGAAGCTATAGCAGTACATATGCAACCGCATACAACAATTGGTACCTTGGCATTTAAACCAAATCTAGTGTTCCATACATCACACAGCCCATACCCAGTGATACAATCAGGTCACAACAGCTAAACTTACAATACAGAACAAATCTTCAATTTTCTGGACTTCAGATGACGTACTGAACTCAGAAATAAACACTCTATATATTAATTCCTGGAGCAAAACCATGGAAATCTAGCATCGACGATGACGATGATCAAGCAACTTATACTGCTTAATGGGTTCTCTAGCTTGCCAGATAGTAGCTAGAGGCACCTCCCTCCATAGCCTGCACTCCTAAACAATGCCTGCTTGATCTCGTCGGTGCTTATTACTTGCCTCTTCCCTTCCTCCTACCATTCATAACAGAATTTATTTTAGAAAAACATAGGTTCAAGTAAGAAATTAAGGGCAAAGTAAGAGCGATGTTCAGAAGCCCCTCAATCACTTACTTGTAAGCAGGAGGCCTGCATGCCAAAGTCACTGAAGCAGCTCACCACACACTGCTCGATCTCCAGCCCCAGCACCTCCAGCGCGCTCACCGTCGACAGCAGCACCCCGGGGTTTGCCGGGCAGCAGATCTCTATCCTCGTGCTACCGTTGCCCCGCCTCTCGACGTCGAACTGCGCGCGCCCCCCATGGATCAAAATCAGTTCAGCCACGAGCACAAGAAATACAAGCAATTTATTGATTTCGATGGGTGGCGTATGTGATATGTGCCTGCGCGCGCGTACCTTGGTGGAATTCCTCACCAGCATCTCGTTGTTACCACTGGACGAATCCTTATTCATCGTGTTCAGCAGGTTCATCTCCTCCGACGTGGAGCCGATCTCCTCCTCGAGGATTTTGATCCTCTCCGTCAGCTCCTTAACGTAGTCGATGGTGTCCCCAAGGATCGAAGTCCTATCCATCTGCAGTACGATTAATTCTACGCATGTTGAGTTGGTCCTTAATGTACACATACATGTCGATGGAAAGAAGCTAGGTTAATTAGGTCAGAAGACAATGCGTCACCTTGCTAATCTTGGGCACGATGGACCGGAGCATGGAAAGCCGGTCGTTGAGCCGCTTCCGCCGCCGCCTCTCGGCCATGAGGTTCTTTGACGGCGTGCCGTGGAGCTTGCTCCTCGGGTGAGCGCCGCCGACGCCCATCACGCTGGCCATCTCCGAGCTCTCGCCGGCCCCTCCTCCGAACATGAACGTCGGGGACCCATCACCATGGTGCAGCATATCACCCGTTGTCTCCTCCTCCACCATGGCATCATGGAGAGGAGTGAGCGTCTGGCCAGCCGCATCCCCTGGGACGACGACGCAGCTCCTATAAGGGTTGCACACTTCGCTTAAGCAGTCGAAGTTGAACTCCTCGTGCGGGTGCGGGGGCTCGGCCGGAGGCATAGGCGCCAGCTCTTGGAACGGCGACAGGTCCATGCCGGTCCTCGCCTCGGCGCTCTCGCCACCGTAGAAGAGGAGGTCGCTCATCATCATGCCGCCGCCCGGGTACGCCTGCCATGGCGCCGCAGACGCCTCCCGTCTCAAAGACATGAGCTCGTCCAAGAACGACTCCTCGTCAAGCTCCATCCTAACTAAAACTCCTCCTTTCTCAGACAGATACTTCGTTTCCTTGCCCTCCTGGCTTGCTCAAACCCTCACGCTTATATCAACGCGGTCAGTAGCTAGCACTCCAACATGTCCAACTTGCAACGGCCAGTGGCAGTGTCGGGAACGGCCGTGAGGCGAGCAGTGAGGAAACAACCTGGGAATTAAACGCGGTGGGCCGCGCGAGGTGCCCAACCAAAGCGACAATTATTCCTTCGCAATAAGTGCAGCATGTTTGGTGTGCGCATGTTAAGGTATATCGGTCTGTGTGGGCATGGCCACGGCGCGCTGCTCGCTCGCTCGCCGGACCGGTCGGTCGCCCGCAAAACGGCAAGCAACCCAAGAATGGAATGGAATCTCTCCATTTTTTTAATCCCCTGGCTACATGCGGTTTCAATTATCGACGATGTCGTTTTCGCCTGAAATCTGCTATCCCGCGGCCACGGGCTTTTTAAAAACCACCTGTGGCCGGCGGCGATCACGGTTTGACGACCCCTCCCGGAGCCAAAAGAATTTGGGCGCGCATACTTTATAGCCCTAATCGGTGTACGTTCGTAGGGGGGAGTTGTCACGGCCACCTACAGGAGGGGAGATGATCAGATGAGTCAACCCGGCGTCAAAAAGAATGGGCTAATCGGTGGTTGTTTAACGAGAGATTCCTTTGCCGTTTAGTTTGGCGACTCGGCGCGATGGCGCCCGGCCGCTCGATCCACCGGCCCACGGCGAGCTAAGATGTCTTGGGAGTACGTGCGCCAATAGCTTTGCTGGTGACGTGGAGACGTCGCGTGCGCGGCCGGGGTTTTCCCCGGCTTAATTTGCTTCGTTTTCGAGTCGTCGGAGCGTAGGAGCAGCGGCGTCGCTGTCGCCGAGTCAGATCGGCTGTCGACGTGGTGGTGTGCTGGCCAGGCAGCTAGCAATGGGTACGAATACGAATGCGATTAATCATGTTGCTTAGTTGCGTGTGTTTGTGAGTAGTGATCGATGCGCGATCGCGCGTCTGAGATCGAATATGCTGGCTTGAGGGCTAGCTCGTGGGTCTCATTATCTGGGAGATCCGGGTGAGCTATCAGATGTGATGGGGATGGTCGTGGATTTTTTTAGACCGAGGTTTATAATTTATAAATGTAATTTTTAATTTTTATCTGTTCGTAAGAGTCAGTACGCAAAGAGAAATAGTCATACGTGATTTTGTCTAATACAGCTAAATTCAGTACATTTTGTACTACAATTTACCTGTAAACTCCGTCTTAAAAACCGAACTGTTTAACGATGTGTTACTGTTTATCCGTATATAAATCATAAGCCAAACGCATAAACAAACCCAGCCTAAAACAAGCATGGAACAAAAGCTCAGTGGATTGTTTATCTGCGGAGATTACTGATTAGACTTGCAGGACTACATTGTTTGTCTTTGGTTGCGGTACAAATAGTTTTTTTTTTGCAATGATCATATAACTAGTTGGAGTTAAAATGGTACTAAAAAAACTAGTTGTAGTGTTGTTATTGGATGTCAACAGTCAACTCGGTAGAAACGAATGGGATTTTTCTTGTCATACACGTAATATATTTTCACCATAATTCAGGCCAGGCCTTTACAAAATGGACTTTTTAGCATATTTAGTACTGTTACACATAGTATTTACCAAAGTAACAACATATACAACGTATTTATAGAAATGTCACTTTTGTCGTCTAGTTAGCTGGCGGCAGTGGCAGTGAGGCGATACGTAGTAGGGCCACCGCCCGGCTAGGGGCAGCAGGTGATTAAGCCGGCTGATTAGCCTGCTTAATTACCTGCCCTAATTTTTTCTGTTTAGTATTTATTTGAATTTTTAAATATATCATTTGAGCCCAAAAAATTACAAAAATTGACGTGTAGCCTTCCGACACAACGATCTTCACAGTGCATTTTTTGGGTAATTTTATCCATTGTAAATGTTGCTAAAAAATTCATATAATTTTGATATTTGTACGAGTTTTTACATATAGCAAATGAGCTCCAAAAATTACAAAATTTTATGTGAAACCTTCAGACAAAGTCATAGTTACTGTGTAATTTTTTAGAAATTTTATGTAATCCAAATTTGCCACACTTATTCGAGTTAATTTACTTATGAATTTAACGGTGCTCAGGCATCTTTTCAAGTGGCTGACCTCTGTGTTTCGCGCATGTGTCGGTCCGATCGTGCTATATTTTCTTTCCTACTATGTCATTCAAACAATTGTCACTATGTGTGTGTCGTGCCCCCTCGCGTGCTCCCTCGTTCATACTAATGTTGTTATGTCCGTGTCGTCCCTCTCGTCTGCTCTCTCGTTTGCACATTTATCAGTGTTACCATGCCGTCCCCCTCATCCGAACATAATATGAACATTTCATAGTTTGTCATTGCTCATCTCAGTCGCTCATCGTAGAAACTCATTCTCGCAGTCGTTGTTCAAAATTAGGAGTGCATAGCTCATTACTTCGAGAAGCCAATGCATAGCTCATTAAGGATGCGACAATGCCGATTTCTTCTTCCGAAAGGCAGGTAATTTTTTATCGTATGCTTTCAACGTTATTCCCTTAATCCTAGTCAAATAGTGTTATTTAGTTAGTCGTGATTAATATACTTTGTGTTATGAAGTAACTTAGTCGTAATAATTTAGACATAGTTTTTACTATTTTTGTGTACGTACAGTAAGTAATTAAGTGGTAAGGACAACGGTAATGAATGGCTCGTAAATTTTTTCGGATGAGTAATCAAATTATCGGTAATTAATGTAGTGTTCGTATATAGTTACATAGATGTAATCATTGACTGGTAGTATATTGCTGTCATTATCAATTTTCGTACTAATATTTCATCTATCCCATTCATGATTAAATTAATTTGAACAAACGTGGCAAATTTGTATGACATAAAATTTCTAAAACATTACACAATAACTATGACTGTGTCGGAAGGTTTCATATAAAATTTCGTAATTTTTAGAGCTCGTTTGCTATATGTAAAATCTCATAGAAATATCAAAGTTGTATAAATTTTTTTAGCAATATTCATAATGGATAAAATTACCTAAAAATTACACTATAAAGTAAGTTATGTCGGGAGGTTGTACATAAATTTTCATAATTTTTTGAGCTTATTTGACATATATTAAAATTTTAAATAATTAGTAAATAAAAAATTAGGATAGATAATTAAGCCGATAATCAGCCGGCTTAATCACCTGCTGTTCCCTCACTGGGCAGCAGGCCTGCCCTCTCTCCCCTAGCTGGGCGGCAAGCGCCTGTCGCCGATGACCTCGTCGCCGCTGTCGTTCGTCTACCGAATGATAAAAGTGACATTTATATAAATATGATATACATACTGTTACTTTTATAAATACCGCAATAGTGCCAAATCCGTTAAAAGCTCTGCCAAATGTACACGTATCTCTACCAGATAATCGATACCGCCATCGACTGCTCGATCGATACCGTGGCAGTACTGCGTCCAGTCTGGTCCCTGCACAAGCCAGTTCAGTGCAGCGTCACGCAGTTCGCCACATGCCATGGGCCCATGGCACTGACCCGCAGTACGTACCGCGGCATCCGACAAAAGCTTTGCTTACGTACGCGCACAGGATCCAAATTCCAAAAGCTGTTCGTATGTATGCAGGCCAAGGCCCTGCCTGCCATTCCCCAACGCCCCCGCGCCCGATGGATCTCTACGTACGCAGCAGCAGCAGCAGCTCGCACCCAGGCCGCGCGCGGAAACAGAGGGACCGCACGGCGCAAGCGGCGCGGCGTACAGCGCAGTCGGCTCACGAGCGCGGGCGGCAGCTCGCGACAGTTGGAGGTGACAGGGCAGGGCGTGGCCTACGCGCGCGCGGTCGGCACATCCGTCCGTCGCGTCCGGCGCGGATCCCTACGACCGCGCGCCCGATCGACGACGGATCGGCGGCACGTCCGCGCGGCGTGCTGGATCGACGGCTCGTGCCGCGTGCCCGTGCGCGCACGGTGCCGCCCCGCAAACAGCGGCGGTGTCCGCGGCTGGACGCACGCACCTGCCGCTACCGCTACGGTGGAACGTTGCTGGGGGCAAGTAGCTAGAGGAGGGGGTGGGTCGGCGTGCGTTGGTCGGCACTTGCCTTTTAACTGTGGCCGTGACGGTGACGCCGTGTGTGAGGCCATGGACTGATCGTTCGACGAACCGTTCCGCTTCACGTGCGTGCTGTAAGCTTTTAACTGTGGTATAGTCTGTGCACCGCGGCTAGCTAGCTATGCGTTGCGTCAGTGCATGCGTGTGATGGATGCGTCAGTTCATTTCGAGAGTGCAAGCAAGACAAACACACGCACTTACACACTTTCTATGCATATGTCCATACACACACATGGATATATTGCTAGCACATATCTAATTTAGAGCGGATGTCCGAACTAACTTTATAGAGTGTGGACATACATATTTTAATTACTAAACATATCTATATATATACTCTTTGTATCTAGGACAACGATATACGGGAAAAAAAAGAGCAACATTGTTGAATCCAGAGTTCGATCATTCGTGGACAGCTCCCACATCGACAGAGCTCGCCAAGCGAGTCATTGGATGCGTCAGCTCGTCGTTGGGATTTTTGCCTGCGGTGTCGCGCCCGTGGGCCTAGAGCGTGCTTGGCCGTGCATATAGGGGATAATTTAATTATTTGCCACTCTTATGAGTAGGGTGGCAACAGATTTGCCACCCTGGCCCGTTGTCAGTGACTCAGGCGGCCCCGTATGTAAGTGAGAGAGGTAATTGGCCAATCTTCAGAGTGGCAAAAAGTTGAATGCCCCGCATATAGGTTGTCTGGGCCCCTATGTTTGGAGCGGCATGCAAGGATGCATCTGAACCGTCCGATGGAACACAGATGTTGTGCGGTGCTGCTTCGGTAATTGACGACCAATCAAAAACAGAATCGATACATGGCTGCGACAAATGCAAACGACAAATTCAAAATTGTACATGGAATTGATCAACTCATTTACAGCCATGCATGCTACAAAGCATAACCTCTTATTATCCACATTAAAAAAACTCTTATTACGAGCAAAATTATTTGCCGCACGCGTACGGAAATATATGTGAGCGCTTGTTGTCGCATGATCGTCACGAAGGATCTCCAAATTTTTACAACTATCATCACGCGACGTGACGACGAGGCAACACACCACGAGGTATTGTGCATGTGATGAGCTATTGAGACTATTACCATTCCACGTACCATCACAACGTGAAGCCACGAACAGGGTGAACACCAATTAGGCATTTTACAATCCCCCGGGAATTGAAAGAACCAATGTGTAAGCTAGACTCCCGTGCCTTACTAATAGATATATACTTCATCAGCTGATTACCCTGTGGCAAAAATTAAAATCATCCTCTCCCCCTTGGAAAAGGGCATCCATCCTCAACTTTAGGCGTTCCCTAGAAATAAACCAAAACCATGGCAACACCTAGTTGTCTTATAAGGCAAATAAAAATTGGGGAATTTGCTCCCATGCCACACAGTTTAATGGCGTTTGTTAAAATGTCCCATGATGTCTCACTGACATGTGGGCCCTGGACCCGCATGTCAGTGAGACATCATGGGGCATTTTAACAAACGCCATTAAACTGTGTGGCATGGGAGCAATTTTTCCATAAAAATTCGGAGGTTATATCATTCACCTTATTTTCATCTATTATTTCCTCACAAAAAATAGAAGTTAAAATAAGGGCCACTAATTTAAATCACATTTGTACAAGTGCAAGTTAGCTAGCTCTAAAGATCCGATCACATAATTACTGGGTTCGATAACCTCCTAATTCTTGATAGTATATAATTTTCAGCTAGATCGACAAGTTCGAAGGGCATAGCAACATATCCTCTGCCTTGTGTAGTTGTGCTATACAGCGTGGAAGGGGATCTATTGCTCGTTGATTCGCTGTTGACAAGTGCAGTGAGTGATAAAACCCCCACTTTTTCCCCTATTCAAGGATCTGAACATACGATTTGCGTTTGACATTGTTTAGCCGAGCTTTCGAAAATTCCTAGGTTGAGATTGAGTACAACGGTCCCTTTTTTTTGCTTTTCAACTATCTTTTGATTTTAACTTTTTTTAGTAATTACTATTTATTAAACTTATAAATAGTAGCTAAAATCCATAATCCGTAGAAAAAAAGACAACATCTCAATTCAAGACCCAAGTTTCACGTTGCATGTTAACACATGAACTTGCATTCCATCAAAATCCCGTTCTAAATGGCTTCTACTTCTGGCTTATAGTTTTTTTTATTTTTTCTCTTATTCCTTTATATTATTTGTACTGATATAACTTTATATATATATATATTTAATTATATAGGATAAATCAATAATAGTTATAGTAGTAACCAGTTAGAGCGGGGCCGTCGACATTTTGCCATTTGCCAATCCATCAGTCCGTCGGCGCTGTTCCGTGACCCACGTCACTTTTCACGAACCCCGTACAATGCGGATGGATGAATGGATTCCACGACTCGATGGTCATACAAGGAGCTGAAAGCTGCTCTGCTACGCCTCCGGAGTCCGGGGTAGCCAGGAAGCCTACCTAGATGCCGACATCAGAACCACTCGAAAAGCTGGAAACGCTTCCAGTCTGAAAGGAGGATGGACGTGTATTCTGTGAAGCCTTCTGCGCACCACGACTCGTTGCCTTGAGAAATATTCAACCTCAGCTGTCCCCTACAAGAATCTCCTTGGGGAGGTTTCTCTTCCCTTCCGTAAAATATTTCAGTGCTGCGAAGGAGTCCAATTTCCCACGTGTCTTGCTCAGTGTGTTGAAAATTAGCCCATGAGCTAAGACTTATTTCTATTATAAATTTCAAAACATATATGATTTAGTACCATATTATCTATATAAGCGGATGAATGTCAATTTATAAGGTGAAATACTTGTAACTTCTTGAAACATGTGACACATGGCATATAGATGGCATGACTCCTTCATTCTTCCCTCTCTTCTCTAGATAGCTGTGTTGTAGTATCGAGCTGCTTAACCACACCAACCTTTTTTTCTCGATTGCCACATAGAGAACCTGCATGGAGATGACAATAATGTTTCTAATCATTGACGCAGAGAGAACCTGCATGAGGCGGTAATAAGGTTTCTGGGCAGCACGGCCGCTTGGTTTCTTTCTCGACGTTGACTACTTCCACAACTACTTGTTTCTATGTTATTTCCCTTTTTCTCAATCAACCGCCTGTAAGTCGATCGTGCTATCGATCGACTCTGTTATAATATTTTTCTTGTGTTTTTTTAAATACAATGAGTTATCTATTATTAGTTTTGTTTATTGCATCATTAGTTTTTTTACTATATTTATCTCCTAATAAAATTTAGAATTAAAATATTACCCATAATTATAACACAGTGATCATACAGTAGTTTCCCTACAGACTCCAAACAGAAAAGCATCATGTCATATATAATCAAACAAATAAAGCACGTTGGGTGGTGGGCACTTGATGGCACCATCCAGCATTACATTGCCAAAACAACGGCAAAAACCAACGTACCATGCATGATTCCAGACTCTTGTAACCACTTAATTAAAACCAACTAATCCAGGCCCACATCATCGTAACTTCTGAGATGTAAATCAAATAGTAATCTATTTACTTTCTGTAAGTCCAATATCTTTGGAAGTTCTACATGGCACTACGTCAGATTCCTTGGTAACAATGCAGACAACAGGTTTATGCATGAAGACAAGTAAAAGGCGCAAATCAAACTTGAGGATTTACTGCATGTGCATATCATGCTTCAATTTATGTGACAACAGTGCATCTATGCATACCTAGTAGTAGTGCACAACTAAATATTCAGAGTTCCCTCACTTCCTTCCATACATCAATTTGACAAACAGGAGAAGAGCATAAGAGGCGAGGGTCCTAACTGAACCAATCTATGCGGTGGTGGACCTGGCGGCCGCCGCCTAGGCGCATACGCAGCCGGCAGCCCACTGGTGATGGTGACGTGGTGTGGCCGGACCGAGGGCAGATGCGCCACCGCCACACAGGGCAGCTGCTCCTGCGGTCAGTCCCCCTAGCTCCCGTCCTCGCCTCCTTGGTCCTCCGCAATTCAGCTAACGTACGTGCGGTATCCTGACGAGGATGGGGAGTAGTAACGAGCCCCAAATCTAGAGGAGATTTGCTGTTCTGTGCTTCAAGAAAATAGCACAGCTAGGTAAGCTCAAACAGGGTTTAGGGCGTTAGGCAACCGAGCAACAGAAGGCTGCGTGGGCCCGTCGCGCGGGTCGATGACTCAGGTCACGTGAGTGCCAGTTTTCGCAGGGGCTTATTACCAGTATTTTCGTGATGTCTGCAGCAATCGACAATTCTATACAGGACGACAAATATGCTCGATTAACAACAAAGCATAGCAGGCTAAAGCCATCACCAGGATGTCCACATGCATTATTAGTAAGGTTTCAGTGTCTAGAAACAATCTGAATTGCCACGTCAACGAAGTGCATATGCAATCGAGCATGTAGTCATAGATTGTCGCACAGTTCAACACCGTAATCATCAGGTAGACGAGCCATTACATATACCAAAATGATGCGCACAACTAAACCATCAAAGTAATCATCACGCACAAAGAGATGACGGTCCAAACACACGAAATCACGACATACATTGATAGGATGCACCATCTAGTTTCAATGTTACATGATGTCCCATAAGATTCAAACAAACAACTCACCTCACTTCACACCAAGGGAATAAGCATCAGGGATTGTCCTGAAATAACTCTATTTACTGACGTTGAAAATACTGTTAGACTTCGTTGCCTACACATATAAGGAAATAAAAAAAGAGATATGTCTATTCTAACACTTCCCTTTAAATTTATAGTGGATCACATATACTGAGTTTAGAAAGAAAATACAAATGTTCACTACTACAGAAAGGCTAATAGTAGACGCTAAATCACAGACGGTTTTGTGAAACCGTCTGTAATGTACACTATTACAGACGGTTTTAATTTGAAGGCCGTCTGTGGTATTTGTGGCGGGAAAAAGGAGTATCACAGACGGTTCTTTATTAAAAACCGTCTGTGTTGTGTAGACTATCACAGACGGTTGTTGTTAAGAACCGTCTGTGAATGTTCACAGACGGTTTTTAACAAGAACCGTCTGTGATGTCCCTTTGTCTGTCATATTCTAGATCAGAGTTTAATATATAAGTACACATTGCTTCTAATAACTTAACTACAGAACTACTGAGACAAGAGATCACAAATTAAAGGCAAATTTATTAATTTCAATTAGAGGCAAATTTATTACAAAAGTCGCACAGGTAAAGCGTTTCCCAGATTGTAATCTTTTGGGCTTCGTACGCTTCTTCTTCGACTTGGGGACTTGGAGGATCAGCCGCTAAATTCTCGAACGCCGTTAAGATTGCCCTTGTCCTCAGCACTTCCACCTCCAGCCTGGGCAAATGATCAGCAACATCCATAATGTCGTAGAGGATAGCATGAAAAGATTCCTCAGAATCTGTCGTATTTGCTTGATCGGCAAGGCTATCCATCAGTCTCTCCAATGCGTGTAGATCTTCTTCCGCTTTGCGCACATTGTGGAGAAGAACCAGGGTGAGGGATGTTTCCCTTTCTTGAGCGGCAGCGAGACGCCTCCGTCGACGGCGGATGATGATGTCGAGCTGACGGATGCAAGAAAGTCGGGGAAGGAGAGCAGGGCGTGTGCGGAGAAGCTGCTCCAGATGCAAATTGCTGGCCGCCTGTGTAAGGTTCCGGCCGTACAATTCGTGATGAACAGATGAGAGGAAGGAGATGATCACAAGAATAGTAGAATCCATATTGTACGTACGTAGAAGAGACCTGGATTAGGCGCGCATATTTAACCTTTAGCATCGTATACCCAAACATTAATGATATAGACGCTTCGTATAACGATCGAGAGACGTTAATTAGACGATCGAAACACGAAGCGTTCTGGCAATGGAAACACGCGCGAAGCATTAATGATATAGACGCTCCGTATAACGATCGAGAGACGTTGTCTTAATAACTATAGTCGCAAAGGCTTATCACAGACGGTTATGAACTTAGAACCGTCTGTGATAAATATCACAGACGGTTCTAAGTTTATAACCGTCTGTGATAGTTATACTATCACAGACGGTTATAAACTTAGAACCGTCTGTGATATTTATCACAGACGGTTCTAAGTTCAGAACCGTCTGTGATAACCTCCCTATATATACCATCTGGCTAGGCTTTTCCCTGTGTGCTGCGCAGTTATTCGATCTAGATCTAATTAAATCCCGAGCCCGTCGTCGCCTCCGCCTCCCCGAACCCTCGTCGGCCGCCTCCCCGAGCCCCTCGCCGGCCGCCTCCGGCGAGCCCCTCGCCGGCCGCCTCCCCCGAGCCCCTCGTCGAGCCCGTCGCCGGTCGCCTCCCCCGAGCCCCTCGTCGAGCCCGTCGCCGGCCGCCTCCCCCGAGCCCGTCGCCGGTCGCCTCCCCCAAGCCCCTCGTCGAGCCCGTCGCCGGCCGCCTCCCCCGAGCCCCTCGCTGGCCACCTCCCCTCGATTACCGTCTGCATTGTGAGCACTTTCTGTGATGGACTAGGGTTTTGAGTATTGTGAGCAGTTTCTGTGATGGGCTATGGTTTTGAGCATTGTGAGCATTGTTTACTGCAGTAGCTTAATTAGTTTGCTATTTGGTACATATTACATTGGTACATTGTTTATTATAGTAGCTTAATTAGTTTGCTATTTGTTACATTGTTTACTGCAGTAGCTTAATTAGTTTGCTATTTGGTACATACTACATTGGTACATTGTTTATTGCAGTAGTTTAATTAGTTTGCTATTTGGTACATATTACATTGGTACATTGTTTACTGCAGTAGCTTAGTTTAATTTGCTATTTGGTACATACTACATTGATACATTGTTTACTGCAGTTGCTTAATTAGTTTGCTATTTGGTACATATTACATTGGTACATTGTTTACTGCAGTAGCTTAGTTTAATTTGCTATTTGGTACATACTACATTGGTACATTGTTTACTGCAGTTGCTTAGTTTACATTGGTACATATTACATTGCTTGTTGTGTTAGTATATAGTTGGTACTAATGCCTCTTGAACTAACACATTCCATTTTTTACAGTGCCACCAGCAGCAGCCGAGCAACACATGTGGATACTACGTTTGCCAACATATGGAACTACTCCTCGATTCCTCGAGGCTCACCAATCCCAAGGTTTGTCACTCTTCCCATAATTACTTCATACTTATCACGTTACAGATATACGCACATTGATATTCCTATCAACAGATTGGGTCCATCCCGTCAACTGCATTGAAACAGTCTGATCTTGGAGGGATTCAAGGAGAGTTGACGTACTTTTTGCTGACTCAAGTCATAAAGTCAGGAGGGCGGTTCCACTGCGCACCATGATTTCTTATTGGTCTTATCGCTGCAAATGCAGTGTAGATCTTTTGTAACTGTGCATTTGTTAATGGATATTTCATTTCAATTCAATTAATCGATTTGCGAAATGGATGCATGCTTTATGTTTGTGAAATGAAGTGCGATGTCAATTAGATGTTTTATGTCTGTGAAATGTATCTGAAAGGAAATGAGATGTGTGAATTGTATGTTTTTGTCTGTGATTATCTGCTTGTTTCAGAGGGCATGGCTAGCATTTCCTGAGGCTAGCCAATAACAGAAATGTATGTAGGGGTCGAAGGGAATATCACAGACGGTTTTTGAGTAAAAACCGTCTGTGATAGCTGATAATCACAGACGGTTTTTACTCAAAAACCGTCTGTGCTAATCAGCTATCACAGACGGTTTTTAACTAAAAACCGTCTGTGATACCTGATAATCACAGACGGTTCGAAAACCGTCTGTGATGACCTTCGATTATCACTGACCCATAAATACAGACAGTTCACAAAACTGTCTGTGATGACGTTTTCGAACCGTCTGTGATGACCTTTTCTGTAGTAGTGGTTACATCCTAATCTGTGGCTTCGTGAAGAAGTCAAGATCAGTGAGCTGACCTGACCCACCAAGAGGAGCTGCATGGTAAGCTGGCGAATATAAAAAACAGCTTGAACAGAAAAGTCAGTGGACAAAAAGATGCCCTGATAGCCAATAGACAAAGGAGTGCTGTCAGCTGTCTAAATAGAGATAGAATAACAAAAGGTCCTATCGAAGTGAGTGATGTAGAATCTGGTGTCATGTGGAACGAGGCATCAGAGTCCAAAACACAAGAAGTATTTGAAAAAGACGTCTGAGCTAGACTGGTAGAACCTGCTGAGCTATGAGAGAGCTGCTAAAGAAGAGCCTAGTAGAGCTGCTGAACAGAGTCACCTCACTGAGAATCCGACATGCTAATTTGTCCTCTCGTGGAGGAAGGGCCTTCTTGCTCCCATTGGATCGTCCACCCCCACACACCTTGTTCCTCTTTTCCACACCACATAACTCTAGTAGTCATGCCCAAAGTTTTTATAATAATTGCACTGAACCCAGTTGGTGCAAAAATAGGAGCGAAAACAGGCACCTAGGGGGCACTGTAGTCAAAACAGAAGCCATCAATGTAGTCGAAGAATAAGAGGCAACAACCATAGTTGAAATAGACTGTATTGCTCCTCAACACGAAGCATCCAAAGAGCCTCAGTGATAGTCGATCGTGGCGAGTAGCTCAGCAGTTGAGCCTTGACAGACTCAAACTCTGGGCGAAGATGACAGACAAAATCATAAAGGCGAAGGTGGTCACGATCCACCTTCTGCATCTTATGACACTCTTGACAAAGCGGAGAACACAGCTTGTCCAGCTGGCGATAGAGACTGGTCAAGGCTCAGTAGAAGTCATCTATGAAAGAGTCCTCCTAACAAAGCATCTCCATCTCACGCTGAAGCGAAAATAACTAAGTATCACTACTCTACTGGTATCATTCACACAAGTACTTCCAGATCTGACAAGTAGAATATAGACTAATAATGTTTGGCTGGATGGAGTCATCAACATAGACTAATATTTTTTTGGGAAAGGAGCACTCAGTATAGAAACCTAATCGATTTCTTTATAGGAACCAATTGTTTCTATTCATACGGCTTCAATAGAGGCAGCGCAGAAGGGTTGGTCTTGACAGCAACGGCGACAAATTCAGTGGACGACGGCAACTCGGTCTGCTGGAGGCGATGCCCTCTCCCGCTTTGAGCTCCGGCATAGTCGGACGATGAGGCAGCGGGCGGCGACTCAATCACTCTGACACAGGCGGTCAACAAGGCACAACGAGTGATCAACAAGGCAGCGGGCAGCGGCGTGAGCAATCAAGCAGCGGCCCGATTCGATCGACGCGGCAACGGGCGACCGAACGGGTGATCGATGAGGTAGTGGCCCGATCCCCTTGCGGCAGCCGACGTCAATGACGAAGGTGGTGGGGCGGCGACGATGACCACGGTTGTGGAATTGTGGAATGGCAGCAAAAAGAGCTAGATTAGTACTCTAGCTTTGATACTACGTTATTAATAGTGTGTATATTCATAAGGCACAATAGACAATATATAGAGAATACAATAGACAATATACAAAAATAACTCTATATATAAGGAAATATAAAAGAGATATGCCTACTCTAACAAATTCAACTTCTACAAGTTGAAACCAAGCTGACAACGTGGTGCTATCTAAAGTTTTAGGACGCCTGGAGACTGAAGATTGTAGAGAGGCAACATGCAGCAACAGTCCAATTTCTCAAATGACTCCAAATGAATAGCACAATCCACAAAGCGATTTGGGTGAAAATGCCCCACACTCCAGTATGAAGCTCAGCGCATATTCCTGAACCTATCTGGCGCACACATCACGACGACTGTAGCCCCTGCCAGGGCTTCGGTATGGTGAACAGAGAGACCTTGGATGGTCCGTTCTTGCCCCACCAGGCTACCACCATACAGCGATCTGCGAAGAGAATATTCTCAGCTAACCAATTCACCCTTGTAAGGTGCGTGTTGAGATTGGTGAAAGCCTCTCTCATAGTCCTCACGACCATAACCTCCATGATACCTGCCACCACGATCATAACGATTAATGATCCCCTACAGAGATACGATGGAGGAAAGGTGCTCAGATTAAGAAGGAAATAATCGAAAAGCAAAGCATTCAAGTGCCTAGGATATAAAAGGACTAAAAAGATATACTAGGACAAATGTTGTTCCTCGCTATACGGCTATAGTAAAAATGATGATAGAATCTCACTAGTGTCTTGACTGTTTTTCAGACCAAGATAGTGACCTTGGATGATAGAAGCTCACTAGTGTCCTGACTCATTCACTATCAATTAAAAACACTGTTATTTTCTGCAATAATATATATGTTATTTGACCGTATATGTAGGAAGGTAAAAATGATTATATTATCGGAATGTGAACAGTGTAAGAAATCCACAGTCAAGATAATGAGAACCGAAGTGAAATACACCAGTGGATGGTCATCAAAACAATACATCTCTTAGATCTCTAGACAAATTCTAAAGCAGAAAACCGTTTTTCCTGTTTCAGAGTTGGTAATGCCCGTTGATTAGTTGTTAATGGAGTTGAAGGTGAGTGCTGAGGATATTTAGTTGGGTTGGCTACCCTACGCTAATTACGTTGATATCATGCAAGCAAAAATTGTTGGCCAATCATCAAGCTGGTTGAAAAAAGATGAGATTTGTGTTCTCATCTTTGATTGCTGGCAACATAACTGATACAATGTCTTCTGAATACACCCCAAAAGAAGTCATAAAAGAGGATAAAACATGTAAACAACTTCACTGAACCAGAGTCACAAATAGAGATGGCAACGGGCACAAACCCGCTGGGTTTTGCTATTCCAAATCCGTGCACATAAAAGTTGGACGTGCCCGCTAAAAAAACCCATGCCCATGACGGGTGCAGATTTTTGCCCAGACCCATACCCACTGGGTTAACAGGTACCCACGAGTCGCCCGTGGGGTCAGTAATGCGAGCTGCAACAATGGTTAATGGAGAGGAGGAAGAAGTTCACCGGCCATCTTCGTTGGAGCCGGAGGGCAGCGCCATGGCCAAGGGCATACTGCTGCGATGCGCGTTGGCTGCGGCGTGGGGGCGGCGGGCTGAACTGGAAGGCGAGGCGACGGCGAGGGCGTGCTGGAGGACGAGTGTGCAGCGAGAGTGGGGGGAGCAGGAGCGGGATCTGCGGGACGGGAGGGCGAGCGTGGAGACTGCCGGAGACTGAGCGCGGAGCGCCAGATGTGCCACCGCTGCGGCGGCTGTTGAATCGGGGTGGGGACTGGGGAGGAGTGAGTAGTGACAGTGACCGAGTGCTAGCTAGGGTTAGACGTATGGGTAATGGGGCATTGCCGCATTAGATTTGGGGGCTTAGGGTTAAATGGCTAATGGGCTATGGGCTGGGCTGGTTTGCCTGGGAGGCTAGGTTTATAACTCCTATGGATCGGGTTTATATTACCCATGGGTTTACGGGTTTGGGTACTATAGGAACGTACCCAAACCCGGCAGACCTGATGGGTTGGGCTTTTTGCCCATTAAAAGACCCATGGGTTAGGAAATTGACTCAGACCCATGCCCTAATAGAGTAAAAACCCACCGGGTATCGGGTTTCGGGTACCCATTGCCATCTCTAGTCACAAACAAGTAATTAGTGTCACCTTTTCAACAGTTATATAGCGACCCTCCAAAATTGACTGATTGAGATATTTAATGCAACTATTTGCATCTTCAACTATATCCATTGTGACAAATGCAAAACCACGAGAAATGCATGCTCAACCACCAAAAAACAATTCGTCACCTAGAAAGAAAGTGTTTGACAAGGTTAACTCTTCACGATATGGAATAACTCGAAATGTGATGATAGGGGAAAAAAAGGCAAACCTTGCAGTCCTTTGAGAAATGAGTGGTTTTTTCAAACCACCTCCCTCATGTTGACGAAAAGAAGAGCTGTGCATTTACCAAAATTTCTGGTGTAAATTTGCAACTCATGATGAAAGGAAGAAGAAAATAGAGGAGCATGGTAAGAGGTGAATATAATGATGGGGGCACGAATTCACGTAACACGACAAATTGCAACTCATGACGACTGATGAAAGGAAGAAGAAAAGAGAGGAGCATGGCAAGGGTTGATCATAAGGATGCGCGGGTGGGAGGGGGGTAGGGCATGAATTCGTAATACGACAAATTGCAATTCATGACGAAAGGGAGACAAAAGGAGAGGAGCATGACAAGCGGCCAATGGCGTGAGGCCCTACTCCAAACAAGTGCATACAACTACCACATCTACCTCAACAGATCCAAACTCCAACCTGTATGTTATTCCATGCTAATAGATCATAAAGAAGAATGCTTGCTTGAGTACTGCACGTACAGGCCATCAGCATGTGTGAAAAATCAAAACTTTTGTTGAACTTTGCAGATAACTAAAATTGATTGTTATGGTCTAATATTAAGGAAGTACAGTAGCAGCATGCTGTAGAGCGGTTTACTGTAGCGTACGGCACTGTTCGCAGTATACTGTAGCAAACCGCCGTGCACTGTTCACATGGTTACTATAACATCCACGATTAGTTTCCTTCTTAGGGATTAGATTGATTTGATTAGTTTGGAACTTTATCTTTGGTTAGTTTGTTTCTTTAAATTAGATATTGTTTCTTAGGGTCAAGTCAGGTTATCTTTATAAAAAGGATGGCATTGTATCTTCTTAAAGGAAGTAAAGATGAATAAACAAGTCCCTCGTCTCTAAAGTCCAGCTATGGTCGTTCTCTTGATCGGCTATTTTAGATCTATTCCTCCCTCAATCGGTGCCCTCTTCATCAAGCGCCGTTCTACTTCGCGTTGAGCACCCGACCTCGCCGTCGGCTTGCAGTCGCGCAGGACCGCTGCCGTCAGGCCCCGCATGGCCGCTGCCGCCCGACCTCGCGTTGAGCACCACCGCTGGTTCGCATGGCTGCGGCCACGCCGCTCAAGTCGCACGGCCACTTTGTGTCACCGCTCGCCTCCAGAGCACCGCCAGCCAGATGCGCTGCTCCCAAGCGCCACCGGCCCGATACGCTGCTCCCGAGCGCTGCTGCCTGCATGCGCCGCTCCTGAGCACCTCAACTAGATGCGCCGCTCTTGAGCGCCGCTAGCCCAAGCTCCGCCGCGCAGCTCGGCCGCCCTAGCTTCGCCCCGCAACGTCGCCCTGCCACGCCACTCAAGCGCTTCAGCTTCGCCCTGCACGGCCGGCCACGCCGCCTTAGCTGTTGCTCCGCATGGGCATTAGCTGCCCACCGCCACTATGTTGAATAGGGCTAGGGAAACCCTACCCCTTCACCCTAAATCGGTTGGCTTGGGCCGAATGGTCTACGGAATTTGCCCCAATTCAGGAGAAAAAAAAGAAAAAATAGGGGGTGGGTGGTACCCGAGATTTGCAAAAAGGACCCTTCGAAATCTACAAATTGTGAGAGGGTCCTCCGAATTTTTTGATATGCCCCTAGTTTTCTGAAAATTACGCAAAAAATTTTCTCAAAACTGAAAATTAGTGAATAAGCCCTCAAAAATTGTAGAATTCGCATAAATTTTATATTCCAGCATAAAAAAGGCATCGGGAATTCAAATATTGGATTGTGTTTAACATTTGAAGCTTGTTTAGTATTGTTATTATTACTTTCTATGCGTTCTTGTATTTATTTAAATTTTTTGATTAATCATAATTATTTAAATTGCCTTTAATCACTGAAATTAATAGTAAAATTTATAGAAAATGTATAGAAAATTCTAGGACCTTACGAGAATCTTCTGTACCATTGTTCAATTTATTTTATGCATATTTACCTGTAGTAAATTTATATATTCCTTTCATGCACATGCAAATTACAGGCATCACGAATTGGGAGTTCGAGGAGTTGGTCCAGCATGGCCAAAATTACTTGACTTGGGCTTTCAATGTCGAGATCGTGCTTGGAGCCAAGAAGCTCCACACTGCCATTGAGATTGGTGCGGCTCAGGATGCCAAACCCACACCTAAGGAAAACGATCAGGCACTTCACTTCCTCAAGCATCACCTCTGCCTCACTCTTAAGAATGAGTACATGACAGAGAAGAGTGCACTAACATTATGGACTGCACTAAAGAAGCGGTTCGAGAAGCTAAAGTACATCATTCTTCCTCAGACAGAACAAGAATGGATCCGACTAAGCTTTGCTGACTTCAAAATTATTGGAGAGTACAACTCTATTCTACACAGAATTTGTATTAATCTTTAACTTTGTGGCAGACAAATCACAGATGAGAAGAAGATTAAGAAGACACTCTCCACCTTCTACCCCAATACAGTGCAGTCTGCGCACAATTATCGTTAAGATGGCTACAAACAGTATGCTGAATTGATTGATATTATGTAGGTTGCAGAGGCTCAGGATAAAATCCTCCATAAGAATTTTATCGCACAGCCACCTGGGAACTCCGTTGGCCATGAGACCAACACTGGGAGCTACAAGATGTGAAAGCCTATAATGAAGAAAAGGGGAAGAAGGGTAGGACCGCAGCCCAGAAAAGTAAGCCAGATGCTCAACAGGAGAATAATGCCAGTAAACGTAAGTGAGACGACAAGTCATATGGTCAGCAAGACTAAACCAGCTACAAGTGTAGCAAGCGGGGGCACATGGTGAACTTCAATGCATATGGTGACACCCTCATATCGGGATCTGATGATCAGATGATAATGCTGTGGAATTGGAATGCTGGGGTGGTCATGTTGCAGTTCCATTCTGGTCATGGTGGTAATGTTTTCAAGGCAATTTATGCTGTAAACCAACGGTCGAACTAGCGTCACTTGTGCTGCTGATGGAGAGGGGTGTGGAGTCAACTTTGTATCTTATGAAATGTTAAGCTGACAATAATGAACAATGCATTGCTTGTGGTGTGTGGAGACTTGCAAAGATACTAGACAATGGCGATGTGAATGCTGGATTGGCGGTTTCTAGGAGCACATGAAGGAAGGAATAGTTCATAGGTTGGCTATAGAACTTGGAAGATCTTATTTTCTATAGGTGTGGCGAGGACGATCCCGCCGCCCCCCCCCCCCCCCCCCCCGCGTATAGTCAGCTCTGTATAAACTATGAACTAATCCATCATACAGTAGTTTTTATTTTACATTATTTTGATTTGAAAACAATTTCTGGCACAAAACCAGTTGTGTGCAGACGATTAAGTGAATCAGGATTCTTCTCTCATGTTGATCCAAGGAACCCGAACATCTTTGCAGTTGCAGAAAGCAACATATATGGTCATTTCTACGACATGCGCAAGTACAAGTGGGGTGGATCATCTGATTTTAGTCACCCATCTGGCTGCGTCCACCTTTAGGCAGTAAGACCTGTGGAATAACAGGTTTAGCATTCTAATAACAGAGTGGGCTGCTTTGACCGTATAAAAATGAGAATATTTATCTTTTCCCTACATATATAGTGTTGGGAACTGACCCTGTTTCCAAGCCTGCAACTGCAACGGAAATTTTTACGGTATCAACCTGGACCTCTGGTATACATTTTGCGGAGTTGCAAAACAGTGAAGAGTGTGCCATTCCTCGTGCCAAATCATGAATATGTTGCTAGTAGGTCAAACTGTGGTTGTTTTTTTTATTTTGGGAAAAGAGTTGGAAAGTTACTTCAAGCAATGGAGGGTGATCAGTGTGTTGTCAATTGTATCGAGCCCCATCATTGTGATCCTGCGATTGCGGGTAGAAGTATAGATAATGCTATGCATATTTGGACTCCTACTGCCACAGGGCCAGCATCGGTGGTCAATATTGAGGCGGTAATATTTTCAGGCCGATTGTGTCTTGTTGAATTTTCAGTCAATATATCACTTCATATTCTAAATGCAATACTTGCTTGTTAGTTTCATGATAGATAATTCTACCAGTAATCTCACTGAATGATCAGCGGGATGCCAAGAAAGTTGGCTTTTATTTCATTTTGTGGGATCATTTATACATCAGTGCCATCAGTGGACTGCCCACTGCACAAACGCAGCATTCATATTAATTCACTTCTGCATTTGTCGGTGAATTGATATGACATCGTGTGACTGAATGATATTGATATGGTTCCGTTTTCCATTTAATATTTGATATCTAAAACATTGACTTGAAACATCTTCCCGCAACAAAACATTTCATTTTCATGTTGGTGGCCTGGTGGACATTGTCGATGTTATTCGTCATTTTCACTCGCAAGAGAAAAACCAACATCTGACACTTCTATTTGTTAGAGATATATGTATAGTTTGTTATTCCCCATTGTTATGAGGGGTTCTTTGCATATTTACCACCTGTACTTTGTGTATATATACCGGCCCATTGGCCTCATATGAATGCAAGCGCTATTCATAACATGGTATCAGAGCCAAAACTAGGGTTTTGGCTTACCTAGGGTTCCGCGCGCCGTCGCCGCAACAGATCCCATCTCTCTGGTCGTCGACGCGGCCTCCGCGCCTCCGCCTCGCCTCCCCGGTCGCTGACGCGGCCTCCGAGCGTCGCATCGTCGCCTCGCGTCCCCGGCCGCCGACGCATCCTCCTCCTGCCGAGGTCGCCGTTGCCGAGGTCGCCGCTGAGAGGCGGGCCTCCGCCGCCTCCGCTCGCCTTCCGCCGCCTCCGCTCCGCCCGCTGGTGGCCGACGCCGCCTTCTCCGGGCCGCTGCCGCCGCCTCCCGCACCGGGCCGCCGCCGCCCGCGCCGGGCCGCCGCCTGTGCAGGGCTGCCTCCAAAACTAGGGTTTTACCCTGGTGGGCTCGGTCGGCTCGCTCGGTCGGTTTGTAAACCGACTCGAGAGAAAAAAAAGAAGCAAAAAAAACGTAGTTCTAACCGCTGCGCCGTCCAGCGCCGCCTGTTAGACTTCGTTGCCTTGGTCGTCGCGCCGTCCAGCGCCGCCTACCAATGGGCACCGTTTCCCTCCCTCGCTGCCCGGTGATCTTTGATGGTGTTAATTACACCGACTTCGTGTCTCACATGCGCATTCACATGCGTGGTCTTCGTCTCTGGGGCGTCCTCTCTGGCGATGTCACCTGCCCGCCTTGTCCTATTCCTCCGACGGAGCCTACGCCTGTTGCTTTGCCCCCGACAGCCGATAAGGCTGCTGCTGATGATGAAGCTAATGATAAAGCTGCCTCTGCCTACCAGGAGGCTCTGGATTCCTACAAGGATCGTCTGACCGTCTACACTCAGTGGTACGATGACGACGCTCGGGCTGCTGCTGTCTTCATCGCCAGTGTCCAGCCTCAGTTTTTTTCTGAGGTTGTGGGACTCCCTTCGGCTTTCCATATGTGGACTCATCTTCGTCAGCGCTACGAGCCCTCTGGTGATGCCCTGTACCTGTCCATGGTCCGCCAGGAGCACTCTCTTCAGCAGGGTGATGCTACTGTTGACGCTTTTTACGCCCAGAGTTCTGCTGTCTGGCGTCAGTTGGACTCACTTCGCACTGCTGGCTGTCGTACCTGTCCGTGCTGCCTGGATGTACGTGCTGACCTGGAGTTTCAGCGGGTTTACGAGTTCCTTACTCGCCTTCGTCCTGAGTTCGAGCAAAGGCGTGCCCAGCTCCTTGCACGCCACCCTCGTGTCACTCTCCTGGAGGCTCTTACCGAGATACGCGCAGAGGAGACTCGTTTGAGTGGTGCTGGTCTGATGCCACTCCCCTCTGTGCTCGCCGCTCGTCCGCCTGCTACACTGCCTCCTCCAGCGGCTACCACAGGTGGTGGTGGCCGTCCTCCGTCTGGAGGTGGTCGTCCTCACTGTTCCTACTGCGACAAGGATGGCCACACTGAGTCCCAATGCTACAAGAAGAAGCGGCATCTTTCACGCCGTTCTTCTACTGGCACTAGTGCTTCTACGACGACGTCTACCTCGACTTCTTCAGCAGCTTCTCTCACCGAGCAGGAGATAGCCAGACTTCGACGCCTACTTGCCGCTTCAGGTTCTCCCTCGACAGGTTCTGCAGGTTCTGCTACTGACTCTTCGGGCACTAAGAGACCACCTCCTACACAGTCAGGTACCTCCCCGTGGATTCTTGATTCTGGAGCATCTTTTCACATGACTCCTGATCCTTCCACTCTGTCTTCTATTACACCTCTTGATTCTCCTGTCAGTGTTCTTACTGCTGATGGTACATTTCTTTCTGTCTCTGGTCGAGGATCTCTTAGCAACTCATCTTTTCATGTTCCTTCTGTTGCTCATGTTCCTCGCCTTACCTTGCAGCTTCTTTCTGCTGGGCAGATTACTGACCTTGGTTATCGGGTCATTCTCGACTCTGACTCTTGTTGTGTTCAGGGCTGCCACACGGGAGCTCTGGTTGGTTCTGGCCCTCGGCGCCGTGACTCACAGCGTCTCTGGGAGCTTGACTGGCTTCACCTTCCTTCCGCTGCCACCATCGCCGCCAGTCTCTCCGCTTCTGCTACTTCGTCTACCGGCTCTTTCCAGCAGTGGCATCACCGTCTTGGTCATCTGTGTGGATCTCGTCTGTCGTCCTTAGTTCGTCGTGGTCTTCTGGGGTCTGTCTCAGGAGACGTGTCTTTAGATTGTCAGGGCTGTAAGTTAGGTAAACAGATTCAGCTTCCTTATCCTCATAGCGAGTCTGTATCTCAGCGCCCTTTTGATCTTGTTCATTCAGATGTTTGGGGTCCGGCTCCCTTCGTTTCGAAAGGGGTCATCGATATTATATCATTTTTATAGATGATTTTTCTCGCCATACTTGGATATATTTCATGTCTTCTCGTAGTGAGGTCTTGTCTATCTATAAACAATTTGCCACTATGATTCACACCCAGTTCTCCACTCCTATTCGTGTCTTTCGTGCTGATTCTGCTGGCGAGTACCTCTCTCGTTACCTGCGCAGCTTCCTTGCTGAGCAGGGCACTCTCGCTCAGTTCTCTTGTCCTGGTGCTCATGCTCAGAATGGTGTCGCTGAGCGCAAGCATCGTCACCTCCTTGAGACGGCTCGTGCTCTGATGATCGCCGCCTCTATTCCACCTCACTTTTGGGCCGAGGTTGTTTCCACTGCCACCTATCTCGTCAACATTCAGCCCTCTTCTGCTCTTCAGGGAGCGATCCCTGTTGAGCGTCTCTGTGGTCTTCTTCCTGACTACTCTACACTTCATCTGTTTGGCTGCGTTTGCTACGTTCTCCTCGCCCCTCGAGAACGCACCAAACTGACCGCTCAGTCTGTTGAGTGTGTCTTTCTGGGATACAGTGCCGAGCACAAGGGTTATCGGTGCTGGGATCCTGTTGGTCGTCGGATGCGGGTTTCTCGGGATGTGTCTTTCGACGAGTCTCGTCCATTCTACCCACGTCCTGCCTCTCCTTCGGCTTCCTCTGTGGAGTCTCTGTCTTTCTTGACCTTTCCATATACACCTATATCTGTTTTGCCCTCGTCCACCTATCCCACTAAGTCTCCACATATTCCCCCTGTGGCCTCTCCGCCGTTGTCGTCGCCTGTGTCGTCTCCTACGACTCCGCAGACTCCTCCCACTACAGTACCTCCTCCCCTTATCTTCTACACTCGTCGACCTCGTGTTGCGGATCTTCCAGATGAGCCATCTTCTTCTGATGTTCCATCTTCTTCTGATGCTCCATATTCCCCTGATGGGTCATCTTCTCCTCGCTACGCTCTCCGCGATCGCCAGTCGATTCGGCCTCCTGCCCGTTTTGCCTTTGCTGGCGCAGCTACTCGTGAGCCTGTCTCCTACCGGGATGCTATTACTCACCCTGAGTGGCAGCTTGCCATGGCCGAGGAGATTGCTGCCCTCGAGCGTACTGGTACTTGGGATCTTGTTCCCTCTCCATCTCATTCCCATCCCATCACGTGTAAGTGGGTCTATAAGATTAAGACTCGTTCTGATGGCTCTCTTGAGCGCTATAAGGCGCGTCTTGTTGCTCGTGGCTTCCAGCAGGAGCATGGTGTTGACTACGACGAGACTTTTGCTCCTGTGGCCCACATGACCACTGTTCGCACTCTTATTTCGGTGGCATCTGTTCGCCACTGGTCTGTTTCTCAGCTTGATGTCAAGAATGCCTTTCTTAATGGCGAGTTGCGTGAGGAGGTCTACATGCATCCGCCACCTGGGTATTCTGTTCCTGAGGGCATGGTCTGTCGCCTTCGTCGCTCTCTCTATGGCCTTAAGCAAGCTCCTCGTGCTTGGTTTGAGCGCTTCTCCTCTGTGGTCACTGCTGCTGGTTTTTCAGCTAGTGATCATGATCCTGCGCTCTTTGTCCACACTTCGTCTCGTGGTCGGACTCTTCTTCTCCTGTATGTTGATGATATGATCATTACGGGAGATGATTCTGAGTACATTGCCTTTGTTAAGGCTCGTCTTAGTGAGCAGTTCCTTATGTCGGATCTTGGTCCTCTTTGTTACTTCCTTGGGATTGAGGTTACTTCTACTCCAGATGGTTTCTTTATGTCCCAAGAGAAATATATTCAGGATTTTCTTGATCGTGCCTCTCTCACTGATCAGCGTACTGTTGAGACTCCCATGGAGCTCAATGTTCACCTCCGACTCTCTGATGGCGAGCCTCTTTCTGATCCGACTCGCTATCGTCATCTTGTTGGGAGTCTTGTCTACCTTGCTGTTACTCGTCCGGATATCACTTATCCAGTTCATATTCTGAGTCAGTTTGTTTCAGCTCCCACTCAGGTCCACTACAGCCACCTTCTTCGAGTTCTGCGATACCTTCGCGGGACTATCTCTCGCCGTCTCTTCTTTCCACGTTCCAGCTCGTTACAGCTCCAGGCCTATTCGGATGCTACTTGGGCTAGCGATCCTTCTGATCGCCGATCTATCTCCGCTTACTGTGTTTTTCTTGGTGGTTCTCTTATTGCCTGGAAGACGAAGAAACAGACTGCAGTGTCCCGTTCGAGTGCAGAGGCTGAGTTGCGAGCTATGGCTCTCTTGACAGCAGAGATTACTTGGCTACGGTGGTTACTTGAGGATTTTGGTGTTTCTGTCACTACACCGACCCCTCTCTTGTCAGACAGTACAGGTGCTATCAGTATTGCTCGTGATCCTGTGAAGCATGAGCTCACCAAGCATATTGGTGTTGATGCTTCTTTCATGAGGTCTTGTGTGCATGATCAGGTGATTACTCTTCAGTATGTGCCTTCGGAGCTTCAAATAGCGGATTTCTTCACGAAGGCCCAGACTCGAGCACAACATAGCTTCTACCTCTCCAAACTCAGTGTTGTGGATCCACCATGAGTTTGAGGGGGGTGTTAGAGATATATGTATAGTTTGTTATTCCCCATTGTTATGAGGGGTTCTTTGCATATTTACCACCTGTACTTTGTGTATATATACCGGCCCATTGGCCTCATATGAATGCAAGCGCTATTCATAACACTATTTGCCTCTGACAAGCAAATGCAGAACAGGAGGAATAATTAGTAAGCAGTGTTGAATTACTTTCTGATGAGAACAAAGAAACCTGAGGTCGCCAGGGACTGTCCAGCCGACTGATCCAGCGTTCACCTCGCAGGGAAAATGCAAATTTGTACACATACAGTGAATAATTTATGGTGTTTTCCTGGAAGATATGCGATCGAAGGATTGATTTAATAGCTTGCGAGCTTTTCAGATCAACTATGCCTCCTGGTTCTTCGAGAGAGTTTTGTCTATAAAGTTTGAATCAAATTTATGTTCCAGCATCATACCGGAAGAATGCATCAAAGCTATTTATTTTGTCGATGTTATTCACATTCTGCAATGACTCCAGTGCTAACGCTAATAAGCTACTATCCTTTTATTTTCGTTTGACATGCCTTTCGGTGGCTGGCATCATAACCATATGAACAGTTCATTTCCAGTGGTGCACTCTTGAACCATTCCCCAGGGCAGCAGTGTAACGCTCGCATCATGC
The DNA here is from genome assembly GCA_017311315.1 of Dendrocalamus latiflorus. NCBI lineage: Eukaryota > Viridiplantae > Streptophyta > Magnoliopsida > Poales > Poaceae > Dendrocalamus > Dendrocalamus latiflorus. Next base: position 8,287,783 of record CM029621.1, read on the forward strand.
GACTACTTATACCAGGGATGAGGAGCTCTCCTGGGTCGAGTGGCTAGAGTAAGGTCGTCTTACTTAGCAGACCCGGATTCGAGTCTCCTCACTTAATTTAGGAGAAAAAAAAATCAGGGGACGTCTCTCCCCTTGGTCTCTTTCCTTTTTTTACTTATACTAGGGATGTGACACTACTTATCATAATCCCAGACTTCGTCTACAGTCTTTCCTGGCTCTTTCATAATCAATCGCGTACGCAAGTTAGGCGTGATGCATCCGCAGGCCACAGCTGCAAACAGAGAACACAGCCCGTAAGCAGATCGAGGGCAATGTGGTTTGCTGCTTTGCTGAATTGTCTGCTGCGCTGCGCTCAAAGCCTTCCAGATTCCAACAGACCAACACAACAGCATAGTTTATACTCTGTTCGAGCTGCTAGCCTGCTGCTAATCACGGGTTGCCCGTGAAGCTCTAGAGCGCAGCACCAGCACGGCATTTCGTGGCGATGGTGGCGCCGCGAGCGCGCAACGGCCCGTGGGCCGGGGGGCAAACAAACCAGAGGGGCGCGGAGCAGAAGGCAAGCGTGCGCGCGCGGTGGGGAACACGCGGGTGGCCGGGTGGGTGCGTGCGTCGGCGTCGGCGTCGGCCTGCAGTGGCACCGCTGGCTTCGCCAGTGCCGTGCCCGTGCGGTGGCAGAGGCAACGTGAAGCGGCCGACGCTTCTCTTCTGGGATCACGCGCGCGAGGGCCGACATAAACTTGTGGCCAGGTAGGACGCGGCAGGCGGGCGGGCGGTGGCATCTTTGGCTCGTGCCGCGGAGCTCTTTTCTCTTGGCTAATGGCTCTTGTCTCTTCGTTGTCGGATTATTTTCGGTGTGCCGCGCGCGCGAGGCGGGACCTGCCGGCAGAGCGCGTGCCGCGGTGTAGGGCAGAAGGAGTAGGAATTCATATAGCTTAGGGCCCGTTTGGATGGACTAGGACGTTGTTAGTTAGAACTAGTTGTTAGCTGACTAGTAGTTAGCTAGCTAAAGATTAGCCCAGTCCTATTTGGATCCAAGGACTAATAAGTACTACTATCTCAGTACAAAGTCTGTTATACCCCTGAGCCTCTAGCGCTGGAAAGGTTGGCGTGGGTATCGGCGTCTTTTTTCCATCCGGCTGGTCCTTTAGCCCTCATTAGCTGGGTTTGGCTAACTAGTTGGCTAACAACTAGTTGGGACTTTAGCTAAACTTTAGCCCACTCATTAGCCCTCTTGCCTGGATCCACAAGGACTAAAAATTAGCAACTAGTTGTTAGCCCATGGGATCCAAACAAGCCCTTAGGATCTGTTTTTTCGGCTGCGGCTTATGGTTTTTTATTAAAATTTTTGAATTTTGGCTGTTTACGATATAGATTACAGAGAGACATATACTCACTTGTGATTTTAGCAGATACAGATGTTGGACTTTTAATGTGTAGATCGTTTAACTTGTAGACCCCATCTTGAAAAAATACTCCGTTTAAAAGTTAGGTACTATAGTAAAAATCAAAAACCATCAACTTTTGACTTAAAAATCAGGCTCTTAAGTGGTGTGGGCGTTTGCGGTTGGAGTTGTGCCGTGATATGGCTGATATCTTGATGCAGCACTACTTGAATTAGATAGGCAGCCCGTAGATCGTAGTTTTCAAGTTTTTAGCTTCACTTAAGGGCCTGTTTAGAACAGAGGAATTTTACAGAAATTTTGCAAGAATTTTGCAGAAAACAGTTCAATTCCCGCAGGAATCGAAAAAAATTCCCGCATTCCAAGTGGGAAAGGGATCTCGTCGTCTCGGTGTTCTCTCTCTGTCTAGCATGGATGTTCAAATACGAAATTGTTTTCCAAGCACCAGCCCTACAATTGGGACACCTATCGCGACTAAAGCGCTTTTGCAGGGTGGACCCTTTCGGTGAAGGTTTTGTTCAAACTTTACAGCAGCGTAGAGCAAAGCAGCTTTGAGGAAAAGACGAATGAAGAAAAGGCAGAGGGAGCCTTTTACGGAGTGATCTCCAGCCGAGAGAAGCCCGTCGGCCGCCCAAGTCCACTTGCAATCCTCCTTAACGTCATACTGAGCCTCAACTCCCGAAGGCACGAGCTCAAAAAAAAAAAAAAAAAAACTCCCGAAGGCACGGGAGCGTCCTCAATTCTAACAATTTGCGCTCGCCGAATGAGAACTTTTTTATGTTACATCTGCTTGTTACTGATGTTATATTACAAACCATCGAATAGTCTTAGGCGACATTGGAGAAACAGGTTTTCCATAAAGAATTTTGTAAGCACCCTTACGTACAGTGAGAATGGGCTTTTCCTTTTATACAAAATTCCTACTGAAGTCTCGCATTCTAAACATGACCTTGTTCCATCAGCGTTTATTTTATCAAGATAGCATGGAGATGATAGGTGCGTATGATCCTAAGATTATAATTTTCCCATGAAGATGGCCTTGCTAATAAAATCATTAACAGGTCGAGTAAAGCTGATTAAGGTGGGTTAAGACCTACTATTTCTTTTTAAGAGTACAGAGGAAACACACGCGCACAGTACACCTACTAATTGTAATAGTGCGGATTTTAAAAATGATGATATGTTTCTACGTTATACATTACATCGTCTACACCTTTGTATGAATCGGCATCACCATACGTAACCAGCCAACAACCCTTGTTTGCACCCTTCTCATCCTATCCCCAATGAACAAAGCTAGCCCCACAAGTCAGATTACTATGCACGAGCATTTTGTACATTTAAAAAAAACTCATTTATGAGTGTGGGAGAAATAAATACTCTCTCTAGTCATAAAAAAGAGTGACGCCCTAAAATTCATGCACTCAACCCTTGTTAATTTTGATCAACAATATTATTTAAACATATAGTTTTGATGTATGAGAATGATATGTGTGAATTTATCATAGAAAATACTTTTAAAATATTTTATTTTTATAAATTTATTTAAATATATGATAAAAAAATTTAGTGGTCAAAGAAACATATTTTTAACTTGAAAAATCAAAATCATCATTCTAAAAATCAAAATCGTCATTCTTTAACAACGGAAGGGAGTAGCATCCTGGAGAAAAAAGATCCCATAACCAAGCACATCACCACACACATGGCATCACCTGCCTGTGCCAGCACACCCCACCTCATGCCCCCCTACCTAGACCTGGCGGTCAAACTGTGCCATGCTGACCCAAGTCACCTCTGACGAGGTCTAGGCATGACCCAAAGTACGATGGGCCGGCGTCATGGCGTGTCGGCCCTGCTGAGCCTTGCATACCTATAGGCGGTAGAGATGGCGGCGACGATGGTGATGACGGCCGCCATTTTTATTCCTGTCATATTGTGGTTGTATCGCTGTGCTTGTATCTCCGGTGCCAACGCCGTTGAGCCTTGCTCAGCCATGGAATCAGGCGCTATGGCTCCTCGCTCAGCCACCTTTGCCGTGTCCCTGGTGCCTGCTGTTCCTGCCCACCATAAAGGCAAGAACAACAGCACGGGTTGGCACGAAACCCATGCGAGCCAGCTAGAGCCCCTAGACGCGCATTGAGGCCATAGAGCATGTTCTCTCGCCGCTCAGTCTAGAACTCAAACTCTCACGAACGTCGGACAATGAGAATGCGGGGATGGCGGGCACTGCAGTGCGAGTGGGGATGTGGCTATGTTGAACTCAAAGCTAGACGCCTGGACTCAAACATGGCACGGTGGGGGCTAGCGCGGTGGGGGCGACGCCATGGAGGCAGTGTAGTGGGAAACATACGGTAGAGTGACGTGGAGAGGAGGCGGAATGGTGGAAAGGAGGCGGTGCAGTGAGAGGCAGCAGTGGAGGAGCATGGTGGGACTGGGAGGTGGCATGGTGGAGTTCGGTGGGGGATGAGGAATTGAGGATGATGTGTGAAGAAATGGGAGGATTGCTTGGGAAGAAAAAGGAATAGGGGAATGGGATGGGGGAAAAGACAAAGTTGTTGAAGACAGATAGGAAACCAAGCGCATGAGGCATGGGAAGAAAAAGGGAGAGAGAAGAAAAAAGGGGGACAGAGAAGAGGGGGAAAGAAAAAGAGGAGAGAAATATGGGCACGTAAATATTTCAGGAAAAAGTGGAATTTTTCTTAATATTTTATAGATACAACGTTACTGCCTCGTTAAAAACATTACGCCCTAGAGTGGGGTTCTCCGAGTAAGGAGAAGAGTTCAGTAACAATATACGTACATACTAACTACTCCTCAATGTCCATATTGTTCATGTGTTCAAGGACTACAAGGTCAGCATACGTCTGCACGATCTCAGGATCCTCCAGTTGATGTTGTTGCTCTTTAGCTAATTCCTAGTTCTTGGTGCATGTGATTGCCTTCACCTTCTAGGCATGAGGGAAGATCTCCTTTCTTTAATTATTCTTTCTACCATGCTGAACATCGCTTCTGAAGAAATAGTGGACACTAGCACCAGCAAAATATCCCATGCAAAATATGACAGCACAGAAAATATCCGCTTGTTGTTTTTTCACCACTCGAGCAAGTCTATCTTGGCTCTCCAGCAAGATCAAGATTGATATTTGCAAAATCATGATCTAGATAGTGGTTCAGCTCTGAGACAGAATTTCACTTGGAGGCGCCTGAGGCTGAGAGGACGAAGAACTAGACTTGCCCTTTAGCTTCTTCCACAAGTGGCCTGTCATGCTTATCTTTCCTTATCGTGCCTGTTGTGAGCCTCTGATCTTGTGTTGTTACCAAGCTTGTCATGATACAAGCAAAAAAAAACATGAAAAGGCTCACTTTATACATGTTCGAAAGCTTATAAGAAATCAAGACAAAGGCATTCACCTATTCCCTCTATACTGATCTGTAAACCTGTTAGCTCTTAGGTAGGATCGAAAATGATAGAAAAGCAATATAGGCATAAAATAGAACTAAGTATTTAACAAAATTTTCCTCTATTACTGCAACAACATGGCCTAAATGGGGATCCCCTAGATTTCACAATCTTGTCTATAATTAAACAAAAAAATTATATAACTAAGCAAGAGGTATGGTAATAAACAATGGATAGAACCTTTGTTACTTTATAAAAAGGTCTTAAAAACTATAAAAAAATAACTAGCAATCTGCCAATCTAAATTAGTAACTACCAATTTATTATTTTGAGAGTTATTATTGACAAAGACATATATAATATGTTTGTACCATTTACCTTCTTTAGCATGATGTATGTTGGGTTACACCTCATATTCATGTCAACACCAGATTTTCTTGCTCTTTTCCATTAGCCGCGCAGTACTTTGTGACCTAGCTACCAATTGGGAGAAATTTATAAGGGAATGAATGGTATTGCAGATATTGGTCAAATATCCACCAATCGCTTGCATATTATCCTGCATAACAAGGTTTAATATGTGACATATATATCTCTAGTGAAGAACATAACCACCAATATATATTTATAACCTTGGAGTGAGAATGTTATCAAGAATTATAAAAATAATTTTATTATCTATCTTAGAATCATCAAGTACATCTAGTTTACGTTCGGCAATGGTCTCTCCCATGTGTGATTCATTAATTATCTTAAACTCTATGACCCTCTTATTTAGCTTGAAATCGTAGTCTAAATAATAGGCTACAACACTAAGGTAGATACTTCTCTGGTGTGATGATGTCCAAGTGTTTGAAGTTATAACAAAAGAGAACTAAACTTGTTGAAATAGTTCTTTTAGTTTTCCTAGTTTCTTATGATTGATCCGTAAAATAGCAGATGTGGTACTTCTCCTACTGATATATTGGTACTATGGGTAAAAGTCGTGTTGGATCATTCTTTCGAACGCGCGACTTTCATCTATCTTAATTGGTTGATCTTCGGAAACAATACATTTAATGATTTCCTCACAAACAACAAAGGGAGGTGAGGCGAGGCGAGGCGGAGGACGAGGCGAGCCTGAGGCGATGTGACGAAGGCGGGTGACGGGGTAGAGAAGGCCACCCAAACCACAGCGTGCCACACTTGCCGTGCCAAAGCCGGCTTGAGCACGGCACACTCTATCGGGTCGGGCTGCCTAACGGGCCGATTTTTTAAGCCCAGCCCAGCCGGCCACATAGCTGTCCCGTGCCGTGCTTCGACTATGCCGGGCTGACCAGGCCTTAGGCTGGCCCGGATAAGCCCTACTCGACTCCCACCTCTACCCCGCCTCGTGCCAAAAAAATCTGGTTGGCTGGTCTCTGCTGGACAGGTGGAGCCCACCACCCCGCCTCTACCTCCACCACGCGCGAACGCAGCTACGCGACACGCTCCTAAAAAATCGCCCACTTTCCTCTAGGCTCTACTCTAACCGGGTGTAGCTTTCGGATGTAGTTATTGACTTTTGGTTAAAATTATACTATAGCAGTTGTTAATTTTTTCGGAGTCATTCAATTAAAAAATAAAAAGGAATGAGAAAAAATAAAAATACCTTTATATCTTTACGAATAATAAAAAAATAAGGAGAAAAAAAAGAAAAAATCTTAAAAATTAAAAATAAAAAATAAAAAATCGACATGTTTTAAATGACTTCTTTTAAGTCCGAAAGATAGAATCATAGAAGCTAGAGCCCGGTTGGAGTGGAAAAAAAGAATTTTTTGTACGGATAATCCATTTTTTAATCGAAATTACAGAAATATACCCGCGGGAAAATTTTTTACAGAAATAGGCTCCAGTCGCCTAATGGTTGGGCGACTGGAGCCTTTCGCCCAACCAGACCGCGACAGCTGGAGAGTCTACCAACCGTTGGGCGATTCATTGCAGTCGCCCAACGGTTGGGCGACTTCCATGCAGTCGCCCAACGGTTGGGCGACTGCAATGCAGTCGCCCAACGGTTGGGCGACTGCAATGCAGTCGCCCAACGGGATGGCGACTGAAGGTGGGATATAAGGCCGCGCTCGGCGCCGCGCTCGGCGACGCTCGCCTCGCCACTTCTTGCATTCGGCCAGCGCAGAGAAGGAGAAGGAGAGGAGGAGAAGAGAAGGAGAAGAGAAGGAGAAGAGGAGGAGAAGAGGAGAAGTAGTGCGTGTTTTTCAGGTAATTTTTTTGTTAGTGTAGAAAATTAGTTTCGAAAATTTAGTGTAGAAAATGTAGTGTAGAAATTTAGTTTAGAAAATGTAGTGTAGAAAATTAGTGTAGAAATATAGTTTAGAAAATTTAGTGTCGAAAATTAGTTTAGAAAATTAGTGTAGAAAATTAGTTTAGAAATATAGTGTAGAAAATTAGTTTAGAAATATAGTTTAGACAATTAGTTTAGAAAATGTAGTGTAGAAAATTAGTTTAGAAATATAGTTTACAAAATGTAGTGTAGAAAAATTAGTTTAGAAATGTAGTTTAGAAATGTAGTTTAGAAAATGTAGTTTAGAAAATGTAGTGTAGAAATTTAGTTTAGAAAATGTAGTTTAAAAGTTTAGTTTACAAATTTAATTTTCAAATTATGTTTAGTAAATATAGTATAGAAATGTAGTTTACAAAATTTAGTTTATAAAATTTGTATACCATTTATAATGCATTATTGTACAAAATATAGTATTTAAATGTACATGTAGAAAAATTAATGTTGCAATTATTGTACAAATTTAGATGTAGAAAATTTAGTGTTGAAATTTAGATGTAGAAAATGTAATGTAGAAATTATTGTACAAATTTTGCAGGTATGACTCGTGCTGGACGTGACTCGGAGTGGCGGTTCGCGCTGTTGGACGAGCACGTGGACCGCTCTCATCGCGCTTCCCGTCTAGTCCCGGCACCGGGGAGCACGAACGAGCCGCCTCTGCTGGGAGTGGTCCGGACGCGCACACCTCGCGTGGCCTGGGGACTCGACCCTCGTTGGACTGCCAGGTTTGCACTACTCCAACGGAAGATCGACCGTAAGTTCGTTCCGAGCTGACCTTCACTTTGTTTGCAGGCTGCGGGATGCCGGGCTACTCCCTCTTGCCCGGATGGTGCAGGCCACGGACGAGGATGGAGCCGCTGGCGGGGACGAGGGCGGGGACGAGGCCGGCGGGGACGAGGCGGGCGGGGAGCGATCACGACGCTTTCCGTTCGACCGTTCCCTGCTGACGGTTTTGGTGGACCGCTGGCGACCCGAGACGCACACTTTCCACCTCCCATTCGGGGAGATGACGCCGACCTTGCAGGATGTGTCCCTGCTCCTTGGGCTTCCGATCGCGGGAGACGCTGCCTTCCTACCGGAGGCCCCGGCCCACTGGCGCGCTGACCTGCTCGGCAGATTCGAGGGTGTCGTTCCACCGGCCGCTGACCACCACGTGTTCGGAGAGGCGCAGACCCATGGGCCGACACTGAGGTGGCTCAGACAGTACCAGGTACGTGGTATATAAAATCGATCGTATCTTCGAAGCTCTTATTTGTGGTATTACGTACTAATAACAACTTTTTTGCATTCAGGTGGAGCGCATGGTTCCGCAGGCCGACGATCACCAGGTCTCGCGGCACCTGGAGGCGTACGTGCTGTGGCTGTTTGGTTGGGTGCTTTTCACCACTAGCCACGGCAACTCGGTGGATGCGCGCCTTATCGCTTATGCGAGGGCGATCGCTAACGGCGAGCCCCACCAGGTCAGCTGGGGATCGGCCGTACTTGCCGCGACGTACCGCGGGCTGTGCGATGCGTGCACGAGGATCAAGGCGAACTCGATCCTCACGGGCTGTCCCCTGCTACTGCAGTTGTGGTCGTTCGAGCGCTTACGCGTCGGACGACCTTTGCTAGACGACATGGGTCCGTTCGGGCCCGAGATGTATCCAGGGGGAGACATCGACCGGCCGACGATGGGTTCTATCTGGTGCCGTCGTCGAGTAAGTAGTATCACAGTCAACTATTTCTTTCTTATTCACGATCGTCATTCTAAACAACTTGTCTTTCTTGCAGGTACAGTTCGCGCACGTGCAGGTCACGCGGGCGTACCGGGTCTTTGTGGAGCAGCTCGACCGCATCACAGCCGACGACGTGCGTTGGGTGCCGTACGATGATACGGCAGTGCAGGCCCGTGCTCCTGCCGGTCTTTCCTCACTTTGCTGGCGTGACCGGGCTTTCTGGCTCACCCGCCGGAAGCTCGTGTACCTCATCTACGTGGAGGACTACACACCCCAGCGGGTGATGCGGCAGTTCGGGCTACGGCAGCCAGTTCCTGTACCAGACGGACCATCGCTTCCGCGGCACGTGCACAGCGCGAAGGGGGTGAAAAGAGGCACGGACTGGTCGTTGAAGATGCAGCCCTGGGTCGAGCAGTGGCAGGGTGCGCTCGACGACCGCGTGGAGGAGGACCGCCCGTACGACAGCAGGGAGTACGCGGAGTACCTGCGCTGGTACCAGCCGCAGACCCGTACCAGGCTGGTATATGTGGTAGACCCGCCTGCCACACACGTCGCCGCTCCGACGGACACGTACCCCGCGCACTTCGCGCACGACGCTCACATCGCGGTACGTTACATGTCATTTCAAAGATTCCCAAATGGTAATGTCGTTTCAATAATCGACCATTTCATGTCTTTGTGTCCAGGCTGACGTCGGTTCTGCCCTATGGGCCGACTCCGGCACACTACTGGAGAGGGTCGCCAGTGGTGCGCATCTGACCCATGAGGAGGGTGTCAGCTTTGCGCGTCGGGTGCACGAGGGGTGTAGACGTATCGTTAGCCTACTGTCCTGCACGAGGCTACCGGCGGTCTCCACGCCCACCGCTACGACTCCTCGTCCACCAGTGCCACCCCCACCAGCGTGGCACTACTCTGGTGCACCTACGTGGACACGTCCTCCACCACCTCACCCGGAGCAGCCAGGGGGTTCAGCCTGGGCAGGGCCTCCTACACCGGTTCACTTCACGCCTCCTACGCAGGCCCCTGTCTTCTCCACGCAGGGAATGTACGCCTCCTACATGGCGCCAGCTACGGTACGCATAGTTATACCGTGTTTATCCGAAGACGACATGCAACGCACTAACGATATTAATATTGCAGGTACTTACGAGCACGGCGTCTCCCTAGGGCAGGAGGATGTGGACCAGTTTTTCGCGCCGTCGCCCGACGTCGCACCGCAGGTTCTTTCTGCCAGTGCCCTCCCCGGTGCTCCGGAGATTACACAGCCAGAGGTGCAGCTGACTCCACCAGCGCAGGGGCGGGATAGACACCCTCCTCCTCGTTTTACCTTTTCGGATCGTCCTAATCCGTTGCACCGGAGGAGGGCCAAGCGAGGCCGTATGGGAGGACGCGGGCGCGGTGACGGGGCACAGCAGGGTGACCAGTGAGGCGTGCTGCATATTATGAATGTAATGAAAAAACATGCACCATGTTACTCACAGTTATATTATGAAGTTTATTTAAATTTACATAAGTCTATCATCTCTTTCCGCATATAAACTATCTCACTTAACAGTGTATGTATCGATCGTTCTCTACTCAATCTTTCATAAAAAAAAATTTTAAAAATTTTTTACACACCTACAATATACAATGAACATAAACTTTTATTACAACTTCACCGTATTTTTTACCGGTTCAACGTTACAAAATTCACAAATTCTATAACAATCACGGGGGCTACCTGCAGTCGCTCTACCGTATGGCGACTGCATGCCAGTCGCCTAACGGGATGGCGACTGCATGCCAGTCGCCATACGGAAGAGCGATTTAATGCAGTCGCTCTACTGTGCAGCGACTTATATTGTGTCGCTGTCTGGTTGGGCGAAAGGCTCCAGTCGCCCAACCATTAGGCGACTGGAGCCTATTTCTGTAAAAAATTTTCCCGCGGGTATATTTCTGTAATTTCGATTAAAAAATGGATTATCCGTACAAAAAATTCGGAAAAAAAACGCAGCGGCCGCTACAACGCTCCAACCAAAGCCTAAGCGCGCCCGGGCCGTCCGATCAAATCTCAGCCCAGATCCACATCGGCACGGCACCGCAACGGGCGGAACAGTGCGAGGAGCCGCATCGCGACGCAACGCCCACCCGCTCCACCCAAAAATTCCCCGCTCGGCGGCTCCCCATTCCTTATATCCCAAAGCCCACCCAAATCCCTACCTCCTCCTGTCCATTTCCTCCCCACTCCACTCGTCAATAGTTGAGACGAAGAGACGGGCGCTCGGGTCTGTGGGGGGATGGAGGTGGCAACGGTGGCGTGGACGGCGGCGACGGTGGGGATGGGACTGGTGTACTGGTTCGTGTGGGTGATGGGCGCGGCGGAGGTGAAGGGCAAGCGGGCGGTGGATCTCAAGATGGGATCTATCACGAGCGACAAGGTCAAAGACAAGTACACGCAGTACTGGTCCTTCTTCCGCCGCCCCAAGGAGACGGCCACCACCGAGGCCTCCGCCGAGAAGGTGCCCGCCTTCGTCGACACCTTCTACAACCTCGTCACCGACATCTACGAGTGGGGCTGGGGCCAGTCCTTCCACTTCTCCCCCTCCCTCCCCGGCCGCTCCCACCGCGACGCCACGCGAGTCCACGAGGAGCGCGTCGTCGACCTCCTCGCCGCCAAGCCTGGCCACCGCCTCCTCGACGTCGGGTGCGGCGTCGGCGGGCCCATGCGCGCCATCGCCACCCACTCTGGCTCGAACGTCGTCGGCATCACCATCAACGAGTACCAGGTCAAGCGGGCCCGCGCGCACAACCGCAAGGCCGGCCTCGACTCCCGCTGCGAGGTCGTCTGCGGCAACTTCCTCTCCATGCCCTTCCCCGAGGCCTCCTTCGACGGCGCGTACTCCATCGAGGCCACCTGCCACGCGCCCAGGCTGCAGGACGTCTACGGCGAGGTCTTCCGCGTGCTCAAGCCGGGCGGCCTCTACGTCTCCTACGAGTGGGTCACCACCTCCCTCTACCGCGCCGACGACCCGGAGCACGTCGAGACCATCCACGGCATCGAGCGCGGGGACGCGCTCCCGGGCCTGCGCCGCCAGGACGAGATCGCGTCCATCGCCAGGGAGGTCGGCTTCGAGGTCCTCAAGGAGCACGACCTCGCCCTCCCGCCCGCGCTGCCGTGGTGGACGCGGCTCAAGATGGGGCGCATTGCCTACTGGCGCAACTCCCTCGTCGTCCGCGTGCTCACCATGCTCCGGATAGCCCCCAAGGGCGTGGCCGAGGTGCACGAGATGCTCTACGAGACCGCGCAGCACCTCACCCGCGGCGGCGAGACCGGCATCTTCACGCCCATGCACATGGTGTTCCTCCGCAAGCCCGCCGCCCTCGCCGACCAAGCAGCGGAGAGCAAATAGAGTAAGACGACGACAGCTTCATCTACTCATCCACAGGGAGGGGAAGAGGAGAATTTCGCAGAGCAGACTACTTGGAGAGGTTGAAGAGAGTGCTTAAATTAAGTTAATTTTGATCTTTCAGATGAGAAGAATAGGGGACGACGATGCTTCTTGTTACTCGTTCTTGTCCGTAGCTTTTAATTTCAATTTTTTGGGTTAGGGATTTTGGATCGGAGAGGAGGTTGGATTTAAATTTGTTTACGCTTGATCGGGTGGATCGATCTATCTTTCAGTCGTGTTTTGTCTCGAACAACAACCAAAAAAAGAGATTGGAATCTCTTGTTGCAAATTGGAAATCGTTAGGGAATCAATCTTGTATTCCGTATTTGCTGCCGTCCGCTTCGTTTGGTGAGATTTGCAGGGGGAGACGCACTGTTCACTCGATCCCCGCTGTCTAGTGCCCGTGTTGTGGCGTGCACGCCGGCCGGGCACGGTGAAAAAGGTTAGAAACGACAAGCATTCTCGCGTTTCTCGTTTACCTTATTATTTACCCGGCCACGACCCCGGAGGTCCAAAGGTTTGATGAATATAATAGCCAGGTCGGTGTTAACTTTCCTAGCCTCTAGGCTTTACCAGGCACTACTAGTAGAGTCCTTGACCCTATGGCAGGTGGGCTCCGACATCGGATCTGGAATTTTTTTTTTAACCGAGCAGGTGAAAGAAATTGAGGAGGTGGTTTGGGTCGGGCGGTGGGGACAAGCTGGGCGGGCACATGAGCGCGTCACGGAGGCCGATGCGCACCATGTTTTGCATCGCCTTCGCCTTCTCTTTTCTTTTCTGCCATTGTTGGAGCCGTAAAGCTGACGCTTGCCTGGCATTTTGCTTTTCCTGCGTGGGCGTGGACCCCTGGTGCGCGCGCCTAGTCTGGCTGGGCAGAGACGAGCGAAAATATCCGTTGGAGCCAATGCAGGGGGGCCCTCTCCTATCAGTGGCGTGCAGGATCGGTCACTGTCAAGTGCTTACTGCGGCTTACGGCGCTGTTGCTATTTTGCCTGTTTAGAAGCCAGCTTTAGCTTTTGAACGGGCTGACTTAGGTGGTGATCGGTTCGGCTGAAAAGCTCATGGTTTATGGCTGAAAACACTGTAGCTGGCTGAAAAAACCACTGTAGCTGACAGAGACTTATTTAGCATAATTAAATTTAAAAAAATTTAAAAATATAAAAAATATGTTAGCCCATTACGTATAATACAAACAAATACGGGAAAAAAGAACCGGCAAAAAAACTCAACAAAAAGCCAAAAGTTCAGAAAAAGACGAAACTTATGAATAGTGAAAAATAAGCCAAAAGCCAGAAGCCGAAGCCGAGTTGATCAGGGCCTTAACGCCCGTGATCTTTACTATCTTAAAAATGACATTACTTTTGAACAGGTTTATATACTATGGATGTGGTTTATGAATTTATTTGCTTTAGCATCAGCGTTTACATGAATAAATAGAATATAGATTAATTGATTTAAAAATACTATCATAATAAGCCGATTCGGTAGTCGAGAAACTATTCTATTTATTTGTTCGAAAGAAATTATAAGTCATAAACAGAAAAGAACTATGTCTATAGTTTCTGAAATCAGAATTTGGAATTTAATTTTCCCAGGATCTTGGTACAATTGCTAGACAAATTATGGATTAAAATATTTTCTAACACTACGAGGTGATCTGGATCTTTAGTCCAACCCTTGTATCTCATCTGTACCAATTTTTTTCCTTAATGCAAGCGCTTAAATGAACAGACATAATATCGATAAGCCATTTTAAAAAATCTGTTGCGATAAGCCATTTTGATACGGCGATAGAGAAACTAATCTATTTGTTTATTTGAGAGAAACGATAATGCATAAACTGAAAAAACTAGGCCTATAGCTTCAGAAATCAGAATTTGGAACTTGATTTTCTCAAAGTCTCAGTACAATTCACTAGATAAATTATGGATTAAAATACTTTCTAACACTACGAGGTGATCTGGAAAAATTAAAAAAATTACTAGCAAGAGTAGTGGAAATAGCTAAAGAATGTTGTGTATTACCATTAGGCCTGCTAAATCGAACTCCTAAAGCTTAGGAATGCAGGAATTTTCCCATTCCTGTATATATGAATTGTAAACCCCTTAAAATTCAGGGTCTTCCACTTGAGTAAGGTTTGCAAGTGATAAGTTGGATGGTGCTCACCAGACTAACTTTGTGCATATGGCTTGAACCATTTATATTCTGAGTAAATTTCTTATATGTTATTGAAAGTTTGTCTTTTTTTTTTATGTCACTCATTGTCTCACTAGCATATGGATTTGGATCCATTTTGTCAGTGAGACAATAAAAATGGCATATAAGAAATTAATCCTTTTCTGATGGCATGTTCTTTCTCTTCCATTCGATTTGATGACTTTGAATATAAAAAAAAGTGAAAACAGTTCTTCAAACTTAAGAAGGAACCGACCCGTGCCCGGCTGATAAAGAGGATGTGTCGGTTACTTGCCCACCTGAGATAGCCCCGCTCTAAATAATTTTAGCTTCTGATTTCTTAATTTTATTTTTATATTTTTTGGGAACTTTTTTGTTTTCTTCTTACTTCTTTACATTATTTGTGATGATATAACTTTTTTATTTTTTTCAAATTTAATTAATTAAAAAATTAATAGTATTTATAATATATTTTCAGTTGTTATAATAAAAAAAATTAAAGCCAATTAGCAGAAGCCACGTTGAGCGGGCGCCGCCGGGGCCTGCCGAGGTGCCTCTCTCTCTTTTAAGCAAATGCCCGAGCCACCGGCTAAATTATTAAAAAAAACAGCAGGAAAGCAAATAGTACTACTAGTTCCTGGAAGGTAGCGGTGTCCATTGAATTGAAGTGAATGGCAAAAGAGAGGCAGTTCGCGCATTGAATTTCCAAAAGGGGAGCTAATTATTACTGCATCATGATCTGCCCTGCGGTGAAAACATGGCCGTTTGCCTGCCAGCTTGGCCTGTGAAGAGCATGCGCAGTGTGTGAATAGAAGATCTCAGGAATCTTTTGGTGCTACGAACCGGTACCGCACAGCGCGACAAAATTTGAAAGAGGGCCCAAGGAAGGAGGGATGGGTGCCCTCGCGAGGGACCGGTTCCACGGAGGCGCTGTGCTGGACGGGCCCATCTGCCAGATTGCGTGCACGGTGTTCATCGTCCGCACCGTTGCGCGAGGAGCCGTGGTGGACGCCGTAGCTGTCTAGAGCCGCAGCCGCCAAAACCACCAACTGAGATCCAAGCCGGCACCGTCTTCGCCTCCATGACCACCCACCACCGAGGTCCAAGCAGCCTTCACCTCCCAACCCACCACGGTAGTTGTCGCCTCCAAATCTCCATATTTGCCGCGAGGAACCATCATTATCGAATCTCCGCACCACCTCTAGATCTGCCGCTGGGAGCCATCATCGCCACATCTCTGTGCCGCCGAGAGCCATCACACCATCGTCGTCATCACTAGATCTAGCACCCGTCGCCTACCATTGTCGGATCCAGCACCCACCGTCGCCGAACCTATCATTGGTCACTACTGCCTCCGCCCGGAACGTCAACTGCCTTCCCAAATCCCAACCTTGACGCCACCACTGGGAAGGGGCCGGACAAGAAAGATGGGAAGTGAACGGTTGGAAGGAGAGATTGTTTTGCAATCCTTTTATTGGAGGTAAGTCCCACCAATAGGATCCATACATTGTGGAAAAATTACTAAAGTTCTTTTCCTCTAAAGCTAACGGTTTTTGATTTTTGCTATAGTACTTAACTTTCAAACAGAGTATTTTCTCAAGACGGAGTCTACAAGTTAATTGTAGTACATGTTAAAAGCCTAACATCTGTATTAACCAAAATCGTAAGCGAGTATCCACCTCTCCGTAATCTCTATCATAAACAACTAAAATTCAAAATTTTCAATCAAAAACAGGCCCTAAGCTACAGCCTTTCAGATGTGTCACCTTAGAACCCTTTAAAATGTCCACACACACTACTGATGCTCTAAGAGGATGGTGAATTAGTGAGCAGTGGGGAGAGAATATCTGCTTCTGTGGCTTCCTTTGCAACGAAAGAATATTAGGTATTTAGTTCTCGTTCTAAATAGCTTCTGGCTATTTACGTTTAGAAGTTGATCTTTGAACGAAGTGGTTTCTTAAGGTAATTTATATAAGCTGTTTATAGAAATCACTGCAGAAATCATTTTAAACGGAGTGATTTCTCACTAACGAGTGTTCTTTACTCTCTAAATCTCCCTCACAATCAATCAAAAGCTAAAAGCTATACCTAAAAAACTAAAGGATACGGTATTTTTGAACAGAGCCTTAGTGATCTCCGCGAGTAGAACACTAAATAGTCCCATCAGATGTACTGCTGTTGCTGCGAGCAAAATGGTTCGATCTGAGCCGACCGCTGCTCTGCATCTTGCCTGGCTGCGCCTTTTCTTTCTTTAGTGCCTCCCTTTCTTGCTGCCTTTGCCTAGCCTTGAATTAAGGAGATCATGTCTTAAAGTACCGTAACTTTTAGTTTTCAGTTGAGATAATATTGTTACGTCTATTAGTTTTTTCAATGTATTTAATTAGCAAAAATAATAAATATAAAAATATCGTTATATCTCTAACAGATAATAAAAAACTATGATAAAAAAGGGTATTGATAAACATCATCTGGATGTTTTCTTTCTAACTATCATCTAGATTTGTGACCGTTGGATTAGAGATCCAACGGTCATGAATTCTCCCCGCCCCCTCCAAAAAAATAATCTCCCCCCTCCAAAAATAAGAGGCCGTTGGATCTCTAATCCAACGGTCCGAAATTTGGATGATTTTTAGGAATAAAATATCCGGGTGATACATATACACACCCGATAAAAAAATCAAGTATTCTAAACGACTATCGACAGACTTTCTTGTTTGGAATAGGGGCTAAGTATCTCGATTAGTGGATTTCAAGTAGCTGTCACTCCACTATCTTTTATGGCAGCTTTGATCTGATCGTGAGCAGATGCCGTTTCTCTGATCAGATGCTTACAACTGGAGCACTGCTTAGCTGAGGACCTGAGTAGGTAGGTATGTATGTATGTATCTCCTGTTTGTCTCAACGCCCTGTTTGTCTCTATGCTACACTACGAGCTGCTATGAGTACGAACAAACAATTAGAAAATCATAGTTAACAACCGAGCCCCATCCTGTTGGGGATGAACCAAGGAGGAGATCCCCGCGCGTTTCTTCGCACGCACATCATTTCCGCCCTGACATCTAGTAGGAAGCATGCAATCCCCCGGATCGCCATTGATTTGGACGTAGCACAACGAGATCCCCGAGATACTTATGACTTGCCATGTTTTCTTAGCCCATATTACTTGCCATAGGACTAATTTCTAGTCAAAACGTATCACACATGTGGCGAACCGTTTGTAAGCCACAAAAGTGTGACACGCCACACTAGCTAAAAAAAAGTTTGGTAATGTGTGGCTTCTAACCAAATATGTCCTAAATTGCAGACTAAACCTCAAATTTCACACAGACACAGAGAGATCGGCAGTAATCCTCTTCTAAGGGTGGGAATGAGGCCACACAGTCGAACGTGCTATGAGCCAACAATGAGTATATATTGTTGTTAAGTATAGTTTTACCATTTTCATACCACCCCTTCTTACACGGGTTGTTCCCCTTCTGAAACCCCAATCATTTTGTAGATATTCAATTAATTTAAGTAGCTACTAGACCAGATTTGATAAGTCAAAACTTATGATTGAGCGATCAATATATTCTTTACTGAGCATAAAGTTCTAATCCTTAATTTTCACCAATAAGAAGTCATCCACAAACCAATAACTCAGTACACCGTGACACTGCCACCACTCCAATCCAAGTCTCATGTCTAAGGTAAGATTGTGGATTCCAACCATCTTGTGACTTTCTACGCTTCATTCTTCACCCAAATACCATTTATTAATTCTACCAGCAAGACACCGAATCTTTTAGTAGTGTGAAACTTTTGAGTTTCTATTCTATCATGGTATATCTTATAGTAATTTATTATTACTAAGACTTGTCAGGGTAAATATGGCCATCAAATAAAACATTACTTTTCTATTGGTAGAACATAGTTAAATTTTCATGTCACTCTAAATAATTATTTTTTAAAAAATAATATTGCATAAATAAGGAATAATGAAAGTACTGATAATTAAATAATTAAGGAAGGTAGGTTTTATATGATCAAAAATATGTGACTTGCCTTACTGTTCAAGTCTTTGACTGGTTTTAAATCTTCAAAGTCTTGGACTTATTCTAGAACGGGATGCTCTACGAAACCAGGTGCTAACGCAAATAAAGGCAAATAATAAATTTCATGTTCAAAGAATATGAGGTAGGAGAAACAAATTAAAATAAGGAACAGAAATTCAGAAAAAAAAACTAAATAAAGATGGATTTGGGTTTTATCGAAGTCTAGGATGGTGAAACGAAGCTGGAAATAGATTAAACAGGCTTGAGACATCGAAATGGGTATTTATATGTTTAACGTATTTCGATGAACAGTAATGGGTTGCTACTGTTTATAGCGGATCGGGTTTAGGAACCGTATTGGGTCGAAAACAGTGTTGGGTTCGGATTATGAACAGTAGTGGGTCGAGTCATGAACAATGTTCGCTATAGTATGGGCAGCCATGGCCAGTAGGTTCTGGCCTTTGGGGCGGAACGTCCTGGCCTATGGCCCGCTCAAAGTTGATCATCTTCTTCCTTGAGAAGCTACTGTGCACCGAACTAAGAAACGCACCAGCAAAGGTTGCCGACGGCAAGTAGGCATACCGTTGGGTACGTGGTGATCATGGGGTTCCATTTTAGATGTTGGCAAGGCTTGGGGAGCTACAGTTTGGGCTGGCAGTAGCAGAGGCTTTACGAGCTTCTACCATGCACAATGGCGGCTTCGGCGGTGAGCGTGAGAGTTTATGCTTCTACGGTGAATAGGGAAGCTAACAACAGCAGTAATTTGGGTTCAAAAGGTCTATGCCGAGCTGTCCACAGTGAGGTGGAGCCAATGGCGGTGGTGCTAGTCACCGAGGCTCTGGGGGCTCAGGGGTGGGTGCTAAGGCAAAGTCGGGGTTGTGTTTGTGGGGTGCTATTGATGTTACAGACGGAAGCAATTGAGTTTTTGATTGCGAAATGAATTGAATTGGGATTTTGGCTCACCTTCGGTTCTTACCAGGATGATGGTGGTGCACTAGTCGATGTTGAAGAAGAAGAGTGTGTGGTGAACAGTGGTACTTCCTCAATTGGTGAATGGCGGTGGTCAATTATTATGGCATGGGGAGATCGGCCGTGAGAGAGGCTGAGGTTACAGCAGCGAATTGAGTTCGGATGCACCAGCGCGTGGCTATGGGGATGTTGGCCCATTAATTAGCTGCGCCAGGATGTGCCAGAGATTGTCAGATGGGGTACGATGGTTGATGAAGCGTGGCAGCAGCGATCGGGAAATGACAATGATGAACGAGGGGGACTGAGTGGAGGGAAGGAACAGGGGAGGCAGTGGATTCAGGATAATGTGTCAAAGATCATAGAGAGTGTAAAGCCAAGAAAGGAAAGCACATTTAATTGAAAAACTTCTAAATTAGGAAAGTTCTTGAATTGGTCCAAAATTCAAGAAAAATCCAAAATTTTACAAAATTTCGGTTTGCTTCAGGAAACAGGTTTAGGCGGCTACGGTTGGTTAGGTTTGGTCTTGCACTGAAAACGGGTTGGTTTGGTTCGGTGTGAGGTTCAAAATTTTTGGGTTCAATCTGTGTGTTTGCCATGGGTCGGGTTCTAGACCGTTACCAGGCCTACTCATCATGCTGTGTCAGTGATCAGTACGATGGATCACTAGGCCTTAGATTAGATGGCGCACAAAGCGCCGCAACGGCGGGAATAGTTACTGGCTTACGGCTGCAGAGTTGGGTTAGGCCAACAAGAAAGTGGTTACATACCAACACTCGGCCTGGGGCTTGTTCATGGCCTGCTCCTATTTCCCGTCGAGAATTCCGGCCAGACACTCGTTGCTTCTAGTCGAAGATGCATCCACAATTCGGAGATCCACAAAAATCTAACAACCCGAGGCGCGCGCGCGTGCGAGCAACCAACTCCTCCTCAATGAACCGTGCGTACTTGCTTCGCGGTACCGGACGTCGACGACGCAACAATTGCATGAACCCGCACTACTTATTTGCGCACAAAATTGTTACATTTTCCAGACATATAACCACTGGCCTACTGAGACTACTATGAACAATTGCGGCGATTATTTCACCATCTCAACCTCGATTCCCAACTCTAGAATACAAACACATACTCCCAATTGATTCAAGCAAAAAAAAAAGTTGTTAATAAATATCACATGGATGTTTTCTTCCTAACTATTATCCAGATTTGTAACCGTTAGATTAGAGATCCAACGGCCACGAATTCTTCCCCTCTTAAAAAGAGCTATTAGATCTTTAATCCAACCGTTCTAAATTTGAATAATTATTAGGAAGGAAATATTCAGATAATACCTAGATATACCCAAAAAAAAGTAGACTAGTACAGTAGAGAACCGTGTGCATGCAGGCGAGAGACCGGTCGATCGATTCGGTCCTAGCTAGGGCTCGATCTCGCGCGACATCTCCTCCAGCGACTTGCCCTTGGGCTCCGGCACGAGGAAGGTGAGCAGGAAGCCGAGGAAGCTGCAGCCGGCGAGCACGAAGAGCGAGTAGCGCACGCCGATGCCCGGCCGATACCCGTGCGCCGTCTTGGCTGGATCCTGGCTTTGAGCTAGGTACAGAAACCCGAACGACCCGATGATGGCACCCACCTTCCCCGACGCCGCCGATATCCCGTGGCACGTCGACCGCAGCCGCGCCGGGAATATCTCCGCCGGCACGATGAACGTCGTCGCGTTCGGCCCGAAGTTGGCGAAGAAGAAGGTGAGCGCGTACATCACCACGAACTCGGTGTGGTGGCCCTTGGTCGTCCAGTGCTCGTACGGCACGGCCAGCCCCAGCATGCACGCCGTCATCATGAAGAACCCCACCGCCTGGATCTTGAACCGCCCGATCACGTCGATAAACCCCACCGTGAACCAGTAGCCCGGCACCGTGCCGCACAGCGCGATCAGCGTCTGCGCGCGCGCGATGTGGTACAGCTCGTCCAGCGCGCTCATCGTCCGCCCCGCGGGGATCCACCCGATCGCGCTGAAGATGTCCTTCTGGAACAGGTTCTGCGAGTAGTACGCGATGTCCAGGAGGAGCCACGTCGATGTCGTGCCGAGGAGGTGGAGCCCGTGCCGGTGCACGAACTCCGAGGAGAAGAGACCGAATGACGGGGAGGGCGGCAAGGGCGAGTGCGGGTACAACGGTGGCGGAGCGATCTCCGCCTGCTCCTTGGTGATCTCGACCTGCAGCACCTTCGACATGTCGGACGCCGCGCGTTCGGCGTTCTTGGCGATGAGCGCCGTGTACCGCGCAGTCTCTGGCATCTTCATCCGCCAGTAGAATGTGAGCGCGGCAGGTAGCGCGCCGAACATGAGGATGATGCGCCACACGTAGTCTGCCTGCGGCGGGGTGGACGCCACCGGGTCTGCGGCGTACGTCGGCGCGGGGAACTGGCTCTTGAACAGCGCGGTGATCCCGATAGCCACCGCGCCGCCAGCCAAGATGCCGAACCCCTGCATTGCGAACACGGCGGCGATGAACGCGCCCCGCGTGCGCTTGTTCGCGTACTCCGACATGATTGTGGCCGACAGCGGGTAGTCGCCGCCGATGCCGAAGCCAAGCCAGAAGCGGAAGAAGCAGAGCGTGCTCATGACGCACGTCGGCGTGTGGCCGAACGACAGCCCCGACGCCACGGAGCAGATGATCATCAGCAGCAGCGTCATGCCGTAGACGCTCTTCCGTCCGACCCTGTCGCCGAGCCATCCGAAGAAGAGCTGCCCCGAGAGCGTGCCGACGAAGGCCACGCCGTTCACCGCCGCGGAGACGTTGGGCGGCAGGCTGCCGGGGTGGGGCGATCCCTCGACGGTGTAGTAGACGCGGCCGATGAGCTTGGTGACGAGGGAGATGCAGAAGAGGTCGTAGGCGTCGGTGAAGAAGCCCATGCCGGCGACGATGATGGCCGTGAAGTGGTACCATTGCGTCTTGGCGCCGTCCAGCGCCGAGAGCACCTGTATCTGTTGGCCCGCCATTGCCCGCCCCGGTCAAAGCGCTCTTCTTTCAATCTCTGAATTGGCGCTGTTTAAGTTTAGGTTTTAAGAGTGAGCTGAGGGAGAACGCACAAGTGTCTGTCTGTTATGTATATGGAGGAGAGTTGAGAATATTCTAGGCTCCCAGTCCTTCATTCCTTTGAAGCCAACGTCTTCCCCCTACTCAGGGGCGGACCTAACGTGGGACATGGGGTTCAGTTGAACCTCAAAAATATGGAAAAATAAACTGCTCCTGGTAATACACAACGCATCAAGCAAATCCACCACAAACTCCATGGACTGGACTCTCCATCCCAGAAAGGAAGATTTGGATGAGATTGCTCGCAGAAAAGAAAGATCCTCATGACAAAGCTCACTCTTAGAACAATCCAAGCAAGCTAGGGCTTCCTTACTAGCGAAAGAAGAGATCAATCCGGTAGAGCGGAGGACGACGACGACACCTAGGAGAGAAGAATTCCTTCGCTTCGAGGGTTAAATGACGTTGGCGTGAGAATTTGAGACAAACGGCGAAGCAATAGCCGCCGCCGCCGCGACGAGATATGGAGAAGAGTTCAAGGAAGAGGATGGGCTGGAACTAGAGACGAGAGAGGTTTGGGATTGGGCTATCAGGATTGCGGATTTGGGGAGTAGGGAGGAGGATAGAACTCTTGTCGATGGTCTATCTCTTGTGTTGAACATTGGGGATCTATTCTACGGTTCATGTGGAAGAAAAAGATAGACTCGTTGAAGGCCCACATGTCATGCATGTTACTTGGTGCTGGCCACTGCATCGTTTGGCTACTAGGTTCACTAGTTTTGTCTCAGTGCATGCACATGCGGACCATGAGGACCAGCTGCTGACTATTGGCGCAAGGGAGCAGCGAGCAGGCCGGGGAAATTAATGTAAGGGAAGAAAAGGAGTTGGAGCAACGGGACAAGAGCCGGGGAAAAAGGCAGGAGGAGATCGTGGCTTTCTCGCTCCTCGCTTGGGTAACGATTTAGTTTTCTCTATGTTTATTAATTCAATTAGATATTAGAGTTGATATTAGAGAGAAAGTGAAAAGTATTCGTTAGGAAAAAGACTAGTATATCGGCTAATCTGCTATATTGTTCTCCTGTAATTTTGGGTACTGTATGAGAGTAATTTAAAAATGTCATCTACTAGATAATTATAGAGAAATTTGATAGTTTTCTGTACAATATTTATTTATGTTGATCAGATAAATAGATTTTAAGCTATGAATTTTGTAATTCGGCTATCTAGTAAATTTATCATCTTCTAGTACCATATATTAATCTGTAGATTAAAATTACTGGATGGAATATTGGATGGTTTATCTACATGAAAGATTTAGATAATTAGGATTCTTAAATCCAGATAGTTTCCTAGAAATATCTAGATATTTTAGATGCTTCATTCGAAAGAATTTGATGGTGCCAGTCATAAATCTAGTGGTCACAATAATCTATATAATCCTTTCAATCCAAAATATACATCATATGGGAGAGTTGGTTTTGGTTTATAAATATTTATATTTTATTTTTCAGAAGCAATATGTTCATCAAAGTGTCCATGTTAATTGTTATTCTTAGAGAGAGAGATAAATCATAAATAGAGACAACATATGTCAAAAATAAAAATATTTAATACCTCTTTTTCTATGTGTGTGAAAAACACTATTTAATATGCTAACATAGAAAATAAGAAAAGAGAAGTGGGTTAAAGTTAATATCTATTTAAAAACAAAATGCACACTTGTGTTGTCAACTAAAGTTGTAATAGTTTTACTCTAAAAAGTTGTAATTGCGTTGTTACCAAATAAAGTTTTAGTATTAGTTTATTATTTCAATTTTTTTAGTGTTATTGACTTTCAGTAGACTTAGAAATGTGACTTTTATCTTCAGTTTTTATAAGCCAATATAAGTAGATATTAAAAAAATGTAACACAATATAATTAGCAAACACCCATTCATAAAATCCTAGATCCATCATTGTCCCTACTTCTAGCAAAGTGTATTTTGACGGGCTCAGACTAGCCTATATGCATGCAAGCTGATGCGGTGCATTGTTAGCATAGTATTTTCTATCGTGTATGTATATGAATACGATTCATCATTCGAGATATCGTTGTGTATATACAAGACGTGTAATTAGGCTTGTAGGTCAATTGTGGCTTGCGAGGGACTTGTGTCACATGATACACGATTGTGGTGCACTAACACTTAAATCTTTGCTTTGAACATTCAATTTGATCATGATAGATGACGAGATATAATAATCTTTAAATTATTATTTATCTGTAAATAATATTCTTATGTCATTATACGCCTTGAATATACTCCTTATCTATAAGGGAAAATTTTCATAAGGTAGTCATAACCTCTTCTACGACCACTCTTGAGTCGTAAGCTCTCGTACGACCACTCCTTAGTCATAAGCTTTTCTACGATCGCTTCATAGTCGTAAGCTCTCCTACGACTATGACATAGTCATAAGTTATCTCGTGACCACCTTGTGGTCGTAGATCCTCCTACGATTAACCCAATCTTCAACTGACCTATATATGACAACCCATTGCATCGTGTGTTTGTCTGATAAGGCAATTAGCACGTGTATTTATTCTCTAAAATAACTGCACATAATCTCTCTCTCTCTCTCTGGCAATAACCGTCGCACGACGCATGATGAAACACATCTTCTGACAATAACTCCCGTCGAACGATTATCATCCAAAGTGTAATGGAGTCTCTTGGTATGAAACAACTGCTGCCTCTCTACAAGTTATATAAAGGTGGATGTCAAGGAGAAGAAAGGGGATGATCAAACAGACCCAAGGAAGAATAGGAGTAGAGCAAGAAATTTTGCATTTCTCCCTCGATTGTATCAGTTCATTGAGCAATAGCCATACAGGAATAGGGTTGTTATTCTCCCAGGAGAAGGTCCAAACTTGTATAAAAATCTGTGTCTTTTTTTGTGTGATCGTAGCCAGGTCATAGCGAGAGATCTTCCGAATCCAAAAAATCATACGTAAGATAGATACTAAAACATCTACAGTTGGGATGAATAGCAAGAAGAAAAATCACGTAAAACAAGGAGTTGTATGAGAAAGGAATGGTATCATGGCCTAGGAAATCTGCCCTGCTTATTTTCACTTAAGCTTCTGGCTTACTTTTTACCATTCCTAAATTTCGTCTTTTTCTGGTTTTTTGAGCTTTTTGACTAGTTCTTTTTTCTGCATTCGTTTGTATTGTTCATGATAGGCTAACCTATTTTTTTCTATTTTTAATTTTTTAAATTTAATTATGCCAAATAAGTCATCGTTAGCTACAATGCAATTTCAGGCATAAGCCACTTTTTTCAGCCCAACTGAGCGGGCTGTATTTTCGCTACAAGACTGACATAACTTGTGATAACAACGAGCTGGGCTAGGCTAGGCTAGCGTTTTCTCGAGATAAGTGAAGGCCTCTTTCACGATGACAATGACATGGGTTGGGCTGAGCAGGTTTTGTACATCTACAATTTCAACGGCACAGCATAGCGTAGCTGTTCTCTCGAGATTTTGACTTCTCTGAAAATCTAAACAAAACTAATAATTTCTTAAAACAGATTTTTCAAACGGTTTTTCAAGTCTAAAATTGTATGTGTTATTCATGTCAGCGTCTTCATTATCCGTTGTCATCTCAAAAAATAAAAATAAATTTCATCAGCTATAGTTAAAACCCATTGGCTAATACTGCCAAAAAAGGGCAGAAGCTTCCCTAAAGGAAACACCAGTCCAACATGGTAGCCGCAACACCAAATCTTTCCAAGAAACCACCCCTCAATTCCCAAAACCCCCAAAAAATCTCAAATCCATCTGAGTGAATTTCTTGTTGGGAAACCTAGGCCTGGGCGAGTTCTCCCCTATATGTGTTCAATCTTGTATTTCTTGTATTACTCTGTAATTGATCCATCTATTTTGTATAGGAGGAATCGATCGGACTGGACTTGCCAGTGATGGTTCCTCCGCACGTTATCAGCACGAATCGCTCCTGTGGATCGCAAGGTAATCATTCACAAATTAAATTACCTATCTAAATCTCTTTCAATTCCACAAAATTTGCTTTCTAGATTATTTTCTACGGTGCAAATCCGCAATCTACTGCGAGTAGACTTGAAGTCGCCGGCACAATGTCGATCGGTAGATTACGTGAAAGAGTATATGTTGATTGCGCTATAGATTGAAGAGGGAAAAAGAACGAAGACAGCCCTGCATGGCTGCACTGCGCCACTGACCCTATACAGCCACACCGTTGAAGCACCGTGCTGCTGGCCCTATACGACCGTGTCGCACCGAGCCACGCTATTCGCACGCGTCCACACCATCTCCCGCCTCCAGCATGAGGCAAGGGCCACCACCGCTAGCCCCGCAAGTGCCGCCGTTGGCCACGAAGCGCCACCACAGCACGGACTCGGACGAGGCGTGCTGCCGCACCAGCTGTACCGCGTGCCAACATCATCCAAGCTCTGCGTGCCACTCCTGCGCACTCGCTCTGCGGCACCAGCCTATCGCCGCTGCTCGGCCGCTGCTCACCTCTGGCCAGAGCTGCCATCGCCGCTCCCGAGCGTTGCTCGAGTCATCGCGCCCAAATGCACTGCTGCTCTCAAGCGCAACCCGCATACGCCACTGCCTCCCGAGCGCCGCCCACACACACTGCCTCTTGAGTGCCGCCCCGTACGTGCCGCCGCCGCTCGACGAGCCACCCACTCAGCCACTGCCGAGTCGCGCCCCACATGGGCCACCGGCTCCTGGCACGCTCGCCACCGTTCAGCCTCGGGCCATTGCTGCCTTGTCCTCCCTCACGAGCGTGGCCGCATGGGCCGCACGAGCCGTCGGCCGCACGTGCCAACGCCCGATCTGCCAGCCGCTAACGTCGCTACTCCCACATGAGCCTTAGTCGCCCGTGTCGCCGCTCCCGCACGAGCCCCAGTCAAATGCACCACCGCCATTGTGTGTGAACAGGGGTAGAGAAACCCTACCCCTCCCCCCTTTTAGTCGGCCGGTCATGGGCCATGGGTCGGGTTGTGCCAAAGGAAAAAAAAGGAAAAAGGGGGTGGCCGAGAAAAAGAAAAAAAGGAAAAGAGAGGGGGGCCGGTGGCCAAATTTGCAAAAAGGACTCTCGAAAAATCAAAAAATTACGTGAAAAATTTTCTCAGAATTGAAAATTAGCACACAAGCGCTCGGAAGTTGCATAATTTAATGAAAATTCATATTCCAACATAAAAGGGCCTTGAAAATTCAAATTTTAAGTTGTTTTTCACATTTCAAGTATGTTCGACACTGTTATTATTACTTTCTATGTTTTCTATATTTATTTAGTATTTTTATTATCATAATTATTTAAATTGCCTTTAATCGTTGAAATCAATAGTAAAATTATAGAAAATGCATAGAAAATTTTGGTACATTATGAGAACTTTTGTACCATTGTCCAATTTATTTTATGCATATTTACCTGTAGTTAATTTATATATTCCTTTCAAGCACATGTAGATGATAAGCATCGCAAATCGGGAGTTTGAGAAGCTAGCTGAGCATGGCCAAAATTACTTGACTTGAGCTTCTGATGTCGAGATTGTACTCGGAGCCAAGAAGCGCTACACTGCCATAGGGATTAGTGCACCGCAGTGTGCCAAACCCACACATGAGGAAAATGATGAGGCACTTCACTTCCTCAGGCACCACCTCTGTGTCACTCTCAAGAATGAATACATGGCAGAGAAGAGCACGCTAGCATTGTGGACTGCACTTAAGTAGCAGTTCGAGAAGCTAAAATACACCATTCTCCCTTAGGTAGAGCAAGAGTGGATCCGACTGAGGTTTGCTAATTTCAAAACGTCCAAGGAGTACAACTCTGTTCTGCACAAAATTTGTGCCAATCTTCAACTTTGTGGCAAGCAGATCACAGATGAGTAGAAGATTGAGAAGACCATCTCCACCTCCCACCCCCAATGCAGCGCAGTTTTCGCGCAACTATCATCAAGACAGCTACAAAGAGTATGCCGAGTTGATTGATATCATGAAGGTTGTAGAAACTCATGATGAAGTTCTCTGTAAGAACTTTGTCGCACAGCCACCTGGAAGCTCCGCTGGCCATGAGGCCAATGCTGGGAGCTACAAGGTGTGAAAGCCTATAATGAAGAAAAGAGGAAGGAAGGGCAAAGCTGCAGCCCAGAAAGACAAGCCAAATGCTCCATAGGAGAATAAGGCCAGCAAACCGAAGCGGGACGACAGGCCCTATGGTCAGCAAGACCAAACTTGTTACAAGTGTTGCAAGTGGGGGCACTGGTCGCGTATTTGTAAAGAGCCGTAACATGTCGTCGTTGCATTCTAGGCTAAGAAGAAGGGTGGCAAAGGGCAGCATGAAACCCACTTTGCTTTTGTTGAGGGGGAAAGTTCTGAGCAGCTGCCTGCGCCGATGAAGGTTGACTCCACTCCTACAGCAGCACCCCCTCTTGCCATTGCAGCTGCCGCCACCATGATTTCCCAGGAAGAGCATCTCACCCCTGAGAAGATAGTAACAGAAGTCTCTGGCTTTTTAGCAGATTCAGTCTAAGGCATAGAATGTATTTAATTTTTAATTGTCATATATTTAATATGTGGAAGGAATAAGCTAGATTTTTGCATTGTCGATACTCAAACAATTCATTTTCTCGAGATGGTTGGATGATATTGAATAATTCATTTATTTATTCAGTTAATAATGGCATGATATGTTTTGATATTTAAAGTATTTTATTTATGTGATTGATTTGAGACTGAGCTATACTACGCTGATATTAAGGCACCGTAGTCTAAAATTGTATGTGTTGCTCATGCCAGCGTCTTCATTATCCGTTGTCATCTCAAAAAATACAAATAAATTTCATCAGCTATAGTTAAAACCCTCGGCTAATACTACCAAAAAAATGGGCAGAAGCTTCCCTAAAAGAAATGCCAGTCCAACACGGTAGCCGCAACACCAAATCCTTCCAAGAAACCGCCCCTCAATTCCCAAAACCCCACAAAAAAAATCTCAAATCCATCTGAGTGAATTTCCTGTGGGGAAACCTGGGCATGGGTGAGTTCTCCCCCTATCTCTATATGTTCAATCTTGTATTTCTTATATTACTCTATGATTGACCCATCTATTTTGCATAAGAGGAATCGATCGGACTAGACTCGCTAGCGATGGTTCCTCAACATTTCCCACACCAGCTGGCTCGTGCTTGCGGCCGCGATGGATAGGATCCACCCCTTCTTCGAGACCAACAACTACTGGGGTATCTAGCACAGGCACGCGCGCATTAGCTGCGACGCCTACTTGGCTACCGGCCATGCAGGGCACCGACCAATTTGGGATTGGGCCCAGCCAGGTCATCCCTAGCCGCCTCAGGTTGGGTCCCACTCGTTTGGGTTTGAGCTTTTAGTTTTTGTTTTTTGACTTCTAGTTTGTTATTTTTGTCTTTTTCTTTTTTTCTGTTTTTAGTTTTTGTTGATGTTTTAATATCGATCTTATATACGATTTATTTGGATTCGGGGGAACTCTTAGAAGACTCGGCTTATGTGGCTGTGAAGTAGAGACACGAAAAACTTTATCCTGGTTCGGGTCTTCTCCTAGGAGAATAACAACCCTACGTCCATTATGATTGCTAATTGCTGAAAAGTGGTTTACAATAGAGAATTATACTAATGGCTAGTGCTATCTTGCGTGAATGATCCGCCAAATTGTCCTCTCCTCTCTCCCTTTGACGTTAACCTTTAAATAGCCGGTGAAGCGACGACAGTTGTCCCGCGCCGAAAGACACCTTGATGCTTACGACTATGAGATAGTTACAGTAAGACTTACGACTATGTGATCGTAGAAAGACTTACAGCTATATGGGTAGTTGCAATATACCCACCGACCCAGCACCTCCAGGACCAACCAAACCAGACCCAAATCAAACTTGAACCCAACTCGAGCCCATCGCAATAGGCGACCATGGCCGTCGCCGCATGCGCATGCACCTCCTCCCTCCGCGCCCTCGCCGTCTCGAGGCGGCCGCTCGGATCCATCCTCAAGGGCCCCGACACCATCGACGAGCTCCTCGGCCGTCACCTCTCCAAGAAGGCCCCCTACCTCCTTCGTGGCGCTCCTCGACGACGACACGGCAGAGGCCGAGGCGCGCTGGCGGCTGAAGAGCTCACGGGGGGAGGGCGTTGGGCTTGTACCGGGACATCCTCCGGGCGACGCGGCTGTTTGCATGGCCCGACTAGCGTGGCGTGGCGCGAGTTTGAGGAGGCCCGCGGCGAGCGCAACCCGGAGGTGGTGGCGCGTCTCCTCATCGGTCGGCGCGACGCCGTGCAGTAGGCGCTCGACCGCCTCGCCGAGGTGTCCCGTTGCATGGTCGAGGCCGAGGAGGCCAAGCGCCGCGACAGAGCATAGATGCACTGCCAGATGCGAGCATGTTCAATGCAAGTTGCTTATATATGAATGCTTAAAGAGAGAGAATATAGCTACATCATCAAGCATCCATACAAAATTATTTCCTCCAATGGAAGCATCTCTTCCGTGGGTGCTTAGATGCTATATTGTCTATTAATAGATATAGTTATACACATAAGCACCTACTAAGCACCGATGCTTATTTAAGCACCTTATATATCCTATGTGGCAAGAAAAATCAGTTTTTCATTGCTAAGCATCTCTCTAAGCGTCTGCATTGTACATGCTCTAACTCGATGCGTCCAATTTTAACTTTTGTTAATGCTGCTTACATTGGCTAATTTTGTTGTAATTAGAGTATGTATGAACGTTTATGTATTGTGACAGAAAATGAGTAATGTATTGGCCTTGCTTATGAAGCAGTTCTTCCTCGACTTGATAAGGGCCTGCTTGTTGCCGTTTCAGCTTGTGGCTTTTAGTTCGTTATTTCTTAATTTATTTTTTTCTATATTTTTAGCTTTTTATAATTTCTTTTTTATTTGTTTGTATTGTTTTTATGAGTTAACTTCTTTTTTATTTTTAAATTTTATTTATGCAAAAAAGCTATCAGTGCGAAATAAATCAGCCCCTTAATCTGTCTTGCCAAGAACTGTGAGTGGAAAGCAACTTTTATTTTGAATTTGATCCGTGTAATGTATGATACACTGAGTTACCTGCAATTCAAAATTTTCAGTTGAAAAGAATTGACTTTGTACACCATATCGTTGTCAACTGCAAAAGGTGATGCTTGCTCCAATCCAATGTGCAACCTCCAGTACCAGCAGTAAGGCATCCCCTTTTTCTTCTAACCATTGCTACGAGTATACATGGGAATTGATTTCTTATGTATGTGTTCTGAATATTGTATTGATACTGTAGTAGGATGGCATCATACCGTGTGTGGGTTCTCTTGCTTTTGCTGAAGCACACTAAAGCATCGCCATCAACCATAACCATTCATCAGTAGTCACACACAGCAACAAGAGCCATCTGAGAATTCGTGATAGATCTTTATGTCACCAACAACAATCCTCCGTCCTGAATAGTTTGATATCAACTTAAGGGCGTGATGGCAGTGGTTGCATATACGCACATTCTTCTTGACAAGATGGGGGTTCCAACCTCAGATGATGATATCAGACCAAAGACATCACGTTATTATCCCATGATACCAGAGTTTTGTCCGTCATTTTACCAAATATCTTTTCAGATGATTTCACTTTGTCAACTTTGCCGTATATCTCCAGAAGAGCAGTCTCAAGCACCATGTGAGGAAGAAACTGTCTTCGAATTACATAACCATGAACACTCCTGCCATACAGTGAGCTTTCAGTTTGACCACAGGAAGCCAGCACGGTGACCACTTCCACCTGGAGGCCCTCTGCCTTCATTTGCATGAAGCAATCAAATGCCTCCTCGCGTTTGCTGCTGCATCATCTGAACATCTGAGCTCTAGATTGCGAACTATATCACATCTGCAACAGTGTAACTTAGAGAAGTGCGCAATGCAAAATACAAGCGTGATTAGGGGAGGGATATTGGCATATTGCTCTCTTTTCACTTCCTAACCAAAAATGGCTTTAGCATCTTAGATACCAAATACTTCCGAGTATACCATTAAGAATACAAACTATTCAAAAGTACAAACAAACATGGTAGTAATTGGATAAAAATTAGGTCCACCATGTGCATGACTCACATAAACTTATCAGCAACAGAAACTACAATCATGTTCAAATTTTGCAACTGAATTGTCCCAGTTATCCTCCGATGTTGTGACAGGAAATGTCCTCTGTAAAGTTAATAGCTCATGTTTCGAGAAGCACCAATCATCCACATTGCTTCCTTTTCTGGGCCTGCAAAATAAACAAGCCATCCATTAGTTTCATCAATTTGACACATTCTATGTTACACATTAATGCAAAACTATCATGTAAAAGAAGATAAATGACAATCTAAATTGGATTCTTCATTGTTCATCAAACGCGACACACATAAATATGTATGTAGCTAACAGGCAGTAAAAAAATGTAAATCTAAAGCAAACTGAATCCTTCTCAGCAAAAACGTTAGTGTTGAAACCTGAAGTCATATATAACTGTTAATTACCTCTTGAAGTTTCCGGAATACCGACGATTCCAAATCATTGAATCCAGTTCCATCAATATTGCCTGTCCTTGGTTCAGGTGTTTGACTTGACCTTGCTGGTAAACCGCCCGATTCTTGAACAGGAGCAACAGTTAATGGGACCAAAGAAACATTGCACATAGAATGGTTTTCTAATGCCGATTGCTGTAAGAAAATCAACAAGTATTGGTTAGAGGCATCATAAAAAGGAACATTATATACAGCTTCAAGACAGGAAACACAGCTTGGCAAAGATCCCAAAGATGATATCAAAATGAATCAAATGACATCAATTTTGAACCATAAAGAAAGAAAGCAACTAACAAGCCATGCACGATAAAACACAAGTGCGCCTTGTAAAAATTGCTCATGAACTCATATCTTGCTGTGAATTAAAAATATAACTCATTTTCCTGTGATAGTTTAATATCTATTATTTGCCCCCACTGCTTGACAAATAAAAAATTGGACGAGACACTAAGATTAAAATTGAGATTTCATGATTGGCAGATGCATGTCAAAAACTATTCATCAGGGTCAACTTTGAAAAACTCTTCAAAACTACAAGAGTAGAGAAACATGACAAACAGGACTTACTGCTGCCTCTTTGGAGGCCATAACAACAATTGCTGAACCCCTACTCCTTGATTTCCTTGTCTTGATCACAATGTCTTCAACTTTGCCAAATTGCTTAAAGATCTCCTCCAGCTTTGCTGCAGTATAGTAATCTGCACCACCTTCCCATGAAACCTTCAAGATTTTACCCTTGTCCGTTTTTGTTCCTTCTTGTGGAGTTCCACCCTTCTTATCTCCATGTGCCTAGAAAGAAAAATAACCAAGCTGTGGTCACTACCAACAGAAAAGGTACCTACTAGTTTCTAACAAAGCATGGATCGACGAAATCTCTTTGCATGGATCAACAAAATCTCTTGCATAATCTTAAATTTACTTCGATCATAAAGGAGAAGAAATGAAAAATCTACAAACTGCCCCTTTTTCTTCAGTATTAGACAAAGCTATGTGTGTCAAAGAACAATGCTTGGTGCTGAATAATCTAGACATGTCTAGTTTAGATGATGGAATACTTTTGCTGGTCATGTTTTGTATGCTAACCTACAAATGCAGAAATATATGTACTGGATGCTACAAGCAATCAATTCAATACCGTTCCACGTTCATTTGCAGGATACAATTACAGACACTATCCCCTCTGATCAATGATCACTCTTCAGCAATAACCTAAAAGTATCTAGTTCAGCAATAACCTAAAAGTATCTAGTTTTAAGGCATCTGTATTTTACCTCTAAAAGCTAAAGAATATCACATAGTTTAACAAAATTCCCCAACATCCATGACCCCCAAAGGCAGCAATTGTAATTGCAGCCAGAATAGCATGACACAACGCAACGAATCCTATCCGAAGAACCATTAAAAAAATCCTAGCCGAAGAAACAACTTAATTGAATAGATTTCAAAGAATAGTTAGACGTCAGATCGAGAGAGAGGCCCAAACCCTTGCCGAAGTGGAAGCGACGCCTGAGGCGGCGGACTGCTTGGCGGCGAAGAACTCGTCAAGCTCACGCTTGACGTCGGCGGCCTTCCGCTTGTCCTCGCGCCTGGCGGCCTCGGCGGGGTCGACGGCCGGGCCGGCGCCGGCGGCGCGCTCGCGCTCCTCTAGGTCGGAGACGGCCTTCCGTCGCTTGACGCCAGCGGCGGCGGCGCGGGCGACGACCTCGCGGCGGGCGCGGAGGCGCGCGTCGAACTGCCGGCGGAGTGATTCGTCTCGGAGAAGTTTGTAGGAGCTTGCGAGGAGCTGGAAGTCGGCGGTGGCGTTGGGGTCGTCGGGGCGTTTGTCGGGATGACGGAGCCGTGATTGGGTTCGGTAAGCTTTCTCGATCTGCTCGACAGACAGCGCCGCGCCTTCCTCGCCGGACGGGAGGCAGAGCACCTCGTAGTGGTCGATATCATCCTCCTCCTGCCCCATCGCCGCCATGGGTGCCGAGAACGAATCGGTGAAACAACGCCGCAGTAGTTGTGCTCAATTGGGCACCTCTTACCCGTCAGGTGTAGGTACGTGTTTTTAGGTGCTGCGCTTTTTTTGAGAGTTACATGGCGAAGCATACTCAGGCCTGTTCTTTTAAAAATAAATTTTTATTTTTATTATAATATCTAATTTTCAAGCGAAATATTTTTTTAAGACGGAGTATACAAGTTAATTATAATACAAGTTAAAAACTCAACATCTGTATCAACTAAAATCGCAAGTGGGTATCTCTCTCCATAATCTCTATCACAAACAGCTAAAATTTAAAAATTTCAATCAAATGACATAAACCACAAAAATATCAAACAGGCCCTCAACTCACCCAATTCCCACATTCCTACGCACGTTAGAAAGTTTTTGCGGAGGCATAAAATCTTATGGAGTACCGGACATAATTTTTCATTGATCGTATGCACATGTGAAATCTATTTCTAATTATTTCGTGAGAATCGAACCCTGACAGACACGGAATACCACGACTCCCTTGCCATCGTCAGGCTTTGTGTTTTTAGTTTAACAGAGTACATGAATTTAGGTGGTGTCGTGTCAAGGGGGAAATCTACTACTTTGCTAAGGGCAAGGCTAATAATACAGTTTTAGCTGGATGTATGGACACTTACAACCCACTTATCAGCATATTCATACAGTAGTTTACAGCCAGCTGAAGGCTGTATGACTCATCCCTTTTTCTCACAAAGTTTCTTGGTTCTTATACTTCAGCTGGCTGTAAACTTACAGCTCACCTCTCTTCTCTCTCCTCCTCTCTCTCCTCCATCTCAGCATATAGCCTACTAACAGCCTTTTCTATACTTGCTCTAAGGGTACTCTGTGCCGTCCGATTGGCGTCTCTCTCCGTCCAAAAAGGCGATGCGACGCGATTTTTCGCTCCACCCCGCGAGTTTGGACCTCGTATTGTGCACTGCTATTTTGGTCGGGCCGATTGTGCTATGTGTTCTCGGCTCTTTTTTTTTCTGTGCTTTGTGTTATGGGCCGATTGTGTTATATGTTCTAGGGCTTTTTCTATGCTCTAGGCCATGACCAGCATAAAATGACACATGTGCTTTAACCCAAGAAGGCCGTAGCGAGTATCAAGACTTGCAAAAACGCGTCGAGAAGGAAAAAAACAAAAAGGATCAATAAAAACATACTTGAAAAATATAATTTACATGAAATTTTATAAGTAAAAAAAGGTACGAACTAATGTAAAACATTCAGGGGGACGCCAGTGGGTTTCGCAAAAAATCCATAGGGATATTTCTAGGTATGTTGACTAGACAGAACCCAACTGGATTTAGTTTTTTTTTTAAAAAAACGTTACGTTATAACTAATGGTTGTATGTCAAAAAATGAATAAACAACAACATGACGACAGTAATTACAATTTCATCAACAGCAATTATCCTGGTGCAATTTTCGGCAGCTTAAAAGGAAAACAAGAACATGGGCACTTCAAACTACTGTTATGATACATAGTGTATATGTTCATCTTTGTAGGGGTTAATTTCGTTTACAATCCTCTCTCAGCATGTGGGTAGATGGTGCCCAAATATTCGTTCATTACACGTAAGGGCACGAAAACTTTATATTGACGGCCAAATCGTCGATCTTACGTATTATAAAAAAAACTAAGTTTTATAAAAGAATTTAAAAAATAGAGATTATTTTTATTACTATGAACTAATTATAAAATGTTCTTGATGAGAGATTACACAGAGCATGCTACTAACTCTAGGATCACTACTTCTGCCTATGTAATATGTTATCCAACTGAGAGATCTTCTCTAATTCTCTAGAATCTGTCCATGTCTCCCTCTGTTTTCTCTTGTCAGACTTTAAATAGCGCTGAAGAAGTGTTAGTTGTCTACGTGAGCAAGCACCTATTCGATTCGGCGTGTCCAGTCGAGCGACCGGTTGTTGTCAGCAAGAGAAACTTGACAATACCTATTCCTCATATATTGTCAGTGGGAGAGAATTATGGGGTTAACCGCAAGGCAGTTGTCATTAGGGACATAACGCCGAGTCGTCATGCAGTTATGAGGAAGATAAAGCACATGCGTTATCCTACCGCGCGGAAAGAGTTGCCTGGAGGTGGACCCATATATCAGTTTGTAAGAACTCCGAGCGGTAATTGGTCGAGTAAATGAACAGTGATCCTCCGACCAGGGGTACTCGGGTAATGTAGTCTTTGGTAGTTCACGACCACATTAGTATAAGGCCTTAATTGATTATTAAAGTCGTATTTAATGGATTATTCAATCCTTATCAGCTAGCCTCCGAACTTTAAGTGAATTTATAGCTTAAATTTTTCGATTGGAACACAAGTTAAGGAATATTCTTTTGCAAGAGTAAAAAAGAAGCTTTTATTCACTTAAGGTTGAAAAGGCCAACTGAAAGGTTTTCTGCCTGTTACACACAAAACCTGTAATCACTACCTTGGGTAGTTGGGAAAAAATTCTATAAAAATCAGTGTGGTACCTATTGGTTTCACGCTTGTCAGAGAAACTTTTTGCATTCTTTAATCTTCTCTGCCTCTCTGCCCTAGTATTCTTCAACTTTGGTTTTGAATCCCTTCAATCTTCACTTAGATCTTAGCCATCCGAATCGAAAATGTCTGAATTGATCACCGAATGGCCGAGGTCCGAGTTGGGATCAAAGAGGTTGAAGGCCTTGGAGGATGTGGGATTAATTCCTGATAAAGTTCTAATCTCCTAGAAGTCAACGATGGGGGAGAACTTTCCATGTGGCGATGATGGCAAGATTCCTGTCCTTGCTCCCAACTTGATCGTAATCCTCAGCATCTTCGTCTACATGTGTGAAGCATAGGTGGGGATTCTGGTGAATATGGAATTCTTCAAATACCACTCCTCGAAATGTAAGCATCGAGAATTCCGATTATTTGAATCATTCTTCATTTTGTGCACTTCTTCTTATTTGAAGTTCTCTTTCTTTTTCAATTTTGTAGCCTTATCCCCTTCCGAGATAAGTGAAAGGATGAAGACAATCTACAAAGGAGAGTGTAGAGGAAGTCGCCCCAACCTCCAAGAGATGATGACTCATCAAGAAGTCATATGGGGCGCCGAGACCGTTTCGTGCTCCTCCAAAGGTAGTTTTTACTACAACTCTAAGAGCTTGTCTTACAAATCTACTCCTACTCTTGTATAAAAAAACAAACAAATTACACCATCAAGAATAAATTTCTTGGATGAAGGGATTCACCACCGAGCTTATCATTGTTGATGAGACAACGGGAGAGAGGTGGAGCCACTGATTGGCGGAATCATGACCATGGAGCCTACGATGGTAGCGGGTCCGCTGGTTGTGAACACTAAAGTGGTCAAGACTGAAAAGGTCAAAAACCTAGTGGTCACCCCAAGACTTCCACAACATCAATGGAGACAAGTGCTCTAGTGGTAGAGGAAGCTTGACCCTCGGAGGAGGTGCAAGTGATCGGGGAGGTAATCTCCAATCGCTTTGAGGAGGAGCTAACCAAGGACGTTACTCCATGTGAGAACATTCAGTTGGAAGGCACAAATGGTCTGACCAGCCTTAACAGTTCTCAATTGGTAAAGTCAATCGAGAAGAAGAGGAAGACAAGCGCTCTGGACTATTCTTCAGGATGGTTTAAATTTAAGACAAAGAAGGCCAGGTATGTGCTAGTTGTAGGAAATTTAAATAGTCATATCCTTTTTAATTTCTTTGTGCCTTGAATTTCTTACCTCCCCCTTCTTATTTTGCTAATTTTGTAGTGCATCTACCACTTTGGTGGCAATCCATCTGTTGAAGGAGTACCAAAGGGGGAAGTGGTCCTAACTGCTCCTCAGTTGATAGCAACATCGACTAGAGGGACAGAGATGTTGCAATCAAAGATCCTTCGGTGGCTCTGACACCATTGAATGATGTAGAGGTGGAGATGAAGTCTCAGCAGAGCCTTGTGTCTATTGAGAAAGCAGCGGTCGAGGGGGAGGAAACAGAAATACTTCCTTCTTTTTTGGAGGACCAATGATCGAGAGCTCTTCGACAATAGGGAAATCTCCTCATTAGAGGGGCATTCTTGATAGGGCTATATCTTCAATAACCAATGACTCGAAGATCTTTGGTAGAGAAAGGTATTGGACTTCGAGTTAGATCTTAAGTCCAACATCAGATCTTCACTTTAACAGCACAGGTTAGGTTATTTTCAGTTTTGGGTGATGACTTTTAACTTTAGCATGAGCGTTTATGCAAAGAACCAATTACTTGTTTGTACTAGTAAATGCATCCGATACAGGTCAGACAAAAAAAAACTTTCATTACTGTTCCATAGGTATTTACCACACCGTTCGGAAAAGCAATAAGCTAACAAGTTTGAACTGTATCAACGTTGGCAATTTCAGAATAAGACAAGTGTTAGTTACAACATGCGAAATGATGTAGCAAATGTGTACTCATCAATTGCAGTAGTTTGATATTATTAACAGCGTGTCTTAAAATCAAAACCAGGAGATGATCCTCCAGCGTCATTGAGCGCTGCATTTCTCGTATAGTAGCTCAAAATTTCTGAGATCTCTGCTAGTATCTCAGATGTTATTTGAAGAGGTATTAGAAGTTATTTGAAGAGGTATTCTTCAAAAATTGGATGTGCTAAACAAACCGTTACAACAATTACGATTCGCCTCATCGCAATCATCTCGAGGGTACAATCTACTGTTCGGCGATCTTTCTGATGACATATGGTAAAATGCCACCATTGTCATAGTACGCAAGCTCCACCTGAACAGCAACCAACAAATGCAACATCAGCAACCAATATAGACAATCAAAATTAACCTAGAATGCGCAGGAAAGAACGTTCATACCTCAGTGTCAAACCGAAGTGTGCAAGTGAATGACTTTCCGTTATCAGTTGTCACAGTAACATCTTGGCCAGGCTTGATGTCATTCACATTCGCCGGAAGGTGGACCGTGTAGCGCTCATGGCCAGTCAAGCTGAGGGTGTCGGCATCCTCCCCTGCCTTGAAGCATAGAGGGATGATACCCATGCCAGCAAGATTGCTACGGTGAATCCTTTCAAAACTCTTAGCTATCACAGCCTTGACTCCCTGCAGTCACCGAGCGAAAGTGCACCCATTAGTGAGGAGTTGGGTAATGGTCTAGCTCAAGAAATTATGGTGGAAGCATTGTTACCTGCAACATTGGACCCTTTGCAGCCCAATCCCGAGAGCTTCCACTGCCATACTCGGCACCAGCCAGGATAATAGTGTCATGCCCTTCATTCTTGTATTTCTGTCAAAAGCACCAATAAATAAATCAGTGAAAATCATTAACTCAGATTTGAACGCCTTTATTATATAGCCAGGTATCACCGGAATGAAAATTTTGGATTTTAATAAGTTTGGGCACATTACCATAGCAGCATCGAAAACAGAAAGCTTCTCCCCTGATGGAATATGGATGGTTTTCGGCCCAACCTCTCCCTTCAAGAACTTGTTCACAAGGCGAATGTTGGCGAAAGTTCCCCTAGCCATTATCTCATCGTTTCCTCGCCGACTGCCATATGAGTTGAAGTCCTTCCTTTCAACGCCACGCTCCATCAGATATTCGGCAGCTGGGCTGTCTGGGTGGATGCTTCCAGCAGGGGAGATGTGATCAGTTGTGATACTGTCACCAAAGTTCACAAGACAATACGCATCCTTCACAGGCCGTGGGCCAGGAGGGGACATTGTCATATCCTTGAAATAAGGAGGCTCATGGATGTAGGTAGATGATGGATCCCATGGGTAGATTGTGCTTGTTGACACTGGCAGCTCATTCCACATAGGATTTCCTTTGGTGATCGCCTCGTATGTGCTCTTAAACATGTCAGGAAGCACGCTTGACTTAACAACCTAAAAGATATAATAGCACCAGCATGAAGCACATCCTGAATCTAATATGTTTCCAAAGCGCGAGTGAAGATCAATATGACAGAAGGAAATACAATCAAAGTTGCAGTGCTGACCTCAGCGATCTCTTCAGTAGAAGGCCAGATATCCCTGAAGTAAACCTCTTTCCCATCTTTCGAGATGCATATTGGTTCTTTCTCAAAATCAATATTAACCTGCAGAATATTGAACAGTTCAGCAAAGAAAATCAAAAAAATAATTGCGCAGGAGTTCGAACTAGTTTGACCTAGTAATTCAGGGCCCTCCTCACGATAATGAATCACATTGATGCATCAAAGTAGTATCAATATATAAACCAATCACATTCTTGATTCGCTTCAGGAGTGTATGGCTAATATAGATCCAGTGGTTCCACTGTTTAGTTTTATGTTACATGCACAGGTTGCTAGCTTAAAGAGAGTGTATGTTCTCTTACAGTGCCAGCGAGGGCATAAGCCACAACCAATGGAGGAGAAGCAAGATAATTTGCTCTGGTTAATGGATGTACACGTCCTTCGAAATTCCTGTTTCCAGACAACACAGCAGCAGCGACAATATCTGAAAGAAACAGGAAAAATAAATAAATGTGCACTATTTCACAACTTTATACACCTTTCTTATCCAATGATGTAAAATCCACCATTTTCAGAAATTGCAGTAGATACGGATTCATCAAGTTCTCCGGAATTTCCTATGCAGGTTGTACAACCATATCCAACAATATTGAAGCCAAGCTGGTCTAGATATTTCTGCAAACCACTGCAAAGGAAAATGAAGAAAGAATCACTAAGGCTGCCAAAAATAAGGAAATATTTTCAGTATAAGGAACCAAGAGATACCTCTTGTCCAAGTACTTCTTCACAACTCCAGAACCTGGCGCAAGGCTTGTCTTAATCCATGGTTTTACCTGATTAACACCAAAAAATGTTAAAACTAAAGCAACCATTGATTATCTATGTTTCAGAACATAGGCAGAGAAAAGACCACAATCAATCTTAGATTTCACTGAGAATAACAGAAAAGCTGAAATAATTTTGACTCTGAAAATAGCCGATCCATCTTAATAGGAATGCAATGCA
The DNA here is from genome assembly GCA_017311315.1 of Dendrocalamus latiflorus. NCBI lineage: Eukaryota > Viridiplantae > Streptophyta > Magnoliopsida > Poales > Poaceae > Dendrocalamus > Dendrocalamus latiflorus. The sequence continues at coordinate 8,329,856 of CM029621.1, forward strand.
CATAAGGCATAAATTAACCAACAGAGATGGAGTTCCTCTTTTGTTTTGAAATAGCATATCAACATTGACACAAAATGAGCAAGGGCATTTAAGTCTAAGCAGACATCAAGTTGGAGACAAAGTCAAGGGCTGAACCTCGAGGCCTAATTCACAAGCTTTTTTGGCAACCAAAGCAGCTCCCAGCATTACATTAGGATTTGATGTGTTAGTGCAACTGGTGATAGCCGCAATTACAACATCACCATGCTTTATCTTAGCCGGCGTCCCATGGAACGAAAACTCAGCAACTTTACCCTGTGATTCTTTGGGGACAGCAAAACCCTGCAAAAAATGTCGTACTGAGCATATAACAAGGAAAAGGGGAACTACGATACAGGAGAATGTTAAGTATAAACTGTTCGGATATGTATTCTGTGCGATGTTAAAAATATAGAACTCCAGTCATTTCTTTAACATGATATTTCCCTAATGTGTCCAGGAATGAGTAACTTAAATGAGAGTTCCACCAAAGTCATCTGACATCAATAAATAAACAACAAAATAGTGGCACATAACACGGCAAGCACAGTTTGAGAGTAATGTTGTGATCTACAGAGTAAACCCTTACCTTGAACCCTACATCGTTGTCTAAGCAAGAAAGCCAATCTGACTTCATGTTCTTCAATGTCACTCGATCATGAGGCCTGTTGAGTATATCATTTCAGTTTAGTGCTGAATGAGGCTATAAACATATGACAAGAATATGAATTATCCCAGTACATTACCGTTTTGGTCCGGACAGACATGGTTCTACCTCTTCCAAGTTAAGCTCCAGATAAGATGAATACACCCTTTCAGCTTCAACCTACAGACAAGGAAAAGCATCAGTAAAAAATTAACCCACTTTTCAGATAAAAGATGAAATCACCTGGTTGTAGTCGACGAACATCTTATTGGCACGCAGGTAAGACTCTATCATGGCCACCTATATTATGAAAGGGTTAAATATAGAAACAAGTAGCACTGAAGATGCAAATCCAATACAATCACTGCCTAGAACATACAGTATCATCACTTCTGCCAGTTAGCTTCAAGTAGTCCAATGTCTTTCCGTCAACTGGGAAGAAACCCATAGTTGCACCATATTCTGGTGACATGTTTGCGATAGTAGCCCTATCAGCCAGCGATAATTCACTCATACCTCCCCCTGGAATTGAGTAGTAAGTAGCATTAGAGAAGCTCTTAAAATAAAGAGCACAGATTAAAAAAACAAAGGCATGAAGAGTACCATAAAATTCAACAAACTTCCCAACAACACCATGTTTCCGAAGCATTTGAGTTACTGTTAGAACCAAATCTGTGGCTGTAACTCCATTCCTAAGCTTCCCTGTTAACCTGAAACCGACAACTCCTGGCAAGACCATGCTCATTGGCTGCAGAAAGCAACCACATTTAAAATGGATAGTTGGCATAAGTGGATGATCAATCAACATGAACCAAAGCTAATATTATCCCACTGTTTAGATTTAAAAAGGTTTCAGTGCACAATATGTTGATGCATGCATTCATTGAATTTAGAACTCAGAGAATCAGAATTTCGATGGCCATGCCCAAAAAATAAATAAAAAGAATGTTAGAGGGGTAATGGGCCCAGCCAACCGACCAACCCTCAGAGGTGAAAACATGTTAGCTACCTGGCCAAGCATTGCAGCTTCTGCTTCTATACCACCAACTCCCCATCCAGCAACACCAAGACCATCTATCATAGTTGTATGAGAGTCGGTTCCAACAACACTGTCAGGGTAAAGAATCCCACCATTGTTAAACACAACCCTGGCCAGATATTCAAGATTCACCTAAAAACAAAATGGAATGGTTAGTGTTTTCAAATGTACGAAATAACTCAGCTGGAATATTTGAGAAGGTACCAAAATGGCCATTTCATTGATATACCTGGTGGACAATTCCAGATCCAGGTGGAACAACAAGCATGTTACGGAATGCGGAGGAACCCCATTTCAAAAACCCAAACCGCTCCTTGTTACGATGGAACTCAAGCTCCATATTGGCCTGAGCAGCATTTGGCGATCTTGCCACATCGACTTGTACTGAATGATCAATAACAAGGTCTACAGGTACCTGAAAAAGAAATATATGGAATATAATACATCCAGCAATATCAGGAAAAGCACAAAGACACAAGAAGCTACCCTATGGGGATGAGTTGACAAAGAGAGCAGTGGTAGACCACATTAGCAAATCATTTTGAGAGGAAAAGGTTCCATAGGATTAGCTTTGAAAACTCCGCTTGAATCAACTCAACAATAAGAAGTTGGATTCATCCAGTTCAAAAGAAACTCTCACTAGAACAGATGATAACAGACTTGGACTAACCAGAATGATATAATAGGCTCAGAGGCTAACCTCAATATTTAAAGAGTAGTAAGTCACACACATACTGGATTCATCCGGTTCAAAAGAAACTCTCACTAGAATAGATGATACCAGACTTGGACTAACCAGAATGATATAATAGGCTCAGAGGCTAACCTCAAGATTTGAAGACTAGTAAGTCACACACATACTGGCATAAAAACATCAAGAAAGAATGGACAATAAGTATATTTGTTCGAAATCACACCACAACCATAAACATTTTGTACTGCAGTATTTGTTACACAAGATGACACCAAATGTTGCTAATTGTAATAATAATGAAGGCATATTTTTTTCTGAATAGTATCAATGGCAAAACAAAAGGCATGAATTTCTCTATTAGCGCATAGCAATTTATATAACATGTAAGGTCCAAATTTCGGTATCAACTATATGAAAACATAGGCTTCATCATTTAATTAAAGAAATTTGTAACATCACATCCTAAAGGATGACATAATGATGGATAAGTTGTGCAGTACATCAAACGCACATGCCAATCAAATATATATTCGAGCAATCATCAAGACAAGAGCATAGTGAATGCTGGCATTGGACTATGGACTCACCAGAGGATTAATTTTATTTGGGTCGCTGCCAAGTTTGCTCATAGCATCCCTCATGCACGCGAGATCAACAACGGCTGGGACACCAGTGAAATCCTATAATTTGGACAACAGGTAAAAGTGAATGGAGTGGGTTATCAGCAAACTAGCCTCAACAACACAATTATTTTGGAAAACAGAACAAATATTCCCATCTGCAACACCTCATTGGAAAAGTAACATTGGATTTAAATAAGTAATATATCTAGCTTCCACTAGCACTTGACAAACTAAATAGAAAGTGTTGACTTTTATCTCGTCAGAGCAAGAATACAAGATGGGAATGCAGGTAATTTTATACAGACACCTACACCTTCCGATGTCCATATCTATCATTAAACAACTCAACAGACAGTAGCAATCATACATCATAAAATGGGCAAAAGATAAGCCATAGGGAACTCCACTTTTCTTGAAAGGATAGGAAAGTGGAACTCCAATTCCAATATTCCTCCATCAAAAGCTGTATCTTTCTAGCTCACACTTATTCTATCCAGTATCCACAACAACTGGACAAAACGGAACAAAAAAAAAATAGAGATGATAGCAGGATCGGTACCTGGAGGAGGACACGGGCTGGCTTGAACGGGATTTCGACTTGCTTTGGTGCGCTGTTCTCCCAGTCTATGATCTTCTCAACGTCCTTCCCGGTGACTTGGAACTCATCACAGTTTCTGATTGCAGACTCGAGAAGAATCCTTATCGAGTAGGGGAGCCGATCTGATCAAAAACACCAAAACATGGATCAAATCTTTATTATTTCACATAATTCAGCAATAGAGGCAGATTAAAACCTGCAAAAAAAAATTACATAGCAAAACTTTCCATTGCATCCAGAAAGTCACACATAAAAACACGTCGAAGCCTCCAAATCTGACCACCTGCATCACACACTATCCAACACATAAGCAGATCAGAGCCTCTGAACCTCCGGACAGAACCAAATGATTCATCCACTTCATATCCTAACACACAATTTACCGAGAGAAAGAGATCAAAGCGTCCAAACCCTCGTTGAATTCCCAATCCACCCACCACAAACTAAGAATCAAACCACATCAGACACATCCCGCACCAAAATAGTGGATCAGGGCATCCAAAAAAGTTGGAAAACCATAAAACAACTCACCAATCCGCGGATCGGAGAGCGCCGGCAGGCTGTAGTACTTCCCAAACTCCGTTCCGCCCCCCGGCTTCGCGAGGCTCGTCAGGATTTCATCGTACGAGTTCCTGGTCGCTGCCAAAAAAACAGACAGCCCAAACTGATACCCCATCAGAGAGAGCGACCGAAACGCGACGCGATAATTAGAACCGGTTGGAATCCTTACCCGCAGAGGCGAAGCGGCGCTCGAAGACGGCGGCGGCCGACGATGAGGAGCGGGCGGCGGCGCGGTGCCCGCCGAAGAGGCGGCCAGAGAGACCGGACGCGAAGGGAGATGCCGACTTGGGGCGCGGGGTCTGGCTGGGGCGGGCGGGAGGAGGCGAGGAGGACGGGGCGGCGCCCGCGGCGGGCTTGGAGATCGCGGTGGCAGCGGCGGCGGAGATGCGGGTGCTGGAGGAGGAGCCGGAGCCGGTGGTGGAGCGGGAGAGGAGGGAGCTCGTGAGGGGAGGCATGGCTGCGAAACAGAGGTTGAGGCGGCGATGGTGGGGGAAGGGGAGGAGGGGTTTATATAGACGGCCGCGAATTTTGGGAGGGGGAGGGGGACGGGGACGCGTGGTGGGCAGGCGCGGCGCGAGCGGCCGGTAGGGTTGCCGAGACGGGGTTGGCTTCGCGGGTTGGACGGGTCATCAAGGCCCCGCCGCCGCCGCGATGGACAGTGAATGAAGGTGAAGCTTCTCTCCAATGTTTCTTGGAGCCGGGGCCAACCAGCCAGCGCGATTGCGGGAATATCGTCCGGTCGCGACGCGAGCCTCACATGGCAGGATTCGTATCTCACGGATGTATAGTTTTTTATGGTTGATAACTAAAGTTTATATTAGCGTAAGTGTTGGTATAAATAAATTAAAAATTAATAAATTATTTTTAAAATATTGTTTTAATAAATTATCTATAAAGTAGAGATTAAAAGACTATTTTATTTATTTATTTAAACGAAACTATAAACCGTATTTCGTCTTCGGGCCCACACCACCGTCGGAACTTAACAGGGTTTGTGGCTTTGTGAATGATAAATTGCGTTTTGATGGTTTTCTTCTTGCATCATCCTCGTGATCGCACCATTTGTTCCCGTTTCAAAGGAGTCGCGTGATGTGAAGTGTGTACCGTGGTCATATCACAATCACAATGTACTCATTACATTTATACATTATTGATTTTATTTATTTATCACAGAATTATAGGATGGTATCATTTGTAGTACGCTGTTAGTCGTATCGGTTATCGGTATAATTATGCGTTGTCAGGATTGTTTTCAAGATGGGATTTGTTGTTATTCTTGTGCAGCCGACTACTATTAACATTTAACCGTGTGTTTAAGAATTTGGTCCTTGAGTTAAACGAGTAAACTATAAGATGCAAGAAGAACAAAAACTACAGAAATGCGACAAAAGAATCGATGCAATAAAAAGGTGCATGCAGGCAAATGGCGCTGCGGTCCCACGTATGTTCCCACGTGCATGTAAGTAATACCGTGCTTTATATTATCTTCTTTGACTTGCTCGGATATCTGGCAGTATATTATCTTCTTTGACTTGCTCGGATATCTCGCAGTAAAATACGAATGCCTCCCTTGTTGCGCAAGCACAAACTTGATCAAGCGTAATGTATACAACTGGGCATTTGTTACCCAAACGACCTATCGATCTTGAGTAAAACGGAGTACATGAGAGCAAAAACAAACGCATTGATGTTGTTATTTTCAAAAGCGTGGCAAAAGAGCTGTCTATTTAATTATAGGGGAACAGAAGGTACAAAGAAAATAGATATATCGTGGAGGGCAAGCTATAGATGTCGGTTTGGGCGGATTTGGGCCCCCGGCAAGGTGGGCTTCAGCCCGGGGCGTGAAAAAATTTGTAGTATATAGCCCAGGTCAGCCCGGGGTATTAGTATTAATATTCAGCCCAGGTAGCCCATATATATTTCACAGTTCAGCCCATAATCTCCGCGCGTCCACAGTCCAGTAGCCCACCCGGCCCACACTTTCCGCGCGGCGGCGCGGGCGCGCCCACGCTCGAGTGGCTCCCACTCGGCCACTCCGCTCCGCATGCCCGAATCCCCCCGAAGGCCCGAAGCCCCGAACGCTGCCAGCGCTCCCACTCCGCTCCGCGAGATCCGGACCGCCTCGTCGCCTCCGCTCCGCCCCTGCGCACCGCCTCGTCGCCTCCGCCTCCCGGCGCCGCCTCCCCGCCTCTCGGCGCAGATCCAACGCCGCCTCCCCGCCTCCCGGCGCAGATCCAGCGCCGCCGCCTCCTTGCGCCGCCCGGCCCCACCTCCCCGCCGCCCGGCGCAGATCCGGCGCCGCCTCCCCGCCTCCCGGCGCAGATCCAGCGCCGCCGCCTCCCTGCGCCGCCCGGCGCAGATCCGGCGCCGCCTCCCCGCCTCCCCGCCTCCCCGCGCAGATCCAGCGCCGCCGCCTCTCTGCGCCGCCCGGCCCCACCTCCCCGCCTCCCGGCGCCGCCTCCCCGAGTCCCGACCCGTCTCGGCGCCGCCGCCCCGCCTCCCGAGTCCCGACCCATCTCCCGACCTCGTCGACGTCAGTCGTCGCCGTGCGCGCCAGGTGAGAGCCTGTGACTGTGAAGTGTGAGGAATCACTGAATGTCTGAATCAGTGAAAATGTGAAATGTGAAATGCATGATGTGATGACTGATGATGAATTGATGATATCAGTTAATCAGTTTATGTGAAATGTGAAATGTCCCAGTGAAATGTGAATTGATGATGCCCTCCCTGATGTGTGATGTCCAGTGATCCAGTCAGTTCAAACTCCAGATTAATTTTTCCAACTAGTATATGTCTAAATTATATTGCTTTCTCAACTAGCATGATGATATCAGTTAGGAATAGGGATTGTGATATACTAAAATGTGATTGATTGAATATTGATCCTAGTTGTTCTTGTATTATAGCTCTTGAAAAATATTAGTGTTTTATGTCTTAAAAAAATCTGAATTTCAACAGAATGAAGCGGGCGAAGACACTGTCATCGTATTTTTCAACAGAAACACAATCCAACGAAACACCAGAAACAGGAGCTAGTAATACGCATCAAAATAATCCTCGTGTTGTACTCAGTCCGGATGATATTGTTGCTGATCCTGGGCTTCGGAAATCAATTGAGGATTTGGATGTGGATATCAGAGATGCTGCTAGAAGAGAGTATTTGCAAATAGGCCCATGTCAACCAATTGGTTATAAATTTCCACGTAAAGAATATGGGAACCAGAGGAGGAGCTTTCAACAATCATGGTTCGCAAGGTATAATTGGTTGGAATATAGTATTGCTAAAGATGCAGCATTTTGTTTTTATTGTTTCCTCTTTAAGCAGCCTAGAGCGGAGAATTATGGTATTGAATCATTCACAAGGGTAGGGTTTGCTAATTGGAAGAATGCAATTAAATGTTTTGATGAACATGTTGGTAAAGTCAATAGTTATCACAGCAAAGCAAGAAAGCATTGTGAGGATTTCAAAAATCAAAGACAGGGTGTAGATTATGTGATGGTTGCTGCCACGAAGAAGGATGAGGAAGAATATAGATCACGTCTTACTATTATGTTAGGCGTTGCAAGATTTCTTTTATTACAAGCTCTTGCTTTTCGTGGACATGATGAGTCCCCTAGCTCAAACAATAGAGGGAACTTTCTAGAAATGGTGAAATGGTATAAAGAGAAGGATAAGAATGTTGCAAAATTGCTTGACAACGCTCCTGCTAACCATTTATTGACTTCACCACAAATACAAAAACAGTTGTGCAAAGCTTGTGCAGAGGAGACCACTAAAGTCATTATTGATGATATTGGGGATAGACAATTTGCCATACTTGTTGACGAGGCCCGCGATGCATCTATCAAAGAGCAAATGGTTGTGGTTTTGAGGTTAGTTTGTTAGTATTTTTATATCTTAGTAAGTCTAATCTATATTAACTATGCTTTCTTACTCTCTGCAGGTACGTCAATAATAAAGGCCAAGTGATAGAGCGGTTTCTCGGGGTTGAGCATGTTTCTGACACAACAGCGTCTTCGTTAAAGACAGCATTGGATGGTATGTTACAGCTTCATGGTTTATCAATGTCTAGATTGCGAGGGCAAGGATATGATGGAGCATCAAACATGAAAGGACAATTTCATGGATTGCAAAGACGCATATTGGATGAAAATCCGTATGCGTTTTATGTTCATTGTTTTGCTCACCAGTTACAGTTAGTGGTTGTTTCTGTTGCCAAGTGTTGTTCTTCAGTCTTAGATTTCTTTAATTACACTACCATGATTGTCAACACTGTTAATGCTTCTTGCATGAGAAGAGATCAATTGGCCCAAGATCACCATGATAAAATTGTGAACAAATTAGAGTCTGGTGAAATTTTTCAAGGAAGAGGAAAAAACCAACAAACTAATCTTGCAAGGGCCGGCGATACTCGTTGGGGCTCACATCATAAAACCTTGTGCCGTTTTCTTCTCATGTGGGATTCGGTACTAGAGGTATTAGAGAATTTGAGTGATGATGCTAGTAGTGCAACACAGAAAACCACAGCTTCCAGTTTGTTGGAAAAAATGGAGAGCTTTGAATTTGTACTTATATTGCATCTTATGATCAGACTCTTGGGCAAGACTAATGATCTATCACAATGCTTGCAAAAGAAAGATCAAAACATTGTTCGGGCAGTAGGGCTCATTAGGACCACATTGAAGACAATTGAGGTAATAAGAAATGATGGTTGGGATGAGCTTTTCGCAAAGACAAATGCCTTTTGCCTCCAACATAAGATCATTGTGCCAAATATGAATGATACAATGCCAGTTAGGGGCCGATCAAGGGGTCGTGGGGGCCAAATGGTAACTTACTATGACCATTTTTATCGTGATATATTTATTGTGGTGCATGACCAAATTATTGTTGAGATGAATAATCGTTTTACTGAAAGATCGACCCAGTTATTGATGTGCATTGCTTGTCTTGATCCAAAGAATTCTTTTGCCAACTTTGATGAAGACAAATTAATTGAACTTGCAAGAATGTATGGTGATGACTTCACCGAATATGATTGTCTAGTTCTTCAGGATCAGCTTGGTTCATTTATTAGTGATGTGAGAGGTGATCTACATTTTGCAAATTGTACTGACTTAGGAAATCTTGCTGTGAAGATGGTTCAGACTGATAGACACACAGTTTTTCCATTGGTATATCGTCTCATTGAATTGGCTTTGATTTTACCGGTGGCAACAGCAACTGTAGAAAGAGCCTTTTCGGCTATGAAGATTATTAAGACTGATTTACGGAATAAGATGAATGATGAGTGGATGAATCATACTATGGTATGCTATATTGAACGAGACATATTTGCAAACATTAATGATGATAAGATTTTAGAGCGTTTTCAAGGGATGAGGTCACGTAAGAAACAATTATCTCGTGCTAGTGGTAAGTTAGCTTCTTATAAATATAAACTTTGTGCTGTTCATATTTATTCATACACATATTTAATTTACTCCCATATGTTGTCTTTACAGGTTCTGGTTCATGTCCAACTATCAATGAAGAAATGACAGGATAGGATAGAGAGCAATTCATCGTAATTTAGGTACTCAAATTGTATCTCTATTATATTACATTTTTTGTACTTTGAGATCATGCCATGTTTTTCATATTATGCTTTATGTTTGCTTGTTTAGTATTGAACTCAAGTTTCATATCAGTAATACACTGAGCCAATTATGATATACTTTTGTTATATGAAATATGATTATATCGTGGTATGGGTACAAATTGGTGTTAGTTTTAGGTGGTTAAAGTTCAGCCCGGGGCGTAACCAAATCCTGGTTCCGCCACTAGATGTCGGGTAGGATTACTAAGGTTTCGTTTGGCACAGCTCAGCTTCACTAGTGAAGTTGTTTTTTTTTGTTTCAGCTTCACGAGCAGCTTCATCACAGCTCAGCTTCACTAGTGAAGTTATTTTTTTTTGTTTCAATTTCACCGATGAAGCTAAATCTGTTTTGGAAAATTGTTTGGCAAAACAGCTTCACCAACAGCTTCATGTATGGCTGAGAGAGGGCAATTGTCCAAGATGCCCCTGTCTACCTGACTTGTTCTAACATTTGGAGTTGTATGTTTGTATATGGTCATATGAATTAAAAAATAATATATTTGAATGAGTATGAATTAAAACATTAAAATAAAAATAATAAAAAATTGAAATCATTAGGAAGCAATATTAGTGCCTTGTTTATGTTTCGTGAACGGGAGAGGTGAACGGGATGGACTAGTAGCAAATGTGTGTAATTTTGGTAAACCAGAGGGGCAGTGGGTTCGTAGGACTGCGGGCCTGAGAGAGAGAGCTGTGAAAAGCTACTTTTTTCAGCTTCACCTCTCCCCATTCCTTTGTGAGAGCAGAAAAAAGGAGCTTCACCCATGAAGCTGTTTGCAAAAAGGGTGTTTGGCAAAACACAGCTCACAACAGCTCATGAAGCTGTTGGTGAAGCTGTGCCAAACAGGGTATAAGTTAAATTGTTACAGAACTGAGTAGTAGCTCTGCCAACCTTGTGGATCTCGCCATGGCCCAACATCCGGCATCCTCCTTTATGCGGGCTAATAATGACGTTGTTGTGCTTGTCGTCGATCGGAAAATTCGTGCATTCCTTTCCTTCCAAATTTTCTGTGTCATCAGCATGACTGAGTAATGCCATAGCTTTTCAAGGAGCTCCGGTTGAGAGGAGGGCCACCTCCCACCAATGCCGGATGGAGTAAGGACTCTGCCAGGTAGCTGGATTCAGAGATGGGCTCGCTGTCCAATGCACAATGACAGTCTAGATTATTCTGAAAAGACAGCATTCGGACAAGAGATAGATAACGGGCTCTGACGCATGCCAGCAACGCATTGATGTTGCAACAATAGAAGGGGAAAAGGTTAGGTACTAATATGCATACTATGTCCATTAAACCCCGGGGACTCTCCGCGCGGAGGGCTCCCCACGTCACCCCGCCCGCGCGCTCCGGCCGGCACGTGGCGGGGGTTTTTCGATACGGCCGGAGGAGGTAAATTCCCTGTATTTTTCGAAAATTACGTAAAGGTCTTTTTTCTCGCGAAAAGGTCCCTACAAGTTTTGTTTTTTAAAAAAAATTTTGAATAGCGTCCCGCGGGTTCCCGAAATTGCGTATAGGTCCTTATTTACTTACGTACAGGTCCTTACAAGCCCTCGATTTTTTACAAAAAAGACCTTTAATTTTTCTGAAATTACGCATGTATCCTCGATTTTTTTTTATGAAACTCCCTACGAATTGTCGTCTCTTTTACTTTAGTCCATACGGTAGCTAGCGCGGCGTGCGCCACGCTTATGCATCTAGTTCATATTTGCTCCATGATAGGTTGTTCTCATTCAGCGTAGACAAATTTGTGTGGACATATAGTTTACAAATATAATATTTCTTACGAAAAGATTCCTGCATTTTATTTGTTCTTGGAAGACAAATGGTGCTTCCCTTCAGATTGCATAAGAACCCAGGGGAGAGCAAAAGCTTGCTTCGCTTCTTCTAAGTCGCAATTTTATTGGCGAGCCCTTGGACTCATGCGTTGTCCTTTCGTTTCGCTGACATTCTGGTTTAGAAAAGTGAGCCATAAGCTACATACGGATCGTTCTTTTCAACTTAACTAGATAACATCTATAAGTTAATTATATTAGACATTATACTAACTTCAGTCATATCGACCAAAAGTATACATGTCTCTCTCTTAAATAGACATAATCCAAAATTTTCAATCATAAATTATAAAACACAGCATAAAAGACACCCACAGCAATCTCCAATCGAGGAACGTAGAAAAGGAGGATCGCATAATCTGGTCCAACGTTTCTTCTCGTGGGCCGTCGTCTCAGGACCTGCCATTCAAAACCTATGATTTTTCTGCGATTGGCTCATATCAATTCAAACATATGATTTTTCTGCGATTGGCTCAAATCAATTCGGCCACGCAAGACGTAGCTTTGTGCAATTGGGCACACCTGCAACCTGCTCTTCCTGTGTCACGTTTCGGCCCATAAGCCAAATTAAGCATCCATGGGCCACTTTTTACAGGCCTCAGGCACCTGTCCTCTCCTCCAATGATGACCAGCTCTCCTCTCCTTGTTATTTTCTTGGTGTTATGCTTCTCCCTCCATTGCTCAAACAGCAGAAAACCACTTGCCATTTTCTGCAGACTATGGCCATCTTGGTCCAAACCTCTGGATAAAATTAGTCGAATGGAAGCCAAGACAGGAATCCTCTCAACTGACGCGGACGCTTCACTGTTCCTCTACAGATGATTGACTCCACGCTATTTATCATCTGGTGCAGGGACATGCGGTGAAGCAATCATGTGGCCTCATTTCCTTCCCTTCCTCTGAAAATTATCAAACTTATCCTGCCCACGAGCCTGCCGGTCACAACACTCATCAACATCACACACGCTACACAAGAGCAACTCCCCCAAACAGAGCTTGCTTATATACTACAAAATACTACATATACTTTTTACTCTATCCGTTCTTGACTTCATAGAGTGTGTGCCGTTAAACTTTAACCACGATAGATTTAAAACTATCTAGATTAGCTATACAACAATTATATCATTAGATTTATTATTAAAAATACTTTTATAATATTATAATTTTATTAGTATATCTTAGTATAAAGTTATAAAAAATAATACGCAAATTCGTATATCGAAGACCGTAAACAATTTTTAAAAAAAGATCGGATGGAGTATTAACCACTGATTTCATTACTCCGTTGGTGACACGGGCAGGCAAAACTAATCAAATCAAACCTCGCAAATGGAGGCCCCAGCTAGTTGTTTAACGTAAGGCTCCCGGCGTATTCACGCAGAGAAGGGGACGTGGTCATCAATCCTGCAAATGTTAACTGGGGCTGGTCCCCAAATAACACTGTCCTAAACGGCTAAATTATTGGCACTTGCCTTGCGCGCGTTGATTCGCGGAGACGTCTGGCTTTGCCTCTTCGGGCGAGACGGCCACTTGGTTTGGCGTCGTCTCCCCAGTGGCGCGTCCATGCATGATTGGTCGGTACCAGTGGGGCCGGCCGCCCATCGGCTAGCTTGGCTAGATTCGCAGTAGCCAACGCTGGCCTGCCGGCTGCCGGAGCGGTAAATTAGGCTAGCTCGTCCGTCCGCGTCGAACGAATCTTTCTTCGATGATTGATTGATACATGAAACGATGGATGCACCTGCCGCAGATAATTACTCTACAAGTGGTAGTCTAATTATCTCTTGTTTGTGTAAGTACTCATCTAAGATAGAACAAGTAAGAGCAAATGAGGGAAGCTTAGTAAGTAAGAGTAGATGTGAAGGGAAAGAAAGTATGACTGAAATTTTGGAAGGCACTGGGGGAAGGCTTGTTCGAGGAAGTTGGCTCTTGCAGCAGCCGTGGCAGAATTTGGAGAGACGAATCCATGAGATCGATGGAGTTAGTTGAGATCTTGAAATCTATGCCAAAATTAAGGTGCCGTTTAGTTTGACCATGATTTACATCTTTTTTCACTGTAACTGATGATAACTTATTTAGTGTAATTAAATTTAAAAAATTAAAAATAGAAAAGAATAACCATCACGGATAATACCAACAAATACAAAAAAGATTAAAAAAATCTAAAAAAGCTAAAAGTCAGAAAAAGATGAAATTAAGGAATTATGAATTAAAAGCTGAAGTCTGCTCGATCCATTTTCCTATAGGCCCGTAGCGGCGACAGGCAAGACAGCGCCAATTAATATATACGCATAGCATATCTGTTTCAATATTTATTCTTGTAAAATATAAATGGAGGATATGAATATCACTTATATGTTCTTCTCTTTCTAGACCAAGCAAGCGCTCATGGTAGTACATTGCGGGGTTGTTTGGTTGATGGCTAATGTGAGCCAAATCAAAATTTTGGCTATTTGGCATAGCCAAAATCTAGGCAAAGCCAAAGATTGAAAAAAAACGTTGTTTGGATTGTGACCAAGTTAAATCTTAGTCTTACCAAATTTTCGGTGAGTGATTTGTTTGCTATTAGGCTGTCCATGTGTGACATTGGATTTCACTAGTATTATCAAATTTTCGTAGCAAATCAAACAATTACTAATTTTTTTTAGTGTTGCCAATATTTAGTTTGGTTTGTAAAGATAGCAGACTAGACAGCCCCTGTATCCGCTCATCGCATTATACATGGCTACATCAGTATCGGACTTTATGTAGATTTGATCATAAATAGGTCCTTTTTAACATAAAAAAAGTAAAGAGTTTATTTTGATTTCCATTTCGGATTTTTAGGCTGTGATTGTTTTGGTTTCAGCTTTTAGCTTCCGCCTTATTTTTCACTATTCATAAATTTCGTCTTTTTCTGAACTTTTGGTTTTTTGTTGAGCTTTTTTGCCGGTTCTTTTTTCCCGTAGTTGTTTGTATTACATCAGAGGTGGCCAATGGGCCGTGCCGGGCCGGCACGGCACGGGCCCGGGCTCGGCACGGCCCGTTAAGGCCCGTGTATTAAACGGGTCGTGCCGTGCCGGCCCGCGGGCCGCGGTGGGAGCCCAGGCACGGCCCGAGGCCGTGCCGTGCCGGCCCGGGCACGGTTAAGGCTAAACGGGCCGTGCCGGCCCAGCTAGCCCGTTTAGCCGAAAAAAATAAGAAAATTGTAGAAAATTAAGAAAAATTGTAGAAAATTCAGAAAAAAATATAGAAAATTGTAGACATTGTTAATCATAAAAATAAATATTTGCAATGATATAATGAGCTTAATTAATTTATTAAATTACATGGGATGGCTGCCTCATTAAAAACTTTACCAAGTAAAAACTCAATTTGAGAAAACCTTGGTAAAGAAAAAAGAGTACAGCCTATAAAGCTCATTATTGACCACATGTGAAAGAAAAATATTGAAAATCCTATTCATTGCTACCTAAATACAAATTCTCAAAAGATTCTTCTAAATATTTATTATCTGCAGTATGTTGGAGTCTTGATTCAGCCTGTTCCCAGTCTTTGACGGTCATAAGTACTTCGACCATCTCGTTGGAGAGACTTGTTCGTCGCTCCTCGATTATTCTTCCGGAAAGACTGAATGCTGACTCCGAGGAGACTGTAGAGACAGGAACAGTCAACACATCCCGCGCTAATATGGATAGCACTGGATATGATACCTTCTGGGTTTGCCACCATGAGAGGATGTTCAACTCCTGCTCGAAGCTGACGCTATTACTGTTGAGATAGCTTGATAGGTCTCCAGTGTTTTGTCGCCTTCCTCCTCCTAACTGCTGTGTACCTGCACCTGCACGAGAACTAGACGAAGAACCAAAAATCTTGCCCCATTGCATAGCCCCCCTAGAGGTGCTAGGGACTACCGGGGGTCTTTCTAAACGCACAGATCCAAATTTATTTTCATATTTATTATATACCTCATTTAATTTATCCTTAACTTGTGTATAGTATGAACAATAGTCTAAACCGGTAGCCTCACTTAAAACTTGTAAAACATTTATAAATCCTTGGAGTTTGGCCCTAGGATCCAAAATAAAAGCAAATGCATATAAAATAGGAATTTCGCCCCAATATTTTAAAAACTTAGATTTCATGGCACCTACAGCATCCCGTAGTATAGGATCATTTTCAAAAGCCTTTAGGTGAGTGGCAATTTCAACAATATTATGAACAATCATGGGAGATGTAGGGTAGTATACTCCAGAAAGACAAACTGTAGCTTTATGAAAAATTTCTAGAAAGGAAAATATTTTTCACCAACATCCCAATCGTTCTCAGTAAGTTCAGGGTCTCTAACTTGGGTTCTACTTGAGGAGCTACGAGATTGATGACTTTGGGTGTGAAGGAAAACAGATACAATGCTCTTATGTGGCAATATATGTTTAAGCATAAGATAAGTAGAGTTCCATCTAACAGGCATGTCTAAACCAAATTTTCTAGGACGAACATTCATTGCTACGCAAAAACTCTTATATGCGGCTATTCGTTGGTTAGAACAATTAATAAATGAAATTGCATCTCTAAAAGAATTAATACAAGCATCTAATCTTTTTAAACCGGATTTAACAATAAGATTAATGATATGACAAGCGCAACGTTGATGCAATAAGAAAGACTGTGCATAAGTATCAAACAAAGGAGTAAGAATTTCCATAGCTTTAGTGTTTGCAGCTGCATTATCTAAAGTTATGGAAAAAATCTTATCCGTGAGACCAAAATCTTCTACAACTTTAATAATGTTTTCTGCAATATTTTCAGCATTATGTGAAACATTAATTAATTTAAATCATATAATTCTTTTTTCCATTATCCAGTCATCATTAACATAATGAGCAACAACACTATTATAATCCTCTCTAGCTCTACCACTCCATATGTCGGATGTCAAAGCAATAGAGAATGTACATGTATGAAACATTTCTTTCAATTTATCACGACAATTGTTATAATATTTAATTAAATCTCTAGTTGTTGTTTGCCTAGATACAGTACTAAATCGAGGGTTATGAGCAGTCTTAATATATTTTTGGAAAGCATCAGATTCACCAAAATTTAAAGGTAAATCTTGAGAAACAATTAATCTACAAAGAGATTCCCGAGCTACCTCTGGGTTGTACTCCCACGTACGTACCGAGCCGTCGGGGTTATATTGCAGCTGTGTCTGGCGCATTTGTATTCCTTGCTTTTTCTTGCAGCTTGCAGCATGTCGTTGTAGATGACCCGTCCCACCTGAAGATTTTGCAGTCAATTCATTATCACAAATTTTACAAACAACATACCTCACTTCAGTTCCATCACTTTCGGTCTTGATCTTCTTGTCGAAATCATTCCAAACTATTGATGTACTAGCTCTTGTTCTTTTTGCACCCGTGCTTTGGGCCGTGGATGCACTTGTTGAGCCAGCAGAAGATGGATCGATTGGACCCTGCGCCACCGGGGCCGTCGTTTCTTCGGCATCTCCAGTTTGTACATGTGGACCTTCCGCGGATGGATATGCTTGTTGAAACGATTGCATATCCTCCGCCGAGAGGCCGTATTCGGAGAGTTGAAAATCGTAGTTCTCCATTAAATCAAGTAATCAAGTGCAAATTGAAATAGCAAAAACGATTAACTTACTATTAAACCTACAAATAATAACAAAAAATTAAACCAACAAATAATACCAAAAAATTAAAATAAGACAGCATTATTACCTCCTTTGTAGCTCTCACAAAAAAATTTGAAGATTTTTGAATTTTCGGAATTTTGCTCGAATTTTGACCAAATTTGCGCTAACACTTTCAGATTTTTCACAGCTAAACCGAGAGAGAAGAATGAGATTTGAGGTGTGGAAGATTGAGGCCGGATGCCCCCCTATTTATAGGAAAATTTTCAGATTTTTTCCGAATTTTTTGCTATTTTTCCCGAATTTTTTACCCCCAACGGTCACAAAAACGGCTATTTTTTCAAATTAACGGGCCGACCGTGCCGTGCCAGGCCGGCACGGCCCGTTTAGTGCCGTTGGGCGGGCCGTGCCATGCCGTGCCGGGCCGGCACGGCCCGATTTCTTAACGGGCCGTGCCGTGCCGGCCCACCGTGCCGCGCCCTCGGCCCAGGCACGGCCTGCCCCGCCGTGCCGTGCCGTGCTCGGGCCGGGTCTACAGTGGCGGGCCGCGGTGCGGCCCGGCCCATTTGGCCACCTCTATATTACATGTAATGGGCTAACATATTTTTATGTTTTTTAATTTTTTAAATTTAATTATGCTAAATAAGCCTCTGTCAGCTACAGTGTTTTTTCATCCAGCTACAGTGCTTTTTAGCCATAAGCTAAAAAAAGCCCAAATGATCACCACCAATTAATGTGGGATGGACTAATTCCCAGCGGTGGGAGAGGAGCACGTAGCTCCTAGCCTAGGTTCAATGATGAAAACCAATGCAATGAAAACGGGAGCTGGTTTTCATACGAGTTTGGGGTGTTTGGACTGCTCCACTCCACGTTTTTCAGCTCCGCTCTATGTTTTTTAGCCAAACAGGTTCAGCTCCACGCACTCTGTTCGAGTAAAAAAAGGTGAAGTTGTGAGAGCACCTAAAGGGGTGCTCCACAAACTCTAGGTTTTTGTGGAGCTGCTCCACGGTAGAATTCGTGGAGCAGAGTTTGTGGAGCAGTCCCAAACAACCCCAGCTTCAACGTATCACCAACACATTGTTTTCCTTTGGCTCTTATCCAGTTGCCAATGCAGTACACGATTTTTTTTATATGGGGGTGAATACGCAGTGCAATGCACATTTGACGTATCAACATGCAAGTGGCGTTCAGATTAGCAACCGAAATCGTTTGCCTAAGCAGCCACTGACGTAGCTTATCTACGCCGCTAAGCTACACAAAACAAGCAGCTGGTAGTATATACTAGTACTACAGTTGACTCGCTCCTACGAGTTAATCAAAGTCTACACTGCTACGTACATATATGAGTCTTCTTATCCTTAGTCGAACTGCATGCGTGATCCATCAACCCCTGTAGCTACCTAGGCAGGATTTCCTTATCACCGATCGAGTCACCAACACATGAGCAGGTAAGCACGCACGCACATCGTTATTCTATTACCGCCCACTTGTGCTATACGTTGATCGAATGCATGGCCGGTACGGACGCGCGCGCGTGAGAAATGTACCTAGTTCGTAGCCCATAAATCGTCGGTGTAAATATGAGGATATATGTCCTTGCTTTTTTGGTCTTTTGGGACGTGTTTGGGCTCCGGTTTTTCTAGAAGCCGAAGTAAATAAGACGATTTCTTTAAACGTCGTCTCGATTTCATAACTATGTACACCGTCTACATCGGGCGTCTCCAACGTCCACTACCATCTCAAAAACCAAAAACAAAATCATTAGCCATAGCCAAGAGTGAAGTACTCGTATTGACCAAGAAAGTCCACGAGTATCGACCGTAAAGCCTACGGCAACCGATCGCAAAGTCTCTAACTACCGTAGACAGAATAGCAGACTATAAAGTCTACGAGTATCGACAGGACTGCCAAATCTACGACCATCGAGTACTGTAGCTATGACCATGAAGACAGTCTGTAAATCCTACGACCATGGAAGCAGTCTGCAAAGCCTACACCATGGAGGCAGTCTGCAAAACCTACGACCATAGAGGCAGTCTGCAAAACCTACGACCTTGGAGGCAGTCTGCAAAACCTATGACCATGAACACAGAGCCCTCGATTATCGACTAGTGAAACCTTCGACTATACAGTACGACCAGTAAAGTCTACGACTATCGAGTACTGTAACTATGACCATGAAAGAGTACTGTAACTACGACCATGAAAGAGTATTGTAGCTACGATTACCTGCCATGGCCATAAAACCGAAGTCGTACTGCCATGGTCGAAAGGTCGAAGTTGTATTGCTGTGGTCAAAGCCAGATGTGGTCGAAGACTGCCGTGGTCATAAGGCAGACGTGGTCGAAAGCTGGACATGGTCGAAGACTGCTGTGGTCGTAAGACAGATGTGGTCGAAAACTGCCGTGGTCGAAACCAGTCATATTCATGACGTGGTCGTAAGAGTGTCTGAAGATTGTAGTCACTCGTAACTGAGCAAAAACACTCGAAATCAAAGACATCAACAGCAAATGACCAAATATTTCACAAACGCAAATTCCAAAGCAAACTAAATGTTAATTATTCATCATTTCTTTATTTATGACCATCCACATGGTCTAACAAAAGGGTAAAGACTTAGCGGATCCGGACTCGTGTGTATTGAAAAGCGTGCATAAATATAGTGTAAGTACAATCCGTGTATCAGAGTGGAAGATCAGCGAATACTTTGATTTTCTTGGATTTTTTATTTATTAATTTGCTGACTTTTGTATTGATTTTTTATTCTAATTATCATAACTCTGAAGCTATCAGAATAAATGATCGATAAATACTTTGAAAAAATTTGAGAGCACCGTTTATTTTCTGGTGCCATCGGCTCCTACGTACTTTAGCAAAGGGAGTGCAAGTACACAGTAAAAAAGCAAATAAGCTCTAGGCCCTGCACGGCTTTCGCCCATCCGCCAACTGAAGCCGCTTCGGCGTGTATGTAGCTGGCGCCCGCGTGGTCTCTGGTTTGCCTCGTCACTGGCAGCGGCAGGTGACGAGATCAGTGGATGCCAAAATACATGACGGCCGCAACAGCCGTCGTTGTTTCACGTTATATATGCTGTTCTCTGCCTGCCTGTTGACAACAAATGAGCACTGACCGCTCGATCGATCAGGACCACGGCCGGAGCACACGGTTGTTGTTCCAGCAGCTGGGAGTGGGACGACGCATGGGATTCGGACTGCTGCTTGCAGCCGTAAACTGATGAGAAATCAACGCTAGCTTGTGATCGATCGCTCGATCGGCAAAATAGTTATTTGTCAATATGGTCCTGTGCTTTTCAATTTTTAAAAGATATTTTTCAGCTCTTCTACAGTAACTAATTTTAAATGGAGTATTTTTTTAAAAAATAGTATCTACTTGTTAATTGTAGTACATACTGTACCGACTTTATTTATATCTGCCAAAGCCACATGTGAGTTTTTTGTTACTTTGTAATCTCTGTAATCTCTCGTACAAACAATCCAAAAATTATAAGGCACAGCTAAAAATCAGAAATCACAGCAAAAAGAACCGGCCTTGTATCAGACAAGCTAATTAGACACGCGTGATTTCTCATGCAATGCTGCAACGCGTGATATATGACCGCAGCTAGCGGATGGATCCAACTCCCTCCAAGTCCTAGGTGGTGTACAAACGCAGGGTTATGTCATTGTCCTGCTCTATTTGCAAGCTGGAGGTAGCGCACCACACACATACGGTCGACGAGCATGCTGCTGGGGAAGAGGCTTTCTCGACATCATCTCCAGTCTGGAAGGCTGCAAGCTACAATGCTACATCGACGGCGACTACACACTCTGCTGCCAGGAGGGGCCAAGGGAGAAGAGAAGATTCTGTATACTCCTCTGTATACATGCAACGTAGGTGCCGCCTAATCCACAACAGTAGTATAGTAGCCAGATTTTGGTTTTGGCTTCTATCAAATCATCAGCTGATTACACCCTTTTTACGCATGGTAGTTTGTAAAGTTCACATATATAAGTAATAAGCTAGTGCTATATATTATGAAGCTCTGGTGTGCATCCATCCATACGTATCTTTACTCTTAAAAGAACGAGTTGAAGGTGATGGTGCGTCCGACGCTCTCCCACCCTCTCACAGAAAAAAAGCGCCGACATGTGGGGCCTCTCTCTGCTTCTCTCCTCCCCCAACACCGAATCTCGTGCGCAGCTTTTGCTCCTCCCCACCGAGACCTCCGCCTCGCCTCCTCCCCCACAATCCTCCGTCCTCCTCACGACCGGGCGCCTGCCTCCCCACCGAATCCCATGCGCCTCCTCCCCTCCCTCCTCCACCGCCGCTCCGCCCGTCGCTCCTCCCTCCCTCCTCCTCCGCCGCCGCTCCGCCCATCGCTCCTTCCCTCCTCCGCCGCCGCTCTGCCCTCGCCTGCTCCCCTCCCTCCTCCGCCGCTCCGCCCTCGCCTCCTACCCTCCCACCTTCGCCGCTCCGCCCTCGCCTCCTACCCTCCCACTTCCGCCGCTCCGCCCTCGCCTCCTACCCTCCCTCCTTCGCCGCTCTGCCCTCGCCTCCTCCTCTCCACCCCGCGCCACCATCGCCTCCTCCCCCGCTCCGCTGCCGCCTACGCCTCGCCAACCCGTGCTCCCGCCCTCTGCACTTCAAAAATTCGTCTGCCACCCCCGCGCCAGCCCGCGCTCCCGCCCTCTGCACTTCAAAAATTCCTCCGCCACCCCCGCACCAGCCTGCGCTCCCGCCCTCACCCCCTCCGCCCCCCCCCCCCCCCCCCCCGCGCGCCACCGCCAGGCGGCGGCTCAGTGCGACGGGGGAGAGGAAGGAGGCGGCGACGGGGGCGGCGCCGATTGGGGGCGGAGGAAGGAGGCGGCGCGACCTCCATCTCACCGGTTGGGGGCGGAGGTAGGAGGAGGCGCGGCTGCGGTGGCGGCTGGCTCAGAGAGGAAGGGGCGCAGGAAGGAGGAGGCGCTGCTGCGGCGGGGGAGAGGAAGGAGGCGACGGCGGGGGTGGCGCCGGTTGGGGGCGGAGGAGAGGAAGGAGGCGACGACGGGGGCGGCATCGGTTGGGGGCGGAGGAAGGAGGCGGCGCGACCTCCATCTCACCGGTTGAGGGCAGAGGTAGGAGGAGGCGCAGCTGCGGCTGGCTCGGAGAGGAAGGGGGCGGAGGAAGGAGGAGGCGCGGATGCGGCGGGGGAGAGGAAGGAGGCGACGGCGGGGGCGGCGCCGGTTGGGGGCGGAGGAGAGGAAGGAGGTTGGGGGGAGAGCAATCTTTGTGAGGTCGAAAGCTGTTACGACCATTTTGCTGGAAGTCAGAAGCCAGAAAACGAGTTTACGACCATTTGAGCATGGTCGAAGGTCATTCAGGTCGTTTACGACCACGTTGGCCGTAGTCGAATGGAGCTACGACCACGTTGGCCGTGGTCGAAAGTTGTAAGTCAAAGCTACGACCACGGTGTAGCGGGCTGTGGTGGAAGTCGGCGCTCAAGTCTACAACCACGTAAGAAGTCGGCAGACCTCGAGCACGTTGCGAGGCGGTCGAGATGGGCATGGTCCAAGATGGCCGTGGTCGAAGATGGCCGTGCTCGGATGGGCGTGGTCAGAGATGGGCGTGCTTGGAGCCGTGGTCGGATGCCCATGATCGAAAGATGCCCGTTGTCGAGCCGCCGTGCGTGGTCGGTATCGACCACGTTGTTAGCGGTCGTTACGACCACGTTGCAGCGAGCGGTTATGACCACGTTGAGCGGTCAGTACGACCACCTTGAGAGAGGTCGTTTACGACCACATTGTAAGCGTGATAAGAAGACGTACGACCACGACGAAGGAGATTGAACGTGCTCAGAAGGAGGGCAGGGACCATGTTGTAAAGACACTGAACGTGGTCGGTGAAGGCTTCGACGACGTTTTGAAGCTTTGACCACAGTGTGAGTGGTCGAAAGAGGCTGCGACTGCGCCGTTAAGCCTTGAACGTGGTCGAAAGGGACTTCGACCACGATGTAAGGAAGTGATCGTGGTCGAAAAGGTGTTTCGATCACGGTGAACACTGATCACCAGCATCACTATGTGATCGGTGAGAGTTGTGATCAAGGTGATTCAAGTGGGGTCGAAGGAAGCGCAGCACACCGACAGAGAAGAGCAGTCTGAAACCTCAGTAGAAGGTTTACGACCTCAAAGGAAAGCGGCCAGAATGGCCGACAGAGTGGTCGAATGGCAGCGGGAAGCAGTCGTAAGCAGCCATGGCCGATCGTAAGTGGTCAGAAGCACTCGTAAAAGGTCAGAAAAGTCCTGCGAGAAGTCATAAGACTTACAACAAGTGGTATCAGAGCAAAATCCAACACTCGAAACAGATATGCATTTATAAAAACGAAACAAGACAACCATAGAAAGAATAAAATCTGCGAAGCTAATAATAACACATATAGAACGTGCGGTGCAGAAGCTCTACGTTGTTTGTAGTTGATTACGACTACGGTGTGCAGTCGAAAGTCGATGCTTCGACCGCTGCAGTCGGTAGTCGGCGCTCGAGCTTGCGACCACGTTGTAGCGAGCTTCGGCGCTCGGGCATGCGACCACGAGGGTAGTCGGTAGACTTCAACTACGACCACGTTGGGAAGTCAGCGGACTCTAACCACGTGGTGAAGCGGTCGGTAGTCAGCAGTCGAATTTACGACCATGTTGAGGAGTCAGCGCCTTACGACCACGTTATCACTCAGAAGCGGTCGTAACACTTGTAAACTGGTCGTATGGCCTCCCGGAGCAGTCGTAACATCTGGGAATCGGTCGAATAGACCACTGGGGCGGTCGTATGGACTATGGTAGTGGTCGTAGGTCTTGTGCATGTCATGTTCTACCTTTTCGTTCTTATGGTCTTTTGAAGTGGTCGTAGCCCTCTGAGATGTTGGGTAAGTTGGATCTGAAACTTGCGATGGTTGTAGCAGAGCTGTGTGTTCACTGGGGATCACCCGTTAACCCCTCTCCCAACACCGTGTTTTACCCAACCAACACCGTGTTTTAGCACCTACGACTACCGCTTCGCTCTGCTACGACCAGCAAAGACAGTCGTTACGAGTTACCCAACCAGGCCGTACCAACATACGACCGGTCAAGATCACAAGACAAGCAACGCTCAAAGCCCTGCGACCTCATCCCAGATCGTTATGACCGATTCCTAGACACCATACGATCGGTTAACAGAAGCTACGACCGCTTATTGCGTGATCGAACCACCTTCCGACCACGTTCATCACTTTCCACCGTGGTCGAACCCCGTTCAGACCACGTACACCGAGTTTCATCGTGGTCGAAGCCCTTTCCGATCACGTAGGACTTGTTTCACCGTAGTCGAAGCCCTTTCGATCACGTTTGACCATTTCCGACTGCGCTCCAACCTCATCCGACCGCTTACGACCTCAACCGATCAAGTCTGACTGCGCTTCGAGCACGTCCGCCGACTTCCCACGTGGGCATAATTAAGGTTTGCCAACTATCGATCGCAGCGGTCAAAGCCTCGACTTCTGACTTCCTCTCGTGCTAACGTGGTCGTAAAGCTATCTGGCGACCTCCGACCATGGCCAATGTGGTCGTAGTGGCTCTTGACCATGGCCAAAGTGGTCGTAACCCCTTCTGGTGCCCTTCGACTACACCCAATGTGGTTGTAAACCTCTCGGGTGACCTTCGACCATGCCCAAAGTGGTCGTATACACCACAACGTGGTCGTAAACAGTGCGCAAGGCTTTCGACCACGATCAACATGGTCGTAAAGCCTTTCGACCACTCATTCAGCGCCTCTACCAGGTTTCAACCATGGACAATGTGGTCGTAAATGGTCCAATGGGCAACCGACCACGGCCAACGTGGTCGTAAATGGTCCAATGGGCAACCGACCATGGCCAACGGGGTCGTATTTGCTGCAGCCGACCACATGCAGCAGCCGTTAAGACCATGTTGGCTGTGGTCAGAAATCGGCTGGGCCATTTACGACCACTTTGTCCTTGGTCGAAACCTGGTAGGTGCATTTTCGAGTAGTCGGAAGGGTTTACAACCACGTGGGTCATGGTCAGAAGCCGTGCGCACTGTTTTACGACTATGTTGTGGTGTTTACAACGACTTTGGGCATAGTCAAAGGTCCCAGGAAGCTTTACGACCACGTTGGTTGTGGTCGAAGGCCACCAGGACAGTTTACGACCACTTTGGCTGTGGTTGGAGTCCATCAGGAAGGGGTACGACCACATTGGGCATGATTGGAGAACATCAGAAGGGTTTACGACCACTCTGGTCATGGTCAAAGGTCCCAGGAAGTTTTACGACCAAGTTGTCGCTGGTCGAAAGTCGGAAGTCGAACGCATCTCTTTGATCGTGGTCGAAAGCTATTACGACCACTTTGGCCATGGTCGAAAGCTATTATGGCCACATTGGCCGTGGTCGAAAGGGTTTACGACCACATTGTCCGCAGTCGGAAGCTATTACGACCACGTTGGCCATAGTCGGAAGCTGTTAGGGCCACATTGGCCATGGTCGAAAGGGTTTACGACCACGTTGTCCATCGGCAGGCGCATTTACAAGTGGTCGAAAGCTATTATGACCACGTTGGCCATGGTCGAAAGCTATTACGGCCACATTGGCCGTGGTCGAAAGGGCTTACGACCACGTTGTCCGTCGGCTGGAAGGTTTACAACCATGTTGTCGGTAGTTAGACACCTTCATTGGCCGTGGATGGGAGTTGTTATGACCACACTGGCCGTGGTCGAAAGATGTTACGACCACATTGGTCATGGTCAGAAGTCAGCCGAAGGGTTTACGACCACGTTGGCCATGGTCAAAAGGTGTTACGACCACGTTGGCCGTGGTCGGAAAGGTTTACGACCACTTTGTTTGAAGTCAGAAGCTGGCTGAAGCATTTACGACCACTCAGTCAATAGTCGGAAATCATCTGGACGTTGTACGACCACATTATCCACTGTCAGCTAATTCGCACGGGCTGACGACCACGTTGAGAAGTCGGCGGGCTTCGACCACGTTGAGAAGTCCCAAGCACGTTCGACGTCTTACAGGCCCTTCCGATCACAACCGACCGAGTCCCAAGCCACTCTGACCGCGTACGACCGCAACCGACCGCGTCTGACAGCGCTACGACTATAACCGACTGGTATCAACCACTTCCGACCGCGTCTGATAGCACTACGACCACGTCCGACTGCATTCGACCAGGTCCGACTGCAGCCGACTGAGCTACGACCACGTTCGACCGCTTTACAATGTGGTCGAAGTCTGCCGACTTCCCACGTGGTCGTGGTCAAAGTCTGCCGACTGTTGACCGCAGCGGTCGAAGCCTCGACCTCCGACTTGTTCTCGCGTTAACGTGGTCGTAAGTCGCCGACTACCCAATGTGGTCATAGTCGTAAACCGCCGACATTCGACCACAGCGGTCGTGGCTACGTCTTACGACTACCGATCGCTTCAGCTCTCGACAACGTGGTCGTAAGGCGCCGACTCTTCAACGTGGTCGTAAACCACAGCGCCGACTTCTGACCGCAGCACTCGATAACGTGGTCGTAACCTGCCGACTACTCAACGTGGTCCTAAGCTACAGCGCCGACTTCCGACCGCAGAGGTTGTGGCTTAGACTTACAACTTCCGACCACGGCCAACGTGGCCCTAACAACTTTCGATCACATCTATTGACGATTTACCGTGGTCGTAAGTCATTACGACCATGTTTGTCGTGGTCGTAAGCCACTGCTTCCCTGGGTTTCATGGTCATGACTGCAGCAGAAGTGAGTATAAGGCTAAACACTATCCTTTAGTTTGTATTGAACCGACACCTTGGATGTGGATTTTCTTGGTTTCCCAGTTATCAAGTTTTTCAACCCTAAATTCTCTTAATTTTGTATCCCGAAAATGATTAGTGAATAGGTTGGATGTTCACGTGGAATATGTTTACAGCCAAGCAATGTCTTCAAGTAATAATTTTGGGTGAAAAAAATGCCATGCAAATATATGTTTGACAGACCAAGGTATCGGCCTTTTGATTAACTTGCTAAGCAATTAGAAGTTGTTGAGACATTGAGTAGCAGACGTGCGATGCTACGGATTTAAAAAAAATAGAACATATTTGTATGCACGTCCCAACAAATTTTACCACCTGTTAGTTTTAGAATATGTAATATGATAAAATTTTAAAATCCGTAGCAACGCACGGGCATTCAGCTAGTATGCAGTCCTAGATAAATCTCACTAGCTTCGCTGTGAAAAATGAACAGGTCCCGCGCATGCGACAGGTCGGATCGGTGCGCGCTCGAAGCGAGTGGATATGCTCGACACTGGGACAATTCGTACCATCTGGTTGCTGTAGCTACAGGGCGGTGCTCTCTCAGTGGGAGCAACAAATTTCGTGAAACATGGTACTATCTCATGGTGAACTACAATTCACCATGTCTAGTAGGGGTGAAGATAATTTTCTTACATGTTTACGAATGATATGACTAGTAGATTATGTCTTAAATTTCCCTTTTCTTCAAACGAGTACGTGTTGGTTGGTCGGCAGAATTTGACTGTTGTGATGGCCTTATAACCAACCGTCTTAGCAAAGGCTAATGCTACGGTTTATTAGTTTAATAAATAATATAAGTTGAGAGAAATAAAAGGGTAAAAGTCGTTAAAAAGCAAAAAAGACCTAAAAAGACACTTTTTCAGGTACTACTACCTGTTCATATTGATTTCTAAAAACTATTTTTTACCATAAATAGTTTTTCTATAGTACCTAACTTTTAAACGGAGTATTTTTTTTTTCAAAATAGGGTCTATTAATCGATTGTAGTCACACTGCAACGACTTAATTTATATCAGCTAAAATCGTATGTGAATATCTCTTTATAAACTTCTTTATAAGTTATTACTTTTTATAAACTAAAACTAAAAGTCTATATGAACGGACCTTTTATTTTTAGCTAGAAAACATTAGCTATAAAAAAAATCATCGGTGATAACTAATATGAACAACTCATATGTGTGCTATTGGCATTTGGTTGGTGGGACTCCACAGTGGCGCTGGCCTTATGGAAAACATGTGGAAATTCACCATAGGAAAGTCATGTCCTTGTTTGTCCATAGCGCTTGTATAGTAGGCCAATTTTGTAGGGCAGTGCATCGTCCCAGACTCCCAGTTTATTCATCCGCCCATCCGTTCCCGCCGTGCCCGTGCATGCGTAGAAAATGCTCGGAGCAGTGGCTCACCGCTTTCAACGGTGCGTAGATGAGAATGCACCAGAATCAACTCCGAGCAAATGATCAGTTTGCTCATTGCTCAAAGGCTAAGTCAACCGGCTCCCTAACTAGATCCATGTGCTCTTCCTCATTGTAAAAAGCTAACCAGGCCTGAGATTTTTCATGTACCTTTTATAATTGTTCCCCATTGTTTATTTGAGAAAAAACGCTATAGAAGGCCGGTTGTGAGGGTGACCAAGAAATTTTCTTCGGAGGCATGCGAAGTAGTATAAGTAACCAGAGGAAAAGAAGAATTGAACGAACCTACGAATTGACTCGCCTGAATGTCACATAGCCCATATCAACTCAATGGCTGACTCAAGAAATCCGTTACTTCTCTGTCAGAACCCACATTTTCCTAATCCATTTTAATTAACAAATTAAGACTAATAAAAAATCAATTAAGCAATTGTGCAAGAAAATTTTTTATGCAGAACAAACCGAATGGATAAAAGCTTTCCACAAGACAAGTCTAATTAAAAATTTACTAGCCATCTCAAAATTCAAATTTTCGAATACAAATTTCTCTCAACATGATTCCAAGCAATACAAGTCAAATACGTAGACCGAGGCAAGAAAAACAGGGCGCTGGGCGCTGGCTACCCTACTCTGCTGTCTCTCTTCGGACCGAAGAATTTTCGCCTACGATTTGGTACTATCGCACGCGGATCGAAGTGAAGACGCAAGACCAGTGCTTGGACTGACAAGTGGAGACCGAGGCTCTAGCTGCTTCACCTCAGGGAGATCTCCGTCTCAAGAACGCCTGCAGACCAAAGCACCGTTGCGTTGCCTATCCTATTTGCGCTGCTCTCCGTAGGGGTGCAAACGGGTTGGGTTAATCCTGACCGATTCGGTATCGAATCTGATTGGTACCGAATTCGATTGGTACCGAATCCGGAGAAAAAATATGGGTTAGGATATGGTAACAGCAATATCCGTCCGAATCCGATACGTCTTCAAGTTTGATTTCAGGTTAGTGCTACTATTTGACGTTTCATTTTCTTTTGCAATGGTAAAATAAAATCTTCCACATCAGCTATTAAGTAGTAACATCAAGTTTTTGACAGTACGTCCTCCTACTCCATTTGCTGTACTGCATGCATTCCTTACAAACGGGTTAATCTCGACCGATCCGGCACCGAATCCGATTGGTACCGAATCCGAAGAAAAAATATGGGTTAGGATATGGTAACAACAATATCCGTCCGAATCCAACCCGTTTGCACCCCTAGCTCTCCGCTTTTGTCCACGGGATTCTCATCCTGGCTTGATACCCGCTACGGCCGCCGTGCATGCCGACCTTGATGTCACGTGATCACCGCGAAATGGGCGCCCTGACAATGCTGTATGGGTGCTACGCGACGACCGCCCTAGGAGTCTCCTTCTCCCAGGGTAGCGGCTTGAATCTTAAATCTAAAGTTCTGATACCACTTGTTGCAAATAACACATAAAAAATAGAGACAATAGACATGAATTTTATGTGAAAAACCTTTTTGGTAAAAAAAAACTACAGATGCTTAAAGTCGAAACACTATAATGAGGAGAGATTACAATGGAACGCTTGCTATGGAGCACACATCTTCCTATGGACTATTGGGGTACATATATATTGCGAGGGAAAAGAGTCCCACATGAAGAGGAAACCAAATCAGAATCGGTTGCTACAGATGGACACCACGTTTGATACAACCTGTGCATACACCTGTCATGCCACGTCTAACATGAGGCGACGAAGTGTCCTACACGGATACGGTACGAATTCGGATCAACTTTAATAACATCTTATTGGCCATGTTCTTTTAAGCTAGTGATGATGTCTTTTGGTATGGCTGATGGCTTTTATCAATGTTTTTTGAGACGGCAAAGACGCTGATGCAGGTAACACATATAGTTTTAGACTCAAAAAAACTATTTAAAGAAGCGGTTTTAAAAAACATCTTATTTATTTTGATTATTGAAAAACTAAAACCAAAAATGACAAAAGGGAGGAGGGTTGCATCGCCAATCGAGCGTGCTCGCACGGTATGTGTCGCAGAGGCACGCGAGCGGTTCGTGCGGATGGTGCCATCGATTTGTGAAAGGAACTGAAGCAGCACGGCACACCCTCTCGTGTCCAGACTCCAGAGCAGTCGTACTAGTACAGTAGTAGTCTTACATAGATCAAGCGAGGCTGTAGCGATAAATCACGGGCAAAATCAATTACTCACCATTCAAGACTGACACTTTCCGAAATACCACTTCAAAAATTATCATATATGATTTGTCATTCAATTTATGAAAATACTTAGAATTTATCACTCCTTTTTATTTTAATATTGTTTAATTATTTATACGTCTTACATAGATCAAGGTTGTAGGATTTAGTACGATAAATCACATGAAAAATCAATTATTCGCCATTTCAAAAATTGGCGCTCTATAAAATGCTACTTTAAATATTGCTCTCTATGATTTGACACTCAATTCATAAAAGTACTTAGGATTTATCGCTCTTTTTTTATTCTAGTATTGTTTAATTATTTAAGGACTGAAATTAGCATTAAAAATACATCTTTGTCCTTTCCTCGGTCTACTTCCCCAGCTTACATCCTCTGCACCCGGGCAGCCATGGCTGTTCACCACCGCTAACAACAAAAACGAACCCTGGTCACGCACTGCTCTACCAATTCTCAAACACAGAGTAGATTTCTCAAACCACCAGTATAATAGTAACAATTAGTAGCAACACTAACCTGATTAGACAAGCATTGACTCGATGAATGATGATGAAAACTACCCGTATGTTGACACCCACGAGTAGAGCCACCCCGCCACCGTCCTCTACCACTTCTGCTACGGTGGCGGTGGCTGCTGAGCTTTGGCTAGCACATAAACGTGGCCGCGGATGTAGGCCCTGAGCCCCTCGAACACCATGGCAAACTCCGGCAGCTCCTCCTTCCTGTGCACCCTTCCGCTTCCGCCTTGGCTGCCTTGACCTTCTCCACGACAACGTGCAGTTGTGTGCCTGCTCTGCCGGGAGCAACGCCTCGGTCTCCTCAATAAAAAAAGGGGGCCATTGGATCTTTAATTCAACGGTCCCAAATATGAATGGTTGTTATGAAGAAAATATTCGGGTGATAATTAGACACATCCAAAGGGTGTTGATAAATATCATCTAGATATTTTCTTCCTAACTATCATCCATATTTTTAACCGTTGGATTAGAGATCTAACGGCCACGAATTCTCTTTTTTCAAAAGAAGGGACCTTCGAGTGATCTCTAAACAAATCCTTCCGTAAATTAGGTGGCAAATACTAGAGAACAGTCTCTAGTGTGACATTTCACAGAGTGTTACTCTTCAGGGCGGCAACTAATTGATTCTCTCCCTAAATCATGTGGCCGGGCCGATGGACGAAGCCCTTTTTGAGTTGACCAGTCGGCGGCGCACTCCAGTAGTCTCGTCCAGCGAGTAGCGACACCGACAGGGCAATGCCATGCAATGATGCGGTGCGGTGCATGGCAAGTGGCCGCACGCCCCCTCCAAATCCCACTCCAACGCGCGCAGAGGAGCGCGGCAACGGAGGGAGAAAGGGGAAACCACCACCGCTGCAGGGCATGGCGGGGCCGGGGCGTAGCGCGGCGGCACCCGGCCGGCCGGGGCGACACCACACCCGCATAGCTTGGCGATTAGGTAGCCCAACCGTCCGCCCATTTGCCGCGCTGCTGGGTCCGGGAGGGGAGAGCGTGACAGACACCAGTCACACCACCGCACCAGCGAGCACGCCCACAGCTCAACGCAAACGCTCCCCCTCGCACGGCAGCTAGTCCTCCTCCCTCGGCGAGCGTACGCAGCGTTGGTGTTCCGTCCATGAGTGGGTGGGGTGGACCACGTCGCGCGCATTGCCACCACCTAGGTGGTGATCGGTTCGGCTGAAAAGCTCATGGCTTATGACTGAAAACATTGTAGCTGACTGAAAAAAGCATTGTAGCTGATAGAGCCTTATTTAGCATAATTAAATTTAAAAAATTTTAAAAATATAAAAAATATGATAGCCCATTACGTATAATACAAACAAATACGGGAAAAAAGAACCGGCAAAAAAGATCAACAAAAAGCCAAAAGTTCAGAAAAAGACGAAACTTATGAATAGTGAAAAATAAGTCAGAAGCCGAAGCCGAGTTGATCAGGGCCTAATCTGATCGCGCGCTCTCTCTCTCGCGCGCGCCATCAAATCGCGTTTCCTATCTGGCCCCCACGAGACAGGCACCCACTGCTTGGGACTAGGTATAGGGTATGTTCTTTTCCTCCGAAGCTGACGGCTTTTGTCTTTTGCTATAGTACCTAACTTTCAAATAGAGCATTTTCTCAAAACGGGGTATACAAGTTAAACGATATACACGTTAAAAGCCCAACATCTGTGCCATCCAAAATCGCAAGTGGGTATCTCTCTTTCTGTAATCTGTACTGTAAACAGCCAAAGTTCAAAAATTTTAGCCAAAAATCATAAGCCGCAGCTGTTGCCAAATAGGCCCATAGTGTAACCGATCTAGCTAACCCCGCGCAACAGCTTGCAGAGCAAACGGAAGATCGTGCTTGATTGGTTGCAGCTGTGCTCACTCTTGGTCACAAATTTACTTGTGCGGACGTACTGGATTTGGTTAGCGTTCCGGTCCCTGACCAAATTTTCGCGTGGGGGAGCCAGTAGAATATCACACTGATTTGTCCGATTAAAAGCAGCCAGAAGTTTGATCCGTGGATTCTCACATGACTTGCAGTACTATAATGCTAGTTCGTTAAAAAAAATCCACAATATTATAGCAGTACTATATGAAAGAACTGTGGTAGAATGTCGAAAGAATCGTGCGTGCTAGCTATTTGGCACTTTGAGCATACATTTCCGTGGCTAAAACGCCGTGCGCTAGAGCACATCTATTGTTTTTGCGATGCGCTTGTTGTTTTCAGAAATAATAACGTCCATCTTCTAGAATTCTCTCCAAACATCATCATTCCATCTTAAAAAAGACATTGGTTGGGACCGCACCCATCCAGGCTCGTCCTGATTCAGAACGCCACGATGCGTTACCCGATCATGTCAACGATATCACGTTGTTTGGCCTCTTTTTATTCCCATTCCTTTGCAGTCTAAAATGGAGTATTGCGGTTAACCGGAGCTCGGTTTTATTCTCTCTCACAACGTAATTAAGTCCCGTAATGTTGGATGGTTCATCAATGACAACATATATCTAGCGAACTAGAGCTTATTGTGCACGCAAGCTGATACGTCCGATCTGCCCTCGATGGCCAGGATACAAGCGGAATGAAACTCAGCCCACTCAATAGCAATCTTGCAAGAAACCCCCGGCAGAGCAGTCCAACCTTGCCAAAATACCTGGTACTCCGTTTTAAAAATGTACTCCGTATAAAAACTAGTTAATATAAAAAAACCAAAAATAACTTTTTTTAAAAAAAATGAAAAGAACAGACCTAGACCCCACCTCTGTGCCTCTCCATCAACCTTGTGTCGCCCTCTCTCCAAAATGAAGAAATCCCTGAATCGCTAGGGTTTTTGGGCCTCTTAGCGTCTAAAAACTACTTTTCGCCTTTTCTATAATAACTATCTTTCAAATATAGTATTTTTAAGACAAAATTTACAAAATAATTGTAGTACACATTATAGCGACTTCATTTATATCGGTTAAAACCGCACACGAGTTTCTCTTACTCTGTACTCTTATAAACAGCCCAAAAAGTTATAAGCCATAACAAAAAAGAACAAGCCCTTTGTCCGCCGCTGTGCTCCTCCGCGACTCCATCATCTGCCACCAGCTCCTCTCTTCCTGATCTGGTTTGGCTGCTACCCCACATCAACTACACCACCTCTCCACCAAGCTCATGTGCCTCCCCCGTTGGTCACAATGCGATAGGGGTGGAAATCGAGTAAGCCCTCATTTTATGATTATTTTAAAATTGGTGTAGTTTAATTTAATATTATTTTATATATAGTTTTTAAATATTTTTAGAAGCGAGCTAACGAGCAGAGTTGAGTTAGAGCAAAATCTAAATTTATTTGAAATCAATTTATTTTAATATTTAACCAATTAATAGGTATAATTAAAATTATTTTAAACTAAGTCAATAAACCCACCAGTAAGCTTTTTTTCCACCCTTAGATGCGACGCTCGGGCTGCTCTTCGACGTAATCGAACGAAAGCATAGAATTTTTTTTACCGTCTCGTTCTCAACAACTTTGACCATCTCATTCGCATGGCTACGCAATCCAACGAAAACATGTAATTTTTTGTGGACGTTGCTATAGACCAGCCACACGTCGGTTGCTCGTTCCGCACGCACATATCGTAAAAGAGCTAAACAATAAAATATCAAAAGGGGACACGTGATTTATAGCAAAAAAATATCAAATAAAATTCTCATCTCTTTCCATCTAATCCATTTGTCACGTCAATTTCATATGCATTTTAGCTAGTTTCTGGTTGGCTGGATGCTTCAAGAAGCGAGCAATCTCAAGATAATGTTCAGAACAAATCGGTATAAGTTTGAGAACAAATCAGAATAATTTATAGAGCAAAATTCAAGATAAGTTTAGACCAAATCAACATAATTCTAAGGGTAAATTTAAGATGTTTTCGAAAGCAAAACTTAAGATAGTTCCAAGAGCAAATCAAATCTAAAATTTAAAAGCAAATTCGATATAAATTTGATAAGCAAATTTAGGATAAGTTTGAGAGCAAATCAGTATAATTTCAAAAGCAAATTCAAAATAATGATCCCCTCTACTTTTTCCTGCTGATTTGAGTAAAGACATATATTAATTAAGTAGGTGGTGAATTATAGGCATTTGCGCAGTAACCAATCTGGTGTTTTTTGTGTCGGAGGAGCAAAGAGTAGAAAGGATGAGATAAAACTACCGTTCTTATGTCAAATGACGCATTTCTCTTGTGCTCGCTCGTATGCGAACGGCTTAAGATGACGTGCTCCCAGATTCAACAAAGCTCGAATGCGTGCAGGGCGTGGAGCCAACGCACGCACGGAACACAACGATTTCCATTTTTTTTTACAGCAAGCGAGTTCAACATGGATGCTTCTCTCTTTAAAATGGTTGCAGCATGTCTTGACAACGCAGAATAATCAGGTTTCACTCAGCAGATTCTCAGAATTCCACAGATAAAATTCACATAGAAGCTTCCATTCACAAACAAAATTGCAGAGTAGAGATATGTCCATGCAAAATTTCTTCCACTAAGTATGTAGGAACAACTACGTCCATCAATTCACCAACTAAGCACACGGGTTCTTGGTGCTCTTGCTTCACATCAACATCAACTTCTTGGGTGGGCTTCGGAGTGGGCAGCGAGGCGGAGGGGGTTGTCGGGGGGCCACGTCGTGTCCGATGGGCGTTGCATCGCGGTCGACGGGGGAGGCGCAGGAGCTCGACCAGGGGAGGCAGCGTGGTTGGTGCGGCTCATCGTGTCCAGGTCACGCCTCAGGATGTACGCGCTGCGGAGGAGCTGCGGTCCTGCGACGGACACGGACACGGGTGGCAGATGGTGGAGTCGCGGAGGAGGGCGGCGTCCACAAACCCTAGCCATCGAAGGCAGATCGGACGGATCATCTTACGTCTTGCACTGGTTACACAATTGGCTCTATTTCATCAGATATATATTGCCTTCCTCAATTGTAACTAGTATGTGGCAATCGTTTCAGAGTCGACGAAAAATTTGTTCGATAAACAAAAAAGGCAATTCCTTTGACCTTTAGCTGTGATCGTTTTGGCTTCAGCTTTTAGCTTCCGGCTTATTTTTCACTATTCATAAATTTCATCTTTTTCTGAACTTTTGGCTTTTTGTTGAGCTTTTTTGCCGGTTCTTTTTTCCCGTATTTGTTTGTATTATACGTAATGGGTTAACATATTTTTTTTAACTTTTTTAAATTTAATTGTGCTAAATAAGTCTCTGTCAGCTACAACGTTTTTTCAGCCAGTTACAGTGCTTTTCAGCTATAAGCTACAAAAAAGCCCAAATAATCACCATCTTAATTTGATGCATGTGAGGGGCTTTTCCAGGCTAGATTTGATAAACACATAAGCACTGCTTTGACCTTTTGTTCATACCAACATGCATCACCTTTAAAAACTGATAATTCTTGATCAACTCGGCTTCGGCTTCTGGCTTCTGACTTATTTTTCACTATTCATAAGTTTCGTCTTTTTCTGAACTTTTGGCTTTTTGTTGAGTTTTTTTGCCGGTTCTTTTTTTCCCGTATTTGTTTGTATTATACATAATGGGCTAACATATTTTTTATTTTTAAATTTTTTAAATTTAATTATGCTAAATAAGTCTCTGTCAGCTACAGTGCTTTTTTCAGCCAGCTACAGTATTTTTAGCCATAAGCCACAAGCTTTTCAGCCGAACCGATCACCACCAAAAGATCCTCTCGTGTACCTTTGTAGAGCAAAAAATGGCCCGAAAAATGTGACTAGCGCGGGGGGAGCTGATGAATTCAATGGAAGGCTAACGACAATAAAAAGGGTAAATGCAGTACTATTATGCCAATGGAAATTATAACATATACAAAGACGGGGGACTTCCGCACAGGAGACCGCAGCCACGTCGCCCTAGCGCTCGGCCGGCCGGCGCGTGGCAAGAGAATTTGCGTACGGCCGGCCGAGGCACTTTCCTCATACTTTCTGAAAATTACGTAAAGGTCTTTTTTTCTCGCGAAAAGGTCCCTGCAAGTTTTTTCTTTAAAAAAATTTTTGGATGGCGCCCCGCGGGTTACCAAAATTACGTATAGGTCCTTATTTACTTACGTACAAGTCCTTACAAGTTCTCGATTTTTTGCAAAAAAAACCCTTTGATTTTTCCAAAATTACGCATTTGTCCTTGATTTTTTTTATGAAACTCCCTTTGAATTATCGTCTCTTTTACTTTGGTCCGCACGGTAGCTAGCGTGGCGTGCGCCGCGCTTATGCAGCTAGTTAATATAAAAAAGGAGCAATTTGTTGTAAGCTAAGAAAGACCATTATAAAAGGTTGTCTTCTTGCAAGGTGAGGTGAGACCGTGAGAGTGAAGGGGAAAACTGATTCAAGGGAACAAAGCCTTACACCACTACCAACAATTAGGGTTGGACGATTGGTAGAGCCCATCTCTGAGCCCCGCCTTGCTGGCCCTGAGCTCTCTCTTGTTGCTTCTTTTAATGGGTTTTTTGTCTCCTTGGATGTGTGCTTGTGCTCAACTGGGTGTGTAGTTCTCTGCATGAGAGAGGAGAGAGAGGGAGAGAGAGAGAAGAGACCTCTGAGCTGTTTCTTCAAGATTGGGCAGAGCTACTGTGAGAGAAAGTAAGAGAGAGCTATAGAAAGGAGAATTTTTTTGGTCAAGTTCCTTGCTTGATTCTCTTTGACCCCGGAGAGCAGCCACCAGTCCAACCAATCCTTGCTGTTCGTGTGCCCGAGTTCATAGCAATCCAGATCTGAGGCACTTGCCCGCTAGATTCCAAGATTCCGAGCACGAACTCGACAGGGAGTTCTTAGAGAAAAGGTGAAGCCTTTTTCTTCTCCCTCATCCACCATTGCCAAACTGCAAACTAAGCAAACCCGTACATGTCTTCTTGGCCTTATCTGATCAGTAGCTTCAATTGTTCTTTCTTGATCTGATTTAGTACTCTACACTGGATGATTCCTGATGCATTTGAGATAATGGGATGGATGCAACTTCTTGATCCTTACCTGCTATCCAGTTCCTGTGCATAAATTGATCTAACTCATGTTGTGTTTGGCTTCAATTGAAGAGAGGAGAAATAAGTTAAGCAAGACGGTGGAGATAAGAGAGAGGTGGGTCTCGGGATGCCGTCAAGAAACTGCGTGGAGGAGAGGGTGAGATGAGGGATGCTGGCCGCGGTAATGGACTACTTCAGGTCCTGCTGGGGCCCACGGTCTCGGGCCGGGCACCGGGGCAAGGGCTCGGACTTGGCCGGGCGGCAGGACGGGCTGCTGTGGTACAAGGACGCCGGCCAGCTAGCCACCGGGGAGTTCTCCATGGCGGTGGTGCAGGCCAATAACCTGCTGGAGGACCAGAGCCAGGTGGAGTCCGGCCCGCTCTCCATGGCAGAGCCCGGCCCGCAAGGTACCTTCGTCGGCGTCTATGATGGGCATGGCGGCCCGGAGACGTCCCGGTTCATCAATAACCACATGTTCCACCATCTCAGGGGTAAGGGGCTCTATATGTGAAAGCTATTACTGGTTATTCGCTTTTCTTCAAGTTTTGGAGGCAGTGATGATGATGCAATGATCAATTACCATCCTTGCTGTGTGTTACCTTGATCACGCGTTGCATTTGCATGAGTATGATTGCGATGATGAAAAAGGAAGTGCATTAGTATTCATTGCTTGCAAAAAAGAAGAAGAAGAAGAAATTCATCATTGGTTGAGTAGATCTGATTTAGATCCCCCCCCCCCCAAAAAGTGTATTGTATTTGCTTCTGTCTTCTGCTGATGTCTTCATGACTGTGTTGCGTTACTTATTATTGGCCTTGTTTATCTGTGCCAGAGCATGATAAACTGTTTACTTTTCAGGATTTGCAACTGAGCACAAGTGCATGTCAGCAGATGTGATCCGGAAAGCTTTCCAAGCAACCGAGGAAGGCTTCCTTTCTCTAGTCAGCAAGGAATGGCCTTTGAAGCCTCAGATTGCAGCAGTAGGCTCTTGTTGCCTGGTCGGTGTAATTTGCTCTGGGACTCTCTATGTTGCAAACCTTGGTGACTCACGTGCGGTTCTTGGAAGGCTTGTCAAGGCAACTGGTGAGGTTCTGGCCATGCAGTTATCATCAGAGCACAATGTGTGCTATGAGGAAGTTAGGCAAGAGCTGCAGTCATCACATCCTGATGATCCACATATTGTGGTTCTAAAACACAACGTTTGGCGTGTGAAGGGTCTCATCCAGGTAGTCAAAATTCTTTACTGTGGAGTCTGTGATGCACAGAAGATCAAGTTGCTAGTTTGCCACTTAAGAGTTTAGACTTGTCTAGACATTTAATTTGTTTTTGAAAGTCATCACACTTTTGACATCATCTATTGCTGTCATTATAATTCCACTTTTCTCATTGTGGGGGCATGGATAATTACTTTTGTATTTGCATTATTTCTTGTAAGTTAGTTATTAGGCAAGTCCTCATTCTCAGAGCTAAAGCTATCTGCACTCATTATAGTTACTTCTTCATAATGTAACATGCTTTTCCTATATCTCAAAAAAAAAAAATGGTAAGATATAGCTTGGAGGGCAGTATAAATGTTATCATGATGACTGATACCTCTTGTCCTCCTCCCATATGGCCATATTAGCTTAATGTTTATGCTTTCTGTAAAAGGGAATCATGCCAACCATATACAAGAGAAATCAATGCATTCTGCAAGCACACATGTTCCACTTCATTAATATATACATTTTTTTCACTTAACTGCTGTGCTAATTAACACCATCAATTACTGCCTATCAGGGATTTTTGTCATATCATATTACTTTGTATGCACAATACAACTTATGAGGTTTTTTGTAAATAATCCCCTCTTTTATTTTACATTAATATATATACAGTAAGATACTCTTCTAGCGTTTTTCTTAAAAAAAATAAACCTTTTGAGGTAAGATGATATTCTGCAGATCTCGAGATCTATCGGAGATGTATATCTAAAAAGCCCAGAGTATAACAGAGAACCTCTTCATAGCAAGTTTCGGCTTCGGGAAACCTTCAAGAAGCCTATTCTTAGTTCTGAACCTGCAATTGCTGTACACCAAATACAACCAAATGATCAATTTGTTATATTTGCTTCTGATGGGCTATGGGAGCACCTCAGCAATCAGGAAGCAGTTGACCTTGTCCAAAGTAACCCTCGTAATGTATGTGTTCTTCTCCTACACTCCAGTTTCCAAGTTTCCATGGATTGAAATCCAAATTTCTTTGAAGGCTAAATACTCTTCCATTTCATTGGATATATGATCAACATGTAGGAAGTACATGCATTTCTAATGTTGAATTACGTTATGCTTCATTTGTTTGCACGGGAGTGAATGGATGTTCATTTTTTTCACTTAAGAGGGTAAAAAGGGCGATAACTTTGATCATCTTTGAAACTTGAAGTTCCAGGGTATGCTATTCACAATGTGATAAATTTTGTACAAGAATGCTTAATATATGTTAGACAGAAAACACATTAGATTGTTGAAAGGTTACAATTATATGAACAGTCTAAACTTGCAATTGTTTTATTCCCCAAGTGTTAGAACACAAAAATGGTTAGAAAGTCTTAATAATTTTGACAATAGCTGTATGCTCGGCTGTTCTGCCACTCTTACAGATTACACCTTTTCACTGATAATTTGTTTACATATATTCATGTCCTAAGATATTTTTGTTTCAAAAAATGTCAAGTTATTCGCTGTAGTATTGATAGGTCATATGTTTCAGAGTATTGCACTTTCATGTGGATGCCTGTGTGTTCACTCGGCATAGAGTATTAACTTCTCATTCGCTCAAAATTGCCATATTATTTTGAACTCCAAGTGGCATTTCAAGCAACGGTAGTGCAACCTGGTATCGTTAAACAAGACTTAAGCTGCATGTCATTTCTAGACTACGAGGGTGTTCTTTTGAGCTGCGGCTGATAGCTTTTGGGTGCAATTTTCGACACGGTAGCGGACGGCGTAGACGCCGACGTGGATGGCATACACGGTTTCGGACTCGGGAAGCCGTTTGGAGAATCCGTTTCAAGAGGCTGTCCTATTTTGATATTTGGTTTTTGATTTCTGGAGAAGCCAAAAGCCAAAAAAAAAAAAGCGTAGCCTACTAGTTTTTCAAACTCTGCCAACTTTTGGAGTGAGATTATTTCCATCCTTTCCTGAAAAATATGTAATTTCTTTTCACCAGGGGATTGCTCGAAGACTAGTTAAAGCCGCGATGCAAGAAGCAGCCAAGAAAAGGGAGATGAGATACTCGGACCTCAAGAAAATTGATCGTGGGGTGAGGCGTCATTTCCACGACGATATAACCGTCATTGTGATATTTCTTGATTCGAATGCCACAAGCAAAGCTAGCTGGAGCAAAAGCCCTTCAGTTTCACTCCGAGGGGGCGGTGTCAGCCTCCCTGCAAATTCCCTTGCGCCTTTCTCGGCTCCCCCAGTGTTAAGCAGCACCTATTGAAGAAGCTATACTGAAAAGAACATGAACATCTACAGAGCGCAATGCAGATGGAGATGAAAGCAGCTGCCGTGGTCAAGTGTAGTGTATTCCTGCTGTGTTGCTCTTGTAAAACTGTTTAGACTTCACCTGGTAATTAGTGTACTGATAGCGAGGTATAAAATTAGATTATTCCGTAGCAACGCAATCCTTCTCCCCCCCCCCCCCCCTCCTTTTATTCTTATCCTCTCTTCACCCATGAGAGAACAGGCGGTTGTAAATTGTCCAGAACATCTTTTCGTAATTGTCCATCATGTCCCCCCTTTTTCGTGTTGATATGAAGGCTTCAAGATAATGTTGGGTGCATGACTTGTTGAGATCTAAACTTTTAATGATCTGTAGCAGGTTGCTCTCAAGGTAGGTACCGAGCGCAACTTCGGTTTATAACTTTGGGCGCATGACTTGACCTCTCGAGGTTGATCAGGTTCATGGTTTCTCTGAAACAGCAATAAACGTCATTTTACTGACATGAAACAGACATTACACAGATTTTGTGACCCTGAAAGGCTCTTCGCTGGAGGTCGGCACACGAGTGCGAGTAAGAGGGAACAGCGGAGGAGCACACCTCTGATGCGGTGAGCTGGATCAGGAATTGCCCAGTTGGGGATCCACAAAAGTAGGTTTAGCTTAGCTCATATCCAAATTCCAACCTCAAGACAAGGATGATTGGCTAAGAGTTAGGCTTGTTTGCCAAAGAATTCAATTATCTGATTGGACCTTTTCTCCTATGGGTGTTCGTATTAGCTTTTACTATTGTTTTTAACTGTGCCTTATAGATTTAGCTAAAAATATATAGTAGAGTTTAAAGAAGTAGTTATGCAAGAAAAGAACGAGAGGTGAAAAAAAGTAAGAGAGACCCGTGCGCGTGACCGAAGTGAGAGAAATGAAGTGAGTGATGCACCCGTGACCCTTCTACCTTATCCCCGGAGTGAAACGGTAGCAAGAGAAGTAAAACAACTACTTCGACAAGAGAAGTAAAAAAACTACTTCGAGAAGCCAAATATTCGTATTTATTTTTTATTTTTCTAAGTAGAAATCAATACGAACAAAGTCATAGTAAGAAATGACTAACAGATGGTGCAGAATACACAGGACTTCTAAAAAGCGGACAAACAATCAGTAGAGTTAGGTTAGGTTTTGGGGTAAGGAAAACTAAAGTTGAAAGCTATCTCCAACAAATACTCCATTAATCATGTTAAGCACCCAGTGTCACAACTCGTCATTATCACATAGATACAAAGCAATCAAAACAGAAATAGATACTACAAATACCATCGAACCTCATCATTTTAATTTGTAAGCCATTGAAATCCTGATAAACTAAAGAGAAAATTTTCAGATTCAACTTATTGACAGAACTGCAGCTGTACACAAAGTTCATTGTAAGGGTTTGGTCAGATGACAAAGATCTTCAGCTAGAAAACCAGCACTTGTTCGAAGTAGTTTGATGCCTTTAGGCCCTTTACTACATTGCAAAGGATTAACGGTGTAGTTTTATGTCAGAAAGTGAAATTCACAATCCATACAAGTTAATAAAAAGGGAGAGTGAAATTGAGATCAAGAAGAGTAGATACAAGTGATCTTTAAAGTAAGGATGGAGATGTTGATGTATTGTTTGCTATACACAGCTGCTTCCCATCTTTTGTGGAAAAGATGCATTTCCCTGACTCCTTAGAGCTAATCCATTCCAGTTAATTACAGGTCAGGCTGATAGATTGTTCTTAGATCCTATCCTACCTAACAAACAGCGATACCAACAATTGGGAGAACAGAATAAATTCACTGACAACGACAGTGGGGGAGTGGATGCCTAGAAAGGGCACGATATCAACCTGCAGCCAATTCTCCACAGCAGATCCAACTGTCGCACCGACTGCAAGTCCGCCGACGGTAATCAATGCAGCCTTACCTGCACAATGGACCACAAATGTTCATGCCATTCTAAACCGACGCAGGAAGGTTGGCACAAGAGCAGCAGTAATCAAAGATATTGGACCAGGTTTCCTCCCACACGTAAACAGTGTCATAACAAGCACAAAAGCAGGTAGGTGGTTTGTGGACTTATGTCAGCCAGATCCCCACATGCTCACTCACTAGCAACTTTGTAGGCAAGCAATTCAAGAGCAAAGGTAGTACAGAGATTAAATAGCTGCAAGATCAAGTCAATTAACTACAAAACTATAACTCTTCAATGTAAAGGATGGTGGATAT
Source organism: Dendrocalamus latiflorus (assembly GCA_017311315.1). NCBI lineage: Eukaryota > Viridiplantae > Streptophyta > Magnoliopsida > Poales > Poaceae > Dendrocalamus > Dendrocalamus latiflorus. The sequence continues at coordinate 8,373,831 of CM029621.1, forward strand.
CAGAGAATGCTCATCTTACAATCACATGAACTACAAACGAAAAGGATTTTGGATCTCTAAGCAAGCTTATCTCTAGAGCAACTCTGAAAGAACAAATCATTGTTTTGATCAAGGTTCCAAAACCTGGAACCGGGAGAAATCCCGGCCGGCGGCCGGTAACGGAAACCGGTTACCGAAAAAACCGGCAAAAAACCGGTCACAATTTGAAAATCAAAACTTGAATTTTGGGATGTTTTGAAACCGGTAACCGGAAAAACCGGCAGGTAAAAACCCGCTAAAATTAGAAGATCAAAAATTGATACCGGCCGGTTTTTTTGGGTTACCGCCTTACCGGTCTCCACTGGTAGAAATGGTAACTGGCGGTTACCGGTCGGTAACCGCCGGGATTTTGAACCCTGGTTTTGATTTATTATGTTTTCACTTGGAGTATGTACAACCCCCAAGTAGAGTAGAATCTAATTCTTTGTTACAACAATAAATGGAGCACTGGATTTGTTTCTGATGGACAAACACTAGGTATCTCTTTAAAGTTTGCACAAACTTTTACTTTCACAGGAGCCCGTATGTCTCTGAACCAACTTTTATTTTCATCTGAAGCCCATACAATGGTCCATATGGCATATGCAATACAATTCGAAGGTGCACACTAAAGGACAATTAACCATGCAAAAAGGATGATACAGCATGTTTGACCTGGCTTCTCATGTATATCTTGGGAAACCCCTGTGCCTTATCTAAAATGCTGATATTGCATGAGACATACTAGCACTGAATAATGACAACAATACAATACATCTTATTGGCCAGCATAACCTGATGATAGTAATCCCTGCTTAATCATCGTTACAGCCAACAAGGATTAAATGGCATTGGATCAAGGACCTTGGTATATGAGCAGTGAAACCTCTTGTTTCTGTTTCTCTATTCTTGGATAAATATCTATATGATGAATTTCATGGTCTATTCCATCTTCTCAGCAAAACATAGGGGGGAAAGTAGTTCTTAAGAAAACTACCATGCCAAGATTGCTTTAAAAAGATACAAAATAATAAAGGCTCTGCATATAACAACAGACTGGTTTATGTTAAATGACTATTGCACCAAGGTGAAAAAAACCCAGCTTTACCAAAAAGGTTAATAATGTAATTGATAATATCACTAGTAATATAGGACACATTGCGAATTCAAAAGTAGTTTAGAATAGTGTTTCTATGTCTTTCCTATAGAAATCAAACAGGATTTAAAGCAGTGATTTACAGAACCTAAGAACAGCATGTCCAAAATGCACTAAATGTAAAACATCATACAAAATAAAATTGAGGAAGGAGCAATTTACCTAAGTTCATATTTTTCTTTGTCAGGAAATACAATGAAGCACCGAATCCTGTTGCTAAGATAAATCCAGGCACATCAGGGCTGGTGTACACTGATGGTAAAGATGTTGAGCTTCCACTAGCATAAGTGAAAACCATGAGTGCACCATAAACACATGACTGGATGCCCAAGCTGCTCGAAGATGGAGTCTCAAATGTCACAGGCACATTCTTCATGGTTGCCTGCACCCACTGCGGGACAGTGCCTGTTCCTGCACTTTTAACAGGTTTAACATCAGCGAAGCGGATGCTGCTATCAACAACCTTACCAGCCCTCCGCTGCGAAAAGCTCTGCATAAGCAGCATGTCATAGGCAGCCTCAACCTGGAATGAAACAAGAAATGGGGTCAAACATGGCATCAGGGATGCGTTTGAGATTGGATGTTAGAACATGTGTTGGGACATCTATAACAGATGCTGCCAACAACTTAGCAGCCTGTGAAACCGTCTTGAAAAAGACAGGTCAGAAATTGGGCAAGGACATGAGTAACAGCCGCAAGCAAGAGTACTTATCAAGAGGACGACTTGCACAAGAAAACAAGAATGAATTGCAACTGGTTCTCTGGAACAAGAAAGGCTACAAAGGCCACAAATTCACAGTTAAGTTACGTAAAAAAAAAGAGCAGTAGAAACTTGTAGAAACGAAGATACAAAAGTTTACACTCCTTTGTTCCTATGAACCGAGTGACTAGTCCAAAAATGGCAATACATATTATGATATGATCACCTCCACCATGGTCCATGGATATACAAACAACGTCACCTCTTTAGGCTAACGCACTGCATATCAAATCTAGATTATTTTAACAGCCCCGATTCGCATGGAATCAATGATCAGCCAATCCACCACCAAATGGTCCAAATTAATGATCTACCTAAAGGCATAACTTTTTTCACAATATAAGGAACTCGCCTTTGGGGAAAAATATAAAGAAATAGATTATAAACAGATTTTGCTTCTGGACTTGAAAAGTAAGATACATCACCACAATTCACATCGTTTCTTGCATTGCTGATTGATTAAGGCGGCTTCTCGTAAGTAAATTAGCAACTCATCGGAATTACCAAGGACCCTTTAAAGAATCTCCCTTTCTCCTGATTCCAGGGAAAGGCGAGCGCGAAAGGAACAATAAAGAGTGGAGCAGAATTTTCCGGGACCTGGGCGACGGCGTCCTGGTCGTCCTTGCAGGAGGCGAGGACGGCGTTCTTGGCGCGCAGGATGTCGTCGAAGGACGCGCCCTCCGCGACGCCGAGCAGCTTCAGCGCGCTCTCCACCGTCATCTCGAACGGCGCCGGCGACGAGTCGTCCGCGCGCGACGCCGCCAAGCGCTGAGGCGGCCGACGCTGCGAGCGGGGGACGGCGGCGCAGCACCGCGCCCCGGAATAGGCGGTGGAGGCGGGGGACTTGCGGAGGAGGGACCCACCGCCGCCGCCGCCGTTCAGGGAGAGGGCCGTGGCCGTGGCCATTTTCTTTGGCTGCGCTCGCTCGGAGTTGGAGCCTGTGTTGGTGCTCTGTTGCTGTGTGCGTCTGCTTCTGGCGTTCGCGGATGGTGGCGTTAAGATTTTTTTAACGGTGTGGGTGTTGGCACGTAGGCTTATAGTTTTTGGTTTATAATTTTTAAATTTTGTTTATTTGTGAGAGATAATACATAAAAAATAGTTACATAAGATTTTGACTGATATAGTTAAATTCGGTATAATATCTACTGTAATTTACTTGTAGACCCATCTTAATAAACCATACAATTTGAAACTCAAAATATATGCTTTGCTCAGCGTGTACATATTGCAAAACTTAGATGTCATTATCATTTGTCTGTATAGTTACAACATATTGTAGTCTATGAACATAAGCAAAATGGTAGTAGGAGAATTATGTATTCAAAATGGTAGTAGGAGATTATGTGTTCTTACACCACTTTTTGACAAATAAAAATGGATAACTGGACCTGTTGTTGCTAGAGGCGGAGCTACGTCTCGAACCGCTGAGGCAATGGCCCGAGGCCTATATCACGTTTTCTCACTACAAACACTGTAGTCTAAGGAAAGGAGTTGGGCCTCCTGCACTCTCTATGGACTAGGTACGAGGCTGACTGGCTACACCCTTAGTTGTTGCCTCTTATTTGCAATGCATGTAGTGTATTTTTCAAGCAGTCTTCTAATCCTGTACTCCTCTGAGGCTCTGAGGCAACATTCATATGGCAGTGTCTTTTTGTCAAGGCGCACCATAACTTCTATAGAGGATTTTGTTATTTGTTCACTGTTGCGGATGTCTACCTCATGAATCACTCCAGCTTCCTCAGTAGTTCATTCTGAAGCAAGAAGTCGCTAAGCAATATGTTTCCAAAAGTACAAGACCTTGTTTAGATAGGTTTAGCTTCATCTTAGTTAAGCCACCCAACAACAGCTGTGCCTATCGAACAGGGCAATATATATTAGGCTTTCTTTTAGAGAACCTTAAGTTATATTTATATCGATAAGTTGAAACCACTTTATATATAATTATATAAACTAGTTTATCAGACAATATATCCTATGCACTCAAATTTAGGGTGCACTCACGCTGTACCTCAATTAATTGTCACAAAAAATTTCGAGAAAATTTCTATATGTATTCTATGATTTACTCCATCTATATATAAAATTTTAAGTTCAGATTTATTTTATGTTAAGAGCGGCAAAAAGAGAAATTTTGATAAATTTGAACGGTTAACAGTTGTCAGATTTCTCTCTCTTTTTTGTTACCGTTAACATATAATAAATCTGAAGTTGAAATTTTATGCATCATTAAAGTAAGTTTAGATATACATATAGAATTTTTTTTGAAATTTTTTATGACTTTTTTAGTTAGGTGCACTGTGAATGCACCTTAAACTTGAGTTCATAAGATATGTTGCCAGCTTATCGGAAGCTAAGCCTGCCTAAAGATGTGATGTAATGAAACGGAGATGTATTTATCTCTCTCTGTTCTCATCTTTTTTTTCAGGAGAAAGTGCATAGGACATATGTCTCCCTCCTCGAAACAAAAGCATATAATCTTATGTTCACTTTTTTGCTTGAGAAAATTTGATAGAACATATACCTAAGGTGTACAACGAACAACATTGGAATCAAATTCCATCGGCACCAAGTATCCCAAGCACCTGTGTCAAATCTACAACCAGTAGTCCATATAATATATTTTCCTTTAATTAAATTAATCGGACAGATTTTATATAGTAATTCTTGGCACGGATCTCGGAGTTCAAGAAGCCGTACAGATAGTATCCTGTGAACATCTGTGAACATCGAAGAAAAAGCTTACCTTTTTCCATCAAAACATATTTGTAAAAATACGGAACCCAATCGTTGCATAAAAATTTCTCATGCACCGTCCCCACCTCACAGCGACACACACCACGACATGGGTAAATGCATGGTGACATGGCTCCGCCACCTCCTCCCTCCCATGATCCGGAAATAAATTCTATGTGGGAGGACTTTGAAACCCTTCTCTTGAGGTTCCTTCTTTGATTTTTTGCCAAGTGGTAGTCACGAATCTCAAAGCAACTAATCTCTCTTCTCCAACCTCGAGCCATCCCCTTTGCTCCTCCTCTCCTCCCACCCACCGCCCGCCCCTCCTCTCCTCCCACTCGTCACTCGCCTCCGCCCCTCCTCTCCCTGAGCAGCCGTTCGCCTCTGCCCCGATCCGCCGCCCCTCTTCTCCCCCATCGTCGCCCCTCCTCCCCTCCGAGATGCCGCCCGCCTTTGCCCCTCCTCTCCTCCAAGCCACCGCCTGCCTCCGGCCCTCCTCTCCCCTTAGCTGTGGTCGAATCGGCTATGGTCGAACTGGTCATGGTTGAACTAGCCGTGGAGAGGAGGACCGGAGGCAGGCGGCTAGGAAGAGAGGAGGGGAGGTGGCTCGAGGCAGAGGCGAGCAGCACCTCAGGGGAGAAGAGGAGCAGCGGGTGACGGATCAGGGTAGAGGCAGCCGGCTGCTCGGGGGAGAGGAGGGGCAGATGCGGGCGGTGGGTGGGAGGAGAGGAGGGGTGTCAGCACTGCCGGAAGCCTCTAGGGTCGAGAGGTTGAATTCTCTGGCGCTGGGGTCTTCGTTCAGGCGCTAGCATTTGGGTAGCAGTCTATGGAGGAGTGTTGAAGAAGAAAAATTGATTGCTTTGGGATCTGTGTAACTGTCACTTGACAAAAACAAAAACTAAGTAGATGTTTTAAAAGGAGGGTTTTAAGGTCGAAATTTGGACGATTTTGGCACTGTTGCTACCGCAAATTCCAAAAATAGCGCCGGTGTAAACAAAATTCCAAACATAGCCCCCAGCCGACTGCACCATTTAACGGGGAGGCGACACGTGTTAATGGTGCGGTCGGGGAGCGCACGATATGGAGGTGGTGCGGGCCCCGACCGCACTATTTGCCCTGACATGACCGAGTGGTGCAGTCGGGGACCGCACCACCTCCATGTCGTGCGCTCCCCGACCGTACCATTAACACGTGTCGCCCCCCTCCCCCCGTTAAATGGTGCGGTCGGCTGGGGACTAGATTTGAAATTTTGTTTCCACCGGCGCTATTTTTGGAATTTGAAGGATCAACAGAGCCAAAAGCGTCCAAATTTCTTTAAGGTCCACCAATAGGATGGTTTCCCCGTGACGTAGGCAGCCAGCCGCACTCGTCCGTCCACGCAGCCTTGTGCCGTCCCCCACGACGACGGCATTGCATCTCATCGGCATATATTTGGCGGCCAAAAAGCTAGGGTTTCGCGCCCGTGTCGTGCACGCTCCCCGATGGGCCCGTACGCGCCGCCGCCGGACGCCGCCGGCGGGGAGCCGGAGGCGTGGTACGGCAGCATCCAGTACCTCGTCAACATCTCCGCCGTCGGCGCCGCCTCCTGCGTCCTCCTCTTCCTCCTCGTCAAGCTCCGGTTCGATCACCGCCGCATCCCGGGGCCATCCGCCCTGGCCGCCAAGCTCCTCGCCGTCTACCACGCCACCGCGCCGCAGATCGCGCTCCACTGCGGCGCCGACGCCGCCCAGTTCCTCCTCTTCGAGCGCGCCTCCTTCCTCGTCCTCGCCGCAGTCGCCGCCGCGGCCGTCGCGGCGGCCCTTCCGCTCAACCTCCTCGCCGGGGACGCTGCCATCGCTGACCAGTTCGCGGCGACGACCATCTCCCACATCCCCAAGTCCTCCCCGCTCCTCTGGCTCCACCTCCTCCTCACCGCTGCCGTCGTTGCCATCGCCCATCTTGGCATCTCTCGCATGGAGGACGCCCTTCGCATCACCCGCTTCCGCGACGGCAACGGCAACCCCAGCGACCCCAACCCCAGCTCCGTCGCCGTGTTCACTATCATGATCCAGGGCATCCCCAAGACGCTGGCGGCCGACAAGACCCCGCTCAATGATTACTTCGAGCACAAGTACCCTGGCAAGGTGTACCGTGTCATCTTGCCCTTCGATCTCTGCACGTTGGAGTATCTTGCCGAGGAGTGGGGAAAGGTCCGGAACAAGATGTCTTGGCTGGAAGCAAGGATGGACGCTCGCAACCTGTTTGATGAATTTGTGCATGATGAAGCAGCGCAATCAGAAGCACATTGGTTTGTGAGGAGATGCAAAGAGCTGTGGGCAATGGCGGCGGAGAGGTTTGGGTTTACTGATGAGGAAAGGCTAAGGAAGTTGCAGACTAAGAAGCTTGTGCTTGGGAGCAGGTTGTCGGATTATAAGGAAGGGTGTGCACCCGGTGCTGGCATAGCTTTCGTGGTGTTTAAGGATGTGTACACGGCAAACAAGGCTGTGAGGGATTTCCGGATGGAAAGGAAGAAGACACCAATTGGCAGGTTCTTTCCGGTGATGGAGCTCCAGCTTGAGAGAAGCCGATGGTCTGTTGAGAGGGCTCCCCCGGCTTCAGATATCTACTGGAATCATCTAGGGCTGAGCAAGACCTCACTAGGGTTGCGGCGGATTGCAGTCAACACCTGCCTCATTTTAATGCTCTTATTCTTTAGTTCACCCTTGGCAATCATTAGTGGGATGCAAAGCGCAGCGCGAATCATCAATGTGGAGGCTATGGATCATGCCAAATCATGGCTTGTCTGGCTTCAAGGCTCAAGCTGGTTCTGGACCATAATCTTTCAGTTTCTTCCTAATGTTCTCATTTTCATGAGCATGTATATTATCATCCCATCAGTATTGTCGTACTTCTCCAAGTTTGAGTGCCATCTGACAGTGTCAGGTGAGCAGAGAGCTGCATTGCTGAAGATGGTTTGCTTCTTCCTTGTTAATCTCATTCTGTTGCGTGCGCTGGTGGAATCGTCACTTGAAAGTTGGATACTTAGCGTGGGGCGGTGCTACTTAGATGTTGTTGATTGCAAGCAGATTGAACAATACTTAAGCCCATCATTTTTGTCAAGATCATCACTTTCTTCCCTTGCATTCTTGATCACAAGCACCTTTCTGGGAATATCTTTTGATCTGTTGGCTCCAATTCCTTGGATAAAGCATATACTGAAGAAATTTAGAAAGAATGATATGGTCCAATTGGTCCCTGAAGAAAATGAGGACTACCAAATGATGCATAATGCTGAAGAAACAAATAATTTGACAGCACCTCTAATGTCTGAGAGAGAAGACAGTGGCATTCTGAATGGTATTGAGGGGCACGATCTTTCCTTGTACCCAATAAACCGGAGCTTCCACATGCCAAAGCAGAAGTTTGACTTTGCGCAATACTATGCGTTTGACATTACGATATTTACACTCACAATGATCTACTCGCTGTTCGCTCCGCTTGTGGTTCCTGTTGGTGCAGTATACTTTGGCTACCGTTACCTTGTGGACAAGTACAATTTCCTGTTTGTGTACAGAGTAAGAGGATTTCCTGCAGGCAATGATGGGAAACTGATGGACAGGGTGCTGTGCATCATGCAATTCTGTGTTATCTTCTTCCTTGCTGCCATGTTGCTCTTCTTTGCTGCCCAGGGTGATTCCATGAAGCTACAGGCTATATGTACTCTTGGGCTGTTAGTGTTCTATAAGTTGCTGCCCTCTAGAAGTGATCATTTCCAGCCATCCTTGTTGGAAGGGATGCAGACAGTTAATAGCTTTATAGATGGTCCAACGGATTATGAAGTTTTTTCACAACCTGACCTGGATTGGAATCTGTATCAATCCTGAAGAAAAACTCAAGGTTAATACACACTTGTTTCATTACAAAGTCATCTAGTATCACCTGAGCTTCTCAATGTACCACTCTCATCCTTTTTGTACAGTTTTGTAGGTTAACTCCTTTTTTCTTCTAGTTGGGTTTCTTTTGTTGGAAATGACAAGCACTTACTGTTTAGATCATGAAGGTTTCTATCTAAAATTCCATGAGAAGAAAATACTAAACATTTGTCCTACACGATCTATTCATCTTCTTGAGGGTTTTTGTGATTACCTCCTCGTAATGCAAATGCCCTTATTACCAGCAGATATATCAATGCATGCCAGATTTATTGTTCTCATCTTCTATGTGGTAGGAATTTCCAATTATAAATAAAGGCGTCTAGAAGAGAGACCTATTTGTTTGTTTGAGATTTAAGAGATTTTACTACTGAAAACTACACTGTGTGTCGTGAGTTGTGACAGGCAAACTATGGCATAACTTTTGAAGTTTTGATTTAGCTTCCCCAATCATTAGTAGCATGTAGAACAAGTAAAGGGTACTGATATATCATAATTTTTTTTATATCCCAGTTCTAGGCTTTTCCCCCGTTTTCTTTATCTTTTCCCATTTATTTGTTTGGTCATTTGGTAACTTGCTGCGGATCCACAGACTACAGTCCACACCTTTTCCCTGCGTTCTATTGTATATTGATGCTTTCGCTGAGATGGATATATTGCGAATTGATATTTGTGTCTTAGGCCTTCTTCTTTTTCAGCTTTTAAATAAAGTGTTTTTTCAAGATTGGGTCTACTAGTTAATTCTAGTACATATTGTACCGACTTTATTAATATTGGCAAAAACTGCATGTGAGTTTCTATTATTTTATAATCTCTCGTATGAACAACCCAAAAGCCACAAGCCGCAGCCAAAAGCTAAGGGCCTGTTCTTTTTGGCTGCGGCTTGTGGCTTTTGGCTGCGGCTTGTGACTTTTGGGCTGTTTGTACGAGAGATTACAAAATAACAGAAATCCACGTGCGGTTTTTGCCGATATAAATGAAGTCAATAAAGTATGTACTACAATTAACTAGTAGATCCTGTCTTGAAAAAATACTCCGTTTAAAAGCTAGTTACTGTAGAAAAGCCGAAAAGCAGCTTTTAGAAGCTGAAAAGAACAGGGCTATAAGCTTCAGCCAAAAAGAACATGCTCTTATTTGCCTCTTTTGGTTATGAGAGCTATGAGAAGATGATACAATGCTGAATCTGGTATTATGCAGCTTGACCAACCTTAGGTCATCCTGCACCTGATTTGTATACTGTTTGTATGTATGTGAAGTCCATCCGTTATGTTTTCATTGGAGTTGGAACAATACATCGCAGATGCGTTTCATTCCTAATCTTTATGTAGTGTTTGCTGCAACCTGCTCGCTGTCGTAAAGTTTTTTTAAGGGCGCTTCAGTAAACTTATTATGAATGCCATTCTTGGGCTTTATCTTTTCACTTGTTGCTCTGTTTTGGCACCGGTTGTAGTGCAGTCTGTGCTTGCAGCTATATGTAGCTTGCAATGCTAAACTCTTCGCAAGAGAGGTCGAGACAATGGTTTCTGTAGCTTGATCAAGGTGTTCAAGAGATTCAACATTTCAACGTCAGAACGCCTTAAATTTATTATGCCTCTTGTTTCTGGAAAAAAAAATCGTGACTGCGATACGTGAATGATGCGAGTGTGACCCGGAGGAATCAGGAATCCGCGGGAGATACGGATCTGGAAGCGCGGCCCATGTTGGCCGTCGTGGGCCAGCGGCACAGCGAGGGTTGCAGCCACTCATCTTGCGGGATTCCGATTCCCATTCCTCTCTCCAATCGCTATTCCATCCTCATTCCCCATTTCCCCGCTCCTCTGCTAGGGTTTTTTGGCGGCTTCCCTTTGGCGTCGGTGGTCCTCTGCAACTCTGTCCTCTCTGGCTCAATGCCATTTGTATTTCCAAGGTTTTGGTGAATGCGTCTAAAAAAAGGTTTTGGTGAATGTCTTTTACACCATCTTCAGACGGTGCAGTGTTAATTTTGCAAAATGCACATCCAAATAGGGTTTGTAAATTTGCATAAGAAACTATTTCCAGCTAAGTCAATGTGCCAACCAAACAATAATAATATTCAAATCATAAGCCAACTCCGTTCTAATAGAATTGCCAGAATCAGGAACACTACCAATGTAACCCCTCGTGCTTTGCTATTTGTTCCCTACCAGCAGTCGATTGTTTTTTCTTAAAATATTAGTCCAATGCCAGTTAGGCTTGTTCAAGGCCCGGGCCCGGCCTCTCGGCTCGGATCAACAGGGCCTAGCATGCATTTTCCGGTAGCCTCTATTTGTTTTACAAGTAAAATATCATTTTAATTATTTTCATCATAAAATGTTATATTTACAACTATTCTATTATTTCTATCGTTCTTTTTAAAAGAAAAACTATCCTATAGTATACCGTCTAAATTCCATTCGGTGGAATAGGATCCAACCATTGGATTAAAGCGTTGTAGCATCTAAGAAGCCGTCGATGGATTCAACTTTATCCATTTGCTTAAGCTCCTTCCCAATTCCTCTCTCTCGCGCTCCTTATTTCCAGCCTCCGCTCCCTCTCGCTCCTGTCCACCGCTCCCTCGCTCTCTCTCTCTCTCACCCTCTCTTGCGCAATGGGCAACAGGGGCGCCATTGCCAACGGGTTCATCGTGCCCCCCGATGTAGAGGGAGGCCAGAGATGCGATGGTTCGACGTTGGGCGGTGACAGAGGGTAGGATTGTGAGATGAGGGTCAAGACTCAAGAGAATGTTAGATTGGATAGGATGACCAATGAAGGAGGGGGAGATGACTGTGCGGCGAAGCAATAATCTCATAGCTGGCTGCGGGGGAATAGAGAATGGGGGGAGGGCGCGGAGGAGGCACTCAGAGCTGTTGCCAGCTCTGGGAAATAGAGAGGAAGAGGCGGAGTGGCAGAGGTAAAGAGGGGCTAGCTGTGAGCGTCTTTGACGGTACCATTTTGGCTATTAGTTTTTTTGGGACCTTGGCCCAAAAACTTGGGCTTGAGCCCGACAATTTAACAGGAAATTAGGCTCCCCCGTTCCATGGTCGAATTACCATATTGGCCCTCCCTCCATCTCCCGGCTTCTTCCATCGAATCCCCTCCCTCAAATCCCAAGCCGCCGCCGAACCCACCGCCGCCGAAGCCGAACCACGCCTCCGCGAACTCCTCTCTCTTCCTTCTCGTCCTCCTCCTCCTCCTCCCCTCTACTCGTTCGACGTCGAGTGGAGATCCATCCGGACTGATTCCTTTTGTTGGTAAGCCCTAACCTGCTTGGATTGATTCCACTTTGATCTAGTTTCTTCTGGTCTTTTCCGTGAGCAATCGAATCCAAATCTAGTTTCTCAAAGAGCCTTGTTTCGAAGACTAGTTTCTTGATAATTAGAGGTGGTATCCAGTTCACCATGCCATCACTCCTCCCGTTGACTGATCATGGTATTAATGTTTTTCTTCGCAGATTGGACGTCGAATTGCTACATTCAGGAAGGATGAGCAAAGGCCCAGTTCCATTCCTTAACATTGGGAAGAGAGCAAAAGGTTAGCAATCACCTTCCTCTCAAGTATTGCAGCTCATAGTTCTTTGTTGTCATACTGCATGCCATGTTATGCATTTTGCCTATCATTTTCTGATCTGCTGCGTGCCTTGATATCGATTCTGTTGTGACTGGTCATGAGAATGCAGTGTATTTCTTGGTACGGAGTTCTTGTTATCTTTCTTGTTAGACTGTAGTGTATGTCCTGTGAGGTAAATAGGGTGGGCTTAGAATCCACTGCACTTGGCTTTGCTGGGTGTCAGTGGATTTATATGATCAGCATTGGATGCCTGATGCTCTCAGTTATCTTTTCAGTTGAACATGCATTTCGTGTGTAGTCCCATAGAGAACTGCCAACTATAAATTGTAATGTCATTGCTGTGATCTGCATGGATTGATTATGGACAGAAACAACAGCTCAATTCTAAGCAAGCCCTATCAATCACTGAATATTATAAGGGTGGTATCACATCTATTGAACTGTCCCCACTGTTTCATATTTATTTGGAATAATTACTTTTGTGCGCTTTGATCTGATGTGGTTTGACAAGTGCGGAATTGTGGATAAATGTTAAGCCCGGTTTTATGTGTTACCAAGCTTTCCTTTGGTTCTATTTTTTGTGTCACCTTAATCTATTTACACTTCCTGCTAACTCATATTTGTTTATTACTCCTTACAGATCTTTTGTACAAGGACTACAATTTTGACCAAAAGTTTTCTTTGTCGACATCTAGCAATTCTGGTTTGGTAAGACATTCATGCTTTTATGTATCACGTTACCCCTTCCAGAAATTTTATGAAGATATGTGCTCACAACTTGTATTTTTATCATAGGGTGTCACAGCCACTGGTGTGAAGATCAATGAACTCTTCATCGGTGACATGCAGACACAACATAAAAGCAGTAGAACCACCATTGATGTTAAAATTGACAGTGATTCTAAAGTAAGTCCTTGTAAATTTGTGTTATGTACCTTTAGTTTTCTTTGTGAGCCTGGCTTTATTTATGTGCAAAGCCTACAATATAGCATGAATGATTGTTTTCTGGAACAGGGACTGTTAGTTTTAGCATTGTTATCATTACATATCTTGGTATCAGGAGATTACTTACCATATAGTAAGGAACTAGGGATGCATTTATAGGAGAAGATAGTAAGCAGCAAATACAGTGCTAAAACATTCCACAAGTAGGGTATATGTTTTAATTTAGCTGGTGTTAAGACATCTGAAATTGATGAATATATATTAAACAGGATGGACTTTCATTTTTAGGATATAAAGGATTTGCCGACTTAGACAACCAGCGGATTTCTGAATGTGAGATTTAGACACATGCTGGTTGCCACACCATGCCTATGCAGCTGCACTTGTGCATCTATAATAACTCAGTGCTGCATTTCTGCTTTTAATTTAGTCCTTGATCTTCCTAATTTATGTCATGTCAGAGTTGGACATCGTTTTGTGTACCTTAGTAGAGTCACCTCTTTTGCAGATGTCAACCACAGTCACTGTTGATGAAGTACTCACTGGTTTGAAGACTTCATTCAGCTTCAGGGTTCCTGATCAAAAGTCAGGGAAGGTTGGTATACTTTGAATCTATTTTTTTTTATGTAAAGGAGGAATATTAGTTTTACTGAAACATGGAGGTTAGTAGTGCAATACGTTCAGCATGTCTAGGTGTACTATATTTGATGCTTTCTCATGTTATGTTTGCTGATTACCTCAATGGCTTAGAGCCAACATTTTCATCCTCTAATTTTCTGTAGTATATTAAACTTTTGAACGTTTTGCTAGTACTTACTACTGTTCATTGACAGCTTGATTTACAATACCTTCATGATCGCTTCGCACTGAATTCTACCATTGGTTTGACATCGACACCTTCGGTCGAGCTGGCAGCAACTGTCGGCACAAAGGAGCTTAGTGTTGGTGCTGAGGTTGGATTTGACAGTACTTCAGCTTCTGTTACTAAGTACAACTCGGGGATTGGCTATAACAAACATGATTTCTCTGCTGCCTTACTATTGTAAGTTTTGCAAGTTTCTGCTTTGTTTAGACATATGACAACCTGCATGTACGTGTTGTTCCAATATCATAGTCAATTACATCTTTGATCTCTGTTTGCAAAAGTTAATCCATATGTTTGTTCTGTAATACTTGAAGCATAACATAGAAGAACTAGAGTTCTGCCCTTAATAGATTCCGAACTTCCAAAGCAGAAGCTCCAAGTTAGCTGAACTTATTGAGTGGTAGCTAGTTAAAAGAATATGTATAGCACACCATACTGGTACTAAGGCAACAACATGATATAATATATTGAGATGTAAGTCTCCAGTCCAGTACTATGAACATTTGTGATGCTATGTTTGTTGGTCTTTGGACAATTTATATGTAATATGTTGTTCTTTATGTCTTTCCCATATCTGAAATCTTTTGCAAGTTCAATCAATGAAAGCATTTTCCTTAAGTAACCTCTCTTTTACCCCTGCACTAACAAATATTTCAACATTTTTGCTACATAGGGCTGATAAAGGGGAGACTTTAAAAGCTTCCTATATTCACTTGTTCAACCCAACAAATGGTGCTGCAGTGGCAGCTGAGGTAACACACAAGTTGAAAACAAAGGAGAATTATTTCACCATTGGGAGCTCTCATACTCTTGATTCTTCCACATTGCTGAAGACAAGATTTAGCAATAGTGGGAAAGTTGGGCTTCTCTGTCAGCATGAGTGGAGGGCCAAGTCCTTTGTTACTCTTTCTGCTGAGTATGACCCCAAAGTGGTAAGTTCGCCTTCAAGATTTGGCGTGGCCATAGCTCTGAAGCCTTGAAGGGTTGGATCACCTCCTGTACAACAGTACAACTGTTGCATACTCCTTTCATTCCCATATGCATTGGTCATTGGAGCCATACTTGCCAAAGCTCTCATCATTTTTTGCCCTTTTGGTAACAATCTTGTCCAAAGAAACATTGTCTTGGAGTTGGGACTTAGTTTTGTGGAGTGCTTCCATTAACCAACTTCACTGAGAATTGAAAATATACAGAGGTTTGTATTAGCACAATAGCTTTACTCATTTGCTGCTCCACGAAGTTATTCAGTGTTCACTTCACACCTTCAAACTAGTCACGCGGACTATTAGAAGAATCTCATGGAAAGAGACCATTGTTAGCTTGTTGCTGAGCAACTGAGAGTCGGAAGAATATGTTTTAAGACCTGCATTTTTCTGTGATGCATTTTGTCATGTTCAATGACGTCTCCCTTTGTTATCTTTCAAAGTATTAACACATTTTTCGTGTCCAATGGAGTCAGAGACTCCACATAAGAATTGCCACCCATAAACGCTTTAGAAATTGTATGTTATTGTAAGTTTATGATGCTCTGATCTGCTTTGGATATGCTGTGCTACAAAGAGAAGTATATCAGAAGTCGGAGACGGGAACCTGTCATGAATCCCATAATTTGTGTGGGTGCAGGTGTTCCCTGCTTGTGGTTGTGGGACTGGGCGGCAAAGGCAGAGCGAGCAGCCAGGGCACACTGCTGGCTTATCAGGTTTCTAAGCGCGCTCGCGCTCTAACGGCCGGACGAGTGCGTGCGCCTGTGGTCTTCTCACTTGGCCCGGGGCTCTCCACGCTCCCCTGCCTCCTGCCCCTTTCTCGACGTCCCCAACTCTATCCTCCCACCCGTGCTACAGCCGCCTCCATCACTGAAGCCACCCCAGCCCACACTGACAAGTCAGGTTCAGTGAGAGGGACGGGGGCCCTGAAAGTGGCGAGCTCCGTTGTTCTCCGGCCACGCGCGCTGTCGCACAGGCTTCATCCGTCCCCTCGTCGTCCTCGCGCGGCGGCTACGCGCCGGGCAATGGCATTGCCCCACCCCGCGGGGGATTATTTCAGCAATGAGCGAGGAGGAGCGGAGGCAGCAGCCAGCCGCCGTGATCCATTCAATGCCCTCTCCTGCTCGCGGCGCAGCTGCCCGGAGCTAAGCCGGTGCAGGCCGTGTTCGAGCCGTTCGTGGAGCTGGTGAAGACGTGGGACCTCGCTGGCTGGCTCAACGCACGGCAAAAATAGACAATTAGAGAACCAAATATATGAACTTAGCATGCAAAACTCTTTCAAAAAAAATCAAAGACGTATATAGGTAAAAATCACTATACGAAGAGAGATTACAAATATGAAAAACTTTGACGTATCTCAACCGCGTGAATACAAGAGTACATATATAAGCTAATGAACAAGAGTCCTAGAAGATTACCAGATTGAGACAAGATCGGCTTATGTGTCCGCTTAGACACATATACGAATTCGTATCATACTTTAACAATCTCCATCTTGAGACGAATTCGGATCACACATTCAACAATCTCCTACTTGAGGTGAATTCATTCCTGTACCCTAAATTCGCTCTTGTAGCCAAAACAAATTAAATCTCCTTAAATCATTGTTGTGGCTACTGACCAAACAGTATAGAAGGAGAGTAGTGGAGTGGACATGATGGACAATGCTCACCCCTTCCCTACATCCAGGGCATGTATATATATTTTCACGAAGCATATTTTACAATCCTGCCCTTACATTCACGTGCCCTCCATAGGGGTATATATGTCATTACACACGTCCCATTTTGAGTTTTACAACTCTTTAGCAGACCGGATGGGCTTAGGTGGGGGCCACCTCTACCACAATCATAATTCATCGTCAATGGTCTTTGTGTGTTGAAAAGTTCAAATGACTAATCAGTGAGTAGTACTTGATCAGTCTTCTCTATATAAAAATAACTTAATTTCATGATATGGATGAAAATTGCCCTTGTAGAAGAACATCTGGATGAAAGGAACTATTGTATCATCAATGGAGCATAAACAATCTCTGCAATAGATCCCTCATATTGAGCTGTGATAATTAGAACGTATTACATCAGCAATACAAAACATTGTAGTAACTATACAGATAGTAACTCTTTTTGCACTTTAAATCCTCCACCTCGAATTTATATTTAGAGCGTAACCTTTATTAATAAATAAGAAAATCCAGACGACGATGAGTATCTCGTAGCCACCCCGCCGGTCCAGCCGCATCCACAGCCGGGTGGACGACGCCCTCTTCCTGTTCTTGCCGGTTACGGGTGCCAGCGGCGCGAGGGGCGGCCTGGGGAGGGAGGGGAGGGGCGGACGGAGAAGGAGCGCTTGGAGGAAGACGAAGAGAAGGACGGGGAGGGGAGAGGAAGGGGAAAGAGGAGGACTTCTTGCCGCCGCCTCCGCCCGATCGCCTCCCCATTGCAACGCCGGCGGCACGCGGCGAACGTAACCATAGCGGACAGAGAGCGGAGAGGCAGCGATAGGGGATTTGGACGGTGCTGGGAGCTGAGAGGGGTCGCCGTCGGCGGAGTCACGGAGAGAGCCGACAGCGAGAGCCGAGAGGTTTGGTCGCGCGCGGGCGTGGCGTCGGGCGGTTGGCGCGGCCGGCGAAGCCGTCGTCGATGCCTCCGCTTGGGTTTAATCCTGAAACTACACGGTAACTTTTGCTATCAAGCCCATTACCATCACTGGCCCACAGCACACGGCCCATTTTGTAAGGTCGAACGGTCGCATGTACCTGTACGGTGTATCATGCTATCATGTCACTGGACACCGTGACACGCTTCAGTATTCAAAAACGTACCAATTGTTATCTAGTAGTACTATGAGTAGCTCACAGATCACAATTTGCAGTGCCAAGATTTCATCAGAACTACCACATGTTTCAGAGTTTTCTGATTTATTAGTGCGCTCCAGTTGTCTATATCTTGTACAAGGAGGTTCTACTTACTCCTTGCTGACAATTCATTGAAGTAACAAAAACAAAAGAACCCTACGTGACTGAAACTCTGGATACCTTCAGTCATTTAGGCTGCAGGATGAATCAATT
The DNA here is from genome assembly GCA_017311315.1 of Dendrocalamus latiflorus. Lineage (NCBI taxonomy): Eukaryota > Viridiplantae > Streptophyta > Magnoliopsida > Poales > Poaceae > Dendrocalamus > Dendrocalamus latiflorus. Next base: position 8,391,836 of record CM029621.1, read on the forward strand.
CCCGTTCAGACGACTGAAACTTCAGAGCCAGCTGCATTAGAGTGCCAACAAAATGCTGTGATGCTTTCAGTGGTCGTCTTCTGAACGAGCTTCTTCAGTCGACACAGTCGTCGCAGCGACGCAGGTCAGGGCGACACAAACCATTGCTCCCCGCTGCTGATTGTACAAGCGCCTCGGGCCCACGGCGGCAAGCAATATTCGTTGGTAGGAATATCCTGTGCATCAACCTTCTACAGTTCTTTCTGTTACATTGGAGTGTGTGTTGCTACACTCCTGTGCATGTCTGCCTTTGCACAGCAAAGCCAGGGGACATGGTTCCAACATGTGGGTACACATCCATTGATCCGATTCCAGCGCTACAGTTCCCAGTCAATGAAAGCATTGTTTTGTGATTGATTTTGTCATGTCGGTTCTTGGAGTGGATCACATATACTTTATTCAAATTTGACTCCCCGATGTACGAATTTTTAATTTTGGCTCTTTCCACGACCGCAAGAGTAGCAACAGATGACACATGTTATCTGCCAAACTCCTACAGTGCAGCAGGTATGGCATGCGAACCAAGCCGACCAAGGCAGGGGCTTAATTAGTATAAAGTATGTTTAATTAATGTAAAGCAGATTAATTAGTGGTAGACCTGCTGAGCTGTGATTGCTCGTCACGTCCTCCTGCCGAGCTCCCCTAGCTTAGTAGGTGCTATCGTGGTTGTGCCTTCCTACAGAGCTCGGGTAGCACAGTAGGTATTAGAGAGTAAGCTAGTTTTACAAAAAAAAAGGCACTTGGGACCATATTTGAAAAAAAAAAGCTACAGTGCTAGCTATACGAAGCTTCCCGGTTCTTGTAGGCTACAGATTTCCCCCCTTCTTGAAGATTAACCACACAACCCTGTATTCTCTTATTCTTCTTCGTGTTACACTGATGTTAATCCCCAAATGCCTTCTTAGGGCATGTTCTCTTCCGGCTGCGGCTCATGGTTTATAGCTGCGGTTAATGTTTTTTGCTTTTGGAGCGAGCACTTGTTCAAACGAATCGAATGCCGATAAGCTGATAAATCGCTTCAAAAAAACTTACCCAATAAGCCGTTTTAAAAAGATAGCGTAGAAACCATCCTATTTATTTATTTATTTATTTATTTATGAGAAGCCATAAACATAAGCTGAACTTAAGGGCAATCCCTAGGTCAGTGCCTTGCCTTCACCAGCGGCCCGTCACCCACTCCCAAATGGACGGCCGCGCGCGCACTCCACGGAACGCGCGGCAGAGGCAACCGACGCACGAGAGACCGAGAGCACAACGTGAATCACTGGAGCACATGAGCAACCGCGCGCGCGGCCGACGCATGAGCGGCAGAGAGCACAAGCGCGGCATAGGCTCTGTAACACCCCCATTTCTGGGAGTATTATGAAACCCTCGCAACCGCCCAGGACTGTTCAGTTGCGAGTTACATCAATCGAGTGCATAACATTGCCAACACATGCTTAAGACAAATGCCCACTTTATTCCAATATAAAGGCATAGAAGCCAAATATTACAGAAGGGCAAGCGGCCCTTAGATAACTTACAAACAAAAGAACGCCACAGGCACGCCTGAGCGGAGGACGGCCCTAATTTCCACGTATCCTTGATCTCATAATTCCATCCCTTTGCCTCCATCTGCCTCTTTATTGCTGGCTATTTCTGTTTATGTTTTTAGCAAGCATGAGTACAACCACTGTACTCAACAAGTCACACGGAGCTTAACAATAACTATATGCAAGGTATAACAAATAAAGGGAGGCATGTCTGTTATTTTATGTGGATGCAGTTTTAGTTGAAAACAGGTTTTAAACATAAAATCGTAGCTTTCTATAAGCTTTAGGGGGTTTTCAAGGTTCAATTACCAGACCACCAACATTACCAAATCCTTTCCAAATCTACTTATACCTTGTTGCTGGATTCACCCATTAAACATAACTCCATTGACCGGAAGTACGGCGTATTCGAATACCATTAGTTATGACTTTGCAAAGCTGCCCTGTTTTACCCACAAGATTCCTTAACTCCGCGCTAAAGAGTAAAGGAAACAAGGTTGTTCACTGCTCAATTCTTTATATAGCCTCTACCTAGTAGACTTCCTCAACAAGCCCAGGCCACAACCTCTGACTTATCTCAGTCTACTATTGTGTGGACACCCGATAATCAAATCAATAATAAAAACAATAACGGTGCCAACTTCCATACGGCCCTCCCTTAACTCCCTTCCGTATGTACTCACACTTTGCCTACGCCCTGCGTTCGTAGAGGTTCAATTGAATTTGAGCAGTTACTAGACCAGGTTTGACGTATCAACGCTTGTGGTTGGGCGATAACTATGTTCTTTACTCAGCATAAGGGTCTAGTCCTTATATTTTCACCGGTGGCAGTTTCTTCCCACAAATTCTTGTCCAGTGCCACCACACTGTCGCTGATTTGTGTACTTGCCTTCACCCTCGGTTAAGGTCATAGGATCCAACGATCCTCGCTTATCCCGAAACCATTCCTCAACTAAAATACCAAATCTTTTAATAACAGCAAATGATGGTTCTCTAAGCTACCATATTTACATTATTACTATATTTAATATTACTATGTCTTGTCAAGGTGAATATGGCCATCAAATTGACTGGGCTTTTTCGGGTGGTAGGACATAACTAGTATCATGTCATTCTAAGCATTTATTGTACATAAAATAACAGGGCAAAAATAACATAATGGAAATACATGTAAATAAATAATTCAGGGAATGTAGGATCAACATGTTCAAAAATATGTGTGACTTGCCTTGCGGGTTAACGATTTCGATTAATTTGTATTCTTCGGCGGACTGGGCCTGGACTTGAGCTTCTCCCTCCTGGTCTTGCGAATCCTCGACTTCGGAAACTAACGTAAAACAATTAAATAAAATTAATTCCATGCCCGAAGGATTAGGCTAGGAATAAAGAAAATAAAATAATAAAGAAAATCCGAAAAACTCCATTAAATTGAGGATATTGGATTATAGGAGGGCTATATGGGGAAATGGGCCTTGGATTTGGGTTGGCGGGCTCGAAACGAATCCGGGGAGTATAAATATGTATTTTGGGTTTTGGGTCGGGTTACTGTTCATCGGGTCCGGTGCACTGTTCATCGGGCTCGGCCGAAGCGACTCGGTCCAGCCAACTCGGAGTGGTTCGGTCGGATGAACAGTGCTCGGCACTGTTCATCTTCTCCATTCGTCCCGCGCGCGTAGAGAACAGAGCGGGGGAGGCGGCGGCTACCGGCAGGGCTAGGGAGACTTGCGACGGGAAAGGAGGACATGGACGGGTTCCTGGGAGTACCGGGGTTCCATTTTTGAGGTCGGCGGCGGCTCAAATGGCGGCAATCGCCGGCGGCGAGGAGAGAGAGAGGCAAGCATTTTTCATGGCTAGATGGTTATGGTTGAGCTAAAAGAGTGATTCCACTGGGTTTTGAGCATCCTCGGGGTTAGGGCGACCTAGGGGAGGCGACGGTTTGGCTTGGGGACGACTACACCGGGCTGTCCACGGTGGGGTGGCTTGGCCGTGCGGCGGCGCTCGGCGCCAGGGCGGCTGGGGGCATGGGAGGTTGGGGTGAGGCTTTGGGGAGATTCCTAGGGTTGCTAGAGTACTCACGGTGCAAGGAATTGAAGTTTAATCGAGTGAATCACAAGAATTGGAAACCGGTGCACATTGGGGATTTTTGGTACCGACGGTGCTCCGGGAACCCTCGGCTCAATCGGATGGGTTGGGAGGTTTATGGGAGGCCGGTGGGAGCTCAAGGTGGTGCTCGGGGCCCTTTATAGTGGCGGCAAGGCGGTTCGCGCCGAGAGGGGCCATGGCGGCATTGGCGCGTGGCGTGGTCGGGAGCCTTCGGGGAGGTGCGGCGCGGCTACTGACAGAGGGGGGTGAAGCTGGCAGAGGCGCGTAGGCGCTAGAAGGCGCGAGGAGGCGTGCTCGGCTTGGCGATGAAGAAAACGGGAGCTGGCGGCAAGAAATATCGGTGGCGTCGGCAAGATTTTTCGGACAGCACAGTGACCGTGCCATCCCCTCCGTTCAAGGCTTAATGGTGAGGATTAGAAGGGGTTTTTGCATCTAGATTCGTGAGGATTAGGGCTATGGAGGAGGAGAGCAAAAGAGAAACGGGAATTGAGTTCAATTTCTGATTTTTGCAAAAATTTGCTTCATTTCAGGCTCGTGCCCGCCCAGCCGTTCAGGTGCAGCCGCCGGCGTTGCGGGACACAGTCCGGCACGGCCGCGCGCACGGCCTGGTTGCTTGAGTTAAGCAGAACCGCACAGGCGCCACGCCCACAGCCGCGCTGCGTGGGTCGCTCGAGTCCGGAGCAACCACGCGCGCGGCAGTGCTCATCGCGCTCTGCAGGTGGTCAGGTGCACAAGGGACCAATGCCTACATGGCGTCCGTTCCAACAAAACCACGAATTCACGATGCTGACTCGAGCAAAAAAAAAAAAAAACTAGTGAAAGCTAAGAACTGAGGTGTGCGTGTGGGCGTGTGTGTGTTGAAGAAAGCGTACAGCCATATGATCCAACTGAACAACGATTACAAGGCAACGTTCAGGTTCTTTCCCCCGATCGAAAAAGTACATGCAGCTTCAGAAAAATAGTTAGTGATCACTGGTATCCTATTGTTTTCATCCCAAAGATACTATCGATCTCCTAAATTTCCTTCAACTAACAGTACATCGTCCTGATTGTTGAAGACTAGCTGACTGACAACTAACCTATGCATCCAAAAGCTCAAAACTACAAGACCTGTTCCTATTGATACATACCCAAGCTTTAGCTGTCATCAGAACATCAGAATCTCAGCGCAGCGGAAGTCACCTTGGAAATCTCTGTAAGTAGAGATCATGCGGAGCATATCCAGCAGACACAATTATGTTGCCAAAACGCCGTCCATGTAATGAATGCGCGGCCATGCATGCAGCCTCCTTCCGCATGAACTCCACAAGTATAGAGCCAGCTTCCAGCACATTGGTGTCTGAAACCAAAGCGTCGTCAATGGTGTCAACTGCGGGTACTTTCTCTGCATTACTTTGACTCACGTCATTAGCACCTTGTTGCTCCTCCTTTTCGGATTTCTCTGCCACATCTCCGGGTGTAGTAGAACTACAGATTTCTGAGGTTTTTGGGTCTGCGTGTCCTTTTTCTGCTGCGCCATCATCCACTGCACTAGCATGATGATCAGCTTCCACAGAATCCATATGATCAGCCTCTACGTGTTGATCCAATGTGGGGAGACAAGCTCTAGCGTGGATGTCATCCAGGTCGGTGTGCTGGTCTGCTGCTGCAGGCGCATTACACTCACAAAGTGTGTCAAGCTCTTTGTGATCCTGGCCCTCAGAAATAGGATCTGCGTCTTTAGTTTCAGTGGGTTCAGAATGATCGGGAACATCTCTACTCTGATTTGGTGCAGAGCATTCTGTTCCAGTCTCCGTACAGTTATCATTGGCACAAAGTTCAGTGAGTTCAATATTGACCGATCCATCTTTGGGCTCAACTATGGTATCCTCTATAGTGTTGTCACTGTTAGCAGGATACGCCACAACATTTATGGATTTGACCGCTCCAAACCTGTGAATCTTGTCCATAATATAAACTGCTAGGCACCATAATGAGTAATACAATATGAATGTAACCAAATCTTACGTACCTTGCACACTCTATGCGCACATCTTCCAATATTTCCTCCAACTCAGATTTTGAAAGTAGCAAATACTCTTCTCGGTCGAGCTACAAGTGTAGTGGTTTACAAAATTCAGAAATGTGAAAATCAAGTAATGGGTTGATACTTTTGTTTAGTGATTAATACAATGTCACACGTTAATGACAAGACGGACTACTGCTGTATCATTTGAATCCATGGGATGTGATCACAAAATAGCCCACAAAATGGAACAGAAAATTTTCGGTTAGAACCCATTTGCTATAACAATGACCAAGTCACTCTAGTATGGAGAAAAATAAGTCCCTAAAGGTTTTGATACAAGGAGAGTTGTTTATTTGACAAGGAAATTAAAAGCAAACACAGCTTAAACTGAGGCATACCACATTTTTTAGCTCCAGGACCTTTGTTGGTTCTTCAATAAGCGATTTGGCACTGTCAGGAATACCGTAAAATGGGGAAGCTTCGTTGGCAATCTGGAAATTCAAATGAAACAGCGTATGACTTAATTCAAGTAATGAAATGGATACAAGGCGGTACTTGTATGGGCCAGGAAATGGTTGTACCTCCTCGGGAGGATTAGGGAACACCTGAACAGCGGTTAGGATGCATCCACCAAGCTTCATTCCATTGAGGCCAGCACATGCCTTGGGTGTAATGGAGTGATCAATATACTGTCCACATCAAATTGGTCACAAGTGAGTATGTTGATCTTACATTCATATGTACTAGTTTAGGTGTAACAGGAGTTCCATACCTCAAGAAATGCACATTGCCCACCAATGTCCTCGTTAAAAATAAAGCGGTATGCAGCCAATTGGCCAAATGCACTGACGATTTCCATGAGCTGAAAGTGGAAAACACAGTAAAACTGTCAGGAACATAAACTTTAATGGCCCCATGCAGAACATGATGACTGGATTAGCTACATATAATGCACATATACTGATGGCCACAATTGTATTACCATCTCAGATGAAATAACTCCAGAAATCCCAGCGATGAAAATCTGCAGAATTCAAAAGGTGAGACAGCAAATGAAAATGTTGCTAAAAATAATCACCAATCAAATATTGTTGTGTTCTACTAGTTTGAAAATAACTGATACAAGTTTTAGATACATGTATAAAAAATTTAGCGAGGAAAGTAGGCATGTTGATCGACCAGAGAAAAAATTGCAAACATTTTTAGCCACCTTTCTCTTTGTACATATAATTCGAGTTGAAAACAGCAAGCAAGTTACCTTGTGTGGTAAATCTGCAACAACATCAGATATTGATTTAATCTCTTCGACAGGCTTCTTAGGAGCAACATTCTGCACGGAACAAAACATGTGTCTTAACATTAAAAACACAATAACCAAAGATTTTATAAAGTATAATCTATTCCAAAGCTGCAAAAATCATATAGATAGTCAAAGTGCAGCACAAAATTATGTACATAGAAGAAATTCAGAGTTATGATTTATAGGCAAACTACATGAAAAGCTAAGTAACATCATGTTCGTCCAGCACCTTAATGGTAACTTCATCATTATTTAGTCTTTGCCCAAGTGCACAGCCCGAGTAAATGTTTATATCTTACTATATAACATCAGAGAAGGCATTTCCACAATCTTCAACTCAGGAGCTGGCCTCAACAAATGTTAGGACATGTATAAGAACTAGAACCAAATCCTAGCGTTTGATCAAACATACATCTTTCTTCAAATACTGCAGTGTCTAGGGGATGTGTATTTTGCACTGCTTTATTTGTTGACACTTGACAGTGTTATAGTCATCGACAATCAAAAGAAACTAGTCTTTGCGGCATCAGATAACTGCCACTGAACAGTGTGCATTCTTCATTTGGCAGGCACTTTTGCAAGTAACAAATCAAATGAAGAGCGTCAAATAAATCTCAAAAATAGCAAACATACGAATTTCAGGAGTAAGCAATCTGGCACTTCTTCACAATAAAAGGATTTGCAATAAAAAGAAGTACAACTAATTTGTGAAAGACGGTTCAGTAGAAACAGATGCAGTTTATAGCATGCAAATATAACCCAAATGTGATTTCTCGTTTCTATTTGCTCTTAGGTTCTCTTTTTGTGATTGTGATGTTTTGCTTTTAGTGATATAGTTCTGCTGTCCAGTGCAATGAGCCACACCTAACTTGTGGGTCAAAATAATATCTAATTTTCTCAACAGTACTGAATGAGGTTTGAACATTACTTTGTCTTTAATACATAATTGCTAAAAAAGTATGCAACCATGGTTTAAGACAAGGGTAGTGAAATCTCATATTATAACACAATAATCATTAATCAAGTTTGGTTCCTTCTGCTGTCAAGTAGCAAACCTATTGTAAATGTGTAAATAGCAATGCAATCCTTGACACCATGGAGTATGGACGGTCAAGGGTGACTGAAGGCAATACTAATGTTTTTTTTTACCCTTTTCAATTATCAAATGGATAAAAAAAATCAGTGGACTTCTGTTGTGGAGGGGTAGAAAATCCAAAGAACATGTATCATGTACGCCACAGAATGGCCATGTAAAAAACTTGAAAATGTGATTATGTTCCGAGCAATATACTCATTATAATATTCAATTTCAGAACCAGACTAACCAAGACTGGTGAAACAATGAGAGGACTCAGAGACATCAATACTTCATAAGCAAACTAGCAAAGTGCATTGAGAATAGTAACAGAGAACAATCCCTCTGAACTCAAAAAATGAGTGACAATAAGAAAGCCATCGGTGAAGCCGTTTAATATTTGTCTCACACAAATCACGCTGGATGCTAAGTTAACTTTCAACAAAGTAATGTGTTTGACATCTTATTACTCGTAAGTTTTCTAACAATGAGACAGCAAAAAAAGGAATATAAAACAAGGGGTTAATGGCATATTTGGTCCCTCTAGTTTGCCCCTGGGCTCACCTTGATCCCTGTACTTCTAAAAAAGGGCAAATAGCTCATCTACTTATAAAATTGGATATGTTTGGTCCCTCTGTTAGACTTTGATTCTAGTGATATGGCACATTCGCAATTTACCAACTCCACCCTAAAAGGCCAAACACATCCCCAAGCAAGGCCACCTAGCCGCGCAGCCTCTGAGCTGCACCAGACTGATCCCCTCATTAGACCTGATGACCCCTTGAAATGAGACTTGGAGAGAACTGCGCCCAAGCAACCAATCATTAATTAGGGAAAGTGGAAGTGGGAGTGCAGCAACTCTAAACTAGGCTGTCTAAGTGAGTTCTGGAGAGGGATCTCGATGGGCGATTCAATGTGCGGTTCCAACTGCTCGAAAGTAGGCTGAAATAAGTTAATGTTGAGTTGGCTTTGGGATTTATTAGTTTCCTTTTTCTTCTTGCTTACATCTCATCCGAGATGGATTTGGAATTTTCCTTTATTTTCCCAACCCTTCTTGCACTGTGCCACTGTGAGTATTGGGACAGAGCTTATATACAGGTCCATGACACAGGAAGCATCTGGGAGAAATGAAAAGACCAACAATCACTTCCCAACACCTTAATCCTTGTCATTTAGGGCAAATGTCTTTTTTTACTGCCAAAGTCAAATCAGCACCTGCGTCGAACCCCAAAGTTATCCCTCTACTTCCATCTCAGTAGCAATAGTTTGCCATGTATCTTCTCAGTTGTGATTATGAAGGGAATAACTAATCATATAAATTTTATATATAGACAGACTTATCAGGTCTTTTTTAAAGTAAAGAAACCAAATGAAACCCAGAGACAAAGTAGGGGGACTAAATATGCCATTATGTGCTCCTTGAAATATGTTGAACAGGAAAATTATATGGATGCAATGAAGACAAGAGAACAGTAAAGCCAAAGTTTAAAGGATGCTTTAAACTACATGCAGAATCAGCTCATGCTACCACATTGCATTCATACTGTCATGAATTAAGATTATAAATGTTTGGAACCAAGATTGGATGGTTATGCTTAGCAATCATCATGTTCAAATCTTCACTAATAATACATTTACTTGAGCCATGTTGTACAAGCTGTCTTCCTAATTTTTCCGTGAACTGACCACCATAAGGACTCTGCCAGCACTGTAATCAGCAACCAATGATTTCTGGTAGATGCAGCAGTCACATAATACTGGCACTACACCTGGAAGGCTGCTTTACAATTCCTTTGCTTCATGATCCTGAACGTGAATTATGACACACCCAATTAAAATACCCTATTTAAGATATTCCAACACGACCGTCAGACAAGAACTTCTCGAAGGATACAAATATATGCCATGAATAAATCCAAAACAGCAACTCTAGAATAATTTTTGCACCATGAATAAATCTGAAATAACTAATCTCAAATACTTTTGCTTACAAAAGATACAACAAAACATGTATATTTCAAGGTTCACCATGCAAATAGAAATGAACATAACATTTGACAACCAACTTATCCAGCAATTCTCAGCTGCAATAATTCATTAAAGCATTTGATCAAGTCAACAATAACAGCATTAAGCATAGTATTCCATCTAGATAAAGAATAACGCACATTATGGACACAGTACTCCAAAATAGAAAACGCACAAATGTCAGAGCAAGGTGTAGGCATGATGTTGTTTTTTGCTATGATTTCATTACTGAGCCATTTGGTGGCTAAACAGCTTCAAGTGATAGAATTTATGAGTGGAGCAGAGAGCTTGTGCCCTATGAAATCCTAGCATTTATTACAAGAGTGGCGCTTGAAATGTATACGCTTAGCCATTAAAAAAACAGTATCCAAGCATAAAATGGAAAAAATATGTGCAAGTTTAGGAAAGGCCACGCAATCAATGCTATTGCCGATCATTTCTCCTGAGGAAAGTCACTTCAAAAGAGGAACTATTATTAGCTGATAAATATATTCCATATATGCAGGAAGCCTTTGAAATATTTAAAAACACTACATACAAACGAGAGAAGGAAGCACACACATGTATCAAATATAAACTAGGGGAAACATAGCTAACATTACAAGTCCATCCATTGGAACATTCAGCATCACACAACTCCATATTATTGACATATATATAGGAAAATGGTTTTATACTCATGGGAGTACATACTCCTACTTTTCATATACCGCTTAAATGATGTTGTTATACTTCTTTATCTATTTCAGCATACTCTAATAGTAACTATAAGATACTCCAAAGTGAGTTCTATGAAAATTTCACGAAAATTCACTTTTTATAACGTAGTTTGCTATATAGTCCTTTTATGTATGTAAAATGGTATATAGCAAAAATAAAGGGTTCCGATCAAAATTTTTCAACCAAGTCGCATTGAAATCTTTTAGAATAAGTATTTAAGTATACTGAACGTGGTCAAGAGGTATAAAATATTCGTTTAAGTGGTATATTAGAAGTGAGAGTATATATTCCCGGGAGTACTTATATAATTACTAATCAGTGGCTACACGTAGAATAAGCGCATGCCCCTGACTGACCTAACCAGTCAACCGCTCCACCATCCCACCCCATGGACAGTTACTAGCGTTTATTAATTATGGTAAAGTTACTATCATATGCACATCAAATTGTCATCTGTAATTTATGAAATTACTTACAATTATCATCTATAATTCATGAAGTTGCTGCCGTGTATAAGTGAAGTTACTACCAATATGCATGCATTAAGAGAAGAGAGAAACATACATGTCAATAGCAAATAACTCGCACAGAAAGTTACTGCCGTATGCGAGTGAAGTTACTGCCAAACACATATAAAGTTATTGTCCGTTATAACACTATAAAGCTGACAATAACTTTACATGTATTTGACAGTAACTTTATTCATACATGATAATAACTTTATATAATACGAATTTCGCAGCATCAAAACATATTCAACATAGATCTTGTTTTGTTAAACTCGTAATTTCGAATATAATGGTGTAAACGGATCGTAAATTAGACTTTTAGTGAAAGAGTTATTATATTTTTCAACTTGTAAACAGGATATAAAAAATCACAAATCAAGTGCATTTATTCACTTCTCTCTCCTGTTGCATGCAAGTCAAGTTACTATCTCCTGAACATAAAGTTATCATCGATAATTCATCAAGTTACTATCTCCTGAATATAAAGTTATCATTGATTGACTTACAGATGTAAAAGCTACTATCTCATGCACATAAAGTTATTATCATGCGCGCACGCGCTGATTAGCTCAACCGTGTGTGTGCGTGCAATGCACACAGAAAAATTACAGAAACTAAATAGGTGGAACAAGGCCATTCTTGTATCCAAAAAAATGCGTTCAGCATGCTATACAGTACATTGCCAGATTTGTAGTCACCCAATTAGAACACCACGCGGTGTGGTATGCAGAATGATCATATCCTGACAAATCGTAGTAATGCTAAGATGTTTCTTCAGCACTTTTTTTAAAACAAGAGCTAACAATAAAATCCCAATCTCCACAGATGTTATAAACAACAGCTAACAAGAAAATCCCAATCTCCACAGATGTTATAAATGCCTTGTCAAGTTGATAGTATCTGAAGTTACTGTCAAATTCCAAAAACAGAATGGCAAAATGAAACAACCAAGAGATTGTTGCAGCAATGACCAATAGAAAATTTTCTAATTGAGAATCATCAAGATCAAAACAACAAGCAAATAGTAGAAAAGGTAAAAATGTAATTGACATGAAAAGATGCAAAAGAGATGGCAATCTTACAGCCATTTCGACATATTCTTTGGGGCGTCTAATTTTCAAGGCAGACCCATTGAAAGATCTTCCATCAAAAGAAAGAGCTGCTGTAGCATCCTCTGGTGTAAGAAATTCAACAAAGGCGTGGCACTTTTCCTTGTTTATCTGCATTGAAGGAATGTCGGGTATCGATAAATGCTGTTAAGAAAATTTGGCAAAGGTGGGGTGGGGGGGGGGGGGGTTGGATGTAAGTGAGGTTGTAGTTCGCTCACCATACAACTGAGGCATGGTTGTTTAGACCTCTGGATATGGTGAACACCAGATGACAGGAAGAAGTCATTCAAGCAGTCAATCAACATATCCTCCGTCGCTGAACTGGGTAAATTTTCAATGTACAGTCTCCTGAGTGGGCGACTTGCTTGTGTTAGCTGGACAGAATCAACAGACAAACTTTTCCCTGGCAATATAGTCTCAAGTGTAGAGGCAGGGTTCTGCTTCGATGCAGTAAAACTGACCGGAACAGAAGAAGCCATTTGACTAACAGTTGGCTGCAAAGTGGTAAAGAAATTAGATTGGTTTGCTTTTGCAGGAGGCTGATCCCACGTGGCTGATTTCTTTTCAGGGGATCCAACGACCGGAGAAGCAGTCTTGGTAGTTGCCTGTTCTTCATTTGGTGCTGTTTTCCTTTTCCTTGGTGAGTATCCACCAAACCGACTTCCATATTTCTGGTAAGACCCACCACTGTATCCACCATTTCCAGATGTTCTATGTCTGTCAGTTTCAACATACTTCCTTCTTGATTTGTCCATTGAGTAGTATGGAGGATAATTATCATGATCATGTCCACGGTAGCTATGCCTTTGTTCCCTTGGTGATAATGAGCCAGATCTGCCACGTCTTTCTCGATCATGATCCCTGCTTCTCGACCTTCTCCTTTTTGACCTGGGCCCTTCATGGTATGGTTTTTCATACTCTTTCCTCCCATCATTTCTATCAGAGTGTTTGGAATCTTGGAATCGTGCAAAATCACGTTTCTTCAGCACCAGTCGATCAACCTCTAAACTCTTTTCGTCGTCAAAGCCACGGCCTTTTCTCTTTGACTCATTTTGCAGCTTCTCACCCCTCTCCTTTATTCTATCATTATCAACAGTTTCATCATTCCATCTTTGCCCAGATCTCTTTAGAGATGCAGATCTTGTTGCATCACCATTTCTTTCTCTGATCTCACCATGGTTTCCATCTTTGCTTTCATCAGCCCGGCCACTCATGTTTATGCTAAGTTTATGTGAACTACGAGTGTCTTTGTCTTTGTCAACTAAGTGACTATCATCTCTTGTGGAGGGCCTCTCTTTCTTGGAGCCCTTCTTTGGTGCATCTCTTTGGTCATCCTTCCTTGGGACCTTCGGTGTATCTTTCAAGCCATCCATCTCAGAACCGTGTTTTGGCCTATCTTTCAAGTTGTCCTTCTTGGAGACCTCCCTTGATGTATGTCTCATGTTCTCCTTTTTGGGCCCTTCCCTTGGTGTATGTCTCAGATCATCCTTCTTGGAGTCCTCCCTTGGTGTATCTCTGATGTTCTCCTTTTTGGAACCCTCCACAGGCATATCTTTGAGATCCTTTCTGCTTTTGTTTCCTCTTCCTGGCTCCAGGTGATTATATTTACCCTTATCATAGCCTTGGAGCCCTTCTTTGGTCTTCTTAGTTTCTGAGATAGCCTTCTTTTCACGTCGCAACATGATGTCCTGAATGCTCAAAGGCCTTGTGCGGGCAGCTGTCCCATAACTTGTGGTTTTATCAGAATCTTTTTCACTTTGTGTTCTTCTACTCATTTTGCCTCGATCCAGGAACTTCGTCAAGAATAATGAGATCCTAAACTATCTGACTTAGCATAATCACAGGATCAAGGCATGAACAGCATTCTGCACCATGTGGTTCTTCTTCCTGCAAACTACACCAGCAGAGATGTCAAATTGTTGCAACAAATTTTTCACCACGATGGAAGAATCAGAACTAATGCCAATTGACAATAATAGGCAACAAACACCTGACCCAAGTGTAACATCATCACAGAATCAATAACGGAAACAAAACGTTCACGCCTTTAAGTAAGCATAAAATCTAAAATCAGTGTCATCTACAGCTAGCCCCAAACAATGTAGTGTAAATTTTCTTTCAACCAAGCACGAGGAACCTAAACCTGGCTAATTGCTTGCCTCTAGAACCAACCAATGGAGAACCCAAGATGTCGCGGAGAACAGCAAATCTCAATGTTGCCCACCTAAGATTTGGTAATATCAGACTGGGAAATGATAACGTTCAGGCAAGGTTTTTTTTTTTTTGGCAGATGGTGTTGAAATCCTATCCAAAGTTTTGGTCGAATTAAGCATAGCCGCTGCTTCCCTACCCATCTCAAAACGAAACAACACACAGGTATTATTAGTGCTAAATATTCTAATCTCTAGCCAGCACTACACAAACAACCCAAATATGATCGAGGGGCAAATCCAAGAACAAGAGATTCTTAACTCCTCGTCCTAACATACCAAACTTGTGCTGCACCCGTATACATACACATCCCCAAACATCGCATCAAACCTCAAGCAGGAACGGTAAAGAGGAAAGAAATTACAAGGAGAGGAATCCTTCAGGGGCAAACCGATAGCAACAAACAACCTGGACAAGGGTCGAATCCGAGCGCAGGGGCAGGCAGCTAAAAATTCCGACGCGGCGGTGGCGGAAGACGGGAGTGGTTGGTCCCGGTGGCTGCGCCTGCGGGATTGGGGTTTTGGACGATCCCTCTCGTCTCTCTCTCTCCTCTCTCCTCCCCGCTCCGACTCGTGGTGAGATGACAGAGAGATACCCGAGTTTATTGGAGGGTAGCTTGGGTATTAAGCGTGCGAAAGTCTGGGCCTGCGGCGAGCGGACACGGTAACGAACAAATAGACCGACCGGCCCTGCGAGCCCATCTGGGACTGGTTTAGTCGCGGCTTGGGCTGTGGCGTGCGAACAGAAGAAGGCCTTGGGTTCCGGCACCTGCCGATGAGATGGGCCGGAATATTTGGTCTGCCGCCTGGTTAGGCCGCACGCTCACGAGCCCGTGATGCTACGCAGCGGCGTTTAGCCGCGTGCGCTTGGGCCGATTTCAGGTACGGTGCAACGCTCAACTTTTGTCACGGGTGGATGGATGAGCGGTGCATTTCACTGTTTCCAAGATACACCGATACTACGGTACAGGCTCTCGTGGCTTTGATTTCCCGACGACACATGTGCTCGGTCGATCACACCACACACCGGCCTCCGAGAAGGGACGAGCCCGAGCCAGCTTAGGCCCCAGGCCCCAACGCGTGGTGCAGCACCTCCCTCGCACGCATGCATGCATGGGCGCGGCTGAATGAAAACCACAAACTAACGGGTTGTTGACGGATCCATCACAGCCTCGTAGTCTGATCTCCGGCTAGTGTGCATGCATGTAACTTGATTCACTAATTCTGCAATGTAGAGCTCCGTGAGTGTAATTGTGTAAAGCTCAACGCTATTTGTACTAGTAGTACTTGTTTTCTCTTTTCCAAATTAACTTAATAGAGAACATGCACAACTTCTGCATGCAGTGGCGCAATTGGGTCTCAAGCTAGATAGGTTATAACCAGGGGCCTAGAATCTACCACTGCTAAGAATAGCTGGCCCATCTATGATAGAGTAAAGCTTGATAATTCAGACTCGCTCAAGAGTAGCCGGCCCAACCATGCGGGAAAAGACAATGGCGACGGCTGGTTTCATTAGGAAAAGCAGTGCATTGGGACCATCTCTAATGTTGTGTTTTAGCCGGTTCAAATAAGGAGAAAGAAGATATTAAATGATTCAATATATTGGAGGGGTCGATTTCAACAAAAAAACAATACATAGAACCAGACTCTACTTAGAAGTAGATTCAAATTATTAAACAATTCATATAAGCATTAAACAACTACATAGACTAGTAGTGTGTCCGTGCTAACGCTACGGTAAAATACAAAACAAGATAAATTTTATAAAAAAATAAAACGAACAATCAGTACTGAAGACTGGGCTATGCATTTAAATTGCAGTGTGTGGTAATATTTAAAAACAAATATTACAGTATTTTGTTCAACAGAAGGAATTATACGAAGAATGATTCAGTAATTTAAAGATACAAACCTCTTCACATTCAATGTTGCCAGTGCCTCTCTAGTCAAAGTCTACATGCAACTGCAAGAAGGAATTTCTTTAGATGTCAATCAGAGAGGCGGCATATGAACAGAACAAAAAAGAGATTATAAGCAAGGTATTTTGTGAATAAGCCCATCTTTAAATATGGAATAGCTAATCTTGAACAATTCATACAGGGCATCATAGGCTACCTCAGTCATATGTGGGTTAAAACCATAGGATTATACAGCAAACACAAGTACAAGTCATGTAGGCTACTTCAGTCATATGTGGATTGCCATCACTAATTAAAAGGCACAGCTGGAGTATAACCTTGATTGAACCAATCATGTGCCCTTATTCCATCCATATCTAAGCGAGCAATTGGGTAAGGATCCAAGATTTTTCGTAGTATATCCTGAGCACATGGCAAAAGCCATTTAGGAATATGAGCACCCCCTTCAGAATCTACTAATAATATCAGTGTGAGATATGGCTGCAGCAAATAGCTAGATTTTGCTAACGTAAGACTTGATTCCTTGCCCTATACCTTCTGATAAAGGACAATCATATTTTGGTCATCAAATGGAAGATTGCTTGTAAGAATTACATATAGGATAACACCGCAAGACCATATGTCGAACATGGACCCATCATAACCTCTGTTGAGAAGGACCTACATATATCACTGTTAGAAATTCCATCCTCCATATGCAGTAAGTACAAGAACCATGAAGCAATAGTAGGTTCACAAGATATTTGCAAGTCTCAAGCAACATACTCTACGTAAGCATTCTCAAATGACAGCAGCAGGAACACTTTATGCGGATGTAAGAAATGAAAGCTATACATAGTTAACTTGTGAATGAGCTTGCAATTCCCTGTGCGCATTATTGGAAAGGCGTTAGATTTTCACCATCTAAACCAGTGTTGAGATATAACTTTCAAAACAGCACAATACCATTCCTTCCTTCCACTTAATGCAAGTAGCATTTATGGTTGTTGTTCCATCACCAGTGTAACATCCTGAATTTCAGAGCATTTTTGAAGCTTTTAAAATAAAATTCACCATTTGAATTTTTTCTGAAATTAATTAAAGCTTAAATGGAATTTTATGAATTAAAAGGATTTAATATGAATAATCTGAACATGAACATTTGCCAAAGTTATTTTATTTGAGTTCCTTGTGTCTCAAGGAATTTATTGGAATTTTTTCTGGATTTTTCTGGATTTATTTGCTATTTTCTAGAGCTCAAAATGATTTAAATGAATTTATAAAAAAAAGAAAATCCCCAAAAATCCCCAACCGGCCAGTGGGCCGAAACCCACCAGCCGGCCCAGCCCAGCAGGCCGCACCCGCGCCCCTCCGCCCGCGCCACGCGTCGCGTATCCGCGACCGCGCCCGCGCCCGCCTCCCTCCGCTCGATGCGCGCCACGCGTCGCCCATCTCGGCCATCTGCCCGCGCCCGCACGCGATCCCGGCCGCCTGCTCACCCGCGCCACCGACAGGTGGGGCCCACCTGTCAGGTCGTCCCCGACCCGGACTCGTCTTCCCCGTCTCCGAGCCGGACTCTCGCCGCCGCCGCCGTCCCCGTCGCGGACACCTCGGGGTCCGTGTATAAAAGCCGGCCGCCCCCTCGGCTTCCGCATCCCGAGCCGCCGCTCTCGCCGCCGCCCTTCGCCGGAGCCCGCCGCCAGCGCCGTCGCCCTCGTCGTCTTTTGCGCCGGCCGTCGTCGCCAGGAGCTTCGCCGCCGCCCGTCTGCCGTTCGCCACCGCCGGTGAGCCCCGCCGCCGTCGTCGTCCCCGCCACCTCGGTCGCCGCCGGCCAGTCGCCGCCGTCACCCCGTCGCCGGCCAGCCGCCGCCGCAGACCCCGCCGCCCGCGCCGCCAGCGGACGCGCCCGCGCCGCGCCGCCTCGCGCCCCGTGCACGCGCACGTCAGCGCTGACGCCCGCGCCCCGCGTCCCTTCGCCTTCCCGTGCGCCCGGTCCATGTGAGCCGTGCCGCTGCCATGTGGGTCCCGCCCGTCAGCCCGAGCCATAGACCTGTGAGCCGATCTGGGCCGACGGCCCGGATGCGTCCACGCGGCCGCACCACAGCCGTCCGATCGCCCCGCCGCCGTGCTCCCGAGCTGCCACGCAAGCCGGGCCACGTCAGCCCTAACGCTTGCGTGTCTGCCCCGTCAGCGCCGTGTCAGCGCCCGCCGCCCGCGTCAGCAGCCGCCGCCCCGCACTGTTTCGTGCGCCGGGTTCACCGTAGACTCAGCCTCCCGTGCGCCCGGTCCACAGCACAGTGCACTTTTCCAATTTCCCCGATTTTCAGAAAATCCAATTTTCCAAGAGCCCGTTCTCCCTCGTCCTAGCTCCGATTGACCCCGTTCTTTTTTCTAAATTCATCTAAAATTGAGCTCTACCTTTTGGTTCAGGTTTGAAAGTTTTTGGAGTTCATTTGAATTTTATTTGAATTTATTTTCTCTTTTCGTCTCGTTTTCTCTCTCGTTAGATCGCGTGTTCGAGGGAGCGGAAGTTGGATTTGAAGACCAAGAGCCCTCATCTGAGCAAGGCCAAGGCAAGTCGTATTCTTTGATCATGTTGAACCCAGATTTCAATCTATTATGTATTATTTTGTTTCAAATTATCATGCATGGCTATTTGTTAATAAACCTTGTATTGGTAGTTATACTCCTAATTGATTAAATCCCTCCATGATAATTTGACTACCATGAATCCATTGACACCTTAGGATTGGGAATTATTTAGTGATAAAATAATAACTGTCACATGGGGTTGTGTCTAATTGCTTAGCCATGCTTAATATTAGTATGTTGGGTCTGTCATCACATGTGGATAATTAATCCTGACTTAATGATTTACTTGAACGTGGTGGTTAGCCACAGTTATAAAATTTGTGTGTCATGACATGGGTAGTGTCATGGGCATTGGTTATACAAACTTGGCTTTCACTTGGGCGAATGATCGTGCAGTAAAGGGGGTGCTGGATGCACATTGGGATGTGGATGCTTCGCCTGGGTAACTGTTAAGGACTTAACTTTGTGCGCCATTGATCTGAGCTTAATCGTGCAAACCACATGTCTAGTATGGGATAGACCTGGCATAATAATTTGTGAAGTCTCCACTTTGGTTTTACTACTGATGTTGTGTGGCGCAAGAGGGGGCAATTATCGACTAGGGGGTTACCCTACTCGACGGCGAATCCTTAGCGAGTGGGATCGGGTGGAGATGGATCATTGTAAAAGCCTTGTTGTGATTTCCTTAAGCTGAGGCTAATCACATCGTGTGGGTACAGTTGTGCAACCTCTGCAGAGTGTAAAACTATTCGAATAGCCGTGTCCTCGGTCATGGACAATGCTCGGTGATTTCACACGAGGGGTAGAGTCTTTATGAAATTTTGGGTTGGTTGGAGATGGGAAGTGAATGGTTAGTTCACTTGTGGTTATACTCAATTCCATTGATTTAATTACTTAGTGTCTGTTGTTAAATTTGCTTTTCAATCTATTTATCATATTTACTCTAAATTGTCGCTTTGTGCAAAACTAACCTTTCAGCCATCCATTGTTAAGCCTTGCATACTATATTGCATTCTTTTGTTATAAACGACTTGCTGAGTACCAAAGTACTCACGGCTTTATGCCCATGTTGCTCAGTTGAGGAGGAGGGACCAGATCAGCAGGAGCTGCTAGAAGGAGGCTATTACGAGGACTTCACGGATTAGGACTTCGCTCCCCAGTCGATTGCCTGTGGCATGTCGAGTGGCTACTACGCTTAATTTTGGATTTCCGCTGCTAGTTTCTTTCAAGCCCTTCAGGCTAATAATTGTAAGCTTGGCCATAAGGTCGTACTCTGTTGGTTATTAATATAATTTGGATTTCCTTTAGAATATCGTGATGTGGATGATATTTGTCTTTGTTTGCGCTGTGTGCACTAGCGTGATCCTGGACTAGTGCAGAATACACAGTAGAGTCCGGATTTGTATATTCGGGTCTCGACAGAGATGGTATCAGAGCCATATCGACTGTAGGACGAAACCCTAGTCAGTTAGTCGTTGTCTCAAAAATTCAAAAACCTATTTTCTAAAGACAAAACAACCAAACCTGAGATTTAGCAAAATTCTTTACTCTCTTACCTTATTCTTAGGGACTCTTGCCTCTCACCTTAAAATTTCTGCGAAAATGAAAGTTTTTAAACTGACTCTTGTCTTGTGCCGTGCTGTAGATGTCGCAAAGCAACTATAGCAGGTCAGGAGGATGGAGGAGAGTTCTTCGAGTGCTGCTAAGAAGTCTTGGTTTCAAAAGAACACCAATTTACAGTTCCATGGATGATGAAGTAAGAGGATACCATTTCACACGGTTGTACTTCACTACCAAGCTTGGAGGACACGTCGTACACCACAGCTTCAAAGGTTCAAATCCGCAAGCAGCTGCACGCAAGGCCGTTGCTCAACTCTGTCGACGGTACAAGATCAGTATGACCAAGTTCATCCAGGAATACAAGAGGAAGTATGAACCTGAGGAGTACACTCCGCGGACGCCAACACCCTCGCCTTCCCCTACGCCGCCCAGCCCGGAGGAAAGGCAACGCATGGCAGATGATCGCCGAGAGTACCTTCGACTCGTCATTCCAGCAGCAGCGCCTACAATGCAGTTCCGCAACCGATGGACGTTCTACAGTGATGCAGAAGAAGAAGAAGAACGCACACCGTACCTCGCCGGACCTGAGTGGGAACCGGAAGAGTAGACCGTAGCATAGGATAGCATCGGTTAGGAAGTGGTTTTTGTTTGCATTGAGTGTGATGTGAGCTGCAGTTTTGCCCTCAAAAGCAATATGTTGCAGTCATACCAAATCTTTTATTGAAGTGATTTATTTGTCCTTTTGTTAGCTTTTCGGCTAAGTGATTGTTTAGTTTAGGATTTACCATTAAGATATCCCCCTTAGACGAACTTACCACTTATCTTTGCTTTTCCCTCTTACCTGGTAAGCCCTGTGAAGCCAGTTCTCAAGCAAGTGATCTTTCCTTTCAGATGGTTGATACCCGGAGCTCCGCAGGACGTGGTCAGATGAGTCAGGATCCTGAGGGCAGTCAGGCAACTCCGGAGCAGCATGCAAACCCAGCTGGACTGGATCCAACCTTGAGTCAGTTCATGGCAGCCCAGACCCAGTTGATGAACACCATGATGCAGAACATGAACGCCATGATGAATCGACAGAATCAAGACATGGCCATGCCTCCACCAGTTCGCCAGCAGTCCAAGTTTGCAGAATTTATGAGGACAAGGCCTCCTACCTATTCACGGTCTTCTGAGCCACTAGAAGCCGATGACTGGATGCGTTCAGTGGAAAAGAAGCTTAACCTTGCCCAGTGTACAGATCGCGAGAAGGTGTTGTATGCAGCCCATCAGCTTGAGGGTGCTGCAGCCGAGTGGTGGGAAAATTATTGTGCCGCTCATGAGGATCCAGAGAGTATCACCTGGGCTGAGTTCGCAGAAGCTTTTCGTCATGCCCATATCCTGGATGGGGTGATCGAAATGAAGAAGGAAGAATTTCGGGAGTTGCAGCAGAAGAACATGTCCGTGAGTGAATATCTTAACAAGTTCACTCAATTGGCCCGTTACGCTCCAGAAGATGTTGCCACAGATGATGCTCGCCAGAAGAGGTTCAAGAAAGGATTGAACCCAGGATTGAAAGTTCAGGTAGTGGGACATGATTATGCCAGTTTCCAAAACATGGTGGACAAAGCAATGCTCATTGAGGAAAGTCGTCGCGAGTTGGAAGAATCTCGCAAGAGAAGAATGATGCAGCAAGGATCACAGATGCACCAAGCTCAGAGAGCCCGCTTCGGTAATTTTCAGCCAGCTCGAGTTCCTCAGCAGTCGGGATTCAAAACTCCTGCACCAGCTCCCCGTCAGTTTTCTTCAGCGCCAAAACCAAATCCAGTGGGAAGCCAACAGCAGAGGATTACCAAGCCCATGTCAGCAGTCACTTGTTTCAAATGCAATGAGACGGGACATTATGCCAACAAATGCCCGCAGAATGCAGCATTGACACCAGTTCGCTTCAACTTGGGAGCCACACCAGACCGTACCCCTGCAGCAGGGTCAGGACGCGGAGCACCTCAAGGATCAAATCAACCCAACAAAGGATCGCAGACCGTGATGCGTGGCCAGGTGAACCACGTCACCATGGAGGAGGCTCAAGCAGCGCCAGATGTGGTGATCGGTAAGTTCCCAGTAAATTCAGTACCTGCCACAGTTTTGTTTGATTCTGGAGCTTCGCATTCGTTTGTTTCTCGGAGTTTTGCTCTAAAGCATAAGTTGGAAGTCGTTGCACTTGGTTCCATTTTATTGGTTCAATCCCCAGGCTCTGAGATGAGTACAAACCTAGGATGCCCCAAAGTTAGGATAGCCATCCAAGGAGTAGAGTTCTCCGCAGATTTGGTTGTGCTGAATATCCAGTCTTTGGACGTAATTTTGGGTATGGATTGGCTCAAGAAGCACCAAGCAGTGTTGGAGTGTGGAAGCCGAGCAGTCACCTTGGACGGTCCCGATGGAAGCAAAGTAAGATTTGAAGCCAACATGAAGCAGCCAGAAAAAGTGATGGTGTGCCAAAGTAAAGGGATTGCCCTAAGTGAAGTGCCAGTTGCCAGAGAGTATCCGGATGTTTTTCCTGATGACCTCCCTGGGATGCCACCAAAAAGAGAAGTGGAGTTCGCAATTGAGTTAGCACCAGGCACCTCGCCAATTTCCAAGAGACCTTACCGGATGCCCGCCAATGAGTTAGCAGAATTGAAGAAGCAGATACAAGAGTTGTTGGATAAAGGCTATGTTAGGCCTAGTACCTCTCCGTGGGGAGCACCAGTATTGTTCGTCAAGAAAAAGGATGGTAGCCAGCGTATGTGTGTGGATTATCGAGCTCTCAATGGAGTTACCATCAAGAACAAGTATCCGTTGCCCAGAATTGATGACCTGTTTGATCAATTAAAGGGAGCTGGAGTGTTCTCCAAGATTGATTTGAGATCGGGGTATCACCAAATGAGGATTCGACCGGAGGACATACCCAAGACAGCCTTCTCAACTCGTTATGGATTGTATGAGTTCACCGTGATGTCCTTTGGCTTAACCAATGCCCCAGCCTACTTTATGTACCTGATGAACAAGGTGTTCATGGATTACTTGGACAAGTTTGTCGTTGTGTTCATTGATGACATTCTGATCTACTCCAAGAATGAGGAGGAGCATGAGGAGCATTTGAGGTTGGTATTGCAAAGATTGCGGGAGCACAAGTTGTATGCTAAGTTCAGCAAGTGTGAATTTTGGATGAAGGAAGTTGCCTTTTTGGGTCATGTGTTGACAGCAGAGGGAGTGTCCGTTGACTCAGGGAAAGTACAAGATGTGCTCACCTGGAAGGCACCCACGTCAGTGACCCAGGTCAGAAGCTTCCTAGGAATGGCAGGTTACTATCGAAGATTCATTGAAGGATTCTCCAGTGTAGCCCGACCCCTTACCCAGCTATTAAAGAAAGAAAAGAAGTTTGAATGGACGCCAGAATGCGAGAAGAGTTTTCGGAAGCTAAAGGAAAGTCTGACAACAGCGTCAGTCCTAATTTTGCCAGATATCAAGAAAGATTTTGAGATTTATTGTGATGCCTCCCGCAAAGGTTTAGGGTGCGTATTGATGCAAGACAAAAGAGTGGTAGCTTATGCATCGCGTCAGTTGAGGCCACATGAGGAGAACTACCCTACGCACGATTTGGAGTTAGCAGCAGTTGTGCATGCCCTGAAAATATGGCGACACTACCTGATGGGTAACAGATGTGAGATCTACACGGATCATAAGAGCTTGAAGTATATCTTCACCCAATCAGACCTTAACCTAAGACAAAGAAGATGGTTGGAGTTGATAAAGGACTATGACATTGGAATCCACTATCACCCAGGGAAAAGCCAACGTAGTGGCAGATGCGTTGAGCAGGAAGGTATATTGCAACACAATTATGGTCAAGGAGAGTCAACCAGCATTGCACGAGGAATTCCAAAAGCTCAGTTTGGAGTTGGTTGAAGAAGGGATGTTGGCCGCTTTGGACTTGCAGCCGACCTTGGATAGTCAGATTCGTCAAGCGCAACCGGAGGATGAAAATATCCAGCGGATCAAGGTTGGATTGAAGGAAGGAAAAGCGACAGGTTTTGTGGAGGATGATCAGGGTATCATATGGTACAAGAAGCGATTGTGCGTACCCAATAAGGAAGAGTTAAAGCAATTGTTGCTTAAAGAGGCACACGAGTCATTATATTCAATTCATCCAGGCAGTACCAAGATGTATCAGGACATCAAGGATAAGTACTGGTGGCCAGGTATGAAGCGAGAAATAGCAGAGTATGTAGCACTATGTGATGTTTGCCAGCGAGTGAAAGCAGAGCATCAAAGACCCGCAGGATTGTTGCAACCGTTGAAAATTCCCGAGTGGAAGTGGGAAGATGTGGGCATGGATTTCATCACAGGTCTACCCAAGACCAAGGAAGGTTACGACTCGATATGGGTAATTGTGGATCGATTGACCAAGGTAGCCCATTTCCTTCCAGTCAAAACCACATATTCTGGAGATAAGTTGGCAGAATTGTATATGTCCAGAATTGTGAGTCTCCATGGAGTACCTAAGAGAATAGTGTCAGATCGTGGATCGCAGTTCACCTCTCGATTTTGGAGTAGTTTCCACGAAGCGATGGGTACTCATCTGAATTTCAGCACAGCCTATCACCCACAGACCGATGGTCAGACAGAGCGTGTAAATCAAATCCTAGAGGATATGCTGAGAGCATGTGTTTTGGATCACGGAGCTAAGTGGGACAATTGCCTACCTTTTGCAGAATTTTCCTACAACAACAGTTACCAGGCCAGTTTGCAGATGTCACCGTTTGAGGCTTTGTATGGTCGGAAGTGTAGGACCCCTCTCAATTGGAAGGAGACAGGAGAAAGGCAGATATTTGGGCCAGAGTGTTTGCAAGAAGCTGAAGAAAAAGTGCGCTTGATTCAAGAGAGGCTGAAAGCAGCTCAAGCCAGGCAAAAGAGTTATGCTGATACTCGCCGAAGAGATTTAAGTTTTGAGCCCAATGATTATGTGTATCTCAGGATCACACCTTTCAAAGGAGTTAAGCGTTTTCAGATGAAGGGAAAGTTAGCACCAAGATATGTGGGGCCATTCAAGATTTTGACGCGCAAGGGAGAAGTTGCCTATCAGCTGGAGCTACCTGAGAACTTGAGCGGGATACACGATGTTTTTCATGTGTCTCAATTGAAGAAGTGCTTGCGAGTGCCAGAGGAAGCAGTGCCAATTGAGGCTGTGGATCTCCAGGAGGATCTGTCCTATAAAGAGCATCCCATCAAGATCTTGGAAGTGTCAGAGCGTGTCACCAGAAGAAGGGTCGTTCGTTTTTGCAAAGTTCAGTGGAGCAATCATTCAGAGGAGGAAGCAACCTGGGAAAGTGAGGAGGATCTCAAAGCGGAGTTTCCAAACCTATTCTTTAGAGAGCCAGAATCTCGGGGTCGAGATTCCGTTTAAGGGGGGGGGGTTTGTAACATCCTGAATTTCAGAGCATTTTTGAAGCTTTTAAAACAAAATTCACCATTTGAATTTTTTCTGAAATTAATTAAAGCTTAAATGGAATTTTATGAATTAAAAGGATTTAATATGAATAATCTGAACATGAACATTTGCCAAAGTTATTTTATTTGAGTTCCTTGTGTCTCAAGGAATTTATTGGAATTTTTCTGGATTTTTCTGGATTTATTTGCTATTTTCTAGAGCTCAAAATGATTTAAATGAATTTATAAAAAAAAGAAAATCCCCAACCGGCCAGTGGGCCGAAACCCACCAGCCGGCCCAGCCCAGCAGGCCGCACCCGCGCCCCTCCGCCCGCGCCACGCGTCGCGTATCCGCGACCGCGCCCGCGCCCGCCTCCCTCCGCTCGATGCGCGCCACGCGTCGCCCATCTCGGCCATCTGCCCGCGCCCGCACGCGATCCCGGCCGCCTGCTCACCCGCGCCACCGACAGGTGGGGCCCACCTGTCAGGTCGTCCCCGACCCGGACTCGTCTTCCCCGTCTCCGAGCCGGACTCTCGCCGCCGCCGCCGTCCCCGTCGCGGACACCTCGGGGTCCGTGTATAAAAGCCGGCCGCCCCCTCGGCTTCCGCATCCCGAGCCGCCGCTCTCGCCGCCGCCCTTCGCCGGAGCCCGCCGCCAGCGCCGTCGCCCTCGTCGTCTTTTGCGCCGGCCGTCGTCGCCAGGAGCTTCGCCGCCGCCCGTCTGCCGTTCGCCACCGCCGGTGAGCCCCGCCGCCGTCGTCGTCCCCGCCACCTCGGTCGCCGCCGGCCAGTCGCCGCCGTCACCCCGTCGCCGGCCAGCCGCCGCCGCAGACCCCGCCGCCCGCGCCGCCAGCGGACGCGCCCGCGCCGCGCCGCCTCGCGCCCCGTGCACGCGCACGTCAGCGCTGACGCCCGCGCCCCGCGTCCCTTCGCCTTCCCGTGCGCCCGGTCCATGTGAGCCGTGCCGCTGCCATGTGGGTCCCGCCCGTCAGCCCGAGCCGTAGACCCGTGAGCCGATCTGGGCCGACGGCCCGGATGCGTCCACGCGGCCGCACCACAGCCATCCGATCGCCCCGCCGCCGTGCTCCCGAGCTGCCACGCAAGCCGGGCCACGTCAGCCCTAACGCTTGCGTGTCTGCCCCGTCAGCGCCGTGTCAGCGCCCGCCGCCCGCGTCAGCAGCCGCCGCCCCGCACTGTTTCGTGCGCCGGGTTCACCGTAGACTCAGCCTCCCGTGCGCCCGGTCCACAGCACAGTGCACTTTTCCAATTTCCCCGATTTTCAGAAAATCCAATTTTCCAAGAGCCCGTTCTCCCTCGTCCTAGCTCCGATTGACCCCGTTCTTTTTTCTAAATTCATCTAAAATTGAGCTCTACCTTTTGGTTCAGGTTTGAAAGTTTTTGGAGTTCATTTGAATTTTATTTGAATTTATTTTCTCTTTTCGTCTCGTTTTCTCTCTCGTTAGATCGCGTGTTCGAGGGAGCGGAAGTTGGATTTGAAGACCAAGAGCCCTCATCTGAGCAAGGCCAAGGCAAGTCGTATTCTTTGATCATGTTGAACCCAGATTTCAATCTATTATGTATTATTTTGTTTCAAATTATCATGCATGGCTATTTGTTAATAAACCTTGTATTGGTAGTTATACTCCTAATTGATTAAATCCCTCCATGATAATTTGACTACCATGAATCCATTGACACCTTAGGATTGGGAATTATTTAGTGATAAAATAATAACTGTCACATGGGGTTGTGTCTAATTGCTTAGCCATGCTTAATATTAGTATGTTGGGTCTGTCATCACATGTGGATAATTAATCCTGACTTAATGATTTACTTGAACATGGTGGTTAGCCACAGTTATAAAATTTGTGTGTCATGACATGGGTAGTGTCATGGGCATTGGTTATACAAACTTGGCTTTCACTTGGGCGAATGATCGTGCAGTAAAGGGGGTGCTGGATGCACATTGGGATGTGGATGCTTCGCCTGGGTAACTGTTAAGGACTTAACTTTGTGCGCCATTGATCTGAGCTTAATCGTGCAAACCACATGTCTAGTATGGGATAGACCTGGCATAATAATTTGTGAAGTCTCCACTTTGGTTTTACTACTGATGTTGTGTGGCGCAAGAGGGGGCAATTATCGACTAGGGGGTTACCCTACTCGACGGCGAATCCTTAGCGAGTGGGATCGGGTGGAGATGGATCATTGTAAAAGCCTTGTTGTGATTTCCTTAAGCTGAGGCTAATCACATCGTGTGGGTACAGTTGTGCAACCTCTGCAGAGTGTAAAACTATTCGAATAGCCGTGTCCTCGGTCATGGACAATGCTCGGTGATTTCACACGAGGGGTAGAGTCTTTATGAAATTTTGGGTTGGTTGGAGATGGGAAGTGAATGGTTAGTTCACTTGTGGTTATACTCAATTCCATTGATTTAATTACTTAGTGTCTGTTGTTAAATTTGCTTTTCAATCTATTTATCATATTTACTCTAAATTGTCGCTTTGTGCAAAACTAACCTTTCAGCCATCCATTGTTAAGCCTTGCATACTATATTGCATTCTTTTGTTATAAACGACTTGCTGAGTACCAAAGTACTCACGGCTTTATGCCCATGTTGCTCAGTTGAGGAGGAGGGACCAGATCAGCAGGAGCTGCTAGAAGGAGGCTATTACGAGGACTTCACGGATTAGGACTTCGCTCCCCAGTCGATTGCCTGTGGCATGTCGAGTGGCTACTACGCTTAATTTTGGATTTCCGCTGCTAGTTTCTTTCAAGCCCTTCAGGCTAATAATTGTAAGCTTGGCCATAAGGTCGTACTCTGTTGGTTATTAATATAATTTGGATTTCCTTTAGAATATCGTGATGTGGATGATATTTGTCTTTGTTTGCGCTGTGTGCACTAGCGTGATCCTGGACTAGTGCAGAATACACAGTAGAGTCCGGATTTGTATATTCGGGTCTCGACAGAGATGGTATCAGAGCCATATCGACTGTAGGACGAAACCCTAGTCAGTTAGTCGTTGTCTCAAAAATTCAAAAACCTATTTTCTAAAGACAAAACAACCAAACCTGAGATTTAGCAAAATTCTTTACTCTCTTACCTTATTCTTAGGGACTCTTGCCTCTCACCTTAAAATTTCTGCGAAAATGAAAGTTTTTAAACTGACTCTTGTCTTGTGCCGTGCTGTAGATGTCGCAAAGCAACTATAGCAGGTCAGGAGGATGGAGGAGAGTTCTTCGAGTGCTGCTAAGAAGTCTTGGTTTCAAAAGAACACCAATTTACAGTTCCATGGATGATGAAGTAAGAGGATACCATTTCACACGGTTGTACTTCACTACCAAGCTTGGAGGACACGTCGTACACCACAGCTTCAAAGGTTCAAATCCGCAAGCAGCTGCACGCAAGGCCGTTGCTCAACTCTGTCGACGGTACAAGATCAGTATGACCAAGTTCATCCAGGAATACAAGAGGAAGTATGAACCTGAGGAGTACACTCCGCGGACGCCAACACCCTCGCCTTCCCCTACGCCGCCCAGCCCGGAGGAAAGGCAACGCATGGCAGATGATCGCCGAGAGTACCTTCGACTCGTCATTCCAGCAGCAGCGCCTACAATGCAGTTCCGCAACCGATGGACGTTCTACAGTGATGCAGAAGAAGAAGAAGAACGCACACCGTACCTCGCCGGACCTGAGTGGGAACCGGAAGAGTAGACCGTAGCATAGGATAGCATCGGTTAGGAAGTGGTTTTTGTTTGCATTGAGTGTGATGTGAGCTGCAGTTTTGCCCTCAAAAGCAATATGTTGCAGTCATACCAAATCTTTTATTGAAGTGATTTATTTGTCCTTTTGTTAGCTTTTCGGCTAAGTGATTGTTTAGTTTAGGATTTACCATTAAGATATCCCCCTTAGACGAACTTACCACTTATCTTTGCTTTTCCCTCTTACCTGGTAAGCCCTGTGAAGCCAGTTCTCAAGCAAGTGATCTTTCCTTTCAGATGGTTGATACCCGGAGCTCCGCAGGACGTGGTCAGATGAGTCAGGATCCTGAGGGCAGTCAGGCAACTCCGGAGCAGCATGCAAACCCAGCTGGACTGGATCCAACCTTGAGTCAGTTCATGGCAGCCCAGACCCAGTTGATGAACACCATGATGCAGAACATGAACGCCATGATGAATCGACAGAATCAAGACATGGCCATGCCTCCACCAGTTCGCCAGCAGTCCAAGTTTGCAGAATTTATGAGGACAAGGCCTCCTACCTATTCACGGTCTTCTGAGCCACTAGAAGCCGATGACTGGATGCGTTCAGTGGAAAAGAAGCTTAACCTTGCCCAGTGTACAGATCGCGAGAAGGTGTTGTATGCAGCCCATCAGCTTGAGGGTGCTGCAGCCGAGTGGTGGGAAAATTATTGTGCCGCTCATGAGGATCCAGAGAGTATCACCTGGGCTGAGTTCGCAGAAGCTTTTCGTCATGCCCATATCCTGGATGGGGTGATCGAAATGAAGAAGGAAGAATTTCGGGAGTTGCAGCAGAAGAACATGTCCGTGAGTGAATATCTTAACAAGTTCACTCAATTGGCCCGTTACGCTCCAGAAGATGTTGCCACAGATGATGCTCGCCAGAAGAGGTTCAAGAAAGGATTGAACCCAGGATTGAAAGTTCAGGTAGTGGGACATGATTATGCCAGTTTCCAAAACATGGTGGACAAAGCAATGCTCATTGAGGAAAGTCGTCGCGAGTTGGAAGAATCTCGCAAGAGAAGAATGATGCAGCAAGGATCACAGATGCACCAAGCTCAGAGAGCCCGCTTCGGTAATTTTCAGCCAGCTCGAGTTCCTCAGCAGTCGGGATTCAAAACTCCTGCACCAGCTCCCCGTCAGTTTTCTTCAGCGCCAAAACCAAATCCAGTGGGAAGCCAACAGCAGAGGATTACCAAGCCCATGTCAGCAGTCACTTGTTTCAAATGCAATGAGACGGGACATTATGCCAACAAATGCCCGCAGAATGCAGCATTGACACCAGTTCGCTTCAACTTGGGAGCCACACCAGACCGTACCCCTGCAGCAGGGTCAGGACGCGGAGCACCTCAAGGATCAAATCAACCCAACAAAGGATCGCAGACCGTGATGCGTGGCCAGGTGAACCACGTCACCATGGAGGAGGCTCAAGCAGCGCCAGATGTGGTGATCGGTAAGTTCCCAGTAAATTCAGTACCTGCCACAGTTTTGTTTGATTCTGGAGCTTCGCATTCGTTTGTTTCTCGGAGTTTTGCTCTAAAGCATAAGTTGGAAGTCGTTGCACTTGGTTCCATTTTATTGGTTCAATCCCCAGGCTCTGAGATGAGTACAAACCTAGGATGCCCCAAAGTTAGGATAGCCATCCAAGGAGTAGAGTTCTCCGCAGATTTGGTTGTGCTGAATATCCAGTCTTTGGACGTAATTTTGGGTATGGATTGGCTCAAGAAGCACCAAGCAGTGTTGGAGTGTGGAAGCCGAGCAGTCACCTTGGACGGTCCCGATGGAAGCAAAGTAAGATTTGAAGCCAACATGAAGCAGCCAGAAAAAGTGATGGTGTGCCAAAGTAAAGGGATTGCCCTAAGTGAAGTGCCAGTTGCCAGAGAGTATCCGGATGTTTTTCCTGATGACCTCCCTGGGATGCCACCAAAAAGAGAAGTGGAGTTCGCAATTGAGTTAGCACCAGACACCTCGCCAATTTCCAAGAGACCTTACCGGATGCCCGCCAATGAGTTAGCAGAATTGAAGAAGCAGATACAAGAGTTGTTGGATAAAGGCTATGTTAGGCCTAGTACCTCTCCGTGGGGAGCACCATTATTGTTCGTCAAGAAAAAGGATGGTAGCCAGCGTATGTGTGTGGATTATCGAGCTCTCAATGAAGTTACCATCAAGAACAAGTATCCGTTGCCCAGAATTGATGACCTGTTTGATCAATTAAAGGGAGCTGGAGTGTTCTCCAAGATTGATTTGAGATCGAGGTATCACCAAATGAGGATTCGACCGGAGGACATACCCAAGACAGCCTTCTCAACTCGTTATGGATTGTATGAGTTCACCGTGATGTCCTTTGGCTTAACCAATGCCCCAGCCTACTTTATGTACCTGATGAACAAGGTGTTCATGGATTACTTGGACAAGTTTGTCGTTGTGTTCATTGATGACATTCTGATCTACTCCAATAATGAGGAGGAGCATGAGGAGCATTTGAGGTTGGTATTGCAAAGATTGCGGGAGCACAAGTTGTATGCTAAGTTCAGCAAGTGTGAATTTTGGATGAAGGAAGTTGCCTTTTTGGGTCATGTGTTGACAGCAGAGGGAGTGTCCGTTGACTCAGGGAAAGTACAAGATGTGCTCACCTGGAAGGCACCCACGTCAGTGACCCAGGTCAGAAGCTTCCTAGGAATGGCAGGTTACTATCGAAGATTCATTGAAGGATTCTCCAGTGTAGCCCGACCCCTTACCCAGCTATTAAAGAAAGAAAAGAAGTTTGAATGGACGCCAGAATGCGAGAAGAGTTTTCGGAAGCTAA
This sequence comes from Dendrocalamus latiflorus, assembly GCA_017311315.1. Lineage (NCBI taxonomy): Eukaryota > Viridiplantae > Streptophyta > Magnoliopsida > Poales > Poaceae > Dendrocalamus > Dendrocalamus latiflorus. The sequence goes on from CM029621.1 coordinate 8,424,511, forward strand.
AGGAAAGTCTGACAACAGCGCCAGTCCTAATTTTGCCAGATATCAAGAAAGATTTTGAGATTTATTGTGATGCCTCCCGCAAAGGTTTAGGGTGCGTATTGATGCAAGACAAAAGAGTGGTAGCTTATGCATCGCGTCAGTTGAGGCCACATGAGGAGAACTACCCTGCGCACGATTTGGAGTTAGCAGCAGTTGTGCATGCCCTGAAAATATGGCGACACTACCTGATGGGTAACAGATGTGAGATCTACACGGATCATAAGAGCTTGAAGTATATCTTCACCCAATCAGACCTTAACCTAAGACAAAGAAGATGGTTGGAGTTGATAAAGGACTATGACATTGGAATCCACTATCACCCAGGAAAAGCCAACGTAGTGGCAGATGCGTTGAGCAGGAAGGTATATTGCAACACAATTATGGTCAAGGAGAGTCAACCAGCATTGCACGAGGAATTCCAAAAGCTCAGTTTGGAGTTGGTTGAAGAAGGGATGTTGGCCGCTTTGGACTTGCAGCCGACCTTGGATAGTCAGATTCGTCAAGCGCAACCGGAGGATGAAAATATCCAGCGGATCAAGGTTGGATTGAAGGAAGGAAAAGCGACAGGTTTTGTGGAGGATGATCAGGGTATCATATGGTACAAGAAGCGATTGTGCGTACCCAATAAGGAAGAGTTAAAGCAATTGTTGCTTAAAGAGGCACACGAGTCATTATATTCAATTCATCCAGGCAGTACCAAGATGTATCAGGACATCAAGGATAAGTACTGGTGGCCAGGTATGAAGCGAGAAATAGCAGAGTATGTAGCACTATGTGATGTTTGCCAGCGAGTGAAAGCAGAGCATCAAAGACCCGCAGGATTGTTGCAACCGTTGAAAATTCCCGAGTGGAAGTGGGAAGATGTGGGCATGGATTTCATCACAGGTCTACCCAAGACCAAGGAAGGTTACGACTCGATATGGGTAATTGTGGATCGATTGACCAAGGTAGCCCATTTCCTTCCAGTCAAAACCACATATTCTGGAGATAAGTTGGCAGAATTGTATATGTCCAGAATTGTGAGTCTCCATGGAGTACCTAAGAGAATAGTGTCAGATCGTGGATCGCAGTTCACCTCTCGATTTTGGAGTAGTTTCCACGAAGCGATGGGTACTCATCTGAATTTCAGCACAGCCTATCACCCACAGACCGATGGTCAGACAGAGCGTGTAAATCAAATCCTAGAGGATATGCTGAGAGCATGTGTTTTGGATCACGGAGCTAAGTGGGACAATTGCCTACCTTTTGCAGAATTTTCCTACAACAACAGTTACCAGGCCAGTTTGCAGATGTCACCGTTTGAGGCTTTGTATGGTCGGAAGTGTAGGACCCCTCTCAATTGGAAGGAGACAGGAGAAAGGCAGATATTTGGGCCAGAGTGTTTGCAAGAAGCTGAAGAAAAAGTGCGCTTGATTCAAGAGAGGCTGAAAGCAGCTCAAGCCAGGCAAAAGAGTTATGCTGATACTCGCCGAAGAGATTTAAGTTTTGAGCCCAATGATTATGTGTATCTCAGGATCACACCTTTCAAAGGAGTTAAGCGTTTTCAGATGAAGGGAAAGTTAGCACCAAGATATGTGGGGCCATTCAAGATTTTGACGCGCAAGGGAGAAGTTGCCTATCAGCTGGAGCTACCTGAGAACTTGAGCGGGATACACGATGTTTTTCATGTGTCTCAATTGAAGAAGTGCTTGCGAGTGCCAGAGGAAGCAGTGCCAATTGAGGCTGTGGATCTCCAGGAGGATCTGTCCTATAAAGAGCATCCCATCAAGATCTTGGAAGTGTCAGAGCGTGTCACCAGAAGAAGGGTCGTTCGTTTTTGCAAAGTTCAGTGGAGCAATCATTCAGAGGAGGAAGCAACCTGGGAAAGTGAGGAGGATCTCAAAGCGGAGTTTCCAAACCTATTCTTTAGAGAGCCAGAATCTCGGGGTCGAGATTCCGTTTAAGGGGGGGAGGTTTGTAACATCCTGAATTTCAGAGCATTTTTGAAGCTTTTAAAACAAAATTCACCATTTGAATTTTTTCTGAAATTAATTAAAGCTTAAATGGAATTTTATGAATTAAAAGGATTTAATATGAATAATCTTAACATGAACATTTGCCAAAGTTATTTTATTTGAGTTCCTTGTGTCTCAAGGAATTTATTGGAATTTTTCTGGATTTATTTGCTATTTTCTAGAGCTCAAAATGATTTAAATGAATTTATAAAAAAAAGAAAATCCCCAAAAATCCCCAACCGGCCAGTGGGCCGAAACCCACCAGCCGGCCCAGCCCAGCAGGCCGCACCCGCGCCCCTCCGCCCGCGCCACGCGTCGCGTATCCGCGACCGCGCCCGCGCCCGCCTCCCTCCGCTCGATGCGCGCCACGCGTCGCCCATCTCGGCCATCTGCCCGCGCCCGCACGCGATCCCGGCCGCCTGCTCACCCGCGCCACCGACAGGTGGGGCCCACCTGTCAGGTCGTCCCCGACCCGGACTCGTCTTCCCCGTCTCCGAGCCGGACTCTCGCCGCCGCCGCCGTCCCCGTCGCGGACACCTCGGGGTCCGTGTATAAAAGCCGGCCGCCCCCTCGGCTTCCGCATCCCGAGCCGCCGCTCTCGCCGCCGCCCTTCGCCGGAGCCCGCCGCCAGCGCCGTCGCCCTCGTCGTCTTTTGCGCCGGCCGTCGTCGCCAGGAGCTTCGCCGCCGCCCGTCTGCCGTTCGCCACCGCCGGTGAGCCCCGCCGCCGTCGTCGTCCCCGCCACCTCGGTCGCCGCCGGCCAGTCGCCGCCGTCACCCCGTCGCCGGCCAGCCGCCGCCGCAGACCCCGCCGCCCGCGCCGCCAGCGGACGCGCCCGCGCCGCGCCGCCTCGCGCCCCGTGCACGCGCACGTCAGCGCTGACGCCCGCGCCCCGCGTCCCTTCGCCTTCCCGTGCGCCCGGTCCATGTGAGCCGTGCCGCTGCCATGTGGGTCCCGCCCGTCAGCCCGAGCCGTAGACCCGTGAGCCGATCTGGGCCGACGGCCCGGATGCGTCCACGCGGCCGCACCACAGCCGTCCGATCGCCCCGCCGCCGTGCTCCCGAGCTGCCACGCAAGCCGGGCCACGTCAGCCCTAACGCTTGCGTGTCTGCCCCGTCAGCGCCGTGTCAGCGCCCGCCGCCCGCGTCAGCAGCCGCCGCCCCGCACTGTTTCGTGCGCCGGGTTCACCGTAGACTCAGCCTCCCGTGCGCCCGGTCCACAGCACAGTGCACTTTTCCAATTTCCCCGATTTTCAGAAAATCCAATTTTCCAAGAGCCCGTTCTCCCTCGTCCTAGCTCCGATTGACCCCGTTCTTTTTTCTAAATTCATCTAAAATTGAGCTCTACCTTTTGGTTCAGGTTTGAAAGTTTTTGGAGTTCATTTGAATTTTATTTGAATTTATTTTCTCTTTTCGTCTCGTTTTCTCTCTCGTTAGATCGCGTGTTCGAGGGAGCGGAAGTTGGATTTGAAGACCAAGAGCCCTCATCTGAGCAAGGCCAAGGCAAGTCGTATTCTTTGATCATGTTGAACCCAGATTTCAATCTATTATGTATTATTTTGTTTCAAATTATCATGCATGGCTATTTGTTAATAAACCTTGTATTGGTAGTTATACTCCTAATTGATTAAATCCCTCCATGATAATTTGACTACCATGAATCCATTGACACCTTAGGATTGGGAATTATTTAGTGATAAAATAATAACTGTCACATGGGGTTGTGTCTAATTGCTTAGCCATGCTTAATATTAGTATGTTGGGTCTGTCATCACATGTGGATAATTAATCCTGACTTAATGATTTACTTGAACGTGGTGGTTAGCCACAGTTATAAAATTTGTGTGTCATGACATGGGTAGTGTCATGGGCATTGGTTATACAAACTTGGCTTTCACTTGGGCGAATGATCGTGCAGTAAAGGGGGTGCTGGATGCACATTGGGATGTGGATGCTTCGCCTGGGTAACTGTTAAGGACTTAACTTTGTGCGCCATTGATCTGAGCTTAATCGTGCAAACCACATGTCTAGTATGGGATAGACCTGGCATAATAATTTGTGAAGTCTCCACTTTGGTTTTACTACTGATGTTGTGTGGCGCAAGAGGGGGCAATTATCGACTAGGGGGTTACCCTACTCGACGGCGAATCCTTAGCGAGTGGGATCGGGTGGAGATGGATCATTGTAAAAGCCTTGTTGTGATTTCCTTAAGCTGAGGCTAATCACATCGTGTGGGTACAGTTGTGCAACCTCTGCAGAGTGTAAAACTATTCGAATAGCCGTGTCCTCGGTCATGGACAATGCTCGGTGATTTCACACGAGGGGTAGAGTCTTTATGAAATTTTGGGTTGGTTGGAGATGGGAAGTGAATGGTTAGTTCACTTGTGGTTATACTCAATTCCATTGATTTAATTACTTAGTGTCTGTTGTTAAATTTGCTTTTCAATCTATTTATCATATTTACTCTAAATTGTCGCTTTGTGCAAAACTAACCTTTCAGCCATCCATTGTTAAGCCTTGCATACTATATTGCATTCTTTTGTTATAAACGACTTGCTGAGTACCAAAGTACTCACGGCTTTATGCCCATGTTGCTCAGTTGAGGAGGAGGGACCAGATCAGCAGGAGCTGCTAGAAGGAGGCTATTACGAGGACTTCACGGATTAGGACTTCGCTCCCCAGTCGATTGCCTGTGGCATGTCGAGTGGCTACTACGCTTAATTTTGGATTTCCGCTGCTAGTTTCTTTCAAGCCCTTCAGGCTAATAATTGTAAGCTTGGCCATAAGGTCGTACTCTGTTGGTTATTAATATAATTTGGATTTCCTTTAGAATATCGTGATGTGGATGATATTTGTCTTTGTTTGCGCTGTGTGCACTAGCGTGATCCTGGACTAGTGCAGAATACACAGTAGAGTCCGGATTTGTATATTCGGGTCTCGACAGAGATGGTATCAGAGCCATATCGACTGTAGGACGAAACCCTAGTCAGTTAGTCGTTGTCTCAAAAATTCAAAAACCTATTTTCTAAAGACAAAACAACCAAACCTGAGATTTAGCAAAATTCTTTACTCTCTTACCTTATTCTTAGGGACTCTTGCCTCTCACCTTAAAATTTCTGCGAAAATGAAAGTTTTTAAACTGACTCTTGTCTTGTGCCGTGCTGTAGATGTCGCAAAGCAACTATAGCAGGTCAGGAGGATGGAGGAGAGTTCTTCGAGTGCTGCTAAGAAGATGTGGGCATGGATTTCATCACAGGTCTACCCAAGACCAAGGAAGGTTACGACTCGATATGGGTAATTGTGGATCGATTGACCAAGGTAGCCCATTTCCTTCCAGTCAAAACCACATATTCTGGAGATAAGTTGGCAGAATTGTATATGTCCAGAATTGTGAGTCTCCATGGAGTACCTAAGAGAATAGTGTCAGATCGTGGATCGCAGTTCACCTCTCGATTTTGGAGTAGTTTCCACGAAGCGATGGGTACTCATCTGAATTTCAGCACAGCCTATCACCCACAGACCGATGGTCAGACAGAGCGTGTAAATCAAATCCTAGAGGATATGCTGAGAGCATGTGTTTTGGATCACGGAGCTAAGTGGGACAATTGCCTACCTTTTGCAGAATTTTCCTACAACAACAGTTACCAGGCCAGTTTGCAGATGTCACCGTTTGAGGCTTTGTATGGTCGGAAGTGTAGGACCCCTCTCAATTGGAAGGAGACAGGAGAAAGGCAGATATTTGGGCCAGAGTGTTTGCAAGAAGCTGAAGAAAAAGTGCGCTTGATTCAAGAGAGGCTGAAAGCAGCTCAAGCCAGGCAAAAGAGTTATGCTGATACTCGCCGAAGAGATTTAAGTTTTGAGCCCAATGATTATGTGTATCTCAGGATCACACCTTTCAAAGGAGTTAAGCGTTTTCAGATGAAGGGAAAGTTAGCACCAAGATATGTGGGGCCATTCAAGATTTTGACGCGCAAGGGAGAAGTTGCCTATCAGCTGGAGCTACCTGAGAACTTGAGCGGGATACACGATGTTTTTCATGTGTCTCAATTGAAGAAGTGCTTGCGAGTGCCAGAGGAAGCAGTGCCAATTGAGGCTGTGGATCTCCAGGAGGATCTGTCCTATAAAGAGCATCCCATCAAGATCTTGGAAGTGTCAGAGCGTGTCACCAGAAGAAGGGTCGTTCGTTTTTGCAAAGTTCAGTGGAGCAATCATTCAGAGGAGGAAGCAACCTGGGAAAGTGAGGAGGATCTCAAAGCGGAGTTTCCAAACCTATTCTTTAGAGAGCCAGAATCTCGGGGTCGAGATTCCGTTTAAGGGGGGGTTTGTAACATCCTGAATTTCAGAGCATTTTTGAAGCTTTTAAAATAAAATTCACCATTTGAATTTTTTCTGAAATTAATTAAAGCTTAAATGGAATTTTATGAATTAAAAGGATTTAATATGAATAATCTGAACATGAACATTTGCCAAAGTTATTTTATTTGAGTTCCTTGTGTCTCAAGGAATTTATTGGAATTTTTTCTGGATTTTTCTGGATTTATTTGCTATTTTCTAGAGCTCAAAATGATTTAAATGAATTTATAAAAAAAAGAAAATCCCCAAAAATCCCCAACCGGCCAGTGGGCCGAAACCCACCAGCCGGCCCAGCCCAGCAGGCCGCACCCGCGCCCCTCCGCCCGCGCCACGCGTCGCGTATCCGCGACCGCGCCCGCGCCCGCCTCCCTCCGCTCGATGCGCGCCACGCGTCGCCCATCTCGGCCATCTGCCCGCGCCCGCACGCGATCCCGGCCGCCTGCTCACCCGCGCCACCGACAGGTGGGGCCCACCTGTCAGGTCGTCCCCGACCCGGACTCGTCTTCCCCGTCTCCGAGCCGGACTCTCGCCGCCGCCGCCGTCCCCGTCGCGGACACCTCGGGGTCCGTGTATAAAAGCCGGCCGCCCCCTCGGCTTCCGCATCCCGAGCCGCCGCTCTCGCCGCCGCCCTTCGCCGGAGCCCGCCGCCAGCGCCGTCGCCCTCGTCGTCTTTTGCGCCGGCCGTCGTCGCCAGGAGCTTCGCCGCCGCCCGTCTGCCGTTCGCCACCGCCGGTGAGCCCCGCCGCCGTCGTCGTCCCCGCCACCTCGGTCGCCGCCGGCCAGTCGCCGCCGTCACCCCGTCGCCGGCCAGCCGCCGCCGCAGACCCCGCCGCCCGCGCCGCCAGCGGACGCGCCCGCGCCGCGCCGCCTCGCGCCCCGTGCACGCGCACGTCAGCGCTGACGCCCGCGCCCCGCGTCCCTTCGCCTTCCCGTGCGCCCGGTCCATGTGAGCCGTGCCGCTGCCATGTGGGTCCCGCCCGTCAGCCCGAGCCGTAGACCCGTGAGCCGATCTGGGCCGACGGCCCGGATGCGTCCACGCGGCCGCACCACAGCCGTCCGATCGCCCCGCCGCCGTGCTCCCGAGCTGCCACGCAAGCCGGGCCACGTCAGCCCTAACGCTTGCGTGTCTGCCCCGTCAGCGCCGTGTCAGCGCCCGCCGCCCGCGTCAGCAGCCGCCGCCCCGCACTGTTTCGTGCGCCGGGTTCACCGTAGACTCAGCCTCCCGTGCGCCCGGTCCACAGCACAGTGCACTTTTCCAATTTCCCCGATTTTCAGAAAATCCAATTTTCCAAGAGCCCGTTCTCCCTCGTCCTAGCTCCGATTGACCCCGTTCTTTTTTCTAAATTCATCTAAAATTGAGCTCTACCTTTTGGTTCAGGTTTGAAAGTTTTTGGAGTTCATTTGAATTTTATTTGAATTTATTTTCTCTTTTCGTCTCGTTTTCTCTCTCGTTAGATCGCGTGTTCGAGGGAGCGGAAGTTGGATTTGAAGACCAAGAGCCCTCATCTGAGCAAGGCCAAGGCAAGTCGTATTCTTTGATCATGTTGAACCCAGATTTCAATCTATTATGTATTATTTTGTTTCAAATTATCATGCATGGCTATTTGTTAATAAACCTTGTATTGGTAGTTATACTCCTAATTGATTAAATCCCTCCATGATAATTTGACTACCATGAATCCATTGACACCTTAGGATTGGGAATTATTTAGTGATAAAATAATAACTGTCACATGGGGTTGTGTCTAATTGCTTAGCCATGCTTAATATTAGTATGTTGGGTCTGTCATCACATGTGGATAATTAATCCTGACTTAATGATTTACTTGAACGTGGTGGTTAGCCACAGTTATAAAATTTGTGTGTCATGACATGGGTAGTGTCATGGGCATTGGTTATACAAACTTGGCTTTCACTTGGGCGAATGATCGTGCAGTAAAGGGGGTGCTGGATGCACATTGGGATGTGGATGCTTCGCCTGGGTAACTGTTAAGGACTTAACTTTGTGCGCCATTGATCTGAGCTTAATCGTGCAAACCACATGTCTAGTATGGGATAGACCTGGCATAATAATTTGTGAAGTCTCCACTTTGGTTTTACTACTGATGTTGTGTGGCGCAAGAGGGGGCAATTATCGACTAGGGGGTTACCCTACTCGACGGCGAATCCTTAGCGAGTGGGATCGGGTGGAGATGGATCATTGTAAAAGCCTTGTTGTGATTTCCTTAAGCTGAGGCTAATCACATCGTGTGGGTACAGTTGTGCAACCTCTGCAGAGTGTAAAACTATTCGAATAGCCGTGTCCTCGGTCATGGACAATGCTCGGTGATTTCACACGAGGGGTAGAGTCTTTATGAAATTTTGGGTTGGTTGGAGATGGGAAGTGAATGGTTAGTTCACTTGTGGTTATACTCAATTCCATTGATTTAATTACTTAGTGTCTGTTGTTAAATTTGCTTTTCAATCTATTTATCATATTTACTCTAAATTGTCGCTTTGTGCAAAACTAACCTTTCAGCCATCCATTGTTAAGCCTTGCATACTATATTGCATTCTTTTGTTATAAACGACTTGCTGAGTACCAAAGTACTCACGGCTTTATGCCCATGTTGCTCAGTTGAGGAGGAGGGACCAGATCAGCAGGAGCTGCTAGAAGGAGGCTATTACGAGGACTTCACGGATTAGGACTTCGCTCCCCAGTCGATTGCCTGTGGCATGTCGAGTGGCTACTACGCTTAATTTTGGATTTCCGCTGCTAGTTTCTTTCAAGCCCTTCAGGCTAATAATTGTAAGCTTGACCATAAGGTCGTACTCTGTTGGTTATTAATATAATTTGGATTTCCTTTAGAATATCGTGATGTGGATGATATTTGTCTTTGTTTGCGCTGTGTGCACTAGCGTGATCCTGGACTAGTGCAGAATACACAGTAGAGTCCGGATTTGTATATTCGGGTCTCGACAACCAGCAAAGGAAAAAAGTTTGTTTGGCATGTGCATCGCTAAACTCAGTTTGAATACAAGAGCTACACGCTGCATCCAAATTGGGATTCCAGGCTCAACTACATCTGATTGAGGTCCCATACCAAGAACGAACAATGACATCAAGTGGTGAGTAAGCACTATCAAGTTCACAGCTATAGCTACATGAATCCACTCCCCTAGTGCCCCACCCGCAGTCGCCCCAAAATGTCCCAAATTTCAATTTGCTTCACCACAGCATGTGTTATCTTACTTGCCAAGATGGACAAGGTAAAGTTGGTACTTACAACATTGAACACAGCAGGAGCTCCAGGACCTGTGCAACCAAATTTAATTAGCATGCTTATTTGATCAGGGTGTTTGGTACGCTAGAAAGGAAAATGAGAGGGGGGACAAACCACTCCGAAATAACCCCCAAAATGAGAATCATTGGGTAGGCTTGCCGGGGATCCGAGGGGCCCATCACGTCGCAAGAGTAGAAGCGGAAGCCGAGGAGGATGAAGCGGAGGGGTCCCCATGGCGGCTCGAGGAGGAGGGGCAGAGGTCACCGAGGCAGTCAGCGAGGGCGAAGAAGATTGCGCCGGTGAAGGCTACGAAGGGGAATCTGCAACATCCGAATCAACCAATACAATGAATCAATCAACAACACCGATGACAGGGAAAAAACCTGGATTTCTCCAAGGTAGGAGAAGGCGAGCAACCGCAACGTGGGACCGGCGAGGCAGCCGATGAGGGCAAAGAAAACTGCGTCGGTGATGGCGGCGGCGAGCGGAGGCGGGCGGGCGGCGATCTGCGCGTCGATGCGGCGTAGCTGGTCTACGGGGTAGCGACGCGGAGGAAGGCAACGTGGGCCTCCAGCAGCCGCTCGTACAGCGGGTGGGCCGCGACGGCCGCCTTCTCCCTTTCCCCGCTGCCAGCGCCGGCGGAGAAGCTAGGGTTCGGCGACGAGGCTGCCGCCGCGTCCATCGTGAGCCCGTGGTCGGGGTAGCGGAACGCCATCGATGCTCCGGCGCAGGGGGGAGGCGAGGCGGCCGCGCGCCGGCGGGAGCGCAGCGCAACGACCTCGGCGGTTGTGGGTTTTGACTGGTGGGGGTGGGAGGGAGGAGCGGATGATGATGGAATAATGGATGGATGGTGGCGCCCGGGGTGGGGTGGGGGGGTTCCGGCCGGCGAGGGGAGCTCGGGCGGCCGCCCGGGCTCGCCCGAAGGGCAGGTCCGCCCCTGCCGGGCGGACTGGCGGAGGCCGGAGGGCGTTGCATCGAGGAGGAGGCGGCGGCGGCTAGGGGCTGGGGGGGTTGCGGTGACGGCGAAGAAGGCGCGAGGTGGCGGCCGCCGCCGCCGCAGCCATGGTGGCGTGGCGAAGCGAGGGGAGGGGAGGTTTGGGTTAGGGTTTTAATGGGGTGGGAGGAGTGGCGGCGGAAGAGACGACGGGGGGAGCGGAGGCGCGGGGGAGAGGTGGAGATGGGGGAGCGGCGGTGCGGTGGAGGACGGGGGAAGCGGAGGGAGTGGCGGAGGAGGAGGCAGCAGCGACGCGGGATGGGGAGGAGGAGGCGACGGCAGCGCGGCGGCGGAGGAGGGAGGGGAGGAGGCGAGGGCGGAGCGCCGGAGGAGAAAGGGGAGGAGGCGAGGGTGGCGCGGCGGTGGAGGAGGAAGGGGAGGAGCGATGGCTCCGTGCGAGGGAGGCGGAAGAATGAGGTGGGGGAGGCAGTCGCGCGGATTCACCGGGGGGGCGCACGGATTCGGTGGGCATCTCAACGATGTGCATGATCCAAATAATTCTGGCCTTACGATCTTCAATGAGTAAGAGAAAAAAACTTGAGGAGAGATTCAGGCCATTCATTCGTATGAAGTTGGATTACTTTGGTACACAAATCTGGGTGGACTTAGATTAGGCATGACTGTGGGAGTGGTTGAGGGGGTGGATTTAGTAAAGAAAATTTTGGTGTATTATAGAGTAGGGTAGAAGAGAGTGCGGTTGAGAGAGGATATTATTATTTTGTGATTTTTTTAATATAACTTGAGTCCCAGTTATTAATATAAATACATTATAAAAATAAACTTAAGTTTTTAAAATACTTATATGATATGGAGTAATTTTAAATTAATATCGATCCAATATACTAAAGATTGCACTGAGAGCCGGACAGGTTACTACGCACTGAGTTTTTTGTACGGATAATCCATTTTTTATTCGAAATTACATAAATATACCCGCGGGAAATTTTTTTACAAAAATAGGCTCCAGTCGCCGAATGGTTGGGCGACTGGAGCCTATCGCCCAACCAGACCGCGACACAATTTGTCTCGCTGCACAGTAGAGCGACTACATCCAGTCGCTCTTCCGTTAAGCGACTGGCATGCAGTCGCTCTTCCGTTAAGCGACTAGCATGCAGTCGCCATACGGGATGGCGACTGCATGTAGCCCCCGTGTTTTGTTTAGATTTTGTGAATTTTGTAACGTTGAACGGGTAAAAAATACGGTGAAATTGTAATAAAAGTTTATGTTCATTGTATATTGTAGGTGTGCAAAAAGTTTTAAAATTTTTTTTTCATGAAAGATTGAGTACAGAACGATCGATACATACACTGTTAAGTGAGATAGTTTATGTGCGGAGAGAGATAATAGACTTATGTAAATTTAAATAAACTTCATATTATAACTGTGAGTAACATGCCGCATGTTTTTTCAGTACATGCATAAATACATCTGCAGCGTTGCCTCACTAGTCACCCTGGTGTGCCCCGTCACCGCGCCCGCGTCCTCCCATACGGCCTCGCTTGGCCCTCCTCCGGTGCAACGGGTTAGGACGATCCGAAAAAGTAAAACGAGGAGGAGGGTGTCTATCCCGCGGGGGCGGGGGCGGAGTAAGCTGCACCTCTGGCTGTGTGCTCTCCGGTGCACCGGGCGCAGAGATAACCTCCGGTGCTACGTCGGAGTAGTGTCCATGCCACTCCGGTGTAGACGCGAAAAACTGGTCCACTTCCTCCTGGCCTGGGGAGATGCCGGAGACGCCGTGCTGCTGGTAAGCACCTGCAATATTAATAACGTTAGTTCGTTGCATATCGTCTTCGGATAAACACGATATAAGAACCTCTGCGTACCCGTGCCTGGTGCCATCCACGCAGGAGGAGGGGCGTACACCCCCTGCGTAGAAGGCGTGAAGTGAACCGGTGTAGGAGGCCTTGCCCAGGCTGAACCCCCTGGCTGCTCCGGGTGAGGTGGTGGAGGACGTATCCACGTAGGTGCACCAGAGTGGTGCCACGCTGGTCGGGGTGGACGAGCAGTCGAAGCGGTGGGCGTGGAGACCGCGGGTAGCCTCGTGCAAGAGAGTAGGCTAACGATACGTCTACACCCGTCGTGCACCCGACGCGCAAAGCTGATGCCCTCCTCATGGGTCAGGTGCGCACCACTGGAGAGCCTCTCCAGTAGTGTCCCGGAGTCGAGGCATAGGGCAGAACCGACGTCAGCCTGGACACAAAGACATGAAATGGTTGATTATCGAAACGACATTACCATTTGGGAATCTTTGAAATGACATGAAACGTACCGCGATGTGAGCGTCGCGCGCGAAGTGTGAGGGGTACGTGTCCGTCGGAGCGGCGACGTGTGTGGCAGGCGGGTCTACCACATATACGAGCCTGGTACGGGTCCGCGGCTGGTACCAGCGCAGGTACTCGGCGTACTCCCTGCTGTCGTACGGGCTGTCCTCCTCCACACGGTCGTCGAGCGCACCCTGCCACTGCTCGACCCATCGCTGCATCCTCAACGACCAGTCGGTGCCTCTTTTCACTCCCTTCGCGCTTTGCCTGCGTATAGAACTATTACTGGATGTGAGATACTTGCGAACGCAGTAGTAAGTATGTAAATATTTACCAGAAACGATCACTCACCCGTGCACGTGGCGCGGAATCGATGGTCCGAATGGTGCAGGAACCGGCTGCCGTAGCCCGAACTGCCGCATCACCCGCTGGGGTGCGTAGTCCTCCACATAGATGAGGTACACGAGCTTCCGGCGGGTGAGCCAGAAAGCCCGGTCACGCCAGCAAAGTGAGGACAGCCCGTCAGGAGCACGGGCCTGAACTGCCGTATCTGCGTACGGCTCCCAGCGCACGTCGTCCGCTGTGATGCGGTCGAGCTGCTCCACAAAGGCCCGGTACGCCCGCGTGACCTGCACGTGCGCGAACTGTACCTGCAAGAAATATAAGCTATTTAGAATGACGATCGTCAATAAGACAGAAATAGTTGACTGTGATAATACTTACTCGACGACGGCACCAGATAGAACCCATCGTCGGCCGGTCGACGTCTCCTGCTGGATACATCTCGGGCCCGTACGGGCCCATGTCGTCCAGCACAGGTCGCCCGAGGCTTAAGCGCTCGAACGACCACAACTGCAGTAGCAGCGGACAGCCCGTGAGGATCGAGTTCGCCTTGACCCTCGTGCACGCATCGCATAGGGCGCGGTACGTCGCGGCAAGCACGGCCGATCCCCAGCTGACCTGGTGGGGCTCGCCGTCAGCGATCGCCCTCGCATAAGCGATAAGGCGCGCATCCACCGTGTTGCCGTGGCTGGTGGTGAAAAGCACCCAACCAAACAGCCACAACACGTACGCCTCCAGGTGGCGCGCCACCTGGTGATCGTCTGCCTGTGGAACCATGCGCTCCAGCTGAATTCAAACAAGTTGTTATTAGTACGTGATACCACAAATAAACGGTTGGACGACACGATCGAATGTAAAAACCACGTACCCGGTACTGTGTGAGCCACCTCAGCGTCGGCCCATGGGTCTGCGCCTCTGTGAACACGTGGTGCTGAGGGCCCGGTGGAACGACACCCTCGAATCTGCCAAGCAGGTCAGCGCGCCAGTCGTGTGGGGCCTCCGGTAGGAAGGCAGCGTCTCCCGCGATCGGAAGGCCAAGGAGCAGGGACACGTCCTCCAGGGTCGGCGTCATCTCCCCGAATGGGAGGTGGAAAGTGTGCGTCTCGGGCCGCCAACGGTCCACCAAAGCCGTCAGCAGAGAACGGTCGAACGGGAAGCGTCGTGATCGCTCCCCACCCGCCTCGTCCCCGCCCGCCTCGTCCCCGCCCTCGTCCCCGCCAGCGCCTGCATCCTCGTCCGTGGCCTGCACCATCCGGGCAAGAGGGAGTAGCCCGGCATCCCGAAGCCTGCAAACAAAGTGAAGGTCAGCACGGAATGAACTTACGGTCACACTAAACGCTGGAGTAGTGCAAACCTGGCAGTCCAACGAGGGTCGAGTCTCCAGGCCACGCGAGGTGTGCGTGTCCGGATCACTCCCAGCTGAGGCGGCTCTTCCGTGCTCCCCGGTGTCGGCACTAGACGGGAAGCGCGATGAGAGCGGTCCACGTGCTCGTCCAACAGCTCGTACTGCCACTCGGAGGCACGTCCAGCACGAGTCATACCTGCAAAATTTGTACAATAATTTCTAGATTAAATTTTCTACATCTAAATTTATACAATAATTTCAATATTAAATTATGTACACTAATTATCTAAACTAACTATCTTTCTACACTAAATTATCGACACTAATTATCTACACTAACTATATTTCTAAACTAATTATCTACACTAACTATATTTCTACACTAATTTTCTAAACTAATTATCTACACTAATTATGTACACTAACTATCTTTCTACACTAAATTATCGACACTAATTATCTACACTAATTATCTTTCTACACTAAATTATCGACACTAATTATCTACACTAACTATATTTCTACACTAATTTTCTAAACTAATTATCTACACTAATTATGTACACTAACTATCTTTCTACACTAAATTATCGACACTAATTATCTACACTAACTATCTTTCTACACTAAATTATCGACACTAATTATCTACACTAACTATATTTCTAAACTAATTATCTACACTAACTATATTTCTACACTAATTTTCTAAACTAATTATCTACACTAATTATGTACACTAACTATCTTTATACACTAAATTATCTACACTAACTATCTTTCTACACTAAATTATCTAAACTAAATTATCTAAACTAATTATCTACACTAACTATTTTTCTAAACTAATTATCTACACTAATTATCTTTCTAAACTAATTTATCTACACTAACTATATGTCTAAACTAAATTATCCACACTAATTATCTACACTAACTATCTAAACTAACTAATTTTCTAAACTAATTATCTACACTAACTATGTTTCTAAACTAAATTATCTACACTAACTATATTTCTAAACTAACAAAAAATATAACACAAAAACTTACCTGAAAATCGCGCACGCCCTCTCCTCTTCTCCTCCTCTCCCTCTCTTTCTCTCCCCTCCCTCTTCTCCTCCTCTCCCTCTTCTCCTCCTCTCCCTCTCTTTCTCTCCCCTCCCTCTTCTCCTCCTCTCCCTCTCTTTCTCCTTCTCTGCGCGCCGAAGAAGTGGACGTCGGGGGCGGCCGAGCGCGGCCTTATATCCACCCTCAGTCGCCCAACGGTTGGGCGACTGATATGCAGTCGCCCAACGGTTGAGCGACTGCTTTGCAATCGCCGAACCGTTGGGCGACTGGAGTTAATCGCCCAACGGTTCGCAGACTCTTCAGCTGCCGCGGTCTGGTTGGGCGATAGGCTCCAGTCGCCCAACCATTCGGCGACTGGAGCCTATTTTTGTAAAAAATTTTCCCGCGGGTATATTTATGTAATTTCGAATAAAAAATGGATTATCCGTACAAAAAATTCACTACGCACTCATCAAATACACTGCATGCCCATGACTGGAGTCTGATGAGCGATGATCCATGAAGGGAAAGGGACGTTTACATACCTCTATCCGTATCCAACTATACTCATTGATTCCTCTCAAAAAAAAAAAGAATTACATATACTCGTTGATGTGCACCAGCACGTAATTGCACAATCGCGCTGGATCGACGTGCGGAGACACGGTGGAAGAGTCGAGAGTAGCTTCGAGGCGCGCGGTCCGCCATTATCCTGCTTGCGGTACTTCTGCACCTGTCATCCGGCGAAAGTTCGCCACATCTTCATCTCGAATTTCGCAAATTATCCCAAAGGCGAGGAGTTCGCTTCCTTCTTCGACATCACGGGCGACAGCCTCCTCAACGCGGACGGCCAGTCGTGGTGCTGCCAGCGCACAAGGGTGCACCACCTCGTGACCGGGTTTTAAAAAATCGATTGTAAATTTTAACCAGAAGAGACTGGTAGGACCGATATAACCGAAAATCAAATTTTTTTGAAGGATTTTGATCTAAAAATTTCAAATTAAAATTTGAATTTTAAAAATATCAGCCAGTTTTTGGCCAAAAATCTGTTTAAAATATTGGCAAAAAAATTTGAAACAAATTTTGATAAAAAAAATTCTTCTAAATTTAATAAAATTCATGTAAAACAAAATTTTCGGAGCCGCTGGGAAAACCGGTTTTCGACCGGAAGTCAGTCTATAAAAATTTCTCTGCCCGTGACCAACCCACGGCTGCTTGCTTTCATGGCCGGCTGCTGCTGTGACAAGGTGGAGAAGGGCATCCTCCCCTTCTTTGCCCACATGGCGAGCACCCAAACTCCGTTCAACCTGCTGGACCTGTTCACCAGGTTCGCATTCGACATGACGGCCATGGCAGTGTTCGGAGTGGACCCGGGCCGCCTGTCCATCGACATGCCACCATGAACGCCGCGAACGCAATGGACGCCGTCATGGAGGTAGGATTCGTCCGGCACAGTGTGCCAGTGTCTTGCTGGAAGTTGATGAAACGTCTAAAAATCGGCCATGAGAGGAAGCTCGCGGCGGCACAACCGGTGCTGCGCCGGTTAGTTAAGGAGATGATCGAGAAAAGGAGAGGCGACGTCCACACCGACGACGAGCAAGAGAGAGCGCCTGTGGACATAGTTTCTTCCTACATCGACGACCCGGAGTACGTCGATCGACGACGATTGGAAGCCAAACAACTTCCTGTAACGCGACCCTCATCAACTATGTTTGCCGGGAGTGACACGGTCGGCACGACGTCGTCATAGCTCTTCTACAACCTCATGAATCACCCGCGAGTCGTGTCGAGCATCAGGAAAGAACTGGCGCCCATCGCCTCGCGCAGAGCCACCACCAGCAACAACAACGGCGTGGTAATCTTTGATCCGGAGGACCGAGGAGACCAAACCCCTCGTGTACCTTCAGGCGTCACTGTTCGAGTCCATGAGGCTGTACCCGCCGGACCCGATCGAGCGCAAACCGGTGCTAGCCGACGACGTGCTGCCGAGCGGCCACGAGATGCGCGCGGGCGACACCGTCCGGATACCGCTGTACTCCATGGGCAGGATGGAGGGCGTGTGGGGCAAGGACTGCGCGGAGCACCGGCCGGAGCGGTGGGTCTCGGAGGACGGCAAGCTTAGGTCCGTGCCGGCCTACAAGTTCCTGCCGTTCAACGCCGGGGCGAGGTCGTGCTTGGGCAAGGGCATTGGTGGTGCAGATGGAAGAGCGTCATCGCCTCCGTGGAGTGGAACTACGTTTTCGAGATGTTGCACGTGCACGTCGTGGAGCCGAAGCTGTCCGTCGTGCCACAGACGAAGAACGGGTTCATGGTGAAGGTGATGAAGCGAGAGATCGAAAAGACCATACCAAGCCAGCAGTAACAAGTAACGTGCGTTCACGTAGGCCTAGCTATTCTAGGCACGTGTCATTCCATGCGTGCATGGAATGTGAAGTGGCTGTGTAAGTACGATCGATCTCCAGTTCTCCCTCCACAGACCATGTCACCATGCATGTAAGGTTTCAGAAATAACGACACTCGGATAAGTAGTATGGAGTTCGAAAACGACTGCAAATAAAAGAAGTACCATGTCTTTCTGCTGTAGTATTGAATATTAAATTAAGTCAAGTAGATTAGTAGTACACCTTAAGAGAAGATTGCTTGGGTTATATTGACTGGTATGCAGTGCTCCGATATTAGGTGCCTACTGGCTAGTGCACAAGAGACCATAGCAGGGGGCGCGTGGACACGAGAACCAAACAGAAACAGATGGATTGGGCCCCCATCGAGCCCATTGTAGCCCATTTCAGTGAGGCTTTAAGAACTAACGCTTGCCGTTTACGTCTAAAAAAGCCTGGCCGACAAGCGGAGAACGACTGTACGAGAGCTGGGCTGGGACCGCCTCCGTGCTCCCTCATCCCACGCGCTTGTTTCAGGCCGCTTGAACGAGCAGCCGGAGCGCGGCGCTACGGCATGTTACCTATCACCTGGATTAAAGTAAAAGAGTTGATAATTATAAGGGTTTTTTCTGTAAAATTAAGAATATGTACGTAATTCTGAGAAAAGTGATGGTTTTTCACAAAAAAATGAAATGTTCATACTAATAACAGAAAATCTGTGGGGCACGTAAAAGGAGGTTTTCTTGAGAGAATTAAGGACCTATATATAAATTCAAAAAAGTAGAGGATCTTTTAAAAAAAATGATGATGCGACAAAGGGCTTTTTGTAAACTCGAGAATCTGCACACAATCAAAATTGCCAACGAGGACACCAGGCATGACTGTACGTACTGCTCGGCATTGACTTCACATCCACGGCTACTGTGCCGGACATTCGCCCACCTCCCACGCACGCTTTCACCACTGGACGTCATGGAAGAACTACTTGCAGTCTCATGCTCATCATTGGATCGCGCGGCACGGCGACGGCGGCACTCAGCTCGATCGCGATTCACAGAACCCACCAACGACAACGAACTTGCCAGCCCCAACACGCCACACGCCAGCTCTAGTCCGAGTACGTAAGTATGGCCCATGCAGCGCTTTATCAGTTGGGAGTTTTTGGCCGTTTTGTTTATTATTAATTTGTACGTATAAGAATGACAGTCGTCATGAAGAATTAGTAAAAATAAAGTATTTATTGTACGATAGTCGTGTGATAACCCGGGTGACGACACGTGGCCTCTGCCGCACCACCGTGTGGCAGCGCTAAGGCCACACGGCTATCGTGCAGTAGAGGGCTGCCACACGACCGTCCTACATGAGCCAATTAGTCAGGTCATTAGCACTAACATAATCTTAATTAGGGAGTTCGTTTAGGTGTACTGTTTGTACAAATTTTAAATATAGTAAATGAGTTTCAAAAATTACAAAGTTTTATGTGGAGCTTTCCGATGTAGCATACTTGATTGTATAATGTTTTTTCATAATTTTATCCATTCTGAATTTCACTCAAGAATTCATTTAAGTAGACTATTTGTAGGAATTTTTTTAATACATCAAATGAGCTCCAAAAATTATGGGTTTTTAGCGATCCTTACACAATGCACTTGATTGTGTAATTTTTCAGAGTTTTACCTGTTCAAAAATATACATCTGATTAGCCTTGCTAATTCATGACAACTACTAAACTTGTTTGAAGATAGAGGTGTGAGCAAGCATTAGACATCCATCCATCTCACCAAAGATAACAGGATAGAAAGCCACGATACTTAACACAAGATATCTGGGTGTGTGGACTGAATGTTCTTCATCGGCTCGTTACACACACACTGCAGAACAATGCATGAGAAAACATATCCGACATATTTAGGTGTCGTCAGATATGTCGACAAGTCAACCCATCGGATCCTGCCCGTACGAGACCATCGCTATAAAACACTAGCAAGTCTTGCATGTTCGAGATTACCTGAAGCCACAATAACTAAGTCCGTGGTACGCGTTACAACAAATAATAACGATAAACAACATGCAAGTGATCGATTACATATATGTAATTACATACGAATAATTCGTTAGTACTTAATTACTTACCAATAAGTAATTACTGGTAAGTAACTTATTGGTACTAAACTAATTACGACTGATTAATTACGAGTAGTAAACTTGCACTAACTACTGCATACTGCAAACAACAAAGCCTAATTTGTTCTGATTTATTAATCCCCATAAAGTATCATGCACTAATAAATTACGGATATCGTACCTAAGATTATATTATAAACAATACAAAACTATGGCTAAATTATTGTAATCTATTTATTTCTAATATAAACTATATTAATTACGAATAGCTGACTGACACTAAATTACTATGACTACGGTAACAACGACAAATATACCGGGCAACTAACTACATGCCGTTTAAGGAAAGAAATCAAAACCGCTAAGATTACGAGGACTGCTCCGAACTTCATACTCTAAAAAATTAATTGTGTCACGTACGCAAGGGACATGTACTGCACACAGCTTCATAAAAGTGCAGCAGGAAATTTTGTCGCGCTGTCTCCGATCAGCAGTCTCTGATCGGCGATCGCTCGTACAGTGGTTTGGTCGTGCATGCCTGCGTGGCCCCCGGACGAGAGAGCTGGTACATGGCATCTCACCGTTAATTTACTTAGCGGTGTATTCCTTCGTTGATTAACCTAATGTGTATAGTTTTTGCAAGTTTGTTGAGAAATGTAAGGTATATATGTATGTAATTAAAAATGATTTTCCCACCATACGTAATTTATTTTCTCTCTTATATACATTTATTCATTACCACACACAAAGTATCCTCCTATCTTCCCAAAGCAATTATGAGCGGGTACACCTGGCTCATTTTTCTTTTATAGCTTTCTCAATTTCAACATCTTATCTTTGTGCGAATCAAAATATGTCCGGCATCCATCAAAGGATGGAGGAAGTTATAAGTAGCAACGGTTTGAGCCAGAGGAGACGGTGCTGCCGTGCTCGCCATGCCTGCCGTACTCGTTGTGTCGGGCCATCCCGAGTATGACACGCTTTGCGAGGCTGTTCCATGCCGTCCGATGACAGGTTTCTAGGCTTGGTATGACCCATCGTTCGTACTGTGCCAGTACGGCCCGCCACGTGGCGTGCTTGGACCGTGCCGGCCCACCCAGTCCCAGGCTGGCCCAGAAAAATCCGGTCCGACTCCCACCTCTAAGCCACACTAATGATTTGCATGACACTTAGTCCCTAAAAAAAAATCACATGGCACTTTCCTTTTGTTAGCTTTTAAGCTCATGGCTATGCTGTAAACTTAATGTCATGAATAAATATTTTTGTATAGCATAAGTTATCACATTAATTCGAAAGTCGAAACTCTTCCTCAGTAAGGCCAGTCTCAGTGGAGGTTTCATGTCCCAGTTTTCAACACACTCATATTTTGGAAACAGTGCAGAAGAGTTTCATCTCCATGAAACTCTCTCTACTCCCATGAAACTTTTATCACCTATCTCTTCATCAATACAGTGCCATGTCAGCGTATTTAATGCCCATGAAACTCCATAAAATCTCCACTGAGACTGGCCTAACATTTCTTAACGATAAACAAAGTCCTAGATAAAACCGATGGGGGGGGGGGGGGGGCATAAACAGGGAGGGGTAGTTATTTTGGTTAGCGAGCAAAGGATCAAGACGAGACGCGCGCAGGTTTGCCGTTAGCACCCTCGGCCTACCCGCTCGCCGGATTCGCCCCCTCCCGATTCCAATCCTCCCTTACGACCCAACCCAATGCCGCCCCAAATCCACTCTTCCCATCTCAAAATCTCGTCGATTTGCCTTGCCCACAAACCCACCTGCTTCGGTCCAGAAATTCCTCAGTTTTGCACCAAATTCGGTTGGTCTGCTCTCGCAGCTTTCTTCTTTTCTGCGCGGATTTTCGCCGGCCCTGTTGGTGTATTCGATTCTTTGTTTTGTTTGCGCCGTAAAGTTTGGATTCCGCGTTGATTTTGGATCGCTTTCTTCTTGTTTTCTTTCTGTCAGTTGGGCATTTGGAAATCCTCAAACAGTTTCAACTCATCCCCCCATTCAGATTTTGCTGTGCAACATTCGATTCCGTGGTGTGTTCTCGAAAAGAAAAAGGGAAAAACATTCGAGTCCGAGGTGCCAATTCCCTATCCGAATAACTTGCAATCCTAAAAGCCTCGAGCCGGAGCCGCACAAATCGAATCAAAGGGATCGAGCTCGCGCGACGCGGAGTTGATGCCACCCGGCAATGGATCACCGCAGCCTCAAGAGTGGTTCTTGCAACAGCGGCGGTAAGAATCCGGTCCCTCCCTCGCCGGCGGCGGGGTCCCGGGCGTCCGCGGCCGCGGCGGCGGGCTCGAAGGAGGATGCTGGCGGCGGCGGCGGCGAGCGCAAGGCGCTGCTGCCTAGGCATCCGGCAGGCGGCTTGGCGCGGAAGGGCCAGAGAGGGTCGAAGCGGCGCGTGCAGTGGAAGGATAGCCACGGCAAGAAGCTCGTCGAGGTCTTGGAATTCCAGCCTAGGTAAATGAGCAACATCCGCTTAAATTCCATGCATCCTTTCATTATTTGTGCTGGTGCAATTGTATTAGGCTGCTGTATTGGATAGCACAGTTCCTTTGATCCTGTAGTACACAATAGACGTCGATGAGTTCTGTGTAATGTTTGCTTTTTTGGCTAGACAAATTAGATACATAGGGGGTTGTCCAGATAGGTAGAATACCCATGGGCACGTTTGTTAGGACTCTTGTCAAGCAGGAAAGGAGAAATCGATGGTCTGGGTTGTTTGTCCGTAGGTACAACTTTTGCGAGACGAGGTTCAGCTATGTATTCCGGCAGGATTTGACATTAGAACATGTGATCTGTTAGGAGTGTCACAATCTGCCATTCTCAGCAAGGTGAACTGAATTATTGGGCTCAGGGGCTTTCAATCATCTAATTCAAGTATGTGGGGTCAATGCTTCTGGTGATCTTTCCTGAAGTATTGTGGAGCTACAAATTCAGCTCAAGTTTGTTGTAAACTTGTGATTAGCGTACAAACATGTTCTAATTGTGGATTAGTGGTGTCATAAAATTCAATTTAGAAGTACTGATTGCATCGAGTCTTAGGCAACAGACACATAATTGGCCACATGTGCACTAGGCGTCCTTATTTGGATGTTAAGAATGGTCTTTCTTGATGTTTCAAGCATTGTAAATGAAACAATCCTTGAAGTGGCAAAAGGGAGAGATAATTGCCAATGAGTTGAAACTGGAACCTGCTGCATTTTCTAATGGCTCATTAGCAGTATTAAGTCTCATTTAATCTGTAAGAAAAAACTGTGTATTGTTTAGTTTGGATATGCTCTTCTGCGGTATTACAGGCCTAAAAATGGTATGTGCTGTTGTTATATGTGAAGAGGGTTAGACATCTTTGCCCATTGGTACTCCCAACATTTTGTAATATGACCTCAGTCTGTATTCTGTGCTAGTTCCGGATTTTCAGTCAAGCCATGATCGATGGGATTTAATGGTACCCTATTTAATTAGACCGATTTAGATGAGTTGAACCTGGTGATTCTTGCAAAACATTTATTAATTATGCATGTGGAGCTGCACATGTTACCACTAATTAGCAGTAGATTGTTGAAAATCTGATTCCCCCTTTTCAACTAGTAGATGCCGTTCCAACTTCAAAAGTACTTCACAGTTCAGACAACTAATGCTGATTGGCATGATTTGGTACGTATGCAGTAAATTGGGCAATTAGACTAAGTTAAAATTGATCACATGGACGCCCAATAGGCCAGTAATGAAATATTGATTAAGCGGCAATCCTGCATAGTAATTTATTGCCTTTTATAACAACATCTGTAGCTACATAACCTGTCATATGGGCTATGACTAAGAGAGACATTTGCCGCTCCTGCATTCAAATAGGAAATGTTTAACTTTTCCATAACATTTTTCCGGTGCATTTTCTGTTACGCTGCAGGGTTAACTAATAGATTAGTCTCTTCTTGGATTCTAAAGCTTTAGTGTTTTTTAGAGGGATTTATTCATCATATACTCTCCTCATAGATGGAAATTCAGGATTTACCCTCCTGACCCACGTGTCAGTGACTTATGATGACCCCACATGTCATTGAGGTGGGAGGGTAAATCCTGAAATCCCCAATTCAAGGGAGGGTATATGATGAAGATCCCCTTTTTAGAGAGAGAGGGATTCTAAAGCTTTAGTTTGCGCTGAAGAATTGGTGAACAAAATTCCATCCGAGTCTGCTTAGCAGCCGATTTGAACTAAAGTATGATCACGTGGCCTTCCAATCTTCAATCTATTTGGTGGCCTAGTGGAATAAGAATTCTGATTAGATGGCCAGATTTTGGGAGGTCGACTATATAACTGTGGTGGTATACCCCCACCCCTTGGGAATGGGGCATCCCTCTGGTGACCCTAGCAATTCCGTACATGATTTGTTAGCCATGTAATCTGCATCGGAACATATTGATTATTTTAACAACCTTGAAATTGCAGGGCTGTAATCTGATGTCACGTTTACAAGCTAAGCTAAGCTCTGTTAATCTGAGAGTATGTTAGTATTTGAATAAGAAATTTTTGTGGCTTGTGCAATTCCAAAGCTTTGGTTGTATGAACACAAATGCTTCTGCTGACAGTCACTAAGTGAACAACTTTCTTTCTTACATTAGTAATTGAGTCCTACATCTTTGTGGGATGTTACCTGATGCAAACACTACGTTATGTTCTTCACAGTCACAGTTTGCTAGGGTCATGAAGAGGGGAGCAGCCTTACACATTAACCCGGTGAATCTTGTTGGGATATGACCTTTTTGTCTCAATATATATTCCCCATTGGTTGCACTTTTTAGTTCCTACAGACCAGTTTACAGTTCCAAATTATTTCTTTGTTTTAAATGAGCAGTACCTTTTATTGGCTTTGTAAATTGCAGATATTAATGAGTTATTTGTTTTATTAGTTTGTAAGTTACAGTGGACGTTATTTTTTTACTGGGGATAGTTGTACTAACTTTTGTACATCATCCTATGGTTTGCAACTGAAGGATTGTATACTCATTTTTGCAAGAACTCTTAATTACCTCAATCTGTCTTTCTTTTTGCTGGCATTAGTTTATACTAGAATCCACATAGGGCATGATGATACGAGTTTATGGAGCTTTTTGGGTGGTAGACTGGTAGTATGGGGTTGGATGGTATTTAAGGCCTTTCAAAATAATTTCTTTGAAATGAACCAGATACAATATGGAAATATCTCCCTGCCTCTTAAAAAATTCATTTATAGTTAAGTTGTCATATTGTACTTTCATCATACTGGTAGTTCAAGAAAGTCCTACTCACATTCCTTCACTGTATTAATTTATTCCTCTAATTGTGCCGAATCTTTCTAATAATTTGCAGTGATTCAAGTGACTCGGATGATGAATATTTGGATACTTGCATATGCTCAGTCATGTAAATACTGCAAAGCTAAATCTCCGGTGCATCTTGCACAGGTGGAGTCCAAGAATGTGTAGCAAGAGCTGTATCTCAATATAGAAAAGTTCAACAGGCTCAAACTATCGCTGCAATGCAAGGAAGGGCAAATGCGATCTATTTCTGCAACTAAGGACTGATGATAAGCACATAATCTGTTGGATGTGCAATAACAGGGAACTACATCAGAGTATGAAGAAATTACCACTAGATACAGCAGTTAGAAGGGGAAAAAAGAAACCAAGAAAAAAGGCCCTCTTTGGTTTAAATTTTGGACCGCACAGCATCCTTGTTTTTTTGTTGCCGAGTAATGCTATATGATAAGCAAAACGTTATTAGAATCAGACAGTAGTATTTTCTCACCGATTTTGTCAATAGTATTTGATATGGTAACACGCTGATGTTCCTTTATGATACTCTGTCACCATCAATTACATTATAACTAATGTCCAATTGGATGTTCCAATTATAAAGTGCAGTTTATCATATTCCCATGAACTTTTAAATACTGTTAAACAGTTCACTCTTAACAAAGAGACCTACATATGCAGATTCACCCTTTGTTTGTCCTTTTTATTCTTCTTTTTTTGGTTTTGAGACGTGTGTGCAGCGTATTTTAAAGTTCAGAGTCCAATAGCGTAGAGACATCACCATTCACTGCAATTCCCAGCCCACATGCCTCTCACGGCTCGTCTCATTTTGGGCCGGCCCGTTCAGCCCATCCTGCGGCCGACGCGGAGCAGACCAAAACCAAGCGCCTTCGGGTTCCTCTTCGTGAAGGGCCCCACAAAGCCTCCTCGGCCTTTCACTGTCCATCCGTTCCATTCATCCAACGGTCACTTGCTAGCTGGGTCAACTCGACCGTTACCACTCGCCGCTTTCCTTTTCCCCAACGGCTTTCTCCCCCTCCTCTGTTTCCTCCCTGTCCCCAAACGCCGCCTCTTCACTAGCTCCCACACTCCACTCCCCTCCCGCTCCTTTGCAGCTGCTGCTTGCCTTCGACGACAAACGCCGAGATCCCCCATGGGCTGCTTCCTTGGCTGCTTCGGGGGGGCCAAGGAGCGCCGCCGCAGGCGGAAGCGGTCCCCGGCACAGTCCCCGTCCGGCCGCTCTCGGGTAAGCGACTTCGTCTCGATCTTACCTCTTCCTTCTGTAGTTCATTTGGACGAATTTTGGAGTTGGTTCCTCTGATTAACACACTGTGTGGTTTGAACTTTGAAGCAGGCCACGCCGCGGCTCTCACCCAAAAAGGTGGCTTTGGACGGGGAGGTTGTTTCCGCCGCCGCGCCGCTCCTGGCGACGCTCCTCGAGTTGAGGTTTGTACTTTGTCGATGGCTGCTATTATGATCGGCGAGACGAGTTGTTCCGTTTCCGGACTTTGTTTTAATTTTTGGAATGTGTGTATGTTTGATCAGGGACTCCACTGATGACATGTGCCTGACCGTCGTCAAGAAGAAGGTGACGTTCGATCCCAACGTCACCACTTATGAGGCGGCTGCGATCCCGGAGGACGACGCGGAGGAAGCCGATCCGGCGGCCGGCGACGACAAGGATGAAGCGAGGGGGGAGAAGGAGTGGATGCTGGGACCGGAGTGCGCGAAATCCGAGGCTTTCCCGTTGAACCACAGGTACAGCAACTGCGCCGACAGTGACAACGAAAGCGAGTACGACGAGGAGGAGGACGTGGAGGAAGATGAGGATGAAGACGACGAAGAAGAAGACGGGATCGACGAGTGCGCAATCGACGACGACGAAGAAGATGATGGCCTTCTTGGCATTGAACGTGGCGAGGAGGAAGCATTAGAGTCGCTCTTCCTGCTTCCGATGAGCAAGACCAAGGAGAGCAGCGGCCAACAAGAAGCAGTGGCCGGCGCAACCGCGCCGGATGCAGCGGCGCCTTGCCCAACGCGCGACAGGAGCCAGTACGCGAACCCCGTACTCAACTCGGTGGAGAATCTCACCCAGTGGAAGGAAGCCAAGTCCCGCACCACCGCGCCGAAGGCTTCGGACAAGGAGAACATCATCATGCTGGGGCAAGAGAACAGGATGATGGACTTGCTCTCCGAGCCAGCGATACCGGCCAAGAAGAAAGAGAGGCCGGTGATGGGCTCGGACTACAGCCCCAGCACGCCAAGCAAGCAAAAAGTCTCGGTGGACGCGAGCCTCTCGACGTGGCTGGGCTCCTCGGGGACGCCGGAGGAGAGCAGCTCCGTCCGGTGGTACTCGCCGATCACCCGAGAAGACCGGCCGATCCTCGGGGCCTTGACCGTTGAGGACATCAAGATATCGTCGGCCAATTCGTCGCCGAGAAGGTCGAGGTCCCCGAGCCCGAGCCCGGATGACATGCCGATCCTGGGGACTGTGGGGGCTTACTGGAACTGTAGCGCCAAGGGGGGTGATCCAGTGAACAGGGGGGGATTTATGAGGACTAGAAGCAGATTTGGGCAGGTAAGCTTAGTGTCAGCGAGTTGAGTTCGGATGTGCTTGCCGAGCCCAGGTTTACGTTCTGATGATAATTACTTGTAGAATTTTGCAGGATGAAATGGTGAATTGCTGCTGAATATGCCTTCCAACTGGAAGGTGGGACGAGCTGAGGTTTGTAATGCTTGAGAATTGCAAAAGACATGCGTTGATAAGAAGATACAGCAGAGTTTGTGAGAATGTGAAATCAGTGAGGTTTCTTCAAAGATGTAACTTGTCTATTCTTTAATGTGGCATTGTCAATATGATGTATTTTTTTTCAATCAACGTATTCCTTTGTCAATATGATGTACTGAATCTGCATTTGAGTCCGTTTTCCCTTTCTGAATTGTGTCTGTCGGCTTTCCCTTTCTTATATTATATAACTGATGTTAGGGACCTAACTTTCTACTTTGGGAGACTTAAAACCCGGAAAAAAGTTAGTGAAAATGAAAGCAAGATCTGCATAATCCCAACACTCGTATTAGGATTTAGTGCAGGTCTTCTTCGTCGTCTACATACCGCAAGACGCGACAAAAGAGACGTACTCCTGAAAGATCGCCCCCAGGCCGTCAGCAAGGTCCTGAACCATGTCATCTATCGGCATCACGGGGATGCCGAAGAACTCGTCCATGGTCGCCTTGGCCAGCTTCATCAGCTCCACTGCAACTGCAGACTGCGCATAGGGCTCATTTTTGGAGCTTGGTGTCCAGGCTCTGCACAACACGTAACATGCCACAGCAGGTTCGTCATGAGATCACATTGCATTGGACGTTCAATATAGTAAACGCTGACATGTTTCATGGACAAAATATGCAAACCTCGGTATCTTTAGCTCTTAGGAGGCACTCCTTGCAAATCTATCCACGTCTTGAGGAAGCCCCCCAAGATGGACTCTACGTCGTAGTACACCACCTCCCTCACCTCCGACTTGCCGCCGTCGACGCTGTCCGCCACGTCCTCGACCACCATCTGCACCAGGGCCTTCTCGAGCCTGCCCACAGCGTGCAGCACGCGCACGCACTCGTTGGTCAGGCCGGTGGCCTTGGCTAGGTACTGCTTCAGCACGACGCCGAAGCAGCTGTGGAGGGTCACCGCGGCGACCGCGCCCGGGAACGGGTGCCACCGCTTCAGCGCCGGGCTGAAGCTGTCGCGCTCGGACAACGCGAGCTGCTCCGTGTCCTTGGGGACCCGCTCAGGATTTCGCTGGGGTCGTCGTCACGGTCGGTGATTGTGCTGTCCCATTGCCCGAGTCGGTTCTCAAGTATCTGCACGTACACGTTAGCTCGGATGAAAACAGTTCTATGCAGTATGGCAAATGGTAAATGCTCCTTCCAGTCATTAAAAAAAACGGAAGTGCTATACTACTGTCGATTGCTTTTAGAGGAAGAACATGCAAATTTCTTATCTTTGGATGAGCATGTAGATTCGTATGCGTCTTCTCCACCGGTGACTTCCACCTCTCCGGCGACGTCACCATCTTCGCCGCTAGCGACCCTGGGGATTAGGGCTAGAGTTCTCCCGAACCTCCTGAGCTTAGAGGGAGGTCAGAGAGGCAGCGGACCGGCGGTGGGAGGCGATGGCGAGGCTGTTGGAAATATTCCTATATTGGTTGTGGGAAAAAAGAAGCACAACTTATAACTTATAAGTGTGAGGTAAACATCACCTATTAGACTAGAAGAAGGTCCAATATCTATTACTATTATAAAAGAATAAGTTGGTGGTTGTACGTCTATTTTCCTCTAACCACTCCATTCACTCAACTTCTCACCATTCTTTACTTTCCAACCGATCAGAGCAACTCTCTTCTATAGCACGGTTCTCTATATATTCAATGAGTTCCGTTGGAACGCACGGATACATAACTAGTTATTTATAAAGTTGTTACTTTAGGGTTTACATATAGACAATCCGTGAGCATAGGAGCTCATCCCACGGGCTTCGTCGGCAAAAGCCAAGAAGAACCACTGGCCCACGTATACTTCTTAGCCCATCATGGGCTGTCAACCATCGGTAGGATCCTAAACAAAAAAGGCTTCCAAAAACAGTGAACGTGACACAATCGGGAAAAACTTGGAGCCCAGCCGGAAAGGCGCATCAGTCGGAAGGCCCAATTCCCTCAAGGCACTTCCACCATTCCCCTCTGTCTCATCGTCTCTCTCCTTTTCCCCTTTGTTTCTTTCGGGGGAATTGTACATATACCCCATAGTTAATAGATACTTGTAAATTTACCTCATACTTGAGTGGCTTTGTAATTTTACCCCATACTTGACATGCCCCTTATTATTTTACCCCATTGCCTATTTAGCTGCTATTTTAATTTAGTTTTTTATTTTTCGAGGCAGGAAATGACAGATCTACCCTTTCCCTACTTTACCTTTCCACGTCGCCTGTTGTGCTCGGTTCTTCTGGTCTAGGGTTAGCGTACAGCGTTGGTTTCCATGGCCGAATTTCAGTGCAGTTCTAAGCCTCTTCCATGGCCGAAAGTTGGAATATATTCTCCAATACTACATTACTTCGGAACTGACTGTATTTCTTGAAAACCTGGAGAAGGGCTGGCTTGAGGTTTAGGGTAATAGGCTCACATGACTACATTTTACTTTAATAGCAACAAGCCAACAGCATTTAGTTCTGAGATGGATTAAGACTGGGCAGATGGCAGAACAGGTACACTGATCTAGCGAGGAATACATAAACATTGAGCCATTTCAGTGCCAGCCACTAAGCCAAGATGAACCAGTCAGCAAAATCAAAAATGCATAGCACAATTAATCATAGCAGCTCTCTTGGAATGAGAAACAATTGAAACTGAACAGGCAAACATTGCTCCACATAGATATAAGACCACCACTTAGAAACATATGTAATAGAGTTCAAATAACTGATTTCACACATAAAAGGTGCTTGCAAAATAAGTGAGTTTACATCTCACACATGGGAGGTGCTTGCAAAATAAGTGAGTTTACATCTCACACATGGGAGGTGCTTGCAAACTTCACATCTCACACATTTAGGTTCTTCTTCCTAGGAGACATCTTTTTTGCTGGTTTGGAGGCTTTGTTTGGGGATGTTGGAACATCAATGGCTTGTGATGCTCCTCCAAACAGTTGTGCAAGTTGCCTCCTTGTCATAACACCGGGACTTTCCATTACCTGCGCAGGAATGTTCACATTTGCTCTAGTAGGTGTGGTTGGCTCAGACATTGAAGTGCTTGCTCCTGCCTTTCTACTTGGTCCTGCCATTGTAGACGCTTTCCTTGCCTTCCTCTTCCTGTCCAATAGAAAAAAAGAGAGAAACAAGTTTTGTAAACAAGAAACAATAGAAAAAAATGAATTGTGCAGAATCAAAAATTTACCTCTTTTTGGTGCCATTTAAAGGACATTTAGCTTGCCTATGTCCAAGCTCATTACACCTTTTACACTTGTTTAGCGCTTTCCCACCTTTCTCTAAACATCCCTTGATTCTCTCTTTTCTACGCCTCCCAAGGATTTTTGGCTTAGCAACGGGTGGTAGAAGCACAAAACCAAGGTCCATCTTTGGCCATTGTGACTTGTCTGTTAATGGCTGTATTTCAAGCTGATATGCAACTTTAAACCTCTCTAGTGAATAGTACTCATCTATGTAGCTCTCCATGTTGACATTTCTTTGGGTTGTAAGAAAAGCAAGTGCATGCTCACAAGGCTTTCCAGTGTGTTGCCATTCAAGACAAGTACACTCCTTAGTAGGTAACTTTACAACATGCCTCAATTGTTCATTATTGGTATCCTTCACTTCTGCACTCCAACCTGCAGCTTTGTGCACTTTCAAATGTCCCAAGCCTCTAGTCCGTGTATTAACTTGGTGAAGAACAGCCGGCAATATAAGACCTTGCAACCTCTCTCCAATCCTTCTCCTTTTGTAAAATAACTCCATGGTTTGTTCCCTAATTTTGTCTGCTAGTTCCACAACAGGGAGATCTTTTATGCTCTTTACTCAACTATTGAAGCATTCAGCCAAGTTATTATTAATGTAGTCACACTTGATTTTTGTGTTAAATGAACATCTCATCCACATCAAGTTATGATACCTTCTAAGATAGTCAGCCACTGCAGGGCATTGCTCTAGGACCTTGTCCATGTGGTAATTAAATACCTCTGGCCTATATGCCTTTGCAGCAGGCCACATATGATTAGGGATGTCACCATGGAATTTCTTTACAAAGTTGTCCATTAAATGCCTAA
Source organism: Dendrocalamus latiflorus (assembly GCA_017311315.1). NCBI lineage: Eukaryota > Viridiplantae > Streptophyta > Magnoliopsida > Poales > Poaceae > Dendrocalamus > Dendrocalamus latiflorus. Next base: position 8,456,767 of record CM029621.1, read on the forward strand.
AACATTCTCTTTGCTCGGCCTGTGGAAAAATATTTTTTACTGCATTTTCTAGACCTTTTTGTGCATCTGTACACACAGCTAAGAGAGGAGGTTCACCAATTCCCTTCTTTAATTGGGTCATGAACCAAGTCCAATTGTCCTCTGTCTCTGAATCTATCAGCCCAAATGCTACTGGAAACATCCAATTATGTCCATCTAATGCAGTTGCAGCAGCCAAGTGGCCATTCCATTTACCATTCAAAGCAGTTGAGTCTACACTGATATATGGTCTACACCCATTTAGGAATCCCTCAATGCAAGGCTTAAATGCAATAAAGAATCTATGGAAATGAACATTACCCCCTACTAATTGTGTTCCAATCTCAACAATGCTACCTGGGGATCTCATCTCTACCTCTGCCTTAAAGTTATAAAGTAATTGAAAACTTCCTTCCCAACTACCATATATCTCATTTATAGCTCTTTCCCTCCCCCTCCACACTGTGTCATACCCAATAGTGACATTATAATCATCTTGCAACTTCTCTTGCATTTGTTTTGCACCCATGTTAGGATTAGTGCGTAAAATACCTGTTGCCTTTGAAGCAACCCAGCCTAGAGAAGCCATGCTAGATCTGATCCTGCTAGTAGAAGAACACTTGTGCTCATTTCCAAGCTGGTTGACCTGAAACAATTAAAAGAAAAATTGAGTACAATGCTTTACAAAGAGAAAAGTTAACTTAAAAAGCCTTAATAAGTTAGGACAAAAGCTAGTACCCTGATTACGTTGTTAGGTGTTCTGCGGGCTAGAATTTTCCAAGGACAACCATCAGCTTTACAATAGCCCACAAACCTAGTACGATCTGACTTTTTGATTCCCAAGACAAATTCTTCATTAATCGCATATTGCCTGATTGCTAATCTAAATAGGTCCATCGAAGGGTAAATGGTACCTACAACAATTTCAGGGCGTTCCATGTCATAAGAATAGTGTGCCCCATCAGGTATGACCTCATCAATTGGAATAGCAGCACCATCGGTGTCTATGAGTGAATTTATAGCGTTTTGATTAGCAACATTAGCAATTTCTTCATTAGCAACAGCAGCATCCAATATTTCACTATTTCTATCATCTTCATTCCTCAAACCCAAAAGCTCTAACATAGCATCCTCTTCCATAGGTACATCCCTATCTCGGTCATCAGGACCTTCCACAATCTGAAGCGTTGACCAATCAACTAGCTCAGTGGTTCCTGCATCACCCCCACCTCCAGTTGCATCACCCCCACCTCCAGCTCCACCCTCTGTTGCTGCCTGAGATGATTGCATAATATCTACCACACTATCAACAATGTCTGTCACACCTGACTTGTTGCATTGGCATGATGCCTGAGCGCCATATGGTCTTGACACTAGATTTGCATTGCATTCCAACTCTTGTAGCGGTATTCTAGCGCCTACTCTATAACCAGACTCAGGAAGAATCCTACCGCGGGAATATGCAAAAAAAAACAGAAATAAACAACTAGAACGGAATGGTTTCCGTTCATGCACTGGATCAATTTTGCAAACAAATGCTACATACCTACTGCTGATGTCGTCCATATCAATCACACGCTCATCAACGAGTTAATCTACAATCCTAATTCATCCAGCACACCTAGGGTTTCAAAGAAAACACAATCAAACCTCAAACAAATCTGTTCAAGAATCTGTTCAAGGGGCCCAGGCGCGGGGGAGGAGGAGAACCGTATCAGTTGGCGCGGGGGAGGAGGAGGACCGGCCAGCCAAGGGGCCCAGGCCAGCAGCAGTGCCGCGCGGAGCTCCCCGGCGCCGCGTGGTGGCAAGCGAGACGCCGCCCTTCTTGGCCGGCGAGAAGGCGAGCTGCGGGGCGGGGTTCGCGCAGACGCGGGAGGCCGGCCAGCTCCCGTATCAGCTCGCAGACGCGGGGCGGGGTTCGGAGCAGTGGCTCGCCGGCGCCGGAGCCAAGAGAGGAGGCGCCCCAGCCGCTCGTCTTTGCCCTCTAGGTGCGGCGGCACGGCGCTCGGCTCCCCCCAACCCTATCGATCTATCGGGAAACCGAGCACAACAGGCGACGTGGAAAGGTAAAGTAGGGAAAGGGTAGATCTGTCATTTCCTGCCTCGAAAAATAAAAAACTAAATTAAAATAGCAGCTAAATAGGCAATGGGGTAAAATAATAAGGGGCATGTCAAGTATGGGGTAAAATTACAAAGCCACTCAAGTATAGGGTAAATTTACAAGTGCCTATTAACTATGGGGTATATGTACAATTCCCCCGTTTCTTTCAGAGAGCGCCTTTTTTTTCTTTTGCGAATTCAGAGAGCGTCTCTTTCTTTCCCTGCTTGTAACTTGTAACGACTGAATCATTGAAACGCCCAGATGCTAGGTTAAACAGGTAAAGCAGAGAGGGTTCAAATCGAATCTGTTCCTGGAAAGGGGAAAGGAAATCTCGAGCTCGACACATAACAAGTACTACATTGGAAGTTCCCTTCGACTGAGAAATGAAAGTGATACCCCGAAAGTTAGTCAAAGATGTACGCATGCCTCAGTGGTCAGCCAGTAGTACACTAGTATAGCCAATGATGTGCACGAATGACCTTATCGGATCTTAACAAATGCATTAAACCAGTGGATAGATTGTTACGTCTCCCATTCCATCTACTCAGTCCTCGGTCCACAGCTAGCACTATCGACGATGGCAACTTTTTTTCATCCATCTTTAGATGAATGAATACGAAAGTTTTCGGAAGCATAATCATGTTTGATTGACTATCTTCTTATGTTAAGCGTGCTTAATTTGAAAGTCTTACTCTCCATTGATCATGGTTGATGCCTTGATGGGAATGGATTCTTCAATTGTCAAGGCATGGAATCTTTAGGAATGATGACAACGAGAGAGCCTTTTTTGTCACTGCCTACCTATGGTAACTCGGTGCACTTGTTGTACTTATCATACTAGTCAGGATTCTTATTTTGACCATTTTTAATTGGCTCATTGCTCCATATTGTCCTCCATTTGAGCTTTCAAAGGTAACTTTGTTCCATGCACTGTAGCTGGAAAATGATTTTGGCACCGTTTGCATCCATACTATGTATGAGGTGACATGTTGGAGAATATTTTTCTCTGAACACATTTTTTCAGATTTTTTTTAAAACGAATGCCACGGACTTTGGAACGTGTTCTACGTTCAAACTTTCAAACGCCCTGCCAATGACAACCCTTTTTATTAAGAGATTTGATGAAGAAACAAAGAATCTAATTTCCTTTTCAGTTTTGCTATTTGCAACTTGCCTTAAGTCAATTTTCCTGGTGTTTGGATGTCTAATTCTGATTTTGATCTGAGTATTAATGATTTTACGCATGTTTAGCTAATGCGCTTCACCTCTCTATCATGCACAGTGATTTGGCATGCAGATACAGAAGTCATCCTGTAGTGCCAGTTGATGTATTCTTGTTCACATTTTTTCACCCAATCCCCAACCACAATTTGCCTCTCAGGCTCGTCAAAAAAGTCTCTGTGGACAACTTGGCTAGCTTTTTGCAAAGCCTGTATTTATCTTCACCGAGTTATCTGTTCTTACATCAAGAGAAGTAATTCATACTTGTCTTTATCCATTTGACCATTCACATGGCCAGTTCACCGATCGATGCGTAGAGGTGCTGTCTACTACAACTTCTGAAGAAAATGCATGTCAGTCAAACATGTCACTTTGCTCCAGAAAACAACTGCAGAAGACTTTGGAGGTCCGGATCACTGATTTAACTCGCTGAGTTCGATGGTTTGTGTTTATACTCGCTCAATACAATCAGAAACAGATGAGTAAGATCACTATGTTTACGACGATGCATCCAGTCCAGATAGAGGAGCAAACAAAGAAAACTAGGATGATCTTTTGTACTCTTGTCCTGGATGAGCAGACTAAATGGAGATCCTGTGTGTATATATTATCTAGATTTAGATAATATTTGTCGTTCACCTTTTACCCCGAATCGTTTGTATGTGGATAACCTTTGGCCTATTCAGTCCCTATGTTAGCTGTCACCCGACGTGATATATTTAAACTCTGACATGTATTATTAATGTATGGTATAGTTCATGCAATGTATGAAATGATTCAGTAATGAATCTGTAAGCACTATTTACTGATCCAATGAATAATGCGATGGAATGACAGAAAATTCTGGATTGTAAAATCTACGATGTTTCCTATTTTTCATCAAGCATAACAGTAAGTCGTTCGTACAATCGATCGACTTCATTATAATGTTTTTTGTGTATATTTTTGAAGTACAATAAGCAGTCTGCTGTTAGATTCGTTTGTTACATTACTAGTCTTTTACTATACTTATCTCTTAGTACAATTTAGAATTAAAATATTATCCGCATTTTCAGCAGTCTCCCCCTGCGTGTCCATGACAATGTCAATCGTCTCGGTCGATTCAGCCTTGTACGAGTATCTGCTGCTGAGCACCAGGAAGGCCAGGAAGTTGATAGCGCCGAGCACGGTGAGGAACGCGTAGTAGTAGTCGAGGTGCGAGGCGTTGAGGTTGTTGGTCACCCACGGGTTCCCCCGCTCGCGTGTCATACGTGACACGACGGAGAGGAGGAAGCTGCTGAGGATGTTGCCGGTGCCGTACGCCGTCAGGGACATGGCCGAGCCCAGGCTCTTCATGCTCTCCGGCGCCTGGTCGTAGAAGAACTCGATCTTGCCCACCACCAGAAACGCGTCCGCCAAGCCCATAAGCACGAACTGGGGCAGCAGCACGAAGATGGTGAGCGGCAGCTGCCCGCCAGTCTTGTCCAGACCGTGGCTCCGCGCATAGCTCAACCTCCGGTTGTCGATCACCGACGCCGTCGCCATTGTTGCGATCTGCAACAACAGACCAATGCCCATCCTCGTCAATAAGGTGATCCCCCTGGGGTTCTTGGTGTACTTCCGGATGGCCTTGACGAAGAACCGATCGTAGACGACGATGGCGATGAGCATGGTCAGCGTGACGAACGCGCCGAGGCTGGCCGGGGGGATCTGGAAGTGCGGCCCGATGTGCCGGTTCATGGTCGCTCCCTGCTTCACGAAGAGGGTGTTCGTCTGGGCGATGAGCGTGCACGGCATGAACATCGTCACGACTAGGGGGATCAGCTTGACTATCTGCTTCGTCTCCTCCACTTGGGTCACCGTGCATAGGCTCCACTTCTCCGGCGAGGAGCCGCTGTCGTCTTCCTTCACGGCGGCCTTGTTCAGGAACCTCATGGCGTTGGTGGAGTCCATCCGGAACTTGCGTTTCCTCGTGTACACCTCGAGGTCCAGCTCGTGCAGCTCCTTGGCGTCGGCCGGCACGGGGAGGTGCCACTTGCAGACGGCGGCGGCGACCACCTTGCCCATGCGCGTGAACGGGCTGCCCTGCGGCACCTTGTGCCGGTACAGCGGCGTGCCGGCGAGGAAAACGGAGATGGAGATCATGAGGCCGAGCGTGGGGATGCCGTAGCCGACGGACCAGCTGACGTTGTCCTGGAGGTAGACGAGGACTGTGGAGGAGAAGAGGATGCCCGTGAAGATGGTGAACATCCACCAGTTGAAGAAGGAGAGCTTGTGCATCTTCTCCCGCGCGTCGAAATCGTCGAACTGGTCGGCGCCGATGGTCGAGATGTTCGGCTTGGTGCCGCCGTTGCCAAAGGCGATGATGTACAACCCCCCGAAGTAGACGCCCAGCTGCAGGGCCGAGGCCGGCGGGCAGACGCTGCCGTGGCACGGCGGCGGCTTCAGCGACGGCATGGTGACGGCCAGCGTCAGCAACAACATTCCCTGCATTAATGTTCAACGTAACCATCCACGTCATTTCTAAAGTAACTTCAGACGATCCAAGGTGATACGGATTATGTTCATGGGAAACGCTGGTTTCTGTGCCATTAGCATAACTTTTAGGCCCCTTTGGAACTTGGATTTTTCAGTCTCACGTAGGACTTAAATTATTTTGTATGAAATTTCTATGTTTAAAATATATTTTTATTAGGCAGAAAGAAATAAGCGTGACAATAGCGTCCTGTCATTATAATCTGGACCCAACGATGTTCTAGCTTAAACAAATCTTGCACATAGTAGCTAGGAGTATTTCGGAACCTCACTCGCCAGTACAATACAAGCGTCCTGTCTCCATGACGGTGCCCTTTTGTGCTCACATCGGCAGAGCTAGGTGTGCAAGTTTCCAGTGATTGTGATGACTGATGCTGCTTACAAACCAGAAGACAAATATGACATGACAAGCTGGGGACCACAGTGTCTCGTGCATTGACTTGTAGAGTAGCAACAGCAAAACATTTCACACGCATGGGACTACGTGATAATAACGTCTAAGGCCCTGTTTGGAATGCGGGAATTTTTCCCGATTCCTGCGGGAATTGAACTGTTTCCTGCAAAATTCCTGTGAAATTCCTCTGTTCCAAACAGGCCCTAAGTCCAGTGCGCTAGTAATTAACGAAAAGTAAGCCCCATCAGCTTCGCTGTAGACACAACAGCTTTTGATAGTTATTTCCTACCACATGCTCAAAATCTTTATTGGAACATGATACATGAAAACTACAAGTACTGATTATATCGCGAAAACGTAGGTTGCACTACAACGATTTATATGTGTTTACCCTGGTTATGCACTGGTGATTAAGTAAAGAAAAGGGAAGGTTGAATGAGGGAAAATATCAGTACGCGTAACATACATGTCCTATCCAACCGTAGGGTAGCCTAGCAGAGTCCAGGGTGGCACATTGTCTCTCTGGCTGATGACTAGTTTAACTCCTATCAACCACCCGTTGGATGAGTTATTTGTGTAGATCTTCTACTGATATTTTTCAAGATCTGAACATGTGACCTACGGGTTATGAACTTTAAGATGACCGCGCTAGCAAATTGTTCCTGTCATATAAATGGTGATCGGTTCGGCTGAAAAGCTCATGGCTTATGGCTGAAAACACTGTAGCTGGCTGAAAAAAACACTATAACTGACAGAGGCTTATTTAGCATAATTAAATTTAAAAAAATTAAAAAATATAAAAAATATGTTAGCCCATTACGTATAATACAAACAAATACGGGAAAAAAAGAACCGGCAAAAAAGCTCAACAAAAAGCCAAAAGTTCAGAAAAAAACGAAACTTATGAATAGTGAAAAATAAGCCAGAAGCCGAAACCGAGTTGATCAGGGCCAAAAAAACACATACTGATCCTACCATGTATGTAGTGTTAGATAGTTAGGACCTATTCATATTGGCTTCTGTTTGGAGAAGTCAAAAGCTAGAATGAATATCCGGTTTTTCAAAACGACTTCTCTACTCCTCTCGCTTCCGTTTCACTCAAAAAAATAAGGCAGGGGCCACGAGCGCATCACACGCCTTACTGCGCGCACATCTCTCGCTCTCATCTCGCGCGCACATCTCTCGCTCACTTTTCTCACTGCTTGTGTCTCCTCTTTCTAAAAGCCGCTTCTTTCAACCACTACTATTTATTTTTAACTAAAAACTACCAAGTGCAGCAAAAAGTCATCAGCTGCAGCTATTATGAACAGACCCTTAGATAGGTTGGGTCGAAATAGTAATCTTTCTCACATAATGTTTTTAGATGCAATGTTTGGGATCTAAACTCGCTTTTATGGGATAAGAATACTATGTACTGTACATAGTTACCGAGGTTGGGGTGCAGGTGCTCCTATCGAGCTCTCCTAGCTCGGCAAAGTGCTACCGCGATGCCCTCATGCCAAGCTAGGGTAGCACGACAGATGACACATGTTGTCTACCACAGCTACTGAGCTCAGAGAAATAGCTAGATTTGCACACCAAAAAAAAATATGTGCAAGCTAAATTTGAAAAAAAAATAACTACAATACCATATATACAAAGGGCTCTGGTTTTTCTACATGTGCATGCACCCACATGTACTATCATCACCGTCCAACTGCTCACTTCTCTCTCCTTCATTTGGAGTGGGATTGGGGAAGAGAGAGAGAGGTAAAGAAAGCCAACCAATAAAGGAGTACAATAGATGGCTACGATAGCGCATGAGGGTACACGTACAATGGATTGAGTTTTTAGCACATATAGCACATTTTAAACCTGTATTTACAGGAATATCACTATGCGTGCGACAATAACAAAAATATTTGTTTTGCCACCCGGTCACCAGGCGACGATGCCATGTAGTGCACACCAAGCCGATGGAGCCCCCGTGGCTGTGTAGCAGCGGTCTGCCGCCCGGCCACCATGTGACCAAGGCCTTGCCGCCCGATCATCGGGCTCCAGGTTGCCTGTCACCCGGCCACCAGGCTGCAGGCCATTACTTGTCGCCTAATTACCCAATTAAGCCAGCTCTAATCAGCTATCGCACGGTGGCCGGGCGGCAAAGTTTGGCACCGTGCGGCAGCACTGGGCCTGCGTGTTTCTTTAGTTAGTTTATACGCATGCGAACGAGGGTTGTGAAACGCTTGCCAGCGCGGCACCGGTGGTACCCATAGCCTGGCCATCTGCTATGTGCTCCTATAACTGTGGAGTTGGGAGCATTTCCTTGTCGGACGTTAGGCCTTCCAGAGGCCAGTGCGCCCGTTCACCAAGTTCATCGACCAGATAGACAAACCCACTATGGGTTTCCGGTGGACTGGTGTCCGTCTGCACTAGGCCAAGGACAGACCGGCGAGGTGCTACTTGTTGTGGCATAACGAGTTGCACGACAGTGACATCATTTAGGCTGCCATGGACTCCAGAGTTCGTGCTAAGTGTAGAGCCACATGGGCTATCCATGCAATGCCTCCAGGACGTGGAGTTATGGGCAACGACCTACTATTTGGTGTTCTCATAAATGGTGGAGACTTACGCACCACAGTGCGTAATGCGACAGTTTGGCTTGTTCCAGATAGTGCCCTCTCTGGATAGTAGGTTCCTGCCGTGAGCCGTATACCTATGAGTCAAACTCCATCCAAATATTTACACTTTGTTTGTCTTCTTTTGTAACATCGATGATTCCGGAAATACAGGTAATCGAGGGGCGGATCGGCATGGTATAGAATAGCAGCCACTATAACAAGAGTGGACGATGGCATGGACGGACAGGGCGCAGTTGGATGTCGTAATGGAGCAGCGTTCGTATGATGTTTGGACGTACGACGAGTACCTACAGTGGTACGTACCCTGGTCGCGTGTCAGATTCACCGTTCCTCCCCCAGATCGCCCGGAGTGGGTCACGCATGACGACGGTCTACAACCCTCATTTGATAGCCACAACGTTTCATGGCACCATAACACCGTAAGACAGTTGGAGTGTGATCATTTCATTTATGAAATTCATACTGCTTGTTATTGAATCTGTTTGGCATGTCACTTCAGTTGGAGCAGGCGCGGCACATCGCAAGTGCGTATGAAACCGCTATGAGCAGCCCAGACACACCATCGACCCTACAAAAAAACATTCAAGTACATCCTATCTCAATCTAAAAAAATAATGGACAACTTGAGTGCGACCGATCGATGGACCACGCCATGCGTATCGGACATCTAGTGAGGGCACTGTGCTCACCCGCCAGGTCAACGTGACGTAGCGAGTCCGATCGACCATCACAAGCTACCAAGTTTGGTTAACGTCATAGTACTACCCGTCAATCATCCGTGGGCTAGATCGACGAGGAGGAAACTTATGTACAAACCTACGTTTTGTTTTTCTGTTATACCTTACGTTTCACTAACATCATGGCGTTTTCCCGCCGTAGGTCTATCATCGAGATGCATCATTTTTACCGTCCGCATACCCAAAGCAGACTGCCGCTCCCCATCGATCATTTTCACTACACATCTGGGAGGTACGAGATTCACATTCTACATTCAGAATATTTATTGTGACTAACATCGTTCTATCTTGTAGCCTTCAATTCAATGAGGATGACGCCCAGTCCACCGATGACGATACGGGTCTCCTAGCTGCTTCTAGGTTGCGGTACACAATACCAGGATTTGCAGCGTATGCAGGGTAGAGCTCATTGTTCACACTGTACGTAGGGTTTGGAGACTTCGGTGGGCAAAACTCCTTCGGCATTATAGGCACACCGTACGGTGACAGTCAGGGCTCCTTCGTACTATTAGAATTTCTAGAGTCCATCGTTTACGACTTCATCGCTGGCGGCTGCCAATTCGGCATGTCTCAGCAGGAGCACATCGACGCTTACCACCAGACACTGTCTGCTCTACCTCAGCCTACTGGACCACTACCGGCCACTCAACATACGAAATTATCTCCATACCTCCTCCGATCTGACACACACACTCCAGACCGACTATCGTAACCCACGTCCATGTTCAACGGAAGACAAAGGCCACGCACATGACACGACGAGGGGATTGTAGTGGCTTAGATGAGTGAGCCATATCGCATCCCGTGCAATGCGCTTTTTGTACTGCTACATCCCGTGCCATGCATTTTTTGTACTACTATATGTACTCCTTGCCTAATTGAATAAAAAATTAGACCCTCAAGTCCACTATTATAATTTTTTGATCTCATTTCCGATATTAAAAAATTTCTACAAATAGTTTACGTAAATGAATTTTTGAGTAAAATTCATAACAGAAAAATTACAAGCAAATTACACAATGAACTATGCTGCGTTGGGAAGCTCCACAAAAAACTTCGTAAGTTTTTGTACTCATTTGCTATATGTAAAAAATTCTACGAATCATATGTGTTAAATTTTCTAATCACGCAATTAAACTAATTAATTGTAAATGCTAATTACCTAGAGCGTGGTGGCCGGGCGACAGGGCCTTGGACGCACGGTGGCTGGGCGGCAGGCTGCTACCGCACAGCCACGGTGCTCCGTCGGCCAGATATCCACTCCATGGGTCATCGCCCGGTGATCGGACGGTAAAACGGATATTTTTACTTTTTGTAGTGTGTATATTGATATTCTTATAAATACAGATTCAAAATATACGATATGTGCCAAAAACTCTAAAGAATTTTGATTTTTCGAAAATAATAGCAACAACGTGCTAGCTAGCTAGCAAGTAGCAACGTAGTACTAGTACAATATATTAGTTGTACCTTAATTTCAAAATTAAGAAGATTAAAGGTGAAAGTTGAAAGCACTAGCGAGGAGCTAGGATGATTAATGAATTACCATGAAGTATATGGCGGAGCCGGCGACGAAGGTCCAGTAGCGGCCGAGGTATGCGTCGGCGACGTACGCGCCGAGCATGGGCGTGAGGAAGACGGTGCCGGACCAGTTTGTGACGTTGTTTGATGCCTCCACCGTCCCCTGGTGGAGCTTATCCGTCAGGTAGATCACCAGGTTCGACGCTATCCCGTAGTACGCCATCCTCTCAAACAGCTCATACACTACACACCGAGCAGTTCATAGTTTCATCATCCATGGCGCCATAACATACAAGCAGGTCAGAGACGATGGATGAAGGATTGACGCATGGAAGCACGCATTATATTACGTAGTACGTACCTACGATGAAGGAGCAGGCAGTCCAGCCGCCTCTCTTGGACCGGAGGACGGGGTTGCCCTGGAGATCCACCGAGCCGTCCTGCGTGTACTCCGCTCCCAGCTCGCCGCTCTCCATGGCCAGATTCTCGGTCACCGCCATGACTGCTAGCTAGCTAGCTTGCTGCTCACTCCCCGCAGGATCTCACTCAGGTCTGGCCTGCTCTGCTCAGCGAACCGCCTAGCTACTCCTGGGACCTGCATTAATTATAGGCATCTTTTTACCCTCGCGCAGTACTGCTGTACGTCGTCCTGCCAGTCCCATCACGGCCCCCCCGCGCGAGCGCGGCGTTTTTTACTAAGATGCCCTCGACAAGTTTTACGGGACACTGGCACGCACGGCATTATCCGCTTGCAGCTTATGGAAGGAACCGTTCAATAATCAAGGTCAAGGCTACTGGTGATCGAAGAGAGAGTGACGCACCTCGATAGCGAGTTCGGCTTTTGTTGCGAGCACCTTGATCAATTAATGAAGTGTTTCTACGAGATACCAGTCAGCAGTGTACGTACCATGGATGTTGGTTGAGCCACGCTTTGGTTGCAGCCTAGCAGGCCACAACCGTCGATCGCGATGGAATTAGCCTCGGAATCAGATCCTTCTCCCTGGCTCGCTGCCGATGGAGAATATATGCTTCGGATGAACACGACGTCGTGGAGGTTTCGTGTTTTTGTCCCGTCCGGAAAATCGCCGGCTAAGCGCGAGCTCGCTCGCTTTCCGCCGTACGGACCGCCGGTGCACGAGCAACTGCGTGCCCTGCAGACGAGATTAGCCTACCACCCCATCGAAAACATCACGCACGCAAGCATCCGCATCACCCCCGAAAATCCCCGGAAAACACAGTCGCCCGCGCGCGCGCACAAACGCGCGGCACCGTCGTGTTCGCGGCATCGAAAACATCACGCACGAAATGAGATCGTCTGCAGTCGCGTACAGTGACTGTAGAGAGCAGTCGTGAATCTGAGCCGTCCGATCGGAAAAGAGTGGCCCAAATCAGATTTTGCTACAGTAAATTTTACTGTAGTTACAGTAAAATGTACTGTAGCAATCCCGATCGGACGGCTCAGATTCGCGACTGCTCTCTACAGTCACTGTGCGCGACTGTAGAGAATCTCGTTCCCGTGTACACGCAGGGGCGGACTCAAAGGAGTGGGGCTAGATTTAGACACCACTCATCTTTGAGTTTTTTTGATAGAGTAACCAAATGTCTTAATATTTAGACTCTCATTCAGTTTATCTGAGGTGTCCCTACTTTCATAGACCCTGGTTCTTATCTCACGACTGTCGACACCTGACAATCCAAATGAAACGATGAAGCGAGCTAGACAACTAGCGAAACGTGTCTAATAGTAGCATATTAACCCTAGTACAGTATAGTAGTTAGTTTATACCGATATAGAAGCGTAGTAGTTAATGGAGTGGCTCACACAGCCACACAGATGGTAAGCACTAGGCTCAGCAGCGCAACCTCGAGGTTTACTACGGCGATGTCACGCGACGTGGGTACCCCCACTTATTTTTTGTGCTGGATCAGTACACGGCTTGTGCCGCTGCGCAGCTCACCACAAAAGCTCGTCGGTGTCGCCAATATGCCCACGAAAACCAGCGAGCCAACGCAGAAAGCTACGGGGTTGTGCTCTAGCCAATGTTGAGATCTGCACACGCCAACACTGTTACTCCACGTACGTACGTTCTACGCCAGTATTTCCAGAAGAAACGTGTGCACGTACCGGGTCGTGCATGCACACGTACGCTGCATGTCAACACGGACGGCTCGGTTCCCTTAACTGGACAGCTGCTAGGCGCTAGCTATACATATTTGGCACCTACCAATTGCAGAAAGCAAACCGAAGGGTCTTACAATACACCGAGATCCTCAAAAAGTCCTACACTAAATTTCTTTAAGAAAATAGAACAAAGAAGACGTCACTCACCGATCATGCACCGGTGCAGCTATTACATATATATTTGCTCCTTTTCGTATGCAGCACCAACCATCAAATACTGCCACTTCAAAGAGATGGGCTAGCTGGCGGTCTCGTCGGCTCGATAGATGGATCGAAACGTAGCCGTCTGAAGTTGAGAGATCAGCGTCAGGCTAGTCAGCCGCTACAAACACAGAGCACGTTCCCACATCGCATCGACCTGCAAGGTCCAAACTCCAGGACCGGCCTCTCTATCTAGGGGAGCCGAACCTGATCTGGACCTGTTTGCTAGGCTCCAATCTCCTCTGTTTCCTTTGTTTTTCTGTCTGTACTGATCTACTCGTCGATCCCTAGTATTTCTTTGGTGAGCTGCAGCTGGTCCAGAGCTGGTGGCGACACGAGCCGTAGGACCAAAGCAAGTTTGCGTCACTGCCACTGCTGCATCTGTGAGCTGGGGAGGAAGGGGACAGCGACCTCGGGAAAGGAAGGCCACCGCGAGTGGCCCATCCGCTTCGTGAGCACAGCACGGGAAGAGGCCAAGAGGGTGTGATTATGTCGTTCTTTTTTCTAGCGCTGTAAGCGTATCGCTGTTCTGGGGAGATGTTGGAAAACAGGAGGCTGGAAAAGATTTGGCATGAGGGTTCGTTTCTTGAGCTCTGCTACTTCTGGAAGTATGTTACGGCTTTGCATAGATAGTTGCATTGCCAAACATATAATTCCAAAAGCTCAGATGGTACCGCTGTACGTAGGAATGTTGAGCATATTCCCATGGCCTGTACTTTTTCGTCGGTGAATTCATTAAGGAAGAGGAGCAAAGGGCAAGGTGAGATTTTTTTAGCACGGGGCTGAGTGCAGCAAGATGCCAAGAGTTGCAGGTTCGATGCTGTTTGCGGGCTTGCAGCCTCAAGCTTTAGATACGGCATGTTTGCTTTGAATAAGTTTATACGAAGGCCGGGATCATCACAGCACCAGTGGTTCAAACTTGGGCAAATGCTTTTTTTTTTTTTTGCAACGGTACAGGCCCCTTTTTTCGGCTTTCAGTTTAGAATCGAATGATCATATTTCCGAAACAGAGTTCAAACTTCAAATGGCTATTTTGCTGGTTTTGATATCGCAGGCTGCTTTATTCAGCTCAAACGATCTTCCTCCACCCTCCCAAAATTTCCATTCGGTTTGCAGCCACAACGTAGAGTGAAAAATGCTCCCTTTTAAAAAAAAATTGAACTAGCTAAATTCAAGCAAGCATCCTAGCTAAAGAGCCTGACATATTACTATATTAAGCTCTGCCCACTCCAAAATTCCTCAAAATTTCAAACAAAGAGACAGTGTAAACTGTAGATTTGGGCACAGGCATGCACGTACCTCTTTTCTCTGTCGGTCGGTCTTCCTTTCGCACAAAGCTATTAACGCGTTTGGCCCATGGCTACTTCTTGGTGGTCCAGCGGTGCCCTACGGCGGCCTGCTTCCCGTGCCGAACGCTTCCAGTGCCCATTTCTTGCCGTCGTCACCCCGGTCGCCCCCCGCCGGCCGCCGCGGCTGCACCGACTAATGAGCCCCCGGCCGGCGGCGCTGCCAGCGCCTTCCTTGTCGTCAGCCTTGTGAATTGTGACTTCCTAGATAGCAGAGCAGAACAGTTTATAGTCAGTCAGTCCCTCTCCATCTAGGGCTGCTCCGCTGCTTCGTGTTCGTCGGGTCGGAGTTGGCAACAGTTGAGCAATTTATTTACTTAATTCAACATTCAGCCATCCAGGCAGCAAAATCGCTAATCCTAATGTACACGCTCATAATGCTTAGCACGTGGGGACAGAAAAATACAACACGATAACTGTGATACAGGGTAGCGGAATGCAGCAAAGTCTGTAATATGAGCATGAGGACCATTTCCATATCACATCCGGCAGCAACGCTATTGAAATTCCAACACGCTAAACACGGAAAATTTAGTAGCAATACAAAAATCTTCCGCACTGCCTTTCATCGTATGGAGGTTTTCAGGGTTAGAAACAGTGACAGAGCTAGAAAAATTTTATTAGGTGTGCACGTTGCACGTGCCAAACCTCCTTGGATGTGCCCTAACCACCGTGTCGCGCTTCCTTGGATGCACTCCCTCACCGTGACCGTTGGACACCTCCTAGGGCGTGCCCTTGCAGTCGACGACTTGCTGTGCCACCCGCACAAATTTTTTTAATTAACATCCTATAATCCATACTGTTAAACTTTCTAAAATTTGACTGCTAATATGTTTTAAACTATCTAGATTTGTCGCTAAAAACACTTTTGTAATATTATAACTTTATTAGAATATAATAAGATAAAATTACAAATAGTAATAGTCAAAATCACGTCTAGTAGATTGTGAAAAATAAAAAATGTTACTTAAAAAGAACGACAAGAGTAATAAAATATTAGCGATATATGTTACTTAAACCATGCATTGTGAATATTGTATTCACATGGTACTTTAAAATTACTATATAATTAATTTGGTTTTCATCTCAATTAATTAGCTACTTTACATATTTAGTTATGAAAACAATTTAATTTTATGGCATCATAACAATAATTAATACTAACATTGACAAATAAATTCTATAAATTTTTATTAATACACTACATAATCCGCATGACAGTTCGCATACTCTACCACTCAAAAAACATATAGAATTTTTAGTACATCTATATTTAGTACGAAAATATTGATATAGCCTATTAATGTCACATATAGCTTCAAAATTTGTAAGTAAAATATGTTGCGTTGTCTACAAAACCTGAAAGAGGGTATGGAATACAATTAGCCTCTAATTCCCTCGAGTATTATCAAATTACAATGAAGTCCAACTTCAATTAGAACATATAGGAAGAATGGATATAACATAGTTTTCAGAAAACTTAGAGGTGCCCGTGCATACCGGACGCCCCCTTGGCTATGCCCATGGTAAGAAACAGCATAAGCAGGTACAAGTGGCTCCCAGAAGCAGCATTAGAGCAAGCAGGCTATCGGGTAAATAGGCACCTATCTCAGCAGGACTCCAAACCCAACCTCCCAGAGCATCATCGTCTAGTGCCTAACTCAAATGAGGTTGCTGGTTTTTCTGTTCTTGTTGGGCAAGTGCATAATGAAGAAGAATATATTGCACGAGACAAATGGAAAATAGTGCACAGACGACGTACATGGAAGATGTAGACCATCTTATCATTGAAATCGATGATCTCCTTCCATTTCTTGCCAATCTTTACCTGTGTGGCTTATAAAAGTTTTAGCATAGGAGTAATTAGAGTAGAAACTTGATATCACTGGAAAATGATTGCAGAACAGCATTCTGATGGCTTGAGCTTAGGTGCTCAGTATTGTGCACCAAAGAAGAACATGAGTGATGAGTCACGAGGCCTATGTATATTTTGCCCATGATATATGTCACCTTTTCAAGCCCTTTCTTTTATATCAAAAGACACTACTTTAAAATGTTAAAATGTGATAGATAAGTTAAATATGGAGTTCACATCTAAATAAAAAATGTGGCAATGCAATTGGGATATGACATATTAAGGAGCTCCTTAATGTATTGAGTTACAACTATGACAGATATGCTCTAGAAAACTAATACAACTTGAGCTTTGGCAAAAGATAGTATGTAAGTTGAACCATCACACCTAGTGGAATGTAAGCATGTCACTGGACTACACAAGATGGGGGGTAAGGGGTAGATATGTATACAACGACATCAACACAAGCTGATGATGAAGAAAAAGGGCTGAAAATTAGTTTCTATAGGGTTGATAAAGTTTAGGGTGCACAAAATATGTCACATTTGTACTGAAGCTGATGCAAAATGTTTCAAGAAAAGATGACAGGCAACAACCTGAACAGCCTCATTCCTCGCAGTCTTAGGGTGCGTTCGTTTGAGTTTATAGCTCGTGTCTTATCTTACAGTAAGTAGCTTTTAAACAGTACGTTTTTTTAAGGTATGGTCGATAGAAAGATTATAGTAAAAAATGTACTGAATTCAGCAGTACCGCCCAAAATCGTATGCGATTATTTTTCTCTGCGCATTGCCTCTTGCGAACAGTCAGAATTCAACTTTTTAAGCTATAAGGCACAGCCCAAAAGAACCCACCCTTAGTCCATAGTGATAGCTTATCCTGCCTCTGGCGGATACTAGCAACAACTCCACAAATTTCCTCGCTTTCATCAAACTATTCTCCTATCAATGCCATCAACGGCATATTAAAAGGCAATGTGTTACAGAGGTTCTTTGGGGGTTAAAAGCCCATCTATAGCAGGCAAGCACATAATAGCCACTAAGCTCTAAGTCACTCCTGTTATTCAATCAACATATTAAAGCTAACAAATAAGGTGATGCCATCCCATATTAGTGATGAAACTGGGATTGATTACCCTTTATTGTAATAAAATGAGAGAGAAGGTGCGGTACTGTCTCAAGCCACATGTTTCAAGGATGGACTTTGTGCTTGTTGGCACAGTCCATTTGCCCCCATTTGCACACTCTGGGTCTTCCCACTTAGGTTCTATCCCCAGTTTGAACAAATGAAAATCAGCATTGGCTATCAATTTGCTTGGACAGAAAACCTGATCATACAAGCTAAAACAAGAAACAGGGAAACATCAGTCACAGAGTTCAACTTACAAGCTTATATGTATAGAACAATTTGACAGTAGGCACTGCATAAACAAATTCACCTCATCGAATAACATCAATTTTCACTGCCCATCCCAAACCATCTGCATAAGAATGAATTATTCTATTTTTTATGACATAAGAAAAAGAATTTACAGGACAAAAATACTGCTTTCATTGCCTACCCAAGTTATCAGGGGATAAGGACAAAACATGATTACTAACATGAAACAGATGTTACTAACGCGACACTTCACAAGATTACCACTATGGTTCCTAACTCCTACAACAAACAGCCAGTAACCTGAAATTCCAGCCCCGGTGCTCTACTGACTACTGAAGCAGATGGCAAATGAATGCATCCACTTGCCGATTCTTCATCTTAGGGTTACTCATCCAATGCAGACTGCACATGATGATTGTTACATATTGCAGCAACAGACGTGGTCACCATAACTATCATAATAAACCTACTAAATCACTCTTAAGATCTTAGGGTTCAAATCATACGCACAACCACATCTCACGATGGCGCAACCTCTGCCATAATCAAACCTCTAGAACCTAGAACGAAATCTTATCCAGAACCGAATCGTCAGCCTCAAATCACATTCTAGACCAAACCATATCCTGAACCAAACCCTCACAGTCTCAAACTATACAGTAAAATCAACGCAGGCAGTATACAGTTGGACCAAAAGTTCTATAAGCAGACAACTGCAATAATCTATGCAAGCAAAGCCACGGCTATCTGAAATCGCAACCGATCTACCTCGCCATACAAAACCGACACTGCGATGTAACAACAATGGGATCGAAACCAGAATAGCATATTACACCAGAATGGTAAGGGTATTATCAGGAGGGGGGATTCGTGGTTACGCACCACCATAACTCCTCGACGGTGTCGAAGGAGTAGACCTTGCGGAGGGAGGTGCCCCAGGCAGCGCCCTGCTTGGGCTTCGACTAGTCGTCGAACCAGAACGCCCACTCCGCTGCAGCTTGTGCGGCGCCTTCCCCGCGCCCTCCGTCATCGCTGGCCCTCGCCGCCGCTTCAATCGAGGAGCGGCAGCCGCAGCGAGAAGAGTGGCGGGTCGCGGCAGCCAAAGCGCCGGGGGGGAGGGGGGGGGGGGGGCAAGTGGCGAACCCCTCACGCTAGTATAGCTGATGGCCTGATGGCTGTGGTGCGTATGGGCCATATCAGGTCGAGACCTCACCAGGAGATTCGAACAGGGCTTGGTCTGGAGCAGCGACCAGCGGCCCAGTTTCCTGGTGGTTTACATAGGCCTGTTCTTTTCCTCCGAAGCTGGCGACTTTTGACTTTTGCTATAGTACCTAACTTTCAAACGGAGTATTTTCTTAAGATGGGATCTACAAGTTAAACGATATACACGGTAAAAGCCCAACATCTGTACCATCCAAAATCGCAAGTCAGTATCTATCTCTCCGTAATCTGTACCGTAAACAGCCAAATTCAAAAATTTCAGCCAAAAGCCATAAGCTGCAGCCGTTGCCAAACAGGCCCATAATTTTACCCTCCACGAGCGCAATGCGGCGGCGCCTCTCCACGAAAAACTCCTCGCTCCATGGCCACCGCTCACGGCTCCACAATGCCCGCCGCACCGAGTTCAAAAAAAAAATGCCCGCCGCAAGAGCCTGCCTTTCCTTCCCAGCCCCGTTGAAATCCCCACCCTGAACGGTGCCTCTTCTCTTTTGCCTCCCTCCTAGCTCCCACCACAGCGGCGGCCCCACCACCTCACTACCCAAACCCATCAGGCTCTTCCGGTCACTCAGAGCAGCCGCCTCGCTGGGAGAGTCCTCACGCCTGACGAGGGACCGCGTGATCGACTTCGGCAAGTACAGGGCAAGATGTTGGGCACACTCCCGCCGTCCTACCTCCTCTGGGTCATCGCCGAGCTTGACTACGGGGACACCACGCCTTGGGCGCGCCTCGCGCGCGACGTCCTCGATGACCCCATCTACCTCGACCGCGTCGAGTGGGAGCAGGCGCATCGCTTCCTCGGCGGCGACTCCAAGTACGACTACGCCTCCGACGACGGTGGCGACGGGCCCTCCAGGAGATGCCCAACCGCTTCGATTGGGACCTATCACCTATCTGACGAGGAGGGACGGGGCCGCCTCAACTTCTGCCTCCTCGGCACCTCCTATGAAAGAGCCCTAACACTAATTTCCTTTAAATAGTATAATTAGCACTAATTAAAAATGAATGAAGAATTATTACAGCACATTAATTACAAGAATAATCACAACCCTTTTTATTACAAAAATTGTGCACGCATGAAATAAACTAATTTCTAAATTACAAATGCAGTAAGCTAAGGGCTAAACTAATTGTTGCATTGCATTTTCTTGCCCTGGCTCTGCGTTGTAATCGGCCACCACACCCCTTTCTTTTTGTAGTTGGAGAGCAAATCAAATAACAATTCAAGAGAGAATAAAAAGAAAGAGGGAAAAGATGCTGACGTCGGTACCCTTAGCCTCCTAGAGTCAATTAGAGTGGTGTTCATCGAGATTTCCATACCGTCTCGGGCCAATTGGCACCTCTCATCATAAGTGGGCCTCATCATTCAGCTTTCAAAAATCCAAAGCCCACATTTTTTTAACTTATCTTAACCTCAGTAAATCCCAAAACACAGTGAACTGCCCACGACCAGGACCATTGGTCCAAAGCCACAGGAGTGCAAGACTCAAGACTCAAGAGAGGATAAGCTCGAGCATTCCCAGCTGTGCACAGCTGAGCCATGGAGAGAAGGAGGCTGAACCCCCCCTCCCACATAAAAAAAACAACCGAGAGCTCACAGAGCCAATAGAAAACAACCAACCCCTCTAACACCAAGAACAATTAAGAACAACTAAGCCCACCAAGCCAGGCCAAAACCAAAATGCACTGATCATCGCTCATGGCCAAAGCCAGAGAGCCACCATCCCACTCAAAGCTAGTACCCATCCAGTGAGAAGAGAGGAGTGTCGAAGAAGGGGAGGCACAAAGTAGAGGAAGACGAAGGAAAGCGTAGACCATAGGACAAGGAGGGCTACTGGGTGGACCACCACAAGCCGATAACCACCACAAGACAACATTCACGACAATGACAAAGTCCTCGGCCACGCCTTTATGTCCCCAGCCATGTGAGGACCACACCGTACCCCAACCAACCAGCAAGCTTTCCATTCTCACCCAGCATAAATAGGCCCACCTTTTCCTTTCCCACCTTTCCTTCTTTCCTTTTTCAGATTCATCCCATGTAAGCACACAAAATGCTCGGCACTACTCCTCCTCGGCTCGTCTGATTGAGCCAGGCAACTGAGAAGGAGGAAGAAGTCACCCAACCCAACCGGCGGATCATCCTAGCAGGAGCGAGAACCCCAAAAGCTGAGTCCCGTCAGTACGACCACTAAGATTCCTCAGAACCGGGTGTGGTAAAACTTGTAAAATCAAAACAGAAACAATAATAATAAAATCAAATGCACAGGTTCAAATAGAGGTAGAGGAGAAGGTAGAACCAGAGAGT
The DNA here is from genome assembly GCA_017311315.1 of Dendrocalamus latiflorus. Classification (NCBI taxonomy): domain Eukaryota; kingdom Viridiplantae; phylum Streptophyta; class Magnoliopsida; order Poales; family Poaceae; genus Dendrocalamus; species Dendrocalamus latiflorus. Next base: position 8,478,378 of record CM029621.1, read on the forward strand.
AGACGCAGCCGAGCCCCTCAGCCACAACTATTTGGCCAAAAACCAAGCCCATCGTAGTATTCCCCGATGGCATCCTCTTTGAGGGTGAAGAGGATGTTGAGGGAACGGTCAAGGTAGCCGAGTAGTCGGAGGCCGAGTAACCGAGTAGTCGGAAGCCGGGTAGCCGAGTAGTCGTGGTAGCTAGGTAGTCAGTGGTCGAGGAAGCCGAGTAGCCAGAGCGCCGTCGACTTCACCGGACCAACCAAAACCCACCAAGTGCCCGTAGATCCCGTAGGTAGCTGCTAGATCCTTTAAGTAGCCTCTAGATTCGAACGGAGGAGGAGCATTTTGTCGGCCGAGCAACCGTAGGCAAGCACGGCTGAGTGGCCAAGAGTTAGGCTAGGCCGAAGGCCTGGGCCTTTGAGGTCGTTTAACTAGTTAGAGCAATTGGCTATTAAATTAATTATCGTGCAGTAGATAGGTTAGAAATCCACCAAAGCAGGAAGGGAATTTCTTCTAACCTAGTTTTATCTTAAATAGATATTTTTTATAATAAGAGCGCATGCATATGTAATGTAGAAATCGAGCTAGTTCACATCGAAGTAGTAGATTAGATTGCAGTTGATCCCAGCACTTACTACTACTCAGGCACGCTAATTTTTTATCACGAAAATAGTTATGTTAAATGTACAAATTACTTTCTGTATCATTACAATATACTTGCATAAAAAATGTATTTGAAAAGTTAAATTGATTAAGAAGATGCAAGAGGAATGAATGAGAAAAGAAAAAAGGAGAAAAAGGAAGAGAGGAGAGAGATATATAAGGTAAAGTAAGCAGTCTGGCTGAGAGGAGCAGCCGGACTACAAGTATATGTAAATAGGAGGGTAAAGCGGACCTTGAAAAGGCATAGAGAGGGCAGGCAGGACCCCTTTACATATGGTTAGAATATAAGGATTCACCAAACTCTCATTTGGATCATGGACCGTAAATAAAGTGCTAACCATTTTTTCGTCTCAGACGGGCAGGAAATAGTACCCCGTTATGTTATTTATCTCTCAACATTGGATAAGTAATTATGTGTGAGTAGAGATGGATGAAGCTCAAGACCAGTGACGCCAGTCTAGAAGTGAGTAAGTCCGAGGCGCTATATGCGTAGGTGGAGTGTTGGGCCAGGAGTCGATACCAACCAAACCCTATTGGAAGTCGGTGAAGCCCGGGTGAGCAACCTGGTACACCGGTGGAAAATAGATAGGCTAGAGAACTAAGCAACGTAACTCAGGAAAAGTTTTGTACTTTGAACTTGACCTCACACTAAAGGAAGAGTGGAAAGCTTAGTTAAGATGGTTCAGAGTAGCTATAGGTACAATGACACAATCATGTGAATCATGAATTCATGTTAGTCTCTTGGATTGGGGACTACGATGATCATTAAGGATATTTCTTCACCCGAGTGAAAAGTAGAACTTTTACAAACTAAAATGTCACTTAATTTGATGAGGTTAATTTCTAAAGTTATATGATTAGAATTGGAAGTAAGGCCAAAGATAGGTATACAATGCTTTTTGCTACTATTATGCTTGCTGAGTACGTTAATACTCATCCTTGCTATTATTTCCCTTGTTAGACCCTACTCCGATTGAGGAGTACTCCGAGTCGGATGAAAGGGCAGTAGGCATTGCTGAGTTCACTGGAGAGGAAGAGGGAGATTACGAGGAGCCGGGGGAGGTGGACCTCCTATACTACGGCTGGGACGAGTAGGCGTCCCACTGAACTGAACCAGAGAGTCCTAGAGTATCAGTTTGCATCTTACTATGCATTTATATTATAACTATAGTCCTCGTGGCAAGTGCTGTAATAAAATTATAGTTTCTACATTATTATTCTGCTGTGCGACTCTAGTAAAAACTTATTATTTGCTGGAACAATATTTTACTAATTAGATAAATAATAATTTATTATTTAAAGATGATTATCGTCCAGATAGTTACACGGGACGCTACGTCCTACGACAGCCGCATCCCAAGAAAGACCGTCCAGAGGCAAGAAAGGCGATCATGTTCTCCCTGGTTAGTGATTATCTACGAATCGATGATTTGCTAATTTCGTTTGTATCTCTTCTCTGTTGCTGAGCATCCAAACCGACGTTAGAACTACGACAGAGCGGATATGACAATTTTATGTCAACTGATTTCTCCAATTTACTCAAAGAGTAACCAGTGCAAACCAAATAACGCCGACATTATATGCCTAAGAAGTTCTCTATGGAATGTATGACCTGCTGTTTGGTTCACTTCATAAGTAGATAAGCCGTTGAGTGATGGCACTTCCGTCACACGTCTAAACTTCACTAATTCCTTTTTCTTTTGACAATGTATCTTATGAATCGATTTGAAAGGCAAAATGATAAGTACGGTTAAATTGTAGTGCTTAGAAATCAAAATCTTCCCACTCTTTATTATTTTTTTTTGAAGAGGAACCCACTCTGTATCTGTTTGCTTGCAAATTGCAATACTAAGAGCATCTCCAACAATGTCCTCTAAATCTTATCCCCTAAATCACTTTTTAGAGGACACAATCTAGAATATAAAAGACTAAAAATATGTAACCTCCAACAAGTCCTCTGAATATGGTCCCCTAAATTAAAATCTGGGTCCACAAAAACTACCAACCAAAGAATTTAGGGGATCGGACGGCGCAGAAGCGTTGGGACCGATTTAGGGGATGGTGTGCGTCCTCCATATATGGGGGACGAAAAATGAGGGATGGAGTCCTCTATATTTTTGGGTACCATTTATGGGATCTGTTAGAGCCCTTTTTTACCTTTTCTTCTAAAATATAGGGGATATGAGAGCATCTCCAACAATCCCCCTAAATCTCCCCCTAAATCAAATTATTGGGAAATTGTGTAAAAAGTCTTCTCCAACAACTCCCCTAAACACCCCCCTATTTCTATTCCCCCCCAAAACTCTCCCAAAACCCAGGTAGAAACCGGGAACTTTCAGGGGTCCCCTATCCTCGCTCCCGCAGTCACGCGCGCTGGGAAAAAAAGTTCGCGCCACAAAGACTTGCGCCCGCTCATAGTTCCACGTATCTACAAGGACGCACCAAACTGAAACAGCATCGGAAGATCGAAATCGGACGCGGGCGCCTGGCGACGTCCTTGCGGCTGATGGCGATGCGATGGAAATCAAAAACTCAAAGACATTCCCATCTCAATTACTGCATGTGTCTCACGTCACGTACATGCACCATCTCAATTACTGATTGCGGCTAATCACCGTTTGATATTTATACGGCAGCCGTCGTCCGCGTACGCACACGCACGGGATTGGTTCAATCTCCCTATTCTATTCGGTTGGATGGACCGACTTGATCACTAATAAAAATAGGTATCGAGCAAAGTAAATGAGCCGATTGTTAATGTTGGGCCAGATTCAAAATACTATTAGGGTATATTTAGGGGAGCTGTTGGAGGAGGGGACTAAAATAGGTTAACAAATTTTTTGGGCTGCCCCTAAAAGGTGTCTTTTGGGGTGGGTTTTTAGGGGGATTGTTGGAGATGCTCTGAGCACTTTAAAAGATTTGTTGGAGATGCTCTAATGTATTCACCCCGAATGCTATGGGCCAGAAAGCTCTTCTCTTCTCCCCACAGCTCGGCCCATTGGATGGCCACGGCCGCCGCCGTTAAAAACTCACTTGCGTGGCATCACCGAAAAGACCGCATCACCCTTGCCTTGTGCCGCACTGCCCCAACCAAACCAAGGTCATTTTAGTCTTTCAAGTCAGCCAAAACCCTAGCCCACAGATTATAAGTAGCGACCCAGGCGAAACCCTAGCGATCGGTTCCCACACCAGCCGCCGCCATGTCGAAGCGAGGTAAACCTCCTCGCCCCTTCTTCTTCCCCGATTGATTCGCCCATGTTTTTCTGATCGATTTAGCAGTCGCGTTGCAATCTCGTGCTCTAATTTTGTTCTCTTTTATGGTGTGATCCAATGCAGGGAGGGGAGGCTCGGCGGGAAACAAGTTCCGGATGTCGCTGGGTCTGCCGGTGGCGGCGACGGTGAACTGCGCGGACAACACGGGCGCCAAGAACCTCTACATCATCTCCGTGAAGGGCATCAAGGGCCGCCTCAACCGCCTCCCGTCCGCCTGCGTCGGCGACATGGTCATGGCCACAGTTAAGAAGGGGAAGCCCGATCTCCGTAAGAAGGTCATGCCCGCCGTCATCGTCCGCCAGCGCAAGCCGTGGCGCCGCAAGGACGGGGTCTACATGTACTTCGAAGGTAAAACCCAGATCACTTCTCTTCTCATCCCTGCCATGATCTATTCTTGCTGTGATGTTTCCATATGAATCTAGATTAGAATACGTTTACTTTTAAAGTACCAGTATTACATGCCATTTACTAGTTTAGGTGTAAAAGTAGAATTGTGATGACGGGAGGGCCGCGAGGCTCTCTAGCATTTGCTGGAGCAGACGATACAGTGTCTGTATATTCCGAAGCAAACGTCATAGATTAAGCCTTCTGATGTTGAGGCTTTCCTACGAAAGATTCTTCTTTTGTTGAGCTCCTCCGTCCGAAGGTGGCCTCATATTCCATCGCCCTGTGTAGCGGCGTTGCTGCCTTGAAAATTTGGGATCGGCCATGAGGCGCATATTCCATTCCTTAACTGAAAAATCACATTATGCTATGATGCCTGTTTAGTGTAAAGTACCAGTATTACATGCCATTTACTAGTTTAGATGTAAAAGTAGAATTGTGATGACGGGAGGGCCGCGAGGCTCTCTAGCATTTGCTGGAGCAGATGATACAGTGTCTGCATATTCCGAAGCAAACGTCATAGATTAAGCCTTCTGATGTTGAGGCTTTCCTACGAAAGATTCTTCTTTCGTCGAGCTCCTCCATCCGAAGGTGGCCTCATATTCCATCGCCCTGTGTAGTGGCGTTGCTGCCTTGAAAATTTGGGATCGGCCATGAGGCGCATATTCCATTCCTTAACTGAAAAATCACATTATTTTTTGATGCCTGTTTAGCGTAAAGTACCAGTATTTCATGCCATTTACTAGTTTAGGCGTAAAAGTAGAATTGTGATGACGGGAGGGCCGCGAGGTTCTCTAGCATTTGCTGGAGCAGATGATACAGTGTCTGCATATTCCAAAGCAAACGTCATAGATTAAGCCTTCTGATGTTGAGGCTTTCCTACGAAAGATCCTTCTTTTGTCGAGCTCCTCCGTCCGAAGGTGGCCTCATATTCCATCGCCCTGTGTAGCGGCGTTGCTGCCTTGAAAATTTGGGATCGGCCATGAGGCGCATATTCCATTCCTTAACTGAAAAATCACATTATGCTATGATGCCTGTTTAGTGTATGGTACCAGTATTACATGCCATTTACCAGTTTAGGCGTAAAAGTAGAATTGTGATGACGGGAGGGCCGCGAGGCTCTCTAGCATTTGCTGGAGCAGACGATACAGTGTATGCATATTCCAAAGCAAACATCATAGATTAAGCCTTCTGATGTTGAGGCTTTCCTACGAAAGATTCTTCTTTCATGGAGCTCCTCCGTCCGAAGGTGGCCTCATATTCCATCGCCCTGTGTAGCGGCGTTGCTGCCTTGAAAATTTGGGATCGGCCATGAGGCGCATATTCCATTCCTTAACTGAAAAATCACATTATTTTTTGATGCCTGTTTAGCGTAAAGTACCAGTATTTCATGCCATTTACTAGTTTAGGCGTAAAAGTAGAATTGTGATGACGGGAGGGCCGCGAGGCTCTCTAGCATTTGCTGGAGCAGACGATACAGTGTCTGCATATTCCGAAGCAAACGTCATAGATTAAGCCTTCTGATGTTGAGGCTTTCCTACGAAAGATTCTTCTTTCGTCGAGCTCCTCCGTCCGAAGGTGGCCTCATATTCCATCGCCCTGTGTAGCGGCGTTGCTGCCTTGAAAATCTGGGATCGGCCATGAGGCGCATATGCCAACCGATGCTATGATGCTTGTTTAGTGTTTTAATTCCAGAGTTGGTTTTGATTGCACTCAATTGCTCGTACAGCAAAGCTGTTCATTTGTAGTGAAGGCTGTTTGTGGATCAATGTTTTGTATATATATATATATTATTGATGTGTATTTTTTCCTTCTTTATATGTTTGTTGATTCTAAGTTGAAGCTATTTCATTGTTGTCATTTATGAACAAGATCATTTTGCTTTGTCATTTGTATTGTAGTTATTTGTTGCAAGTTAATGAGCGAACTGTAGGGGACAGCCCCCTTAGCGACGGAGGGTCTCCGAGGTCCTTCAGCTTTATCTAGAGCAAACATTACGTGTTTGCATATTCCTAAGCAAACGTCAGAAAATAAGTGTTTTGGGTGTAGAGGTTAACATCTTCAAGAATATTTTGTCTTGGAGGGGGCTTCCTCCATTTGAAAATGGTCTCATATTCCATCACCTTGGGTAGTGGCATCGCCGCAGTGAAACTTTTGGACTGGCCATGAGACACATCTCTTTCATTTTTACAAATTGTTGTTCCCATGTGTGTAGTGTGAAGTGAAGTATGGTGGTTCTGTGTGCTTGGCAACCAGTTTGTAGTTCAGTCCTCTTACATGTTTGTTATTAAGAAACATTTTAGTTATTTAACTGATCGGTGGTGGTAAATTTCATTTGCAGATAATGCAGGAGTGATTGTCAATCCCAAGGGTGAGATGAAAGGTAAGAATGCACTGCCATGACTCTCACTGCTTTTGAAGAACGTATGGCAACATTGGACTAACGTTAACGGATTATGTGATTTATCTTTTGCAGGTTCTGCTATCACTGGACCCATTGGTAAGGAGTGCGCTGACCTTTGGCCTAGGATCGCCAGTGCAGCAAATGCCATTGTCTGAGAACTTGTTAAGACTGCTATATGTGATCTCAGTATCGGTTGCGACTGTGTTGCTAGGAAAATTATGGAACTTTGTGCTGCTGCTCTTTGTTTTGTCATCGCAGTTGGGTAGTGAACAGAAGTTTGTCTACCTAGGAGGATCTATATAACAATGTGTTTTGTCATAATTTTTCTGTGCTATTTTCTCGAAAATTTTGAGTTATTGATGATTGTTCATGCCTGTGTTGTCTTTACTGTATCTGGTTTGGAATTTAGCACCAGTTCATGTCTATTAGCCTATTAGGTGCTAGAATATGGTTTTATCACATTACTGTCAACACCAAATCCCCTTAAATCTCCCCCTAAATCAAAATATTGGGAAATTATGTAAAAAGTCTTCTCCAACAACTCCCCTAAACACCCTCCTATTTCTATTCCCCCCAAAACTCTCCCAAAACCCAGGTAGAAACCGGGAACTTTAAGGGGTCCCCTATTAGGATTCAAAATTTAGGGGAGCTGTTGGAGGAGGGGACTAAAATATGTTAATAAATTTTTTAAGCTACCCCTAAAAGGTGTCTTTTGGGGTTGGTTTTTAGGGGGATTGTTAGAGATGCTCTCAGTTCACTTTCTAAATTTCTTTCGTCCGCTGAGCTGCTCCGAATTGAAGCAGAATTTCTGAAATATTTTCATGTAGATGCGCGTGGTCCCAAAATCCTTTGTTCTCTGAGAAGTTCGCAGATTCTCAACTCATGGTATAGCCTACTCGGTGGCAACATAAAGAAATGCATGATAGTAATGGTATGCATAGATCTCTACATGATTCTCTCGTCTCGGCAAAATGGTAGAACGGTGTGAACGTAATATTCTCCATCTGGCACGTCATAAACTGATAAATGTAGAGGGTCTAATATTCGACATAATTCGTAAATTTATTCTCAGTAGGCTTTGTACATGTCTGCATCCCTTTTCAGAGCTTCAGCTCATTCGGCCGAATAAACCGATAAATTAACACGAGGAAGAAAACAGCTTGCTCTGCCTTCCGATTTACAAGAGGAAGAAATGTTTTCAATCCTCTCTATATATAGCGTTAAACAAGATTAACAACGCACATTCACATTTTTGGGTAGAGCTGAGGCGCCTGGCTGTGGATAATCGCTATTCCTGTCGAGAAGCATTGCAACGGTGAAAGGCTCGAGTCGAAGTAGAGGATGTACAGGTCCTCTGTGACATTCACAAGCCTTAGCATTGGCTCATTCTTCTTCACGCCCTAAAAGTAGATGAAAGAAAAATGAGAATTTTTCAACTTAAGTCATTTCAAAAATATTCTTGAAACAGAAATCACTTCTAAAATCTGATTAGAATAGTAAAATTCTGCAGCAAAAGAGGCCCACAAGGCCAGAATTACCTTGGTTGATAACTCTACTGATTTGTTGTCCTGTGACTGTGACTCTGCTTGAGGCGACGAACAAAAGCCATCATTGTTCAGTACTCTAATGGGGCAACCAAGATCCCATCCGCCACAATCACAACGCCCACCGGATCTCCATCTCTCGATGAGCCCCAACGGGCCGCCGTTCTTGGAAGCCGCACCACCGTGGTAGCCTCGGGGAACAATAGCACTTAAACACCTTGCAGTACCCTTCCTGTTCTGAACATTAGTATCTTTACTGCCTTCTGAATGAGTGGGTTCAGCCACCTCAAGAAACTTCAGGCCCCAGCCACCACCAATGGGCTCTTTCCGTCGTTCACGCCACTGTTCTCTCACTACAATTGCTGCTACTTCCTGATTGGTCGGCAAATCATCGGCGATGAGGTTTGTCAAGCCTGATTCTTTAGCAATGTTCAGTTCGCCTTCAAGTATTTCAGGCAAGTCGTCGAACTGTCGAGAGGAAGATTTGCCAAACTTCCGGGCATGTTTCGGACTAGGGGAAACGTTGGCTGGTTTCATTATTTTTGCCACTCTCTTGACAAGCCCCTTGCTCCCTTTTGTAACACCGTAGGAGCTTTGCATTTGCCTCAGGTAGTCATCAGGACAACCATACAGGACAAACTCAGTTTCCATGAAATTTAACTTATCCAAGTTCAGAACTAAAGAACTTGACACTTTCATCTTGCCGACAAGTCTTGATACATTGCTTGAGTTGCCTATCCAATCTTTTTCTCCTTGCTCCCCTGAATGGAACAAGTAGACATAGTCGAGGGCTTTGTTATTGTCCTGTACCTTGATAGGGCTTGCAGTGTATACTGCCATAGGATCGTTGAGCGACAGTTCAAAGTAAGGGAGCCCAGCCTTCCATATGCATTGTAGAAGACCTGCACTAAGAGATGATGGGCATGAGGACAGAACAGGTTGATTTGAGGTCATAGATGCTGTATCTGAGCAAGAAGGCACCATCTTCTCCTTCATGCTGAACACAGCCACGCTTTTTTTCAATGGCGACGCCCCTGGGGAGCAGGTTTCCCATGTCTCAGGAGATATCAGCTTCAATATCTCTGACTCTGTTATGATGTGGGATCTTGACCGGGTTTTTCTCATCTTAGCTCCTGGAAGGAAGAAGGACGGACTTTTCAGTCTTGTCTTCGCATTCACAAGTGTTTGTAAAGAGTCCAGCATCATTTTCTCTGAAGGACCAAGAGTTACACTCCCAGTGCTAGTTCCGTCGCTAATCAAGTCAAGATCACTCATATTGTGGGTTCTTGTTGGGTGCCTCAGGCTTCTGATGAGAAACTCCAAGATCATCATCTTGGCAGGAAGCGCTGGGTACAAGTCTGAATGAGGTGTGTCTCCATTGCAAGAACACGGTGACTTGTGACATGATTGGCAGCTCCTGGTTTTCTTCTCATCTGATGGTAATGGCTGCTTGCAGTTTATCTGACCCAAATCAGACTGAAAGTCAGGCGCAGCAACGGGCAGGTGCTGATGGTGGTCTTCTGACCTTCCACTGAACTCTGGAGTGGCACTCTCGTCATGGAATCCGTTTCTCCTTTCCAAGTAGACAAGTTCCATGTTTTGCTCAACGACTAAAAATCAAGTGAATGCGGTGAAACAAGACCTGAACATCTGCACAAAAGTAACATCAGAAGCATGTTCAGTTCACAGATAAACCAAGTGTGGTTGACAAACAGGTGATTTAAGCCCAATCTTTTTAGTTTATGGTTTATGTCTTCTCTTGAACAAACAAACGGGACGGTTTTTCTGCCGTCATTTCGAAGGGGCTTATCAGGACAGTTTTTTTTAAACAGCTTATCGACTTATCGACATTCAGTTCATTCACACAAACGCTTGCGCTAGGCTAAAAACCATAAGCAGCAGAAACTACAGAAATCCTGCTTGGTTGTCTCCGATGGCAGGCAGGTCCAGCAGTTACTGAATATGGGTGCGAGATCAGAAGGTATTGAAAAGAGGAGCAATGACTTTCCCTAATGAATAGCAACCAAATAAATTGCCCAAAAAAATCCAGCATCTGTACTAAGGATATAAATTTTGCACATTGATCATGGAAGAAACATACATATGGTTTCATGGTTGACCAATCAAATTGCAAAACAATACGAATAACTAGCAGTTGGCAAGAGAAGTGGCCATGTGATGTCCATTTCTTACGGAACATCGTCTGCTCAAAATAAGGCTACTGAAGAAACCTGTACCCTGTAGTAGTGCAGAAATGCTTGCACACAAAAAGCTTGGCATTAGTAGGAACCAAACACCAAGGCCTTTCTTCTTCCTAATGGGAACAGCTTAACCAGTGCCCCCAGCTATAAATTCCCCAGACGTACCATCACCCCGGCAATAACACAACACATTAATAATTTTCCGTAAGATCATCGCGTACACTCTACCCATCAAAACAGTATCCAAATTCTGAAGGCTTTCCTTCTCCGTAGAAACAAGAGAACAAGCTAATACTAAGTGTACTCCATTGCTTAGAATGCACGGCTGAAAGGAAGTTACTACGCTCTACCACTGAAGCATTAGATATGGATTCTAGGGAACATAAATATCAGTACTTGGAAACACATGCTGTACAAGGAAGGACAATCTGATCAAACATGTGCTCATTATGTGCCCGCATGAGGAGATGAACAGCTAAAAGATAGAAACCGAACTGCTGTACTGACCTCGGATCCTATCAACTCTCAAGAATCGGGACAGATGAAGAATGAGCCAAAAGAAAAATAAAGGGGAAAACTTCATCAAGAAGTTCTTGTGTCAAAAGAGTCACCGCAGAAAAGAAAAGTGGTTAGAAATAAAACAAAGTTGCAGCCGCGCCCACGCTGCAGAAAAGCACTAGAGCCTAACCGAAAAAGAACACCATAAATGCATTGATAAAGAGCGTATTCACCAGAAAATAACTTTGTTGCACCTTTTAACACGACATTAAAGTAAGCCTATGGCGCAATAACACAAAAGAAGCAAGAAAGTTGATGTTATCTTTTCTCAAGCAAGAAGCAAGCACAAATCAAACATCATTGAAGAATTATGTGAGAAAGTCCAGAATACTGTTGTGATGAACCATTGCAAGTTTTGTGCGGTAGTAAAATAGTTTTGTAAAGATTGCATTTAATTTGAGCTGTCTTCTGGAAGTGTCAGGAAAATCAGAAATACCGCAGGTATAAATGTTGTAGTTCCGATTGACAGAATTATCGTAGATATAAGTGCAGAAGTACCGCTTGGTAGAAGTACCGGGTTAAGTTGTGATATGTTTTTTTACAGAGAGCTCCAGGTGAGGTTTTCAGCGTGCAGAAGTATTGTTTTGAGAGGCGATAGTACCGCAGTGCGGAAGTACCGACGTGTTATGCACGATACTTTTGATCTTCCTAGAAAAACAGGAGTTTGGGGAATCGAGTCATGGATTGAATAAGGATGACCTAGCTCAATGAATTAAGACTGCATAATACATGTCTTGACTAATATATGTCAACTTATGAAGAACTTGTATCTGTAAACGATTTCTTTGTCTTTGGATATGCAAGGTCACTTGAAGTCCAACCGTGGTCAACAGCGAGGATCGGAGCTAAACTCATGGAGGAGTTGAGGCCCAGAGCGATCGAGGATACCGGGTGAGACGATGAGCTCAAGCATGGCTCGAGAAAGGCGGGAATGTTGAAGGCGAGTTCGAACAGCGGGATGACACCATATAGCTTACATGGGCCAAGTGAGCCGTGGTTCGGTGGAACCGAGACGAGAGAGATTTGGCGACGCGTAGCAAGCTAGTGATGCACCTACACGTGGCAAGCATTGCGATTACTTGCAGTGGTTGGTATTGACCGGGTGAAGAAAGGGTATTTTAATAGTTTGACCAAAATACCGGAAACCATCTTGGATCAAAACAGCGGCGCATGGACAATGCGTTGGAGAGCGGTTTAGATCAAGGTGGAGCTGATTAGATCAAGGCTAAGGATTTAACTAATGCACACTTATACGCTTTGAAAAGCGTGCACAAGTGAACTTGCGAGAGTAAAACCCGTGTGTAGGGGTTAACGACTTTACTCTATTGTAACAGTAGATAGGATCCATTAAGAGATGTAGGTGGCTGGTTGCCCACCTATAAAGGGGGTTAGATGGAGACATGTGGGGTTAACAATCCAATCCATCTCTTGTGCTCGCTTCTCTAGATTTAGAGTTAGGGTTAGAGAGTGAGTACATTGGGTGCTCTTTGTCCTCTAAAATGAAATGGCTATAAAATCTAGCTCCTCAAGTAAGCAATACATCAAACGATGTGCAACTCTTAAGTCTCTCTTGTTTTGTTTGATGTGTTTTTGATTTTGGTTAGTTTTGATCTCTCATCTTCCCTTCTTGTGATCTTGCTGTGTTAAAGACATGTAAGAGATGGAGATAATTCTTGGGAATTCGTCTCCATCCATCTACGCACTTTGATAGCAAAATTCTCGAGAAAAGCCGAATTTGCTTGATTTTGGCCTCCGTGGTCCATCTCTTGATTCGAGAGTTTTTGACTGAGATTTTTCAGTATTCTAGTTTGCTGTGACATATGAGAATACATCTAGAGCCATCTTGGCTTTGATCTTTCCTCTTCCCTTGTTGTGATCAAAGTTTCATATCATTTGGATCTACAGATCAAAAATTCTCGATTTTCGTTTTCGAAACTATACTGAAAGCACTATTCATTTGCCTGATTTTATTGTTGCAGATGGTCAGACCGCCATTAAAGGAGCGGTCAAACTGCTCGGCCGGTGAGACCGCCATTTGTAGGCTAGTCAGACCGCCCGGATGTGTTAGCTTTAAGGTTTTGTGCTCTTTAACTATTTAGCTTGATTTTTGGGATAAAAATTCTATTTTCTGCAACTCTGTAGTTACATGAGAATACAATCTTGAATACTTAGAAAAAAAATTTAATCGGTACTATTCACACATCTAATCCTTTACAACAGCAACCGAAGCTGTAAAAAAACAAGTAAAAGCAGGCCGGTTTGCGTAGTCGAAAGCTGAAAAAACAACTGAGCATCACTTGGTCACCAAGAAGAAGTGGAGGGGGCATCAGATTCCTCACCTCGGAGATCAGCACGCAGCATCCAAGGCACGCCTGAAGCAAGCACTGCCTCCCAACCTCCCAACACAGGCGAGTGCTCCTCTTCTGGATGCAAACAGTACACTTGTAACAAGAAGAGAAAAAGGCTTGGAAAGAGTAGGGAGATGGACTAATGTGAGGAGCACAAGAACAGAACAAGAAGGCTTGGAGGCTGCTATATAAGAACTGGACCAACAAACAGATAACCGATGACTCACCAACCGAAACTAAAAACAAGATTAGGTGAAGAGGACATAGGTCCTAAACCAAGTTATCAAACGGACCGAGAAAGAATCAAAACCAAAGGACAAGACAACCACTTGCTAGAATGGATAAGAAGAGACAAACGGAGCCAGCTTTTCTGCACTAACAACACCCCAAAACTAGCAACCAGAGACCTCCAAATCCCAAAAGGCCTCCAAGAGAAAGAAGAAGAGAATGAAAAATGAGGCTTGATGATAGATTTCCAGAACGGAGAAGGGCACAAGAAGAGGCGTTAAGGAGAAAGCTGTCTCCTTTACTTCTCGCACTCTCCTTTTCAATTAATATACGACGGCATATATGACCTTCGATGAGCCACCGCTCTCGGTAACGCGTGAGGCCAAGGCCACAGTTTCCATCCCTGTCTGCCTGCGCCTACGCATGCAAGCTAAGGAAAGAATTACAACCGGCCGCGAAAGGATCGAAACGCCTACCAAATCGGAGTAAGCCTTAATAGGTGAGCAGTATAACTCCTCTCCATTAAAGGCCCATCAAGAACAGCAAGGAGTTATTGCCAAGGAAGCAGAGCGTGAGGAACGAGTGTAGAATTCAGGAGGAGATTGACTGGCAAGGTGGAGCTTTTGGAGCAGAAAAAGGGAAACGGAGAAGGGGAATGGCAAGATTAGCCGGGGATAGCAGTGGGAAAGACCAGCTGCTACGCGCAGACCATGTGAAAGACAGGACTAAACTGTCTAAACTACACAACTTGTAGTAGACCACAGTACCCAAGAAGTGGTTTTGGACACTAAAAAAACTTGGCTTTGGCCTTGGTTTTTCTGGGTTCAGTTCTTGACACGCATGTGCGAGCGTGTGTTTGCATGATTGCTTTAGGATTGACCCTAAATATTATGAAACCTGGATATAGAACTATAAGCCTACCTTATTAGTGGAAATTTCTCTACTTAGTCTATAAACAGAGGGTTATAATCATAGTGAACTTTTACTTGTGAAGAAGAAAACAATAAAAAAATACAAGGGTTCCCTCCCCTATTTCTGTGTGTGTTCAATCTATTATTTGCATTATCTGTGTTTGATCATCTCTTTTGTATAGGAGAAAATGATCGGATTAGACTCGTCAGCGATAGTTTCTCAACACGTTATTAGCACAAATCGCTCTAATGGATCGAAGGTAATTATCGAAGCACTCATAGATTGAATTGCTTATATCTAGACCGCTTTAAATTCCGCAAAATTTACTTTCTAAATTATTTTCTATGGTGTAGACTTGGAGTCACTGGCTAAGCCGAACGGTAAATTTGTACAAAAGAGTACATATTGATTGCACTGTAGATTGAAAAACGAACACATGCGCTCCACCCGTATGTGTCGCATGAACCGCTGGCCAGCCGCCCGCATGCACCGGCCCGCACCCCGCCGGCCACCCACACGCCACCCGAGCCGTCGCACCGCTGGTTCAAGTCGCCCGCATGTGGCCGAACGCGCCATCGGGCGTTGTGTTACCCATCCATGCCGCCTGCACGCGATCGATTGAGCGCTGCCCACCCGCTCCACCGCCTAAGCGCGCCAGCTTGCAGCCGCGCCGGACAGCCGCCGCTGGGGCCCCGCATGGCCCTGCTGCCCAACCTCGCGTTGAGCACCACCACCGGTCCGCACGACCAAGTAAAGGAGCCGCACGGACACTCCGCGTCACTGCTCGCCTCCCGAGCACCGCTGACCAGATGCAATGCTCCCGAGAATCACCGACCCGATACGCCGCTCCCGAGCATCGTTGCTTGTATCCGCCGCTTCCAACCACCGCCGGCTAGATGCACCACTCCCGAGCTTCGCCGTGTTGCTCGACCGCTCCGGCTTCGCCCCGCACGGTCAAGCCACTTGCCCGCTCTGGCGTCGCCCCGCACGACCGACCGCACCGCCTTAGCAACCGTTCCGCATGGGCATTGGCTGCCCACCGCCACCATATATGAATAGGGGTAGGGGAAACCCTACCCCTTCGCCCTTAACCGGTTGGCTTGGGCCGAATGCGCCGGGGAATTTGCCCCAATTTGGGAGAAAAAGAGAAAAAATGAGGGGCGGGCGACACTCAAGATTTGCAAAAAGGACCCTTCAAATCTGGAAATTGCGAGAGGGTCCTCTGAATTTTTGGATAGGCCCCTGGTTTTCTGAAAATTACGCGAAGTGCATATGTATTCATGATGCATGTTTTAGTTAATGTGAGTTAAGTTGTGAAGAATTTGTGCCTGAAAATGATTTATTAGTCTTTAGATGTATATGATCGTTTAGAGTCAACTATGGTCAACGGTGAAGATTGAGGCTATGCTAATGGAGGAACTGATGTAAAGAATGATCAAGAATACCGGATTAAATGACTGAGCTCAAGCATGGAATAAGAAAGACAAGAAACATTCAAGAGAAATTCGAGCGACAATTTGCAGGATGTGGTTTGGTCGATTTAAGTGAGGCATGGTCCGGTAGAACTAGGGTTGGCAATGGGGATCCGATCCCCGACGGTGAATTCACCTATTAGGGGATGGGTCTGGCGGATTTTATTCCCCGCGGGGATGTTCGTGGGCAAAATACTGTCCCCGTCGGGGATGGCGGGGCCGGGGCCGGGGAAGTCATCCCCATCCCCGTTAACCGTTGGGGATCACTGACATGTGGGGTCCTCTACACTTCATATAAAAGCCAGCCAAAAAACCCTACCCTCCCAGCCCAGCACCCCAGCGCCGCCAACACCCACTGACCCAAGCCCTTGCGCCCGAGTCCCCCTCCCCCAGTGAGTCCCCCGGCGCCTCCGCCCTCTCCCCCTCCGTCGCCCCCACCGCGCCCGGCTTCCCCGCCGCCCCTCCCCCGCTGCCCTCTTCCCCTTCCCCGGCGCCTCCGCCCCCTCCACCGCCTCCCCCACCGCGCCCGGCTCCCCCGCCGCCCTCTTCCCCTTCCCCAGCGCCTCCGTCACCTCCCCCGCCGCCCCCACCGCGCCCAGCTCCCCCGCCGCCCTCTTCCCCTTTCCCTTCCCCGGAGCCTCCGCCCCCTCCCCCGCCGCCCCCACCGCGCCCGGCTCCCCCGCCGCCCCTCCCCCGTCGCCCTCTTCCCCTTCCCTGGCGCCTCCGCCCCCGCCGCCCCCACCGCGCCCGGCTCCCCCGCCGCCCTCTTCCCCTTCCCCTTCCCCTTCCCCTTCCCCGGCGCCTCCGCCTCCTCCCCCGCCGCCCCCGCCACCCCCGGCTCCCCCGACGCCCCTCCCCCGGCGCCCTCTTCCCCTTCCCCTTCCCCTTCCCCGGCAGTTCGGCCCTTCCCCAACGGTTCCTCTTCTCCACCGAAGCGACGCCACCTTGGATCTGAGACCGGCGACGTCCTCCTCCACAGATCTGAGACCAGCGCGCCCTCCTCCACAGATCTGCAACCGACGACACCATCCACCGAGCCGAGCTTCTACTGCTCCTCTGGTACTCAATACTCATCCTCTTCCTTGCTGGATAATTGAAAACTGATGATAGTTGGTACTGCAAATTGATAATTTTGAATATGAGTAATGAGAATATGTGAATGTGATGTACTGCAAATTGATATGCAGCATCAGTTTAATGTGAGTTAATGTTGCTTTAATGTTGTGTTGTGGTCTTGTGGATTGATATGTAGCATCAGTTTGATGAGAGTTGGTGACAATGTTGTGTTGGATTGATATGTTGTCAAGTTGCTAATTTAGTACCCTTGTAATTGCTATTATGCTGAATTGCTGCTTGTATATGCTATTCTCTGTTAACATGTTGTCGGGGAATTTTGCCCCGTCGGGCCCCCGAAGCCCGTCGGGGAACGGGGACGGGCCCAACTTGGCCCCGAGCCCGGGGTCGGGGCCGGGGTTCGGGGAATTTTCATTTTGCGGGGATCGGGGACGGGGATTCGGTCCCGTCGGGGATGAGCCCCGTTGCCAACCCTAGGTAGAACCGGAATATGAGAGACTTGCTGATGCGTGGCAAGCCAGTAGTGCACATACACGTAGCAAGCATGACGATTACTTATAAGTAAAGATGAAGACCGGATAAAAAAAGGTATTTTGGTAAATTGACTAAAATACCAGAAATTACATTGAATCAAAACCTCAGCGGCGCTTAGGAGAGCGGATTAGGTCAAGAAAAAGCTGAGAAGATAAACTTAGATCAAATGCTAAAGACTTAACAGATTCAAGCTTATGTGCTTTGAAAAACATGTATATGTGTAGTGCGTGAGTAAAATCCGTGTTGTGTGAGGTTAATAGGTTTTCTCATTTGTGTTAAGTAGATAGTATCTATCAGGGTTAGATATGTACTGGTTACTCTATCTATTTAATGTGTTGGGTCGAAGACTTGCTTGTTAACCGTCCAACTCTTGCTATTGAAGCTAAGTGTTTTAGGGTTAGCATTTAAAAAAGTTGAGTGATGTAGTGTGCTTTCTTGTCCTCTAGGTGGAGTGGTTGTAAAACATTCATCCTCAAATAGCAATATATCAATTTTGTTCATCTCCTATGGATTCCTCTTGTTTTTGTTAACTTGCTCTTGATTTAGTTGGTTTTGATCTTTTGTCTCTTTTTCTTGATCTTGCTGAGTGACAAAGATGGGTTAGTGATGGAGATGTTCCATAGAAATCAATTCCCATCCATTTGATCATCATATTTCACACATTCTTGAAATTGACTGTTTTTGTTTGATTTGACTCTGTTGAGTGATTTCTTGATTTAGTCATTTTTGTCTCGATTTTTTGGTGTTCTTACTTGCTATGACATGTGGGAATACATCTAGAACTATCTTGGATATTATTCACCTACAAGTAAGTCATATTCACTGTTTTTGGTATAACCTTTCTTCAAATTAAAAAAGGTCATAACTTTGATAATGATTTACTCGTTTTTGGTTAGAATAGATCCGTGACATTTTAGAAAAGGTGCATACCAAGTTTTATATCATTTGAATCTACAGGTTAAAAATTTCATATATTTTTGGTTTTGAAATAGTGCTCTTTTACTATTCATGTGTTGATTTCACTGTAGCGGTCTGATCGGTTATTATTCTTCCGATCTGACTGTCGGACATATCAAGGATCGTTTTGCACAATTTTCGTTTGGATTTTTTCGTATGGTAATTGATTTCTGATGTTTATAGCTTCTCATAACTTTTGTAGTGAAGCTCGACAAATATTTAGAAGAAAAACTTGAATGCATTATCCCGTCTATTACATATGGGTCCTATAACTTACGGTACTTTTGGCTGTTCAGACTTCAAGACTGCAAGTGGTGCGGTATCAAGACTGCAAGTGGTGCGGTACTAGTATGACCATGTGCAACCTTTATCAATGCAGCTCGTTTTGGAATGGAATTGGAATGCACTACACACAATGATTTTGGTAGGGAAGATAATATTGGGGTACGATTCTCTTTTCTTATCAAGGTGGATATGGTTAATTAATCCGCTAAAATAACTTTATGGAAAGAGGAGTGAGGTGTGCTAGGAAACTTGGACCTGAGCTTGAAGCCTTGGCGCATGGTGGACACTTCACCACTAGGCTATAAATAGGGAGTAATATTGGCTATTTTGTATACGGAATCAGAAAGAAAACAATAAAGAAAGATCAGGAGTTCTCTCTATCTCTCTGTGTTTTCAATCTGCTATTTCTGTTTTCTATAATTGATCTGATTTTTGCATAAGCAGAGAAATCGATCGGACTGGTCGCTAGCGACGGTTCCTCAACAAGGTGAACTGCTGAACTGTCAAACAACGCAGAGGAGTCCAAATGGTGCATTGTCTCCTCTTCTTTCTCCTCATTCATTTCCTTGTCAAACAGGGGATGCTAATGCTGTCTTGACCTAAAAAGATTCAAATAAACACGCTTCATGCTCCATTAAGAAATCAACAGGGATTGCCTCCCAACGTTCACTACAAAGGCATGACGAAGGATAGTGCGTTCTCGATGATAGGGACTAGCATGCGATGGGCTATCTCCAATTTGACCACAAAGATCTCTGTTTTTTCCTGACCACAATCTCAATGGCATTTGGACACTGGCAATGGCAACCACCTTGAGTGGCTGTTGGCGCAAGTGGGAAATCTCACATCCTCAAGTGGATCGAACTGAGGAAGGTGGCCTGCATTACCGACGTGCCGACGAAGGATTTACCCACGAAGACGCCGGTGTTGACGTGAACTATCAAGTCCAGTTTAACTTTATATCAGATGCAATTGGTAATTATAATCCCCATATTACGAGCGGGGGATGCCCGCGCGGAGGAGGCGGTCACGTCGCCCGCGCGCTCCGGCCGGCGCGTGGCGGTGGAATCTTCGTACGATCGGGTGCCCGTTTTTACGAAAAAGTCCCTGTGTTTTCCCGAAAATACGTAAAGGTCTTTGGTTCTCGCGAAAAGGTCTCTGCCAGTTTTTTTAAAACACTTTTTTTGAAAACACCCCTCCACTTTGCAGGATAGCGCTCCACGGTTTTCTAAATTACGTAAGGGTCCTCGTTTAGTTACGTACAGGTCCTCGATTTTTTACAAAAAAGACCTTTAATTTTTTTCGAAAATACACATGACTTTTAATTTTTCTAAAATACACATGTTTTTTTACGAAAAAACCCTTTAACTTTTTCGAAAATACACATGTGCCCTCGATTTTTTTTTAAAAATTCCTCACGAATTATCGCCTCTTTTACACACGTTGCCTGGCGCGGTGTGACGCCGCGCCTATGAGGCTAGTACTATATTATGCCCCGGGGACTCCCCGGAAGGGGAGGGCATCCACGTGTCGTCCTCCGCGAAATAGCCCGCAAAGATTTGGTAATTATGTTTAGGTCCCCGGTTTTCGCAAAAAGGTCTCTGAATTCTTACGAAAAGGCCCCTGCATATTTTTTGCTGGGTAGCGACCCAGGGTTTCCCCTAATTACGAACATGCCCTTATTTCTTCCGAAAAGGCCCTCGGTTTTTTACGAAAAAGCCCCTCCACTCTCCTTTTATTGCAAAAATGCCCTCGATTTTTTGCGAAAAAACCCCTACGCTTTCTTTTTTCTGCGAATTTTTCCCTCTTTTACTTCGGTCCACACGGTGGCTAGCGTGGCGTGGCGCCACGCCTATGTGGCTAGTTGAAGAGTATGATGGGTCACATTAGCGCTGGCATAAAATGGAGGACGCGTACCACGTGGAAGGCAGAGGGTGCAGTGTTGTGCCGTTCAGGTGTTTGCGAACCGTTGGACGAAGGTTCAGGAGTCCTGGACCTTTATAACATTGTATACTCTAAAAATTCTAAATATAGTCTCCTATGTACAAAAATTTCATTTCTAGCCCGCTTAGCGACCGCAGGACTCTGGGGAGGCGACACGTGGCCGGTAGCGGGAGGCGCAGGAATCTACAAAAGTCATAAACGGGCCAGCCTACTATTTATCTGCCCTTTTATTTCAAAAAAAATCTAAAAAAATATTTCCTGCATACACTATCTACATTGCGTAACAAGTTTTCGAAAATACTTTCCAAAAAATTTTGCACCTCAATTTTCATATCACAAATTTCGTTCGTACTGTACACATAAATACATTACCAAAGAAAATTCTTAATTTTTGTAATTACAAAAAAGTAAACAAGACTCTACATAAAAATCATATTTTTAAACATCATTTTGTATATTCAAAAATAATTATATTTTAAATATAACTCTATAAACACATATAAAAATTGTATTTATACCCATAACAAATATACAGACCAACCGAAAAATAGTCGTCTACAGTGCAGTCGTGCGGTTGAAAGATCAAGCTCCGTTTAAGTTGGTTTTGATGTTAATGACAAATGCCATTATGAGATTTTGATATAAATGACAAATACTTTTATAATATTTTGGTGATAATGACAAATGCATATATGAGACTAATATGCTTGTTTAAGTTTATTTGTGTCTAGTCTCATTTGGATGGAAATGTGAAATCAAAGAGGTATGCATTCAAAATCACTTTCTCATATGCTAATGCATTACTTAGATTCAAAATATAGATTGAATTCCTAAAATAGTTCAAATGAATATGTGCATATGTTTTTCTTCATATAGACTTGTATGCACACATTTAGGGGGAGCTCTCTCTATGTTTTGGAGTTTCACTAGTATTGATCCATGTTTTCTTTTATACATACATTGGGATCAAACTAGGAGCATGCATTCATTGAAAATCTGTTTTAAAACCAAAATTGTGCTCTGTCTGGAAGAGCGGTAGTACCGCAGTTTTGAACGTCGGAACTGAACTACCGGAGAGCGGTAGTTCCGCGCCCAGAAGCGGTAGTACCGGGGAGCGGAAGATCCGATTTTCGAGCGGATCCTCTTTTCCAGAGAGCACCCTCCGGACGCTTTTGAGATTTCGCAGGATCGGAAGTACCGACGGTTTCAACGCCGGAACTACCGGTAGTTCCGCAATTTGGAGCGGTACTTCCGGAGTCCGGAAGTACCGCTCCGGAGGTAGAGTGGAACCTTTTTTCCAGAGAGCGCCAAGTTTGGTTTCGGCTCAAGCGGAACTACCGCGACGACTTTGCGGAACTACCGCAGAGCGGTAGTACCGGAAGTTACAATGGCGGTAGTACCGCACTTTGAATTCAAATATTTTTATATTCAATTTATTATCTCATTATTTGTTGAGATTGTCATGAATTACCAAAAAGGGAAGATTGTTGAATCTAGTCCCTCCATTATGTGTTAATGGTGAAGTTTGGTAATTGATGACAATTATTTTGTGGACTAACGGTTTCCATGAGTTGGATGAATAGGTTAGGTTCCACAAATGAAGATGACTTGGATGACTTCGCGTGTTGAAGATCATCAAGTCAAGATTGAGACGAAGATAGCCTCATGAGTTGAAGGCTATCAAAGAAGAAGAAGATGTGTCATGAGTTGATGCATGATGATCATGTGTTGATCAAGTCAAGGAAGACCATCATGTGTTGATGGAGTTGATGAGAGGGATGCATCATGAGTTGATGCATATCGAGATGATTACCCAAGGTAAAGGTATGACTAGCTAGGGCTAAGGATGTGTTCCTAGTCTTTTACCGGTCTCGGTGGTTGGTTGAAAGACCGGATTGCTAGTATAGGTTGCCGTACTATTAAGAGGGGTCATGTTTAGTAGTTTGAGTCTCATCATGTGTTGATAGCTCAACCTCACTTGCTCTAGCTCATCTTGGCATGAGGCTTGCATTTGCGAATGTGTTTTGCAAATGGTTGAAACTCATGTAGCTAATCCTTGTAACATGTGACTATACTTTGCAAATGTGTTTTGCAAAAGGTTGAAGTCCATGTACCTATTCCTTGTGACATGATCTAAGTTTGCAAATGTGTTTTGCAAAAGTTGAAGATCATGTATTATCCCTTGGCATGGTCTAAAATTGTTTATTGCTATCTCCTTTGACATTAGACCATGGTACTGACTCTTTGGATATCTTTTGATTTCTGCATTGATCTAATATGTTTGAGATCATGCAAATAGATGGGTTGTGTAGCCCTTTGAATAAGCTTTCCATAGAGTCCAAGATCACTCAATTCCGACATCGGAGTCAAAAGTTATGATCGTTTTTCTGAGTGCTGTCTGTGCTGAAAAAACCGAGAGCGGTAGTACCGCATTTTATAACTGCGGTAGTATCGCAAATGGCTGACTAACGTCTATTTTTCTAGCCGTTATGATGGGGAGCGGTAGTACCGGTCCTGTAGCAGCGGTAGTACCACAAAATCCTGTTTTTGACTCTAACGGCTAGTTTCGAGGTGTGGGTTATAAATACTCCCTTGTGGCCGGTTGGGGTAAGGTTCTAGGGACTCCATTTCAGTCTTTTGAGCTAGTGTGAGGCTCTCCACTCAATTGTGCATGTGTTGCACTTTGTGAGAGAGGAGAGGTGATCTAGAGTGCATGTGTTGCATCTAGAGGAGGATTTTGTGTCCGGATTGAGCTTGTGCATTCGTTGCACGTGGTGAGAGTCAAGTGAGAGATTTGACTTGTTACTCTTGGAGTTTGCCGACTCCTAGACGGCGTGGGAGGCGTCGTGCCCGGTGATCTTCTCAAAGAAGCTTGTGAGAAGGCCCGGCGTGTGTGAAGGTTGGAGCTCACCTACCCGGAGCGGGGAAGAGCTACCACTAGTGGATTTGAGGTGGAAGGCTTAATTCGTGGAGCCGGTCCAATTCGTTTGGGCTAACCTCAACGTGGATTAGGGGAGACCGGCAAGTCTCCGAACACCACGGTAAAAAGAGAACGTGTCATTTGTGGTTTGCTTTCTTGTGCTCTTTTTTACATTCAAGCAATTTACTTAGCATTATTTTGATTGCTTGTAAATCTAGAATTGCAAAGATTGACCTAGGCTAGACTTGTTGGTGCACTTAGGCGAATTTATTTGACTTAGGCACTATTTGTACTAAACCAACTTGAATTTAGCTTCCGTATTGTACTTGGTTTAGGCAATTAGAAAAGCTCTTGAATTGATTGGTATTAATTTGAAGAAAATTTTTAGACCGCCTATTCACCCCCTCTAGTCGGCCACCTCGATCTTACAGCGGTCCCCAACTGCATGACTGAGCTACAGTACGACTGGCCACGTGTTGCATTCCCAGAGTCCCGCGGTCGCTAAGGGGGCTAGAAATGGAATTTTTGTGCGTAGGAGGCTACGTTTGGAATTTTTAGGGTATATAGTGCTATAAACGTCCAAAATTCAAGGTTCGGATGACTAGACCAAGGTCTACGATAATTTGTGCATTTATCACGATATATTGGGAAGACGGCAATTTCTCGTCGGACATAGGTGGTGATCGGTTCGGCTGAAAAGCTCGTGGCTTATGGCTGAAAACACTGTAGCTGGCTGAAAAAGTACTGTAGCTGACAGAGGCTTATTTAGCATAATTAAATTTTAAAAAATTTAAAAATAAAAAATATGTTAGCCCATTACGTATAATACAAACAAATACGGGAAAAAAGAACCGGCAAAAAAGCTCAACAAAAAGCCAAAAGTTCAGAAAAGATGAAACTTATGAATAGTGAAAAATAAGACAGAAGTCGAAGCCGAGTTGATCAGGACGATAATCTGATGCGCCAGCTTTCAATCGAACGGCCTAGAAAAGAGCGCCGGTGGTGCCTCTGCTACGGCAGTGGGCGCGCATCCTAAAATGGAGGGCTCATGTAGATTCTACCGTACGTTCAGGGGCAAGCCAAGATTTAGAAATGAGATGGCAAAATAACCTATCTAATATAATTATATTTGATGAGGAACCAAATAAATAAATAATACTAATAACAATAATTTTTTTAAAATACAAAAAATTATAACGCATTCAACCATATAAAGGGGCCTCACCCTTCGCCGCTGCGTACGTTGCCGCTTTGTTCCAATCTGCTCTTGTTACCAACGTGTACTTCGCTTCAACCGGTCACCTAAATATGTCCTGTTGGGTCCTACTATGGATACTAGATGGCAGTTTGTGTTAGGTAAGCCCCTAATTTCATGTGTCAATTCCTTGTAACCCTCTTAAATTGTATTTTTCTTGTGTTCGTTGTTTTTTTTGCCCCTTTCTTTTTCTCCGTTGTTGTTGGAGTGATGCATGCATGTGATGGGGAATTCGTTAAGCAATAATGGTATATACGATTTCAAACCTTGGTTAGTAACCAAATGAGACGTGACTATGACATATGTGCCATAATTTCGCCGACATATCGTTTCATCGTTTGAAATCTTGCTTGTAGAATTTGCACAATCCGCAAACAGCTCGTCTCCGGTCAAACAGAATAAACCGAACGCCTGGAAAAAAGCTTGGTGTACCATCGCCGTCAATACTTACTACGCTCATGATTCCAAAATTTCCGGCAAAAAAGAACCGTCAAGCAAGTACAGATCGAAGGATCGCTGTTATGCTCTGAATTTTAAATTTTTCTTTGAAACTGTTAGGAAACCTGGACTTTCCTGATCTAATTGGGCACCCCACCGTAGACTATAAATAGGGCCCTAGACCCCCTTATTATGTACGTCCGATGCAATCTAAAGCAATAAAGAAAGACCAGGAGTTCTCTCTATCTCTCTGTGTTCAATCTATTATTCTGTGATTTTGTGATTGATTCGTTCTTGTTCTAAGCAGAGGAATCGCTCGGACTGGTCTCCAGCGTCGGTTCCTCAACACGTTATCAGCACGACTTCGCTCCGGTGAACGAGGTAATCATCGAAGCACAGATTGATTTTCTAGATCGCTTTTGAATCTGTATTTTCTTTTCGCGTTCTAGATTGAAATTCTACGGTGCAAATCCGCCCCAATCTACCGCGAGCGGACTTGAAGTCGCCGGCACAATGCCGATCGGTAGATTGTGAAACGGGGTAGATGTTGATTGCGCTGTAGAACGATGCAAATCCGCCCTAAATCCACCGCGAGCAGATCTGAAATTGCCGGCACAATGTCGATCGGTAGATTGTGAAACGGGGTAGATGTTGATTGCATCTAGATTGGAAAACGAAAATTTTGCATTAATGTGTTTGATCCTGCATGATAGTTATATGGAGATTTCGCATCTGTTCTTCCTGTTATGCATGGCATCACACAAGAAAAAAAACCCCACTGTCGTGCCCGCATGCACGCTGATGGCCGCCGGCCGGCAGCCGGCCGGGGAGTCCGCACGGCGTCGCCGCCCGCCGTTGGCCCCACCATGCTCGCGCCCGCATGCGCCTGCGCAAGCGCCGCCCGCGGCCCCGCCTGGTCCCGGCCACTCCCGCCCCGAACGGCGCCGCATGCGCACCGGCCCTACGCGCCTGCACGCGCAAGCTCTGGCCAGAAGCCGCCGTCGCCCCCCGCCCACGGCTCCTCCGCCTGTGCGCACGACCGGCGCCGCCAAGCGGCCGCACCGCCGGCCTGAAGCCTCTATGCGCCACTGGACCCGTGCCTGCCCTGCGCCCGTACGCGCCCGGCCGGCCACCCCGCGCCTCCGAGCCGCCGCCTCCCCGCGGCGCCTCCTCCGCAAACAGGGATTCACTGGAGATTAATATTAGAAATCGAATATGTGAAATTAATTGGAAGATCATTTTTTTAAATTAGAGGTAATGTAAGTTGATCCTAGATAGTTAAAGTTTCATATGTGAAGCTTTACAAAAATAATTTCAATACTCTCAAATGTGGCGTCGAACAAATCGAACATTAATATCACATTCTGTTAAATACTCGAGTGATCTAAATGGTATCTCCCATCTCTCGATCCAAATCAAAATCCATTAATGCCAAACTGAGTAAATCAATTTAACAAGATTTTGCCACATAAATTATCAACCATAGAGCACTCATTCAATAAAATGCCAACCGCTAATAATAAGATTGGTTAGCTAGTAAAATAATCAATCTTGTGCATAATATTAATTGGTTAGGCAATTAGATTTCATATCCTAATTAAGTTGTTAAAAACAATGATTCATTAAGCTGGCCGCTGCTATCCCAGTTAAGTTCTGCCGCATGAAATATCAAGGTTACACCACATATCCAATATCGGTATCCTAAAATCATAAGAACATGTTTCTCTGAACTACCCTCGATACTCTCTTTTATCTGTCCCTAAGTCTTGCTTGACTCATGAAACTTCCTTGATAAATATAAGTAAGATAAAAAGAAAGTCACCAAATAAAAGGTCGAACCTCGCCTTTCCGCAACCGGCTGTGCTTGACCACCTCTTTTTCCCAAACAGATAATCCCTGTAGATACTACTTCACTTTTGACCCCTCGCTATTCTAAAATTTTCCCTCACGGTAAAGCTATTCAGACAACACAAGCTCCCACTCAAATCCAGCTACGGCTGTGCTTGCGACGCATTAATCCGAATCGTCTCCTTATTCTCAAAATCGTAATAAATTTATAATCCAAAATTAATTGGGCATTTAAAGTATTTGGATTTATTTGGTCTTTCTTTTCTTTGCCGCGTATTAGAATATGAAGATTCGATGAGGCGACACATTCGAACAGGATCAAGACTTGGGTAAAAGCGAGGATTAGTAAATTAAGATCAATGACTGAGAAGGCTTTGCATTAGAGCAATCAAGGCCGTGGTAACACAAGCAAGGCAAGTCATCACTTTGATCATATTGCCCCCACATTTTATGCAAATTTATGTTCCTTTAAATTATCAACCTGCATGCCTAATTTAATACGCAAATGTATGTCAAAACTTAAGGTAGCTACATGCCCATTTGTTGTTGGATTAAATTTAGTATGCCTTTCCTTGACACTTGAATCATTTAATCCTTGTCGCCATAGATATTAATGTTAATCTTCTCTAGCTATAGATTATATTAAAATGCTATGCTAGTCCGGTCAAGTCCAGGGCGCTAGACGTCCTGATCATCAATCTTTACAACAAAAGAATTTATTTTGGGACAGTCATGGGATGTACGTGGCTGAATAGTTTGTTACGACTTGTTTATGCTTCTCAAAACCCTCAAAATCTGCTTTACCTGTCTGGGCGGTTGGTGAGAGTGGATGGTGCCGATGTCGCACAAGAACCCGTGGTTTGTGGTAAGAACCGCCTGGACAAATTAAGGACTGAATCTTGTGACGACCTCCTTGTGTAAAACAGTACAACCACAAGTCTATATGGGTACGACCTAGCTGATTAACTTACAAAGATTTAGTTCAGATATCACCAGTGGTAAGTGGGTACCAGGACATACTGGATTACTCACAGTGGGATACAGGGACCGACTGTACCCATACGGCGCAAGAGGGGGCCTCTGACTGTGGCGGATAGAACCCTTCAGCGGTGAAACCTCAGCGGGTGGTATCTAGCTAGATCGGAGTAAGGAAAAGGCTTTGTGATAATTCATCTGTGTCTCACGCCTAAGGAAGCATGTTGACTATTAAGATGACTTATCTCTTGTGGTGAAAGTGTGCAACCTCTGCAGAGTGTAAACTATTCGAATAGCCGTGCCCACGGTCAAGGGCGGACATGGGAACTTACTCGAGTTAGTTCTATTTCCAAAAATATTTGTGGGTGGGATAAAACCAGTCAGAGGGACGTACTCTGAGTTTTGAATTTTTCCTGGAGGGAAGTACGCCAGTGGTGAAAACTAGCATAGGTGGGGGTAACCATGCACTGTAAAAGGTGGATGTAACCTACACTTCTATTATTATCACATTCTCACAATCAATTTCATAAAATCTGTTTCAGTTAAAATTGCTAAGTCTCAGGAGTTTTTCCTATTTATTGTAATTTCAAAACACTGATTCTAGCAAATAAAAGAGCCTCAAGCCTCCCTTGACAACTTTGCATCTATTATTACTGCATCCTGTGTGGTGGCTTGCTGAGTATCATCGTACTCATTCTTGCTTAATTGCTACCATTCAGTCAGAAAGAACAGGAATGTCAAGCCCTGCGACGCTAAAAAGGGGTCGACAGAGCTGGAAGACGAAGAGGCCATGGACTAGGTCGCGAACCCCAGTTGGCTACCTGTGGGCAAGTCCTGAGGGTCCCACCTGTGTGGAGTTTTCGCTGCTGCATTTTATTGATTTCGGCCTAACCGGCCCATGGGTAAGTAATACTGTATTATTTAAGCTTCTGCATGATATGCTTTTGATATACAGTAATGTATCTGTGAGCACTATCTACTGATCCAGGGAATAGTGTGGTGGAATCACAGAGGATCTGGGTTTTGCTAACCCGAGGTCCGACACCTACTCACCGCTGGCTGATGTCGACCGGGTGGGTCAAGCGGACGATGGGCCGGAAGCCAATAAGGGCCAGGGGGAAATGGGCCAACGCGGGCCAAGCAGGCCGGGGGGGCAAACGGGCCGGGCGGGAGGGAATGAAAAAAAAATGAAAGGGAAGGAGTGGGCCGGCGCCGAACATTTCATGAAAAAGCCCTCTGTTTCTCGGGTTATTACCGAAAGGCCATACAATTTGCATACAAGTCCTGCAATTTTGCAGGGAAGGCCTCGTAATTCCGAAAATTGCGAATAAGCCCTCAAATTTACGAGCGGGTCCAGAATTTTACAAAAAACCCCTCGGTAAATCAGAAATTGCGCGATTTTTTCTCTGAACTGAAATTTTGCGCATAAACCCCCAGAAAGTGCAGAATTTGCTGAAATTTCATATTTTAGCATAAAAGGGCCTCGTGAATCCGAATTTTGCATCAATTTTAGCATTTGAAGCTTATTTATTTATGCCATTACTGTTTTATGTATTTTCTGTATTTATTTACTGTTTTGGTTAATTGTAATTGCTGAAAATTGCTTTTAATCACTGAAATTAGCAGTAAAATTATACAAAATGCACAGAAAATTATGAAACATTATGGGAAACTATTGCACCACTTTATTTACCTGTAGTAAATTTTCCATGCATGTTTACCTGCAGTAAACTTATTTTATTTCGTTCATACACATGTAGATGACTGGAATTTCGAACCGGGAGTTCGAGGAGCTGGCCCAGCATGGCCGAAACTATCTGACATGGGCATCCGATGTCGAGATTGTGCTTGGGGGCCGGAAGCTCGGCGCAGCTATTGGGATAAGCGGACAGAAGACGCTAGACCCACACCTGAGGAGAATGATCAGGCACTTCATTTTCTCAGGCACCATCTCTGCTCGACTCTCAAGAATGAGTATATGGCAGAGAGAAATGCGCTAGCACTCTGGACCGCACTCAAGAAGCGGTTTGAGAGGCTCAAGTACACCATTCTTCCTCAAGCAGAGCAGGAGTGGATCAGACTGAGGTTTGCCGACTTTAAAACGGTCGGGGAGTATAATTCTGCCTTGCACAGGATTTGTACAAACCTTAAACTCTGTGGCAAGGAGATCACAGAGGACCAAAAGATCGAGAAGACCCTGTCCACTTTCCACCCCAATGCTGTACAGGTTGCCCCCAACTATCGTCAAAACGGCTACAAGGAGTATGCTGAATTGATTGATATGATGCAGGTAGCCGAGGCTCAGGACGAACTTCTCCGCAAGAATTACGTCTCGCGGCCACAAGGCAACTCCGCTGGCCATGAAGCCAACGCTAGCAGCCTCAAGGTGCGAAAGCCCTTGATGAAGAAAAGGGGGAAGAAGGGTAAGATCGTTGCCCAGAAAGGCAAGTCAGATGCTCCAAACGACAAGAAGGCTAAAACGAGTGACAAGACCTATGGCCAGCAGAACCAGGGCTGTTACAAATGTGGCAAGTGGGGACATTGGTCGCGGATATGCAAAGCACCGCAACATGTCATTGATGCCCACCAAGCTTAGAAGAAGAATGACAAAGGGCAACCTGAAGCCCACTTTGCAGTCATTGAGGGGGAGCAGCCTGAGCAGCTGCCGGAGATGATGGAGGTTGAGTCCATCCCGGCAGCAGCACCCCCTTACGACTTAGAGGCAGCCACAACCATGATCTCTCTTGAAGAGAATGTCACTGCTGAGGAAATAGCCGAAGAAGTCAATGATTTTCTAGTTGATTCCGTCTGATGCACAGAATGCATGAGACGTTAATTGTCATTTATTTTGTGTTAAATGGACAAGTTTAGAACTTGCATGGTTGGTGCTTTAGGATTTTGCTTTCTCGTAATGGTTGGATGACTTTGGAATAAAGCATTCATTTATTCAGTTTATGATGGCATGTTATGTTCTGATATTTGCGTATTTTATTTATGTGTTGAATGTCTTCTAATACATGTTAATTAAATACGTTATATTAGAACACGTGTGGCGCCCTATGGAGGAAGTATGCCTTGCCGACAGCGGCACAACGAATACCATCTTAAGAGAGACTAAGTATTTCCAGTCGATCCGTAAGAGCAATGGCAGCCTTACGACAATCGCCGGAAACGATGCGTGTATAATCGGTTCCGGAAGAGCCACAATTATACTTCCCATGGGCACAACTTTGGTCATTGAAGAAGCCTTATTGTACCCAGAATCGACTAGAACTCTCCCAAATTTTAAGGATATTCGCGCCAATGGTTTCCACGTTGAGACTGACGAAGAGTACGGTAAGGAATACCTGCTCATCACGAAGCGCGAAGAGAATGGCAACAGAATATTAGAAAAGGTTCCTTCACTTGAAACAGGGCTATATTATACCACAATTAAAGCGCCTGCAGCGTACACTGTTCTGAAAACAGTGTTTAAAAGCTCTGAACTCTTCTGTCTCTGGCATGACAGATTAGGCCACCCAAGTCTTAGGATGATGAGAAACATAATAAATAACTCACGTGGGCATAATATTAATGTGAAGAATTTCCCGAATCATGAAGATTTTGTGTGCCCTGCATGTGCCACCGGGAAACTAATTACTAGACCCTCCACTCTGAAAGTGAAGGATGAAGTCCCTGCATTCCTGGAACGCATCCAGGGAGACATTTGCGGTCCCATTCAGCCCGTCTCAGGGCCGTTTAAGTATTTCATAGTGCTTATTGACGCTTCTTCGAAGTGGTCATATGTGGGTTTGTTGTCCACAAGAAACCACGCCTTTGCAAAATTGATCTCGCAGATCATTCGTATCAGAAATGTGTTTCCAGATCATCATATCAAGTCCATTTGAATGGACAACGCCGGAGAATTTACTTCAAAGGCATTTGATGATTATTGCATGGCGATGGGAATTGCAGTTGAGCACTCGGTACCGCATGTCCATACTCAGAATGGTTTGGCAGAGGCTTTAATTAAAAGAATTAAATTTATTGCCCGACCCCTCTTGCATAAAAGTAATTTGCCAGCTACATGTTGGGGACACGCAGTCCTTCATGCAGTGAATCTCATCAACCTTAGACCTTCGGCCTACAACATCCATTCACCTATGCAACTAGCGCAAGGGTCACCACCGAAAGTTTCCCATCTTAGGAGGTTTGGATGTAAGGTTTATGTACCGATACCACCTCCGCAGCGAACTGCAATGGGCCCACTCCGCAAGACTGGGATATACGTTGGTTATGAGACTGCATCCATAATCAGGTATTTGGAACCCATGTCGGAAGATTTGCATACTGCCCGCTTCGCTGATTGCATTTTTGATGAGGATAATTTCCCGTCATTAGGGGGAGGAAATCAACCCGTTGATGAAAAATGTCGGGAAATTACGTGGGAAGCCACGGGAATTCATGCACATGACCCGCGCACTAGTGAAACTGAAAAAGAGGTCCAGAAGATCATCGACTTGCAAGCATTAGCAAACCAACTGCCCGATCACTTTAGTGATTTGAAGAGCGTGATTAAGTCGCATGTGCCTGCACGCAATGCACCGGAGAGGGTTGAAATATCAAAGAAAATTGAAGGTATCCCTAATCCCGTCCAGAGGCCTCAGAATAAAAGGACGAGAACTCCGGTTCCTCGAGTCCAAAGTAACCGGGGGCGCCCGGTGAAAAAGGATAAAAGGGATTTATCACAGCCGATCATTGAAGTCCCCCAGAATGAGAAGGGGAGCCAGTTGAGACCTTGGACAAGTATGACACCTTCCGAAAAGGGCATACCGGATCTGAATATCCCCATCGGCATGGATGTGTGCGCACACATCGGAGCCGAAAAACAAAAGGGACTTGCCACCGCAATTGAAAGAAGCGATGCGCAAGGTGAAGCTCCAGAAGAAGCAACTCATGAAGAAATAGCTATAAATTATGTGCACACGGGAGAGTCCCTGAATAGGACAACAGCTAATATCGATATCTACTTCGCAAAGAAAATTGCAACCATCATCGATCTTGATCCCGAGCCTACATCGCTCGCTGAATGTAAGAAAAGATCATATTGGGAAGATTGGAAGAAGGCAATAGCAACTGAATTGCTATCTCTGAATAAAAGAGAGGTGTTTGGGCCCGTATGCCGCACACCTCCCCACATACACCCCGTTGGGCACAAGTGGGTATTTGTTCGAAAGAGAAATGAAAGAAATGAAGTAGTGAGATACAAAGCAAGGCTGGTAGCCCAAGGTTTCACTCAACGTCCTGGAGTTGATTATGAAGAAACCTACTCCCCAGTCATGAGTGGAATTACCTTTAGATACTTGATCTCAATGGCAGTGAACTTGAATTTAGAAATGAAATTGATGGATGTTGTGACTGCATACCTTTACGGTAACTTGGATTCGAAAATTTACATGAAAGTCCCTGAAGGAATTCCTCTCCCGAACCAAGATAGAGCAAATAGAAATCTGTACAGTGTGAAACTCAGAAAGTCACTGTATGGACTGAAACAATCTGGAAGAATGTGGTATAATCGCTTGAGCGACTTTCTCTGCAAGAAAGGCTACACGAACAATGAAGACTGTCCTTGTGTATTTATACGGCGATCCCAGAATGGATTCTGTATAATCTCTGTGTATGTAGATGATCTGAATATCATCGGGACAGCCGAAGACATAAAAGAAGCAAGCTCCTACTTGGAGTCAGAATTTGAAATGAAAGATTTGGGCAAGATCAAGTTTTGCTTAGGCCTGCAGCTTGAGCATGTCCCTGAAGGAGTCTTGGTACATCAGTCGACCTACACCCAGAAGGTGCTTGAAAGGTTTGGCTTTGAGAAAGCATTTCCCTCGAAAGTACCGATGATCGGTAGGTCTTTACAGCAAGAAAAAGATCCTTTCCGACCAAGGGAAGAGTGGGAGGAAGTCCTAGGACCGGAATTCCCATACTTGAGTGCAGTGGGAGCACTCATGTATTTAGCAAACTGCACTAGACCGGACATTGCATTTGCCGTGAACCTCTTAGCAAGGTATAGTGCAGAGCCCACCAAAAGGCATTGGCAGGGCATAAAGGACATTTTCCGATACCTCCAAGGAAGCAAAGACCTCGGATTGTTTTACAGAAAGAATCAAGATCTGAACTTGATTGGCTATGCAGATGCTGGGTATCTGTCAGACCCGCATACCGCTAAGTCACAAACAGGCTATGTATTCCTGTGTGGTGGAACTGCAATTTCATGGAAATCGTCTAAGCAAAGTCTGGTAGCTACTTCGACGAACCACTCAGAAATTATAGCACTGTATGAAGCCGCACGAGAGTGCGCTTGGCTCCGCCGAATGGTTCACCACATCCAGCAGTCATGTGGGATGAACATTGTGCAAACCCCCACAATTATCTATGAAGATAATGCCGCTTGCGTTGCACAAGTGCAAACGGGCTATGTGAAGAGTCATCTCACAAAGCATATCAACCCCAAGTTCTTCTATGCACATGAATTGCAAACGATGGACGAGATTAAAGTACTGCATACTAAGTCATGTGAAAATCTCGCAGATTTATTCACTAAGTCACTCCCCGCATCTAGCTTTGAAAGGTGCGTGTGTGGAATTGGAATGATGAGATTTAGAGAAGTGCAGAATTCAAGGGGAGAATTTTCACAAGCCCGCTAATAAATCTTGATCATGAAGATTAAGTATCCAAAAATAAAGTCTTGCAGACTAAATGAATTTGGGTGAATTGTACTCTTTTTCCCTTGACGAGTTTTCCATGAAGTTTCTCGACCAAGGTTTTTAATGAGGCAATTCGTGCATCGCAGCATCACATGTATCATGTACTCTTTCTCCAAATTTTTCCCACTGGGTTTTTATGGAGTTTTGACGAGGCATGAGCATGTTGGGTGAGTGCCCAAGGGGGAGTGTTAGGAAACCTGGACTCTATCCAGAGTCCTGATCTAATTGGGCACACCACCGTAGACTATAAATAGGGCCCTAGACCCCCTCTCATTATGTACGCCCGATGCAATCTAAAGCAATAAAGAAAGACCAGGAGTTATCTCTACCTCTCTGTATTCAATCTATTATTCTGTGATTTTGTGATTGATTCGTTCTTGTTCTAAGCAGAGGAATCGCTCGGACTGGTCTCCAGCGTCGGTTCCTCAACAGAAACATGTCTAATCATCGTATCCGGTGCCGGCCTGACATATTCCTTGGGAAGTGGCCAGAAACTCGCAATAAGATAGCACTAGTGCAGTTGATGTTCAAGTGGCAGAGTTCATTAAAAACGGCAATTGTTGGTATTCAGGGAATGCTAGTCGCCTGCAAGTTCGTCAAGTGTACTGGGAGAAGTGCTTTGTTACGTGCGTGTTGACTCGTTGCGTGCCAACAATAATAAGTATTGGACGAGCGGCCATCTTTTAGTCGGTTCATTGCACTAGAAGATCTAATAATTATGAAGTCGGTGTCAAAGTAAGCCATAAAAACTAGGGTCTTACGCTCCCGTGGGCCGTGGCCGCGGGGTGACCTCCTCGTCAGTAGGGAGGTGGACTGGCTCACGAGACGAAATTTTGCCGTCAAGCACAAACGACTGCACCAACTTCTCCATCGCAATGGACGAGTCAGTGGTGTTCACAAACACACCGTTCAACTTGGATGCAATCGTCTTGAACGCCACGGCTGCTCGATAGGGCAGAGACGCTGTTGCGGCCATAGCAATCACTCCCACGCATCATGGCAGATAGAAGATCAACGGTAAAAGGAAGAATGGGGAAAGGCTCAAATACAAGAGAGACGGCGGCGCACAAGATTGCAGAAGAAAAGTAAAATTAGAAAGACGACATGTAGAGCCCCAAAAAGGAAGTCGTCCAGAAGTATAAGTACATCGCACGACAGGGCATTCAATGCCCATGCAGTGGACGCGAGAGTTGAGGGGGCACGTGCCATGTTATAACTGGCGTGGCGGCTCACGTCCCACGACCAAAATACCAACCGCCATCGCATGTCGTCTCCCCTCGGAAGCCGTGCGCATGATCGCGCTTAGCACAATTTTGGCGGGAACTTCTAGAAAACTATGATTCAATGGGCTGAAGGGACGGAGGGGACCAAATAATATTGGATATGATCTCGGCCCATAGAAATCAGGAATCTTCAACCATAAGAGACTACTGTTAGGGAAGTGGCCTCACCTTGTCCCAGTCGACCCATTGCACCAGAAGGCCCAATAATCATGAGGCCATATAATTGGCCCATGAGGACTGTTGCAAGGGAAAAGACGGTATTACCTCTATAATTGTAGATCCAAATAAAGACATTTATGTAATAAATCTCCTTATGGCTATAAATATACACCTTAAGACATTGCGAGAGGCGGATTCTCTTTTTCAGTTAAATCTAGGTAGCATAAACTTTTATCCTCTGTCTCCATGGTTTATAAAGCTACAAACAACCTTTTTATGACTTTTCTGTAGTTTTCTTATTCACTGTTTAGTCTGTAAGCATAACAATAAGCACTGCAACCAACAGTCAAGCATCCTGGCACGTACATGCCATAAAGAAAACGAATCACTTTGTCGTTCACATACCTGATCGGTCATGCATGTCCGGCGATGCAGCTGTTGATTAAGTCGGTGGTTACCTGATCGCTGGCTCCAGCTCAAGTGCTGTATGCAGCACTATGAAGTCATAGTAAACCGGTTTTTCTGTAGTTGGATGTGTTATGTAAGTGCGTAGCGTATGATGTCAGGTATTCGGAAAGAAATGATGTATCTGCCGAGCTTTCTGGGTGGCTAGCTTGCCCGGTTGTCTTACGCAACCGCGGCACGATGACCTGTGATGCATTTGAGTTTCTCGATCATGAAGCAAGAAGCCAGCAACGGCGCAAAATCGAATCGGAAGGTATACGTGTCTTCGAAGAGGAAAATGTGGGGTGTTCCGTCGGCTTCTGGAAGGATGCAACCTTTTAACTTCAATTCATTACAGAGTGCATGGAGCAGAGATTTGCAGTTGTGTTAGTGAATGCCGACTCTTCACCGACTCGCGCGTCTCGAAGCGATGAGGTGACTTCATGGCTTGGCCTAGTGGCAGGATACTTGTGCCCTGTCCTCTTCGCAGACGTAGACTGGTCGCCCTTTGTGCCTGCAGTTAGAAGAACGTTTCCCTCAACGTCTCTCTCCACATCGATTGGATTGCTCTCTCTCATTTTGTTCGATTTCTTGTCTCAGCATACTAGCATGTCTTTTTAACGTTTGGTCTTTGCCAAATTCAGAGTGGAAGCAGTCATGCAGCCCAGGAGCCCACCAACGCACCAGGGCAATGAAGCCCAGTAAAGCTTCCCAAACGTGGGCCTTGGAACCATTTTTCGATGGTTCTCGATCAAACATCCCGGGTAGCTATCATCCTGTCACCACCGATGAGATCGTACGCCGTCTTCCACCGTTCCACGGTGGAGTGGAGTGCCCGCCGCGGTCAGCTTCTAGCGGCATCAGATCAGCCACACCAAGCAAGGGGGAACTGAACGTGGCTTCTTTAATCCCGTTTCTCCTTTTTCTTTCGTGTTTCTATCTGTTAATTTATCTTTACTATTATAAAAAACGGATTGATGGTTATACATCCGTTCTCTTCCAACCGCTTTATTTCTTTAACTTTTCAACCGATCAGAGTAACTTTCTTCTATAACATGATTCTCTACATATCCAATAAATTCTGTTGCGACGCACGAACACGTCACTAATTACTAGTGCTATGAGACTACTGTATTTAATAGATATATAATACCTAAATAGAAATACGGAGAGAATAGGGAAATGGACACAGGGAATCCGCGCTGGGGGGTGGCATCTTCGTTGTAGGGAAAATTGAGTATATAGGACTGAGTTGGATGTGATTTTGTGAAATAGGACCAAGTTCTTTGGACTTGTAAATATAGGACTGAGTTCACAACCTCTTTGCAAATATAGGACTTTTCCCATTTTAATTTCATTTTCAATTTCCAGCCCCTTTTCTCCACGCGAAATGACTATTTTGCCCTCTTCTTCCTCCCTCGCCTGGCCGCGCCGCCCCCTCGCCCGCCCCGCGCCGCCGCCGCTCCCTCGCCTGCGCCGCCCCGCGCCGCCGCCACTCCCTCGCCTGCCTCGCGCCGCGCCGCCGCCGCTCCCTCAAGGGAGCGGCGGCGGCGCGGCGCGAGGCAGGCGAGGGAGTGGCGGCGGCGCGGGGCGGCGCAGGCGAGGGAGCGGCGGCGGCGCGGGGCGGGCGAGGGGGCGGTGCGGCCAGGCGGCGGCGCGGCCAGGCGAGGGAGGAAGAAGAGGGCAAAATAGTCATTTCGCGTGGAGAAAAGGGGCTGGAAATTGAAAATGAAATTAAAATGGGAAAAGTCCTATATTTGCAAAGAGGTGGTGAACTCAGTCCTATATTTACAAGTCCAAAGAACTTGATCCTATTCCACAAAATCACATCCAACTCAGTCCTATATACTCAATTTTCCCCTTCGTTGTATCAGCAGGCATGTCCCCGCCACGATTCCACGCACCGAATCGGCATAACGCCGGACGGGCACCGGTCAACGTAAAAGATCTGGCGCGACCACACGCTCCACCGCTCAACGCGCGATCGCGGCCGCCTCCACGTCACGCGTCCCCCCGCGTCCTCCCCAACATTTTTACCCCCACCTCGCGGGCGGCCGGTTCCAGTTTGTTCCACGTCGCCCTCTCCTCTCCTATGGCCTGTGCCCTCCTCCCCGACGCCCCATGCCTCCGCAGCTCCCCATCGCGGCGGCCGCCACCTCCGCCCTCGGCGTAGCGCTCGGCGTGCGGCTGCTCCTCATCCTCTCCCGCTCCCGTGCGCTCAAGCCGCTCTCCGCCGCCACCTCCGCCGCCGCCGCCGCGCTCAAGACGCCGCGCGTCCTCGCCGCCTCCTCCTCGCCGCTCGCTGCCCTCCTCGCTGCGTCCAAGGCAGCGTCCAAGTCATACAAGGCCGCGCGCGCGCTCAGCCCCGCCGCGCGCCTCCCCTCCCTCCCCTCGTCCAAGCTCCTCAAGGCCGCTTTCGCCGCCGCGCCGCTCCTCCGCCTCGCGGCCGCCGCGCCGCCCCCCGCCGCGTCCCCCACCGGTTTCGTGGCCCTCGCGATACTCAAGTCCGGGTACAAGCTGTCCAAGAACTCGGCCAAGGTCATCGAGGGCTTCCTCGGGCTCCAGGTCCACAAGGGCTTCAGGAACGGGGTCGACGCGCTCGGGGTGGTCGTCAAGGTCGCCGTGATCGTCTCCGAGGTCGCCGTCTGGGTCGGCGAGCGATGCTGGGGCGATCGACGCGGGCGTTGCGTGCGGTTTCTCGGCTTCACCAGGCCGAGCAGTTTAGTCCTAGTTGGGCCTAGCAAATCTGAATCCCGAGTAGTACTCTTGGATCCTGGAACAGTTGAGGTGGATGGCGAGGGCTGCCGATTGGAGAAGCGAGAGGCATCCGAGTTGCTCTGCCTTGCGGTGCCAGTGCCCGAGGAGACGACATTAGTGAGTTAGCACTTGGCACACAACTGCTGTACAGATTGCATATATCTGATATATGTAGAGATGGTTTTGATCGAAATCGAATGCTTGCTTCTTAGTTCTCGACTTCTTGTATGACAGTTAAGTTTGGATGATGAAAACTGCGCAACAATTTCTCGATCCAACTGTATTGGCTTCATCAATGGAATTATGCATCGGTGCATGGCTAATAACAGAAAATAAATGGTATGAGAATGTTTGGTGTGTTATGCTTATTATTGGTCTCTAGATTCTATCAGTCAGATATGCAAATTTGAGAGTTTTCATTTTGAGTAAGCCGTAATTTGGAAATTTGGTGCTGTTGGTAAATTTGCCGAAATGGAGAATTGCAATGTGGCAATGTTACTAGCTTCAACAGTCACTTTTGGAGCGGTGTTTCACTTAAACTTTGAATACCTAAATTATGTAATCTCCAGGTTGGAACTTTGGCTGGAATCTGACTGGCAGTGCTTAAACTTCAGAAGAAAAGATTCATTAATATGCAAATTTGGATTTTTGCCTTACAACAACTGTGGATTCACTATTTTGTAGATTTATTCTTGGATAACTCAATTGGACGAAGAAACCAACCAAATGGGAAGTCTACTTTTGCATTGGCTAGAACTTATCAGCAACACCTTGATCGTTATGCTGTAAAAAGATGAATTCTGGCTCTGGGTATAGATCCAGCTCAATTCCGATTCTCCTTTTAGTTATATTGGGGCACTAATGTTTCACAACCTGAAAATATTTTGTGTGTGTGCAAAAATAATGCCCATTGTCGTGTGTTCTTATTTCAGCACCTTTGAGTTTTGGAACTCAATTGCCACTGATTTTTTTATCAGCTACGGCCTTCATCCACAATGAATTACATGTGTGCATCGCACTGTCTTTAGTTTTAGTTTGTGCTTGTATAATGTGCCATGTATAACTGGGATAAAGGTGGAGATGTTTCCAACATCTGTAGAAGTGTAGATTGTTTTTGGTTGTTATTGGGCATATATGACTACATTTCTTGATCCTCTCTTAAAATTGCAAAGAAGTAACAATACTGCATGTCTGCGTTTGATTCTGAAACAAAACATTGCAAAGCACAACATAATGATGCATGCTTGTAGCATCCACTGCTTTCTAAATTAAGCATGTAAAACAACATTTCCGCTATAGCGTCCTGTAAGCTGTAATACAGTCAAAGACAACCAGCAACATGATCTTGTTACCAGGCACTGCTGGTTCTAATTGACCCAATGCAAACCTCTGAAATGTCTTGCCCATCTCCAGTTACATACTTCAGTATTTAATTACATTTATGATTACACTGGCATACCATTGCGAGTAGATATAGAAGGAGTTCGTCTTTTGGATTCTGATTTGTCAGCCTTCTTCACATAGGGCTAAATGTGTCACAAGCACGGACTAAAGAGCGCAGATGGTAGTCGTGAAAGACCGACGGTCGGCTGCCAGGTCCTTTGCGTCGGCCTGGAGGCGCCGTGATCTGTCACTGGGGTAGCAGAGTAGGCGCAGGGGGTAGGGCGCCGGAAACAGGGTCAGGGAAAAGAGAGACGGAGAGGGGAGATAACAGATTGATTCTCATTGATTCTTGGTACAGCCGAAAGCTGTATTTAAAGGTGTGCAATCCGACTCCGTATCGTATACTATCCGGATCACTAATGGTCATCCAGAAACTAACTCATAACTCCTATTACCTAAGCAATCCCAAACCTTCCAAACTTAATACCTTTCCTATTTGCTGGTAGCCGCTGCACGCACGCTGTAGCGTCAGGCTGTTGTCGCCGCTGCACCTGAGACATCCCCAGCAGGAACCGACTGCTGCTGGTTATGTTTGCGCCGGCTGTATTTGAGCCCCCACATGACAAAATGCTTGTCGGGTGATACACAAAATTTACTGAATTTTGATTTCTGCATTCTAATTCACTTTTATAGATTATAATATGCCACCATGCTTTAAGATTATGCTGATGTACTATCGCCAAAGTTGTCTTACTTTCCGATGTTGTTGTCCCGTGAATACTTTTTGTAGACTAAGTCTGGACTTTAGAACCAAGAAAAGTTTGAGTAACTCTTGAAACTCTTTATTTCTATTAAGTCAAGGACGCAGTTCTATTTACAAATCACTGCTCTGGAGACTCTTTAACTATCATGTTCACTTGTAAGCTGGGCAACAAGAGAGAACAGATTGATACAATACACCAAGTCTACAATAACTTCAGCTAAAGCACTTTTCCTGCGACAGAGCTTCTGAAGCTGTAATCTTATTTTACTAGGATCAAGGGAAAACTGTGGTTAATGGTTGCACAACTGGAAACAAAACACAGGCTTTAGTTTGTGTGGTTGTGAGAATTATATCCAAGATTCAATGGTGCAGTTGTATTTGTAGTTGTAGGAGTTTATCCCACTTAAATGTGCCAGAATGTCGGAGGAGTCAAACATGTCGTCTCCTTTCACACCCGCCTGAAAAACAAAAGCATAGAACTAAGAATAGACAACTACAAGATTTTTGTATAAATAAATTACAATACATCCTAAATTTTTTATCTAGGTCTGCATTGGAACAATAGAAAAGATGACTAGATGAGGTTATGACCATATTTCTTGACTTGTCTCTAAGGATCATCAAATAACATTTCCCTTGACATTTGTTGGTTGTCAATGTTTTAAGCTAAACTGGGATATAGTTTCTGATACAACAGTGTAATATACTAAAAAAACTTACAATCTGTTCATATCGTTCATGATTTTGTGAGCTTGATCTTCTTGCTTCACAGAGTTCCTCGTTCTTTGCAAACCTTCCGCGGACACGGGGCCTGCTATCTGCTAAGGTTTTTCTGCAAGCGTACTGCATTTTGTTGTGTGTCAGCACAATTGAATTGATAAGATGCCCATGCAACTAGTGCTTTGCTCGAATTGCTTAATATTACCTTTATTTTTTTGCTGAAGTTCCTCTTGTTCCTTTTCTTTATGTACCTGTGGATCTTTTCCTTCCTCTGTTCAGCTGATAGACGCACAACTTTGAAGTTGGAATCTTCCAAGCCTGAGATTTCTGTTGAAGGTAATGTTGATGGGCTTCCATTGCATCCATTTATCAGGTGCTGGTTGTTTACTCCCATCTGTTTAGTTAAGTAATTAGGTTAGATGCCGAAGAGATTCCACATACTGTTTGCGACCTAATTTCTAGAGTTAAGCGCTTTTATTTATCAGCACTGCATTGAAGTATATTTGGTACCACTGTGGTAAGCAGTATAATGTTTAGCGTATTACATAATCTTGACATATATTTATTTATTTTGTTCTTGAAATAGGTTCCGAATGTTACCTGCATCTCTGCAGTGTTATTAAATGCCCCTTGCATGGAATCTGTGTCGCTGTATGTTCTGGTCAGTCCTCCTTCACCTTCCATCATCCTCTGATACACACCAATATCATTCATATCCATCACCACCATACCATTGGCACTAGTACTACTGCCATTGAAGAATCCTCCTTGTGGTGCCTCTGCATTGCAACTCGGAATCATGACTCCTGTTTGCTGATACAGGGCTCCATCGAGGCCCATGTACCCTCCAGCTAGTGCCGCTGTGAAGCACTCATCATCGTACCCTGAAGCAAGAGGCATCAATACATGTGCAGTGCTGCTCATTTGCATTGGGGGCACTGGTTCAGCTATAGTCTCTGGGAGTTTTATTTGGGTGGATTGCTCGATGTTGGCCTCCTCGGTGGCAGCTGGATAGTATGTTGGTGCTGGAAGTGTGTCGTCGAAGGGTGGAAGGAGCTCGGTGTCAAGGTCATGGTTTTGACCTTGCTCAAGGAAGGCCGAGAGAGTGGAGTCAAAGGAGGGTAATGGTGACAAGGCTGTGACTGCAGCAGCTGTGATGTCATCCCTGTAACTGCAGAGAGGGGGTGTGGAAGTGGAGGATGATGAAACATCCTCAGAGGAGGCTGCAAATGGGTCGGAGGTAGTGGTCACTGCAGCAAAGAGGTGATCACCTAGGCCGTCATCACAGAAGTCAAGTATGTGAGCAGCTATGGGGCTTGAGATGCCCTCCTGTAAATTTCAGACGGGAAAGAACATAAGAAAATTTGTGGAAACAACAGACCGTATCAATAAATTTCTGCATGCCTTTGGCTGTATTACAGCTTACAGGACGCTATAGTGGAAATGGTGCTTTACATAATTGAGAAAGCAATGGATGCTACAAGCATGCATCATTATGTTGTGCTTTGCAATGTTTTGTTCCAGAATCAAATACAATATTGCTACTTCTCTGCAATTTTAAGAGACTATCAAGAAATGTAGTCATATACGCCCATCTGCTCTCTTCTGGATATTGTTACTGTTTTTATTGAAGAGAATTTATCAAAAGAATACTGTAAGCAAAAACAACGAGGCAGTGTGGATATATATTAAGTTGTCACGATCAAGAAGCAATTATATTCTCAAAACAAGAAGAAGAGGATCAAGAAGCAAAAACAATCAAATTCAGGTATCTGTTCTCTGGTACTGCCACAGGTCCAAAGTTCAATCATTTTTTTTATCTGGATTTGGTGCTTTTGAATGTTTATTTCCACATTGCTCGTACTTTAGCATGATACACACCTAACAATTATTGTATCATACATACAGGCAAATACCAATTGGCCTAGGAAGCAGCACATTGCCATTTCAGTTACAATCCAACAAACATGCATGAACAAGATGCAAGAAAGATGATGTGATAAAACATTTTCAGAAGAACTGAAAATGCTTGGTTTGTCTTGGAGCATTATTGCTAAATATAAAAAAGAATTGAGCAAGATCTGTGTTGGAGAATTAATTACACTGAAGCAATCGTCGTCGGACATGGTCGATCCTCAACAGCGATGATCGGGTTGGTTTGCACTGCACTTTTTCGACAATTTTTCTTCAAAATGTTCTATTTGCTCTTGAGAAGAGAAATGATTCTACCTGGTGCCGTAAAAGGTTGAATCATGCGTAGGTTATGGAAAGAGGGGGGGACCGAAAAGAAGCCTCTTCGGCCATGCAGATGCAAATGACCTTTTATAAGGTGGACGAGCAAGTCAGAAGCCGGAAATTTCTGTGCTACACTTGCGCTCAGGAGAGGGAATGGGATAGAAACAAGGGCAAATCTTAGAAGTCAGAGCACAAGCATGCCATATTGCCATGTGGTAAATGCAAGGATGCTACTTTCGCGCAGGATGT
This sequence comes from Dendrocalamus latiflorus, assembly GCA_017311315.1. Classification (NCBI taxonomy): domain Eukaryota; kingdom Viridiplantae; phylum Streptophyta; class Magnoliopsida; order Poales; family Poaceae; genus Dendrocalamus; species Dendrocalamus latiflorus. The sequence goes on from CM029621.1 coordinate 8,523,316, forward strand.
GTCTTATTTCTGGAAAAACGGCACGATGCTATAGTTATCTTAAATCATCGTCTGTCTCCAGTTGTTGCTCGCTCCTTATTTGTAGGCCGGGACCTGCTTTCTGATCTGACCAAGACATTGCAACACGGTGTTTTATCCCATGTGATTGTTTTCCTTTCTAGTCTTTATGAATCTGCATGGACGATGTCTGCTTTTAGTTCTTTGACCGTATCTCTCATCTTGCCATGCAAAAATGTGCTCACAAAATATGGATGAGACTATATGTAATATACATACATGGCCTCGTTTTTCTTTTGTTTTCTCCGAGATTTTAATTTCATCATTGATGAATGGCATTGTATTGTCATTTTTATACCAAAAGAAGTGTGATCTTATGATATATGGATTGATCCGAAAGTATCTTATTAAAATGTTCCTTTGGTTCCGGCATGCATGAGCAAACGAGGGATTTTGCTGAACAGCTTGCTACGTGTCATGAAAATCAATAAAGTGCAATATATGTTGTGGACGCCCTAAGGTTCAGCGTTGTTGGGAATGTGATATATCATCGCATATAAATGTACATCTCGCTTGAACCGTGGAAAATTTTGGAAATAATTTAACTGTAAAGACAATATGTCAAATTTGTCCAAGAAGCAACTACGCCAAGTTCTGGCTAGAGCTGTTCCTAAAGCAAGAACTTGTATTCATATCTTAAGCAAGTGCATGGTTTCTCAAGGGAGGCAAGTAGCCATAAATAGATTTGCTTAATTAACATAACTAACAGACTTCAGAAAAAAAAAAACCCAAACAAGCAAGCATTGTACGATATGCTCAATAGTACTCTATTTCAGTATTTCTTAAATTTTGCACAGCATGCAATTAATGAAGGAAAAATAAGGAAGTACAGCAAGGCAAACGAGATCACATATCAAGGAGCAGAAATGATCAAAGAGTAAGTAGTAGCATAAAAAAGGAAAGATCAAACAGACAGCAAGGTTGAAGAGGTTTACAATGCAGAGCTCATCTGACGGCGCCGCCCCGGTTGCATCCTCCTCGAACATCGTCGTCATTTCTACGTATATACCACCCAAACTCTCAGCTATGTATGTGTGCTGGTGTTGATTACACGGTATGGAAGCGAGACATCAAGTATCGATAAAATCTAGGAGCTGATCGAAGAAAGATGGTGGAGAATTGACGCTAGGAAAGCGAAGGAGGAAGAAGAAAGGTCAAAAGGAAGTCGCCGAATCAAAAGGAAGTCGCCGAACCATGGCCAAGGCAGCATCCGGTATTTATAGGTAGGAGAACCAACCTAGCGCGGGAACCGCATGGCCACCGTTTGCTACCTTTGGTGCCGTCCGCTTAGATGAACAAACTAACAAACAGAGTTTTGTTAGAGCAAACAGCTCATCAGGAAGTTAAAGCGCTGTTCTTTACAGTTTCTAAAAGCGGCTTTTGATTTTTGCTATAGTACCTAACTTTTAAATGTAGTATTTTTTCAAGACGGGATCTACAAGTTAATTGTAGTACACGTTAAAAGACCAACATCTGTATCAACCAAAATCGCAAATGAGTATATTTTTCTCCGTAATCTCTGTTATAAACAGCTAAAATTCAAAAATTTCAGTTAAAAATAAAAAACCACAGTCATATGCCCTAAACCATGATGCTTCAGACCGTCTAGAGGCTTTTGCTGTTTTAATTTGCATAATGACTACGTGATGGGTGCAGTAAGGTGATTGTTAGGGCATCTCCAACAGTATGAGCTAGTTACTAGCTCTAAGACAACTTCTCCAATAGTACTAACTTTTAGCACATAGCTCATAACATAAATAGCATCACATCACACTCTCACATAATCTTGGAATGTGTGTATAAGACTAGCTCTTGATCAAGAGATAGCTTTTCTCTCTCTTCTATTAAAATATGAAATAATATACTTAGAGCTAGCTCATAAGTCACTATTGGAGATGCTTTTAGTGTTGTGATTACGTGTGACAGAATTGCATTGGGAAAGGCAGCCTTTAGTTGGCAATGAGCTCGACAATTCAACTCGCCGAATTGGAATCTGGTCGAGTGGTCGGACTGCTTTGGGTCACTTCATGTCAGCCTGTGCTATCTAGCTACGCAATGCAGTGCCTAGCTTAGTAGTGACGTATCTTCATTTTAAGGTGCCTTTCGATTGTGCTAAACTAAATTAAGTTTATAACTAAAATTACATTATAATTAATGATATCTTATTTAGTATAACTAAATTTTAAAAATTTTAAAAATAAAAAAATATTAGCCTATCACGGACAATACAAACAAATACAGAAAAAAAACCGATAAAAAGTCAAAAAAGCTAAAAAAAGAAAAAGATAAAATTTTAAAATAAAAAAATCACAAATAGAAACTCAAAATGAAATAGGCGCAGCCTAAGGATGAGACTCGAATACCATTACTACTAGTCGACCGTAAGCCAAAAGATCGTACGGTGGTAACATGCCTGGATGCTGGAGGCCAGCTTTAGCTTGCTAGCCCTCTGCAGTTTGCCTGCCCCGAAGATCGTCCAAAGATATCAGCATCGAAAACTTGCGTGACAGATTCCGATCTCGCGACGGGACGGGAGATTTCAACAGTGGAGTTCGTCAAAATGTTAGACCCGACTCGTTTCGATTTTATCTTGGATTTGGCCCGACGCGGTATGTGTACGCGCTCTCAAACATTTGTGATTTCGTGCCGTACCAATAGCGCCGATTACCAATCTCCACTGACCATTGGCACTACGCAGCGTCTGTCTCCAGATCTCCTACTCCTATGCTACGGTTAATCGACAAGTGTTAGTAGCGCGCCGAGTTCGATTCTGCACGAGCGTTTGGCGTGTGCTTCACTGAATTCTACTTTGAGCAAAGACAGAGTCACTGTTCTTTCCTCAAAAAAAGAGACAAGAATCACTGTTTCTTCTCTAAAAAAGATAAGCGTCATAAGGTACGTCCTGTGCATCCCCCTAAGCCTCACTTGCGTCCTGTGCATTGATCCGCCCATGAGTCACTGTTTCGATATGGTACAGCCAAGTGTACGTCACGGTCCAGCACCAAGTACAGAGAAAATTTAACTATTTGCCACCCTTATGACTCGAGTGGCAACATATTTGCCACCCAGGTCCATTGTGAGTGACTCAGGTGACCTCACATGTAAGTGACAGAGTGAATTGATCAATCTTAAGAGTGACAAAAAAATTGAATCTCCCCAAGTACAGAGACTTTCCGTGGTCAACAGCCTCCAGATCGAATGGTGTGGTTACCGATTACCAAGTAAAACGACTGCCGTTCGCTGAAACAAGAAATCAATCATGCTCAATCATGCAGACCATGAGATGAGAGAGAGAGAGACCAAGGCCTCTCCTCCTGTCCTGACAGGTTAAGAGTAAGGCAATGACAAAGGCCATCGAAAGAAAGCTTAATGCACAAGTGCACCCACCAAAATGGAACTAATGCCCATCAGTCCCATAAAGCCCCAAAGAGTTTAGGGCACGACGCCGCGCTGCTGCAGCAGGAATCTCTATCCCGTAGGCCTCGAAACTAGGCCAAATCCCCTGTACCATCCTAGTGTCCTAGCACGGCGCAGGCGAGGCAAAGGAAAGAGGAGCTTTGCGATCGAGTTGCGTCCCGCTGCAAGTAGCCAGCAGGCAGCAGCACACTGCAAAAAAAGCACCCATTAATCTTATCTAAACCTACACCTACACTATTAGACAGAGTATATATAAAAAATAAAATACCTATTTAAATTTAGATATAAGCAAAATAATATCCACTTATCCATTTTTACTCATACCTATTCAAACATAAGATTAAATTCCATCTTTACTCAAACCCATTTAAACATGAGGTTGAAAGTGTATTTAAACTATCAATGAATTTGGACTATCCATACTCAGTTATAGCGTTATAGCTTCCTATAAAAGTAGGTGGGAGTCACCTATGCCCCTGTACCTATCAATTTGTACAGAGTAGCTCCTCTACACACATAATCATTTCTAATAAATTTTAGTTGATTTCTTAAAACTTTTATAGTGTCAACACGAGGTTGAAATTTCAAATACCGAAATTTTACGAAAACTTCCTATAAAAATATGTGGGGGCCTACATGTATGTCTAACTCTGCCAATTTGCATAGAGTAGCTCCGCTACGCGCAGAATCATCTCCAACAAATTTCGGTCGATTTTGGAAAACTTTTATGGTGTAAACGTGAGGTTAAAATTTTAAATACTGAAGTTTTACAAAAACATCCTTCATAAATCTCTTTGACTTAGCTCCTTATTTTCCTTCTTCTTTACCCACTGGGTTATCCAAACCCAGTGTATATACCCTTTTTTATTTACGTGTGAGTAATATCGCTTTAAATAAATATGGACAAAATTAAGTATAGATTTAAGTTACTATACTGCACCCATCTGCGCCGCGCTACGGGTTGTCCCCGCTTTCGCTGGTACACGGCACGAGCTGAGATTCCGTCGCGCGCGTGGCCGGCTCGCTCGGGCGCGCGTACGTATGGGCCGAGGGCCTGTGCGTGTCTTTTCCCCCAGAAATGGGAGGGATTCCATCATTCCGTGCATGGCGCGGGCGCGGGTACGATGGCTAGTACCGGGGAGGGGGAGGGGGACGGGGCCGTGCGGGTGCGGCCATGTCGTGCTCGGGCTGCGCGAGGAGGGAGCCGCATGGGCGGGCACAAAATCTGGGCGCTTTGGCTGGGCCGATCCAGCAGACATAGTCTCGATCGCGCGACGGGACAGGAGATTCATCTCGGCCTGGGCGGGGCTCGCGTCGCCTGGAGCGATCCGAGGGCGCTAGCCTAGCTAGCTCCCGCTGCATCCTGCATGTGTCATCAGACAACAGTGTGGGTATGTGCAGGTTAGCTAGAATTGTCGATGATGATTACCACTTGGCCGTAGTAGCTTTTGAAGTGACCACAGTGGATTTTTAAGGGAGGGAGAGGCTACAGTAACTGTGTTGTGTTCTAGGATGATGCTGGCACCTCGCTGTTTAGGGTTATCACTTATTAATGTAGAAACATTGGGGGGTGGGGGTGGGGGGAGGGAAGAACTAGAAGCGTACCGAGCTGAGATCTGTGTCAAAAACACTAGATCTAGGACAATTCCAAGGGGTAAATAGCCTCAGGTACTCCTTTTACATCATCTACATTGGCTTCAATCTCAATTAAAAGAGGGCGGTGGACGAATATTGGAAACGGTAGGAGCATGAGCATCAGACTATCCACTAAACAGACATCGGGCCTTCCGAGGCCAGAAGGCGGCGAAGCTCTGGCAACCAGGGGCGGCGGGTCAAGGTGAACAGAATCAGTCGCTCTTGGTGTGTTGCGAGCATCCATTAACGAACCGTCCTGTTGGGTCCCTCTCAGCTGTTCTATTAAAACTATGTGGTCCAGATAAAGGATGATAAGTAGTAAACATTGTATAATGGATGTGTTTTTTTGTTATGGCTGATGGTTTCTAACACTAGTACGAGTATTTATGCGAATAAATTAAAAGCCAGTAAAATGTTTCAAAAAAGCTATTTGATAAGTTAATTCGAAATGACGTAGAAGAAGTGGTTTAATTTATTTGTTTGAGTAAAATGATAAACTGAGGAGCGGCGTCTTGATTTTGCCGTTCAAATATTATTAGCTCACGGCCCAGCTAACTCAGATTGGCCATCCGTTGTACTTGATTTCGCCGAGCGGGCCAAGTTGTTGGATTTTCTTCAGATTGCCAGGCAATAATTAGGCCTTCTAGCCTAATCAAAAAGCTTACGTGCGCAGGTGTTTTGCGCAAATTTACTCCCACAAAAATATTTGCGAAAATACCCCAGTAGTCAAATTGAACCCTAGGAGCGGCCGCTCCTCCACCTCGTCGGCGCCACCGTTGCCGCCCCCGCCGGAGAGCTCACCGCCTCGACGTGCCAACAGCTAATACTCTCCCCTCGCCGCCGCCATGATCTGCGCAAGTAAGCTTCTGTCTCTAGTCCCCCTCCTTGTTACCGAAAGCCTAGCTTCCCGACCCCTCTCTCGCTCTCTCCTTGGGCAAGCACTAACTCGCATTCTCTTGCTGCCGCTCGCGTCTCCGCTGAAGTCTCCGATGAGGTGCCGGAGGACCCGGTCTTGTCGAAGTCGGGGATGCTCTTCGAGCGGCGGCTCATCGAGCGCTACATCGAGGTCCCTAGCGTTTCCCCACTCCAGATTTCGTGTTAGCAATCTATGCGCTTGTGCCTTCGCGCTGAATTTGTGTGATTTTGGTGGTCTAGGACTATGCGATGTGCCCGGTCACCAAGGAGGAGCTCACCATGGACGACCTCGTGCGAATGAAGACCAACAAGGTGTGGCTTTCAAACTGTTTCTCTTTCCTTTAATGCAATTCTAGTGTTTGTGTTGTGCTTCTGAAAAATTGTTGAGACGGTGGTGTTTGGTCATGCGTTCTGTCAATAGTACCGCGTTTTGTGGTGGTCTTGCTTTAATCTTTGACTTACGAGGAGGCGGTGGTTCTGGCAATAAGGTGGTGCATTTGGTATATCTTGCTTGTGTGGGTTGACAGTTCCTTGCCGCAGACATACTAGTAAGACATCATGTTCTGGAGTCTCTTCTCAAAGGTTCTGTGTGTAAACTGTTGACCCTGAAGGGAAATGGATATCAGTTCCTATTTCCTGAAATACAGTCCTGCTACCCAAGACAACAATTCTGATTGGAACTCGAATGATATACACAATGGAGAAATGGCACTAAATGAAGGGAATGTTTGCGTATTTCAAAAGAAGCAACGTAACTTTGATATACAGTAATTTTGGCCTCTTACATTTATGCGTCTCTTCAGTCATAGTCACATGATCCACATTGTGGTTTGCAGTAACTGAAAAAGACTATTTGAGGGTACAGTATTAATTTCAATGCTGATTATGCTACATATAAGGTTTTAGCCATGAGTGTACAAAATATTGACTGCACAAAGTACTGACGTAGGCAGAGTCATACCTAACTATCTAAGGCATTGTGAACCAGTTGATTTAAAGTTTGAAACATTGGTTGCTTAGATAGGGTCTTCTAACAATCTTTGTGTCTCGAATATATATATATGTTTAACTTGTGCACCGCACTGGGGTTATCTATTATATTCAAATCAGAATTTGATAAATTTGATTCCACATGTACGCATGTATCAATTCATTTTAACTCAGAGAATGCCATAAACCGCCATCCTTCCTGTTTTTTTAGTTTTGACATTCATACCTTGTTAAAATGAACTCTTCACCATTGTGTATGGTTTGTAGAATCTAAAAAAAAAAAACTCGACCTGCGGGGGGAAGAAACCCCCCAGGCATCATGCTTAAGAAGAAGGTCTTCTCACGCAGATCGAGAAAACCCCCGAACCCCTGCTCCACCCTTACACAGCGGCACCAACGCCCGACCTTTGTGAGACGACCGGCGGATCCTTTGGATCAATGCCCTGGCGGGTCCTTAGACCTGTGCTTTGGTGTGGTAGCAGGCGAGGGGATTTTTTCCCCAAGCCTGAAATTCGCTCCCACTGGGAGTCGAACCCAAGACCTGGGGGGTGCTACTGAGGCGCTCTAACCGCTAGGCTAGAGGCCCTTTCGCGGTTTGTAGAATCTATATAAAACTCTTGAAGAACTCTTGGCATTTGCAGGTTGCCATGCCCAGGCCTTTGCAGGCTGCAAGCGTTCCCGGACTCCTTGGAATGTTTCAGAATCTAAGTGTTTGCTATGAGTAATTTCACTTTCACTACTCTATAATCCATATTTTTTTTAAGTCATCATATTTCATTGTCTTGCTTACGTTGTTCAGTACAATTTGTAGCATGTTGTTTTTCTACTGGACTACCATATATAACTTTTAGGAATTAAGATGAATTCTTTTCCTAAGACTAGGGATGTGGTTCATATTTAATGGGCTTACTGTCAAATTCTGATAGGAACAAATAACTAGTAGTTGACTGTGAACACATTCAACCCCCAGAATTTCCCTGCTTCTCGTTACATTTAAAAATGACTCATGATTTCTTTCTTTATGTAAGACCGCTGAATTGATTTCCTTTTTGTGTGAATATTTTGTGCTATGAAGTATTGTAATGATATTGAGAAAATGCTAAAATGTATGAAAGGATCCTGGTATCAATGGATTTCCATCTTGTGTGTAATGGATGAGGCAATTGACCCTTTGCATACACTGTTCTTATATTCCTTTAATATTTTTTAATGGAAAACCATGTGCTCTTCTGATGTTAGTCTAATATCGTGGAATTCTTATCGAGTTGCAAGTACTGATTATGACCTCTTGCCCCTCTGATCTTGCAGGAGTGGGATGCTCTTATGTTGTCTAATTTTGCTTTGGAGCAGCATCTACATACAGCAAGACAAGAACTTAGCTATGTGTTATACCAGGTTTTCTAATCACTCTCTTAAATTATATACACGGTTTGTTGTATTTAGCAAAACATTAGTCTTCCTTGAATAGTGTAAGTATCTGTCATTTGATATCAGGATCCTGATAATCACGCAGCTGTCCAGTTAGTTAAACTTCCTGACATTGCAGCCTGTTGATGTTTGTGGATGTGTTTAGAAGGCTTTGAGCTTTATAAAACCATAGCTAGTACATAGTGATCTCTGTGGACCATTGCGTTAAAAAAATCTCTGTGAACCACTTTGAGATTCTTATTAATGCCAGAGATACTTTATTTTTAAGTTTGGTTGAATGAGCAATAATTTGGTTGAATGAGCAATATCATCATGTCCCATTGGTCTATTTACTAGTTCTTTTTGCCCATTTCCAGCATGATGCTGCATGCCGTGTTATCGCCAGACTAAAGAAGGAAAGAGATGAGGCTAGGGCACTTTTGGCTGAAGCTGAAAGGCAGATTCCTATATCAGCTGGAGAAGTTGCACCTGTAGGCTGTAGCTGTTGTTACCAATGGGAAAAGAGGTTTCCACTGTTTGCAAATGTGAAAAAGTAATATGATTTTTTTTAGGTTTCACTCTGATACTCATTCTTTGTTGGATATACAGCTCTGGAAGATGAAGTCGGTCCTGATGGGAAGAAGCTACGTCCTGATATTTATCTTGTCATGATTGATAAATCAACAGAGTGTAATTCTATGCTCTCAGCACAGCGTAGGAAATGACATGTATGCATTTTTGCCTCCTAACTATTAATTAAACAAGGATCTGAAGTGTTGTCTCTCAAATCTTGTCTGTTTTAGTTGATAGAAAAACTGATATTTCCCTTTTTAGACTTACATACTACATGCCTTCTATATCTGGTTACATACAGATTTTAAATTTTTAATCATTTTATGCCAAAAGAATTGTTCTACTTGATATATTGTCATAGCATAGGGTACCATCACAGTAGTTTTTAGTCCCACTTGGTTATTGAAATGATACACTAACAAATTCTGTCTTTGTCAGGTACCTCCAAGTTTGGCACCCATTGATGCACTTGAAAGATATACTCCAATCTCTAGTCATCCGCTTCACAAGACAAACAAACCGGGCATTCTATCTACTGATATTTATCCTTCAAAGGTTAGATTGCTAGCGTTTTTTCTTGTTAAGCAGACTTTGAAATATGAGAATTGGTTCGGTCCATACGGAGGTGCTGGAGGTGCTAACACCTCCACCACATCTGACCATTCAATTGGTAGGGGCAGAATTGTATTTTCAGTTTTTCATGTTTAACGGGATGGTCAACTGGACAAAAATTACTCTTTTGCCCTGTTGTAAGAGCAGTTCTCACGCGAAATTACTCTTTTACCCCATTTCGTTAACACCATCCTTGTGCACCTCTCACAAACACCGGGGTGTCAAAGCCATCATAATTGTTGGATGAGCTTTATTGAACGGTTGACAATCGACAAAGTGTATCGAACCAGCGCTCTTGAAATATATCAATTGTAGTTACTATGGTGTATTCATGTCAAATATAGTTTAAACGAGTGCTGGATTTTATACTTGAATATTGATACTGTAGTGATGGTTGGATTATTCACTTGCTTAATTTTTATTCTTCATCAGCAGGGTATTATTGCTACTGGAGGTATTGATACAAATGCAGTCCTTTTGATAGGCCGTCTGCTCAAATCTTGTGCACGCTCACTGGTCACTCAAAGAAGGTCTCTCCCTTGTTCTTGTAATACATTCTCTCTCTCTCTCTCTCTCTCTCTCTCTAATATCTCCATCTTAACATCACCGTATTTACTGGATCAGCAGATCAGGTATGCTCAGTAAGAAACACTACCACATGGTAGTTCTGTAGAACTTTGGTAGGCTATTTGAGTTAGCTCTATCAATTTCAGTTATGGAAACACTGTATTGTAGTCATCAAGTGTTAATTGTGCTAATTTGAGCTCCCTGGTATCTTCCTAATGGCAAATTAGAAAGATAAAATAGCTTTCTTGCTTTGAATTGCTCGGTTTTTAAACCTTAAAGCAAATTAGCAAAGGAGAATTTTATTGAGATCCCAATAATCTAGCATTGGTAGTACCATATTCAGCAGTTTAGGCTTCACTCCTTTGTTTGTTAATGTTAAGGGTATTTAGGTCTTTTCCTATTTTAGGGTTTGATTCTATGTATTCCTAAATATTGCCTCTTGGGCTATTGCAATACATTCAGACTTCATACTAAACTTACATGGTATCACAGCCCTAGAGCTCGATCCACATTTCACTGCTGCCACCCCTGGGAGAAGCGATCTTCGCTCTCGGTGGTGGCCACCGACGCCGGCCACCGGATCCGGCTGACCTCCCCATCCTCTCCTGACCGCCTCCGCACTCCATGCCGCCGACCTCTGCATCGCGCTATCGCCGGGCTTCCTCCCGGCCGCTGCCAAGCCGGATCCACCGCCTCCCTCGACGTGCTAGGCCGCCACGACCCTGGATCCGGCCGTCCTTGGGCCAGATCCGCCACTGTTGCTCTTGGATCCGGCTCTCTCCGCCTCCGCTTTCAGTCGTCGGTTCCGGGTCACGCCGTTGCCACTCGAGCTTCCACCCTCCGCTGGACCGGGCCTCTTCAGACGCCGTCGCCTCGGATCTGGCCGCCGCCACTAGGAATTGCGCCAACCTGTCCCGGGCCTCCGTAGTCCGCCCTCGTTGGCCCTCATCACCGAGGACACTGCCTGCGAGTTCGATCGCCGCAGCGCCTGCATGGGCGACTCCCGGGCCCATGAGCTCCGGCTGCCAGAGCCGCTGCTCGACCCGCTCAAGTTCCTCTCCAGCTCCATCACCTCCCCAAGCGCCCGAGCTACCCCGCTCCTCCTGCCTCTCTCGTGTCGCGTTCGTGATGGCAGGGAGCTCGCACGGGAGGGAGAGGCAAGAGAGCGGAAGTGTGGTGGGTTCATGGGGGGAGAGAGAGAGGAGGGGATGGAGGAGCAGGGAATGTTATCTCCGGGGAGGAGGAAGAAGATAAAGGAGGAGGCCACCCTCCAAAGCCAAATCTCTGCTTTTGCTTGGTTTTAGGTGGATCTTCGTTGGATTTGTGATCTGAGGGCTGTGGTGCTACTTGGTATCTCAAGTATTTCCCTTTGAGTTCCATTGTGTCTATCCAAATCTGTAGGTTCTCTCTTTCAATTCGTTAAAGCCATGCGAGTTCACAAAATCTGTCAGTCAGTCGATTGCTTTGCTAGCCACCTTCCATCCTTTTGAATGAATGTAGTTCTCTCTTTCCTTTTGCATAGCCGCAGCCGCTGCTCTTCTTCTTGAGCCGTTGCAGATCGTACAAATCTTTATGATGCCACCGCTTCTTTTTGAGCCGCTACCCCGAGTTTCTAAGGCCGCCGCACTTCTGCACCGTGTCTCCGCTGCGCCGCTTGTGTACTGCGCCGCCATAGTCTTGGGTTTCAATCTACGCCGCTATGCTTCTATCTCTCTTTTCGGCTTGATTTGACAACTATCTCTATTTGTGTCGCCTTCCTCATCCTCTTTATTGTGTTACCGCGGTCGAGTTTACTCCCGTTTACCTTTACTTTTCTAGCCCCTACACTTTGTGCTTTCTGGGCTCTTGCACGATTCTGGATGGTTGGTGCTCGACATAATTTTCCAAGAGCTGCACATTATGACTCCAACTTCAAAACTCGGACTTCAGATTTTCCCTCTTTTAGTGTCAACCTTTCTAAAATGTAATGCTATTGTATATGCCTTGCATTTGAGGGGGCGTTAAGGGTATTTAGATCTTTTCCTATTTTAGGGTTCGAGTCCATGTATTCCTACACATTGCCCTTTAGGCTATTGCAATACATTCAGACTTTATACTAAACTTACAGTTAACTCTGCACTGCTCGTTTGTGGCAAGGTAATGAAGATGGAAACTATGGTTGCAGACAGACGTTCAAAGATCATGCTGCAGAGGTTAGTTTGCATGGACAATTGCTTCTGCTGAATGACTATGCCTATGTGTGTTTACAATCAACCTTTTCTACAAGGTTTACCCCTTCATGGAGACGTTTAGTGTCCACAAAGATTTATTGCTGCTTCTTCACTCTGCAATCTAATCAATCCTTTTCATCTGTTTGTTGAATGAGTTCTGATAGCTAAGGAAAATAGTCTGTAATACGGGAGAGAGCCTCTCCAATTTGCTTTTCCTTGAGGACAACTACAATACAAGTATATGTCACACCAGAGATCTATAAAAGGAACAGTTGCTCCTTGAAGCTTTCTTAATTTTCATACTGTTAGCTGTCAAGGTTCTTTTTTTTAACTATGGAAATGGTTCGGCTACATTATTGTTGTTTTTCTGCATACGCAGAGATGCTTGCAGAAGATGTTCTTCTGATAATTTCATGTAGATCCTGTGCATCCTCTGTAAACATTTCTGTTATTTAATAGACCACGCTAGTTGTTATCTTAAGGTCTGTTTATTTTTTTGAAATATACCAGGTCGAAGCTGTCACAGTCCATGCAATTCAGAAGTACTTTGTAAGTTGTAACTGCCTCCAGGGATAACGCATGGTGCTTTTATGATATTTCAACAGGGTCTTGCCTCACACAGGTCTGGTACTCTATGAATTTCCACACACGTGTACATCTAGAGATTTACAGTGGTCTTTTTTCAGGTTAGTGAGGCTTCAGGACAAGAGGGTTATACCTCAGCAGCTTTCCACCCAGATGGTCTTATCCTTGGAATAGGCACATCTGAAGCTGTTGTCAAAATTTGGGACGTGAAAACTCAGGTATGACAAAGCAAAACTATTCGTAGGATTGTTTTTCAGGTGGTGATGCATACCATGCTCTTTGAATGCCTCTCCTGATTGAACATGTATATTTGCAGTCAAATGTTGCAAAGTCTGACGGGTATGTTGGAGCAGTCACTGCCATGTCCTTCTCAGAAAATGGTTATTTCCTAGCGGTATGCATTTTTTTCTTATAGGGCTGTATTCTGTTGAATTCCTTTGTTCGGATTTTTGTACTATAACTCAGCAGACATTAAATTTATGTGAATATCTTTGTTATTCTGATGTTTTCCCCATCACTTTATAGATTGCAGCTCTTGATGGTGTCAAGCTTTGGGATCTACGAAAATTGAGAAATTTTAGGACTTTATCTCCGTATGATCCAGATACACCAATAAATTCTGGTAAGATCTATAGGTTTTTCACAAATATTAAAGTCCAGGGTTTCTACATAAATTGCAAGTTCTGGAGTTATTGAAATTTGGAAGTAGATTCCTAGCCTCATTTAACTTCACTCGTAATATTTTACATTAAAGAAAATGAAGAGTAGGTTCCTCACACTAACATGGAATGAGCACAAGTATGCTCTACATGGCCACGACTGCCGACAGGCTTCTGCTGCGTAGAGGAATGCCTACCGGTGCAGCCTGTGACCGCGTAAGCAGAAATTGGCAGATGGCCCTCCACGCCAAACCGCTGCCACCCCTGTCCATCCGCCGCGAGGCAAAGCAGGTTGCCGCCCGGTGCGCTCACGCACGCGCGGACGTTTTCTGCTGCACCCGGACATGGTTACGTGCGCAGACAGATGCATGTCCGCCGCGTTACCACGTGCGTCGATATCTTGTGCCCAGTTCAGTCTCGCCGCAGGCGCAACACAGCCTGCCGAGTTTTTGGTCGCGACCCATGATTTTAGCGAGGCGTGGCGCTCGCACTTTCTCGCTTGCTGCTGCCTCGCGTGCCGGACTCGAGGGAACAGAATGAGCCGTAGTAGCTAGTGGCGTAGGTACGGGTCTAAACCCTGTGCAATCAATACGTGTAAACTCTCTAGATTTTTATAATTTTATCTACAATTATTAATAGTAATTGAGATTTTTTTTGTAAAAAAACTATGGAATTAATTGACCCCATATGCTTAAGCTGGCTCCGCTACCGATAGTAGCTAGCTTGTGGCAAGGGAAGGTTAGGTTGTATTTAAAAGTGTTGTAGCTTTGGTTTTTAATTGTGTTTTTTTACTTTAAGCTGATTGCCGGTGAGACAGAGGGAGTAAGGAACACTATTGTTAGGAAACCACTCCGTTCAATACTATTTTTGTAGTGACTTCTACAAATAACTTATAAAAACCTCTTTGAGAAAGCGTTCAGCGTGAGTTCTTTACTACTTATAGCTTGTGGATTATGTTACAGTAATTAGTTTTTAAACTAGTGACTATTTTTCTCTATATACTGCCTCTCGTGAATAATCATAATTTTAAATTTTAAATCATAAATTATAAAACAACGCTAAAAGCTAGCTTTTAAGAGCTTAAAGGGCTAAACTGTTTAGAACTTTAATCTTTCCTTCAAAGAAGTGAGACGGCGACCTGCCGGGCTCATTCGACGACATTGTACGCCCTTTACAGTGACAGGTACGAGTAACTGGTCCACCTGTTGTCATTTCGGGGTGTTACTTTCTCACGTGGGTCACACCCGAATAATAGGGCACTGAATTATTCGCGGCCTTACTGCTCAGTGGATTTGTCTGATTGCATATGCGGGCTACATCTTTTCGGTTTCAAAAAGATACTTTACAATTTTTTATAGTAATTAATTTTTAAATAAAATATCTTTTTAAGATATGATTTATAAAATTATTGTAGTACATACTATAGCGATTTTATTTATATCGGTCAAAATCGTGAGTTTCTTTTACTCCGTACTCTCTCACAAACAGCTCAAAAACTTTAAGTCACAACAAAAAAGGCCAGAGTATGGAACACTAGCATCGACAAGCCATTTCATTTAAAGTTGCTCTTATAATGACTCCTACAAATAACTTATAGGAATCATCTTAAAAAACCACTCTGCTCAAAAACTGACTTTTAAAAGCTAAAAGGTAGAAACTGTTTGCAACATAGCATTAATAGTGGTGGGAAACGGTAACACATAATTCGTACTTGAGAAATCGTGAATGTGATAAGCAAAATCCGTATTCGAAAATATTCACATTTGATTTTAGAATATTTGTATCCGTATTTGAGAATATTTGTATTCGAGACTAGTCGATCTGTTTCTGGAACTCGGGAAAAACTCAGACAAATTTTGCAATTCGAAATTTGAATTTGGGCGGTTTGAAACCGGTAACTGTCCGACAACCGGTGAAAAAGGGGTAAAAATTTGTTTTACCGAGATTTGTTACATATTTTATCGATAAAACTGCTAAGAATTTGTTCTACCAAGATTTGTTATAGAAGTTGTATGAAGATATTCGTATTTGACCGAATTAAATATATATATATATATTATTTAAATTTATATTTATTTTTAAAATATAGATTATATTTATATTTAAGACTATTTAACCGTATACATCCGTTTCTATCATAGGCATTAATCTTTCTTGCAAAGAATTGAGACGGCGACCCTGCCGGTCTCATTCGACGACATTGCACGCCCTCTGTTACAGTGAGAAGGACGAGTAACGGGTCCACCTGCTGTCATTTCGGGATGTTACTTTCTCACGTGGGTCACACCCGAATAACAGGGCATTGGATAGCGATGCATTCACCGCTGTTACAAACAAACCTCCATCGACGATTATACCGATCTTTTACCAGTAATTTTTCCAGCTAATTGTATCGATAGCCTAGCATACAACTTGAATTATTTGCGGCCTTGACTGGTCACCGGATTTGTCTGATTGCACCTACAAAATCAGGGGACACACACACACACACACACACACACACACACACACACACACACGTAGCTTTCACCAAGACGATGAAGGGAAAAAAAAAGAAGCGTCGTGAGTGCCCGGACGAAAAGCTGATCTAGCCGTAACCCGTAAGCGCGTACGTGCCTGTCGATCCACTCGCGCGTCATTTTTCATCGAACCGACCGAACAAAGGCGAGCGCCCACACCCGAACGGCGCTCAACAGAGACGTCTAGTTTGCTCGCGGCTAGCTTGTCTGGATTCGTGCATGGCGTGTCGAGCTCACGAAGCTTCAGCGCCAAATGCTGATGCTATCCACTCGTAGCACGTACTCTGCACAAGAATCTTCAGAGTAACAGCGCCAAATTCTATGCTATCCACTCGTAGCACGTACTCTGCACAAGAATCTTCAGAGTAACAGCGCCAAATTCTAAGTTAAGAACACAACTGAAAACATGTGATTACTGTATGAAGTTGTGGAGTAGTACCGTGTATAGAGTGTAGTATGTTGCAGTTGCTGCTAGCTCAAAAGTGCAATCGAGCGTGCAGTTGGTGATCAACGTTCTGCTGCTAGTCCTACGTCGATCAGAATGTTCAGGTTGCAGAGCCAATGCATGTGTGCAACTCCTTTCCTTTTCTGCCATAAATATCACGACTGCATGATCATCATGATGGGTGTATATTGTTCTTGGCTGTGCCAGTGATGGTGTCCACCTGTGATGAATTAGGCTTCTGAATTCTCATACACTGTTGTTAGATACTCCAGATAATCTCCTGCTGATATAGTGTTTTGTTGGCCGGCATCTCTCTTAATTTGATTTGGTGTGTTCAATTTGTCGACAGGACGATCGAGCATCAGAGAGAGTCGATCTAGTAGACGAAGACATTCTCTGCAGGGAAATTAGTAGCAGTACTCTAATTGCATGACAGGATCAGAGATTAATGAGGAGCCTCATGCGCGTTGTTCTCGATCTAGCTATCTAATTCCAAGGAGGAACCAAATTAATTTACGAGACCTGACAACTTAATTCTCTTGCATGTATATGGACCATTTCTCAGAGATGCTCGAGCATTTCCGGAATATTTTTTCTGTGTGCATGCGACTCCTATCATGTTGCCCGATCGATTCGATCTTAGAAACTGTTCTGAAGTCCTTGCCTTGTACATGCCATATAGCATAGATCAATATCGTCGATAATTAAGGGCCTGTTTGTTTCAGCTGTAGATTCTGAGAAGTAGCTGGTGAGTATCCAGCTAGTCAGAATCTGGAGAAGCTGGATAACCCCAGCTTCTGGCTACTAGTTCATTTTCTGGATTCTGTAGCTTCTGGCTACTTAGAATCTGGATGAAAATCTGGACTGTTTGGGGGAGCTGCAGATTCTGTGAGTAGCTGCAGCTGTCAGAAGCTGAAACAAACAGGACCTAAGAAAAACTATACTAACTACAGTTAGGTCAAATCACCCGAGTAAACAACAAGTGGAATGCTTATATGTTTTGAAAGGGAAGTGCTTTTACCAGGTTAAAATTTCCACCACTAGCAAATTATGTTTTTCTTTTTTGCGAGGAAATTCAGTTGTTCGTGGACAGTACAATAAGTTCTTTTGGCTTCTTGTAGGTGCAAGCGGAAATTTTTGTACGGATAACCCATTTTTTATTTGAAAATACAGAAATATACCCGCCACAAAATTTTTTACACAAATAGGCTCGAGTCGCCAAACCATTGGGCGATTTACGCTTGTCGCCCCACCAAAACGCAATTTATAAAGAATCTGGTAACCGTTGGGCGATTAAATGCAATCGCCTCCCCGTTAAGCGATTCAATTGAATCGCCCCCCGTTTGGCGACATAAAGAAGAGTCGCCCAACGGGGGGGGGGGGGGGGGGGCGACTGCATGTGAATACAGCCCAACGGTCAAGCCCCTTTTCTTCCCCACGCCTGCTCGCCATTCACTCTCCACTGCGCGAGAAGACAGAGCAGAAGAGAGGAAGGAAGAGGAGGAGGAGAGGGGAAGAAGAGAAGGAGAGGGGGAGGAGAGGGAAGAAGAGAAGGAGAGGGAGACGTCGATGCCGCGATTCTCAAATGGCAATATCGTTTCGATGATGGACCATTCTATGTCTTTTTGTCCAGGCTGACGTCGATGCCGCAATGTGGTCGGAGTCCTCCGCACTAGTGCAGAGGTGGGGCACAGGTGGGGAGTTGACCCGTGAGGAGGCCGTCAGCTTTGCGCGACGGATGGAGGCAGGGTGTAGACGTATCGTCAGCCTACTGTCCTGCACGAGGCTACCGGTGGTATCCACACCTACGGCCAGTGCACCCCGACCACCAGTGCCACCCCGACCAGCGTGGCACTACTCCGGAGGTAGTACGTGGACACGTCCACCTCCCCCGGAGCAGCCAGGGAGTTCTACGTGGACACGTCCACCTCCCCCGGACCAGCCAGGGAGTTCTGCTTGTTCACGGCCTCCTACGTACATCCCCGGCTTCCACACGGATGATTTCATGGCGCCATGTACGGGTACGCATCGTCCGAGCTTGTTTCTAACCTAAGACGACATGCAACGAACTAACGATATTACTATTGCAGGTCTTTACCAGTAGCAGGGACGCTTCTCCCCGGGCCACATCGAGGTGGACCAGTTTTTTGCGGACTGGCCTGGGCCGTCCTACAACGCAGCACCGGAGGTTCTCTCCGGCAGTGGCCTCCCCGGTGCACCGGAGGACACACAGCCGGAGGTGCAGGTGACTCCACCGGCGCAGCCGCGGGTGCGAACCCACCTGATCGTTTTACTTTTTCGGACCCTCGTCACCCACCGCCTCGTAATCCGTTGCACCGGAGGACGGCCAAGCGGGTCCGTATGGCAGGACGCGGGCGCGGTGATGGAGCACCTTAGGGTGGGGAGTGAGGGGTGTATGTCATGCATGTAATGGATAAATACGCGGCATGTTACTGCGTTATATTATAAAGTTCATTTAAATTCAAACAATGCTATTATCTCTTCTTTTCGTATAGAAAAATTATTTCTATATCAAGTAATGTGACAAATATTAAATACCAGTTCTTGTGTGACTTAATTACGAAATTACAAAATAATGTGACATATACCAGTATATGTGACTATACCACATTTTTTACGAGTTTCAAATTACAAAATTCACAAAACCCTTAACAGGATCCATGCGCCTAGAGGTAGATTGGCGAGCAGGCGTGGGGAAGAAAAGAGGGCTTGGCCGTTGGGCTGTATTGACATGCAGTCGCCCCCCCCCCCCGTTGGGCGACTCTTCTTTATGTCGCCGAACGGGGGGGGGGGCGATTCAATTGAATCGCTTAACGGGGAGGCGATTGCATTTAATCGCCCAACGGTTACCAGATTCTTTATAAGTCGCGTTTTGGTGGGGCGACAAGCGTAAATCGCCCAATGGTTTGGCGACTCGAGCCTATTTGTGTAAAAAAATTTATCACGGGTATATTTCTGTATTTTCGAATAAAAAATGGGTTATCCGTACAAAAATTTCGGTGCAAGCGATGGCACCAGTGTGTGCAGGGCCTACCTGATTGGTCGTAAGGACAAGGACTGCTACACCAGGAGTAGTAGTTTTCGGTCCAATGTGTCCTGCCATCAACATTGCAAAAGGCACCAAGCTAGTGCACGGTCATGGTGCTACCGTGCTAGCGTCTGTCACCTTTATAATTGACAGTGAAATACTGAAATTTATTTACCCTATATAATGCATGTTTCATTTTCAATTAGCCGTTAATTAGAATACATTTCCTAACAATTTTCTTCCCAATTCTCCCTCTGTTATTTTTTAATTAGCCGTTAATTATGAAATACTGAAACTTTCTAGAATTTGACCACCAATAGATTTAAAATTATCTAGATTGGCTATAAAAAAATTATATTATTCGATTTATTGTTAAAAATATTATCATAATATTATAATTTTATTAGCATATTTTAGTGTAAAATTATATAAAATAGTGGTCAAAGTCGTATTTTAAAGACCGTAAAAAGTATAAAAATCAAGTAAAAAAGAATTATACTAGGATAAAATAACAGTTAGGGACATCTGACAGCTATTATTTGTGTTGTCTTACAAGTTACTTGTACAAATCATTTAGTTATTGAAATATGAGTGGTGTGCCTTAATGGGTATTAATACTGCTACATGCTCTTTGACAAAAAAAAAATGTGTCTAAAAAGCATACTCCGCCATGTAATCTACTTTTGGGGGGGGGGGGGGGGGTCCACGACATTATATTCATTGAAGGAAAATGATCTAAGACATCGAATTAACAAAAAAAAGAAAGAAAATAGGGAACAGAAGACAAAGAAGGAGCTAGCAGATTGAGAATGAGAGAGATCTGTGTGACTGCGTACTTCGTGTAATATACGGTAGCCATCATTACCATAATCTGCAAGTTTGCCTGACTAGTAGGTCATTTCGCGTGCTAAATTTAGATCCAAAACAGCTCGAAAGCGCATGCAGGCCGCAACAAAAAAACGTATAGCTAGAACTTATCCATCCTCCTCACATGGACAACAGATCGTGCCCCGTAGAGGCCTAGCTACATACTACTAATGTACTGTAGAGCTGTCAAATCAAACCACAGATTCTGGCCGGCCGCTCTAATCAAATGGTTCGTCCATTTGCTCTGTTTGGTGATACATCTCGTTCATCATTCATCCTCGAATGGCCTATGGATGGATTTTTTTGAACTATTGACTTATAGTTTATAGTTTACACATTTAAATTTTGTCTGTTTGTAAGAGACAATACGCAGAGGAAAATAGTTACATACGATTTTGGTTGGTACAGCCGAACCAATACACTTTTTACTACAATTTTTCTATTGACCTTACATTGAAAAAACACACAGTTTAAAAAGCTAATTACTGTAGACAATACAAGCATAAGCCAACATTAAACCCAAAAGAACCCGGTACCTTTGCAACGATACGACAATATAGGTCCCGTACTCCCGTTTCAAACAACGATGATTTTTAACTTCTAGAAGCTAAAAACTGTTTAGAATAAGGATATGGTTTTTTCCTTTGTATTATCCATAGATTTATAACGGTATTTTTATTTTTTAATTAAATATATCAAAATAATAATAATCGCTGCAGTGGCAATGTGGCATTTCATAAAAAGCCCCAGCACTTTGGAGAGGTATGGTCTCTCTCGTGCATGTCCCTGCGTCATTGGAGAGGTGCAGAATGGTACGGGAAGCTTCTAAGGTGAACAGTTGAAGATAACGGAGAGCTCCAGCAAGCTAGATAGCGCGGGCATGCAGATACGCACGTCCAAACGCCCTGCATGCGCCACGCCTTGTCTGATCACTCTATTCCAATCGATGATTGTGCTGATCGTTATCAAAATTCAGACCTTTTTTATTTAAAAGAATGTTACAATAAAATCATGCAAAAGAGAGAAATCTCAATTTACTCTTACTCGTAAGTCATACATAATCTAGATGATCTTACATAGATTCTCACATATCAAAAAACTAAATCGTAGCACGAATTCAATCCAAAATACCAATAAGAGCAATGGCCAAACCACCCAAGATAAGCCGGTTGGATCGCCACTCAACCAGTCACACTTTACCAGTTAGACCATCGCCCTAGGTTGGTCTGACTGCAACCTCCTAACGGTCAGACCGCATGCCCAGGCCGGTCTGATCGGTGCTTCCAAAAAAAGCAAAAGTCACATTGCAATTTGGCTAATATAAATAAAGTCGCTATAGTGTATACTACAATCAATTTGTAGACTATATCTTGAAAAGACACTCTATTTAAAATCTAGTTACTATAGAAAACTAAAAAAAGTTTTTAGAAGCTAAGAAGAAACGGCTTTGATAAACATCGTCTAGATGTTTTCTTCCAAACAATTATTCAAATTTATAATTTTGGATGTGCGTGAAGTTTCGTGCGAATTCCCCCTTCCAAAAAAGCCCCAAAAAGACATAATGATGATAGCCGTTGGATCTTTAACTTAATAGTTATAAATTTAAATAATTATTTAGAAGAAAACATCACGATGACGAGACACATCTAGAAAAAAAAGACCCTTTATACATGGCCAGGATGCATAGTCTCATTTTAGTCTCATAACATTTTCTTGCGCACAGTTATGTCAATCAATCAGCTGGTCCTACCATTACAGTAGTTGCCATGCATACATTGAGGCCGCATGGAGCTAGCTAGCGTGTGGAGCAGTGGTGACTACGATATGACATCTAGAGACAGGCACTATACACCTACAGGCTACAACCAGCGATCGATGAAGAAAGTGAAAATAGGGGCAAAACGGCAATTAAGGTGGTGATCGGTTCGACTGAAAAGCTCATGACTTATGGCTAAAAATACTGTAGCTAACTGAAAAAACACTGTATCTGACAGAGGCTTATTTAGCATAATTAAATTTAAAAAATTTAAAAATATAAAAAATATGTTAGCCCATTACGTATAATACAAACAAATACGGAAAAAAAAGAACCGGCAAAAAAGCTCAACAAAAAGCTAAAAGTTCAGAAAAAGACGAAACTTATGAATAGTGAAAAATAAGTCAGAAACTGAAGTCAAGTCGATCAGAGCCTAACAGTGAGCTAGATGGGGCTGTACATGTACGGGGTGTTTGGTTTGAGCATCATGTCATCTTAGGATGGGTTGTTAAGGAATAATCCGTTAAATTTAATGGGATGGTCCGATCCTTGTTTTGTACTAACTTTTGCTTATAAAAGATAAGATGATGATAGACTAATCTATTACATTTGTCAAACCAAACAAGTGTATTATGTTTCAAACTAAGACTGGATAGTTCATTAACCGTCCGGTTTTTGAAACCAAACACCGTAGTTATAGAAAAAAGGGACATAAAGTTATGGAAGTGGCAATAATAGCTAACTACTCCCAAAATCGAAAATTCTTAGACGTGATAGCACAACTAATTTCCCTTTCGCGATCGATGCATGCATCATGCGTCCTGATCGATCGGCACATGGCACGTGGTACATTCCAGTTCGTTCTTTGTGTGGCTGGAGGCCGAGCTTAGCCAGAGCTGGCATGCATACATACATGATAGAGCATACTACGGTCCTGTTTTTTTGTTTTTAAAAACGGCTTTTGGTTTTTGCTATAGTACCTAGCTTTTAAATGAAGTATTTTCTCACGGCAGGATCTACAAGTTAATTATAGTACACGTTAAAAGTTTAACATTTGTATCAACAAAAATTGCAGTTGAGTATCTTCCTCTCCGTAATCTCTGTCACAAACAGCCAAAATTCAAAAATTTCAGTCAAAAATCATAACCCGTAGCCAAAACGCTCGTAGCTCCAAGAGTGAGCAAGTACGAACGTACCAACCGGTGGTCCCAAATTTGCTCGCCCTGCGCACCGTTTCCACGCACCATTATCAATTCTTCGCATTCCATTCCATGATCCTATCCATGATCCATGTCTGGACGGCAGGCATCGCCGCATGCGTGTGCCTGCGTGCCGGCTTTTGCTAGCAAAGTGGGAGGTACACGTACGCAAACAATTCTGCAAGTGCCCAGAAGTGACAACAAGCTCGATCCGCACACGCAACAGTAAAAATAGCTCGAACGTATGCTTAGATTTAGCATGTGCCATGCTTTTTCCTCTGTTTACCTATTCTGGAAGATCAAACATGGTCCCAAGTCCCAAGCACGCCAGGGGCATGCCGTACTTTGTACTACTTACTTAAAAATAAAACGGTAGATCTCTAAAGTTTGGCAAACATCTATGTTAAATTTCTAAGTCTCACCAAGTATGTATGAAATGTTATAAAACACACGGTAGAAATAGAAGATCCAAAGAACAGGAGATACAGATTTAACATGAAAAACTATTGCAAAAAAAAAAAAAAACCACGGACGTATGAATGCGAAATTCACTATACGAAGAGATGTTCACAATGTTACTATTGCTCTTCCTATGAACTATAAGGATACATATATAGGACGAGGAAAACATATTCTACATAAAGATAAAATGAAATCAGAGTTGATTGCTACAGATTGACACCACATCTGATACAACCTACGCATAGCCTTAGCATAGGTCATGCCACGTCTGGCATGAGGCGATGCAGTGTTCTACACGGGCACAGTACGAATTCGGATCAAACTTCAACTATCTCCACCTTGAGCCGAATTCCCTCCAGTAATCGAAATATATGATAAACTTCTTCAATTAAATCAGCATGAACAACGCATACAATGAAAGTTCAAAGGACTAATCTCAACAAGAAAGTCTAGAACAGTTTTATCCAAATGCTCCTTGCAAAGAAAAATTGAGCAAACCCCTAGTAGATCTAAACAGAGCTATCAACAAAGTTGATGAATAAATCTGGATCTTCACAATTCATAATCCCAACAAAATCTGAGTCTGTGCAACCGACCTCCTGATATAAATGCCCAATCATCAAATGACATAAGCCAAAATATCACATGTAGTGCTAGATATAGTGAAGAGCTCATATTATGGAATCCGACATACTCTACTTGGAACACAAAATTCGGTAAACAATGCGCACTAAAAGTGCAACTTGCTGATATGGCCATCACATCACAAACTGTTTACTTCAAAGGTAATTAAATTGCATGACATAGTTGAAATTGCTCCTGTAAAACTATCCAAATAAAAGAAACTCTTGTGCCGTCAATAGAGTATAAATTGCAATAAACTCCTTCTTGCACTTAAATCCTTCACCTTAAATTGAAATTAGAGCAAAAATTTCACTTTCAAGCAACAAAACTCCAGAGAGCATCACGCTAACTGCCATCAGGGTGTCATCAAATTCTTGAGAATTGAATGTTGCCAAAGCCTCATAATGGTCGCATAAACAATCCAAATTAAAACACATCGAAATGGTGATTGAAACATCAAATTCAGTTGTCCCAT
The DNA here is from genome assembly GCA_017311315.1 of Dendrocalamus latiflorus. Classification (NCBI taxonomy): domain Eukaryota; kingdom Viridiplantae; phylum Streptophyta; class Magnoliopsida; order Poales; family Poaceae; genus Dendrocalamus; species Dendrocalamus latiflorus. The sequence continues at coordinate 8,548,339 of CM029621.1, forward strand.
AACTGACATTGTTTTTTCTTTAATGCCTCCTCAATCAAGTGTAGCTCAATTAATTCATTGGGTTGAAAGCCTGCAGCACCACCTTAGACTTCTCATATGTGAACCTTGTTGCAGTAACCCGTAGAAGACGATAGATCGTCAATGAAATTACCAATGATTAATCTTGTGTAAATGCCATCAATAATAGGCATATGACCTAAATTGCAATGAACTCTACCTCCAACAAAAACATATAGAGTTGACACCACAGCTTTGATGGAGATTGTGTAGTATGACACCACAACATAGCGTCGGACGACGCGGGCGATGATGATGGCAAACTTGGCACTGTAACAGTCATCGAGTTAGAGCGCGGGTTGACGCTCAGTATGGAGTCAAGTCGTTGAACGGAGTTGGGACGAGTCAAAATTGCCTAGTTGAGGTTGAATCTTAGTACATTGCTGTGTACATGTAGCAGTGCAGGGCCTTCAAAATTTCTTGGTAGCTTTTGTGGAGTAATATAGCAGAAATTGTCAATATCTTGGTAGCCTTATGTGTGTACCAAGCAAATCGGCTTAATTGGAAGTCACCAACGGGATCGTGTGAGTGTAGCACCTCATATACCAACATGAGATACTACTATAGAACGTCATTACTAAAGGAAAGAATAAGTAAGAGCAACAATATAAATAACAAAGAAATTAAAACTTTATTAGTACTTTATTAGAGAATCCACGAGAGCTGAAATAAATGTTTGAAACATGGGACCGATCCACTTCTAACCAAATAATGAGTAAATAAGATAATATAAATAGTAACAAGTTACGGTACTGAAAACTCGAGTGCTCCCACTCATACATATTGCAATCACACCACTTGCTGCCACCTTCGGCCGCCTACGCCACTGGCCGCCATCGCCGTCACCGCCACTACTGCCGCCAACCTTCGTGACGCTACCGCCTGCCATTGGCACCGCGGCCGCATGCCCCGACTGCGCAGCCCTCTGCCACCGACCATGGGCCCTGCGTCGGCCACAGAGAAAGAGAGATAGATGGATGTTTGAGAGAAAAGGGATATGCGTACGGTGGAAAGATTAGGCTTCTAAATAACCTCTCAACCCAAGTTAGGAAGGTTATTAACGGGTTTAATGCTAGTTAAGATAATTGATGTATTTTTAAAATGCTGTAATTTTCTTTTTATTTTTAGGGTGCTATAGTGAGTCGCGACTAACACAAACAGTGGATTTCATCCTTTTCACACGTTTGATTATCTGCACTTTGCATCATGTTGCTTGGTTTCTTGGGTTTCAGTGAGCAAAAATTGATGTGGTCGACGTCTTCGCCTCTTCTCGGCTTGCGACAACTGCTGCTGCTTCTCTGATACCACAACAGAATGGGCTTTTACTCAGAACACGACTCGGATTCGATGTGGCTCACGGTTTCAGATCGAAGGAGCGACGTACAGGCGAGTCGACCGAAAAAGAAATAGCCGAATACGATTTTTTTGCTGTAACTAAATCGCTAATTGCTCCTGATGTTGCGCGTATGCCTCATAGAGCCGCCTTTTTCGTGCCATGGCTGGCCCGGGAGTCTCCTTCCCTCACGGCAGCGATTTTCACTTTAAATTTAGAGCTTTGATATCATTTATTATAAAATGTACGATATAAATCAAAGATATAAAGAACGGGAGACATAAATTTAACGTGAAAAAACTTTGTGGGAGAAACACGGATGTACAAAGATGAAATAGGATATATATATTACGCGAGATACCCCCTACGTTGTAAGATACGACAAGTAGAAAATAGGCTTTATATATATATATATATATATATATATATATATATATATATATATATATATATATATATATATATATATATATATAGGACGTTGAAATGGGGCACCATGGTGCCTAGGCACCAAGCCTCTCTGCCTTTGGATTGCTTTTAGATGCGTGCTAATACAATAGTATGGAAATGGAGTCATTAACATAGATGGAAAGTCTTAATCATGGATGAGAAATCTCACTCATAGATGGAAAGTCTCACTCATAGAGCCTGGGAACCATGGTGCCCCTGTTATTTATACTATATATATATATGATACCATATCTGATATAGCCTAAGTATGGCTCTGACACTAGTCATACCACTTCTGATGTGAGGTAATACAGTGTTCTACATAGATACTATATAAATTCAGATCAAACTTCAGTATGACAAATGGCCACGGAGGTGTGTGACTTCATGGGAGTTAAGGACTCTTAAGGGCTTCACACAAGAAGGAATACATAGGCCCCGAAGTGGAGACACCATCACACCACAAACGCCAACATCGGACCCAACAGAGGTGACTCAAGGACTACCATTTTGAGTTAGTACTGTATTTCTCATCTCTAGCTATATTTTTGCACATTTCGTATCACAAGTTTGTGTTTTATTATATAAAACCCTATATTATTAGAAGGCTAGATGGCTAGATATACAGGTGTGCATCTAGTCCACTAGCGTTTAAGTCTCAAACTCAAAGCTAGTGTCCATCAATTTTCAAAATATACATAGACGTGCGTATTCAGTAAAAAAATGTGTGCTTATGCTCTGTAAGAACTTAGGTGCATCCAAAAAATTTTTAACATATGTAAGGGACACATACACATGTGTGCACGTGGTGGTATGAGTATGATGTGTGTAGAGCGTGAGCTTATCTTGAGTTATTGCAACTAATCTATTTGTTAACTTTTCCACATGTATTCATGTAACAATGCAATTCTTAATTAAAGTGGCAGTTACAGACTTGACTTCTTAACGCTAACTAAACCCTAATTAACCACACAAATTGGAGTACTAGCTGCCATCTGAAAAGAAAATATCCCATCATTACGATTTCTTATATAGAGAGAACGGCCCTCACAAATTGCAAATACTAATTTGTTAAGAACCGATGGAATTTTAGTCATAGTGTCATCGTTGGCTGGAATCGATATATTCGCGAGATCTAGTTATTTCTCGTGGAGTAAAAAACTTCTCATCAGTACGAGTTAAGGATACGACGAGGATAAAGACCCTCTTTAACTTGAATTCTATTTGATTGGATATCCCGCATAAGGAATCGAAGGAAGACGCGACGTTTTATTCCAGGGAATCCCCAACTCATGTTATCTGCTCGAGTATTATTACATCCATGACACTCCAAACGTTGGCATAGTCACAACCATTGGCGCGCGCCTCCTCGATCTGCAGCACGGGCAACGACGGTGCAAGCAATGGCTTCTGTCTCCTTCCTAGAGTTCGCGCTCTCCTTCCTCTGCTTCATCGTCTTCTACTTCTACCACATCAAGTCCAAGAGGAAAAACCCTGTGATCCCACTGGACTGGCCCTTGGTGGGCATGCTCCCCGACCTCCTCGCCAACCTCCACCACCTCCACGACTGGATCACCTCCATCCTCACCGCCAGCCCGCTTAACTTTTGCTTCACCGGCCCGCCGCGCTCCGGCATGCGGTTCTTCATCACCAGCGACCCGGCCAATGTCCGCCACGTCTTCACCTCCAACTTCCCCAACTACCCCAAGGGCCCCGAGTTCGCCGAGATCTTCGACATCCTCGGCGGCGGCATCTTCAACGCCGACGGTGGGTCGTGGCGTAGCCAGCGCGCCAAGGCGCAGCTGCTCATGTCTAGCCCCCGGTTCCGGGCCTTCGTGGCCCGGTGCAGCCGCGACAAGGTCGAGAACGCCCTGCTCCCGTTGCTCGGCCACATCGCGGGGACAGGGGAGGAGTGCAACCTGCAGGACGTATTCTTGAGGCTGACATTCGACACGACGACCACGCTGGTGTTCGGCGTCGACGCCGGGTGCCTGGCGATAGGCTTCCCGGCGGTTCCCTTCGCGCGCGCCATGGACGACGCGATGAGCGTGCTCCTTCTCCGCCACATCGTCCCGCTGTCGTGGTGGAAGCTGGCGAGGAGGCTGGGGATCGGGAACGAGCGGAAGATGGCGGTGGCGTGGCGTGTCATCGACCGGTTCATCGCCGACACGATCGCGAAGCGGCGGGCGGAGAAAGCCAAAGGCGGGATCGAGGACTCGGCGGACCTGCTCTCGTCCTACATCAACGACGACGAGGAGGACGCGGATACGGTCGACGCCTTCCTCCGCGACACCACCATGAACCTCATGCTCGCCGGCCGCGACACGACGGGCTCGGCGTTGTCCTGGTTCTTCTACCTCCTCACCAAGAACCCCCACGTGGTGCCCAAGATCCTAGAGGAGCTCGACTCCGTCAAGAGCACCTGTTTAACCCCGGACGGCATGGTGACCTTCGACCCGGACGAGCTCGGCCGGCTCGTGTTCCTGCACGCCGCCCTGTGCGAGGCGCTCAGGCTGTACCCGCCCGTGCCGCAGGAGCACAAGGGCGTGGTCGCGGCGGACGTGCTGCCGAGCGGGCACGAGGTGCGCGCGGGGGATAAGATCCTGGTGTCGCTGTACGCGATGGGGAGGATGGAGGGCGTGTGGGGCAGGGACTGCATGGAGTTCAGGCCGGAGCGGTGGATCTCGGAGGACGGCAAGGTGCGCTACGTGCCGTCGTACAAGTTCATGTCCTTCAACTCGGGGCCCCGGAGCTGCCTCGGCAAGGACATGGCGTTCGTGCAACTCAAGGCCGTGGCGGCGGCCGTGGTGAAGAACTTCGTGGTCGAGGCCGTGCCGGGACACGTCGTCGAGCCCAAGCTCTCCATCATACTTCACATGAAGAACGGCTTTATGGTGACGGTTAAGAGAAGACAGGTGATTAATTGATTATTAATCAGCAAGTGACCGGCCGGCCGTTTTGATGGGATGCAGCATGAATGGATGGTTGTGGATAATTATAAGCAGTAAGTTTGCTGGTAATTAAGCAGCGCGTCATATGCCCCCTCGGGGCAAATATGTACTACATTGTAGCGCTTGATCGGTCAGTGTGGTAACTGACAAGTGCCTGCGTGGGTAAGTGCTAGAAGGTGCGTGCACGCGTGTTGCGTACGTGCACATTTCCATAAAAGCAACTTTTTAGCGAATCTGGCACAGTTAGCGACAGTGTTTATAAAAGTAGCAGTATGCGTGCGGCTGACCTTTGTGCTTCGCGTATGTGTCGAGTCGATCGTGCTATATTTTTTTCTACTGTGTTATTCGTACAATTGTCACTTTATATGTGTCGTGTCCCCTCGCGTGCTTCCTCATCCGTACTAATGTCATTATGTCCATGTCGTCCCTCACCCCGCTCCCTCATTTGCACATTTATCAGTGTTACAATGCCGTCCCCTCACTCAAAGTACTGTTCGTGACAATGGGTCCTCAATCTATGGGGTGAGCGCACCGGGTTCACTTTTTGCTCGCCATAAATACAAACCTCTCACAGTTCGTCATTGCTCATATCAGTCGCTCATCGCAGAAGCTCATTCTCGCTATCGTCGCTCAAAATTAGGAGTGCGTAGCTAATTATTTTGAGAAGGCAGTGCATAGCCCATTAAGGATGTGGCAGTGCTGATTGCTTCTCCCGAAAGACAGGTATTTTTTATGTCATGCTTTCGACATTATTCCCGTAGTCCTAGTTATTGTTATTTAGTTACTCATAATTAATGTAGTTTATATTATAAAGTAAGTTTTACTGTCATTATTAATCTTCGCACTAATCTATGTATTGAAATGTATGGCTTTAGCGGAACTTCTCGAACAGTTGTACGATGAGAAACACCGTTATCACTCGTAGATGACGGGTGATGTGGTTGGCCCTTTGCCCTTCAAGCTGCCAGGGGGGATCCGTGGGCGGTGGATGAGTGTTATGTCCTAACCCTGCAAGCCGCGGGCTTGTTGCTCTTTGTGATGCTGGTCTCCAATGGACACGAGTTCACCATCGACGGCAACCTGCTCATGGCACTGGTGGACAGGTGGATGCCTGAGACGCACACATTCCACTTTTGGTCAGGTGAGATGATGGCCACTCTGCAGGACATCGCGTTCTTGACCGGTCTCCCTCTTGGAGTGACACACTTGTTCCAGCCCCTACACCAGCCAACTGGAAGGAGAGGCTAGCAAACCGGTTCGGCCGGCCTATCCCGGAGAGTGCATGTGGCGTCCCCTGCACTTGGCTAAACAATTTCAATGTGTGCCCGCAGGATGCACCACTGGAGTTCATCGGCCTTGCTGAGTCTTTGGTTGACGTAGAGTTTGGAGCGATGCCTTGGTACAGCTGAGGATCAGAGGTCCTGTGTGCCACGTATCGGGAGTTATGTGACGCTTGCCAGCGTGCCACTGCTGGTACCCCCAATCTGGCTATTTGCTACGTGCTCGTGCAGCTGTGGACTTATGAGCACTTCCCTATAGGACGTCTGACCATCGGAGGATGCTTGGAGGACGCGGAGCTATAGGCGATGACACACCATCTGGTGTTCTTGTACATGGTGGAGGCTTACACGCCACAGCGCATGATGCGATAGTTTGGTTTGCACTAGGCCGTGCCCCCTCTGAACGGTAGGTTCCTACCGCAAGCCATACATCGGTGAGTCAAACTCCATCCAACTAATGTGTTCACTTTATATGTTTTGCTATGTAACGTCCATGATTCTAGAAATACAGACAATCAAAGGCTGGTCGGTGTGGTATGGAGTGACGGGCACTACAACAACAGTGGATGATGGCATGGACGGACAGAGCGCACCTCGATATCGTCATGGAGCGGCGTCCGTATGACGTCCAGACGTACGACGAGTACCTAGAGTGGTATGTATCCCGATCATGCAGCAGTATGTTGTGTCGGCAGGCTGTACATAAATTTTTGTAATTTTGAGTTCATTTGATATATTTAAAAATTCAGATAAACACTAAACGAAAAAATTAGCGCAGGTAATTAAGCCGACTTAATCACCTGCCGTCTCCTCACTAGGCAGCAGGCTGCTTGCCGTCTGCTGGCGGGGCGGCAGGCGCCTACCGCCGACGGCCCCCACGCATCACCTCGCTGGCGCTGTCACCCGCCCATCGGACGACAAAAGGGACATTTCTGCAAATACGATGCACATACTGCTACTTTTGTAAATACCGTGGCCAACAATGCCAAATTCGCATTCTATGGGTAGATTCTGTTATGCAGTGTCTTATAATGTTTAGCTTAAATTCTATTAGTTCACTAGAGAGTTAAGAGAGTAGATACTCACTTATGATTTTGATCGATATTAGAAGAATTCGATACAATATCTATTATAATTAATTTATAGATTCTATTTTAAAAAGACATATCATTTAGAAACTAGTTACTATTTTATAAGCCAAAAACCATACCTATAAGAACCTGTTTCTAATCCTTAATAAGGCAGAGGAACGCCGTCGGCTTGTCACTTGTCACTAGTACGTACTTAACTACTTGTGAACTTGTAGTACTTTTCAGGGAGTAGTCGGTCAAACCATGTGTAATTCCGAAAAAAGAGCTTGGTTAGCAATATCTCATTCAATATTTGATCATTCAGATGTGTATGTATCTGCATATGAATATATGTATGCTGAGAGACCACACTGTATATTTATAGTGAAATTCTTTTACTATATATTGTAACATTTTTTTAACCTATGGTAAAAGACATTTCGTGCTCCTATTTTAGGTGGTGCTTATTTGGATGTAAAAATCATATCTTATGGTTTATTTTTCACTATAACTGCTGAAATAACACTATAGCTGGTGGTAGTTTTTTAGCGTAATTAAATTTAAAAAATAAAAAGTTATATCATCTCAAACAATGAAAAAGAATAAGAAAAAAAGCAAAAACAATCCAAAAATCATGTCACAAAAAAGATAAAACTAAAAGTTAAAAATTAAAAGCAAAAACTGCTTTTCGATGTTGACGTGGTGGACTTCCAACGTTGCGTTTGTGAATTTTAGCGAGACGAAGTCAAGACTAGCTGCAGGACTCATGGGGCCCGGCCGGAAAGGCACGTACCAACGTACCAATAGGCAATAGTCCACACCCATGGATGGGCAAGACCTGGCGGAGAAAGCGTGCTTGCTCATTTCTTTCACCCGAGTATTGATATTTTTTTTGAGCTATAGCTAAAATTTTTAAATTCTGTACTATTTATAAGAGATTATATTAGAAAAATAATTATATATAATTTTAGCTAGTATAACTAAATTTAGTATAATTCATACTATAATTTACTTATAAACTTTATTTTTAAAAATACATCATTTAAAAGTAAATTATTATAGTAAATGATGTAAGAGTGTACAATGCAGATGCTTGGAGAGATGCTTAGCAATGAAAAACTGATTTTCCTTGCTACATAGGATAGATAAGGTGCTTATTTTGAAGCATCGGTGCTTAAATAAGCATCGGTGCTTATATGTATAACTATGTCTATTAATAGATAATATAGCATCTAAGCACCCATGGAAGAGATGCTTGCATTGGAGGAAATAACTTTTGCATGGGTGCTTGATGATGTGGCTATATTCTCTCTCTTTAAATATTCATATATAAGCATCTTGCATTGTACATGCGTAAGTCGTGCCGACCCCGCCCGATCAATGTGGTGTACTACCTTATTTAATCTGGGCACACACGTGTTTTTTGGAGAGGCGTACACAAGTGTTATAAGGTGCACACGCATGTGGTGTAGGTGGGACCGTGCGCACGCGTAAGGTGTGCATCCTAAGGCGTGGGTGTACGTGGCTCGCGGACTGATCAGTGCTTTGGGCTTGACAGGACGACATGTAAGCGAAGATATGGTTTTCATTAGGTGCGGAAGGCTGGACCACATGTCTACACACAAAGGTGACCTAAATTGCGCATATATGATGCATCAGCAGTGTGCTATATATGGCTACGGTCGACTTATAATTTCTCTCGAACAAATAAATAAAACGATTTCTCCATTATTATTTTGAAGCGGCTTATCGAAACATCTTATCAGCATTCAGTTCGTTTACATAAACTCACATATTAGGACCAAATATTATAAATCACAACCAAAAAATCCACTCTATATATGCTTGCTTTCATGAAAGCTGCGAGCTCCTTCTCTCTTAAGGTGTGCTCCAACTAGTTTTGGCTTAAGTTTCTGACTATAATTGCACTTTAGCGGTTATTAATTTTTTCTAAAAAGAGAAAAAAACAGTTATATCGTCACAGACAATACAAATGAATAAAACAAAAAAGAACAGGTAAAAAAGACAATAAGAAGCTAACGCGTTCCAAGTGGGTTCTACCTTAAATAAGCCGAAAGTATAAAAAAACCAAAAGCTAAAGCCGTTTGGAGCGAGGCCATAGACCCGTTCATGTTGGATTTTGCTGATGGCTTTTGGTTTTAACTTATAAATAATAATAGCTTGTAAAAACCATACAGAGAGAAACCCACGTACTATTTTGACCGATATAAATGAGGTCAGTATAGTAGGTCGGGTCGTTTCGAACTAGTCCCCCGAAGTTTGAATTTATTTCTATTACAAAATGGCGCATATGTATCCTTGGAGTACTTTGGTTTGTTCCATCTTGCATGATGCTATTTTTTATGCACGTAACCAAACCCTGTGCGCCATGTTATTTTCAGCTTCATTATAAAGTCTATTTTAATTCGCAACATCAAATCTTATCATTTTTTTCAAATTCAATTCTTCGAAAGGATGCCCCTTTGTTACCATCTAACCACCCAATACTAAGGTTCGAAATCCATAATTTAAGTCTGAACTAAATTCAACCATTACCTCGATTTATAATTTATAAACCAACTTCAATCATGCATGCAGGCAATTTCAATCGCTAATTAAATAAGCATCACATATTACTAATTATGATTAAATTAACATAAAATAACATTGAAAATTCATAGCACATAAAATTCCAAAAAAACAACAATTAGGTATATGTAATAAATCCTAAAAATGTCATAATCATATGAATTTGTGAGCAAAACTCATAATGGATAAAAATTTCAAAATATTACACAATGAAGTACGTTGCGGGAGAAGGCTGTACATAAAATTTTATAATTTATGGAGCTCGTTTACTATATGTAATAACTCCTACAAATATCATAATCATAGTGGATAAAATTGTTAAAAAAATTTACAATGAAGAAAATTGTGTTAGGAGGCCGGATCTAAAATTTGATAATTTTTAGAGCTCATTTGCTATATTTAAAATTTAAATAATTAGTAAATAAAAAAATACTAATTCATCAGGCTTAATTACCTGTCGTCTAGTGGCAGAATAGCAGGCACGCGGCTGTTTGGTGGCCAGGCTCTGCTGGCTATGTGTCACATGTACGGCGATGCCGTTCGGTGATGGGATGACAAAAACGATATTTTTGCTATTGTCAGTAGCGTACTACCTTTTTGTAAATACAAAAAAAAAGTGTCATATATATAAAAAATTTGGATTGCTACACCACTAGTAGTAGTTTTGGGTCCAATGTGTCGTACCATCAACGTTACAATAGGCACCTAGCTAGTGCACGGTCATGGTGACGTACTAGCGTCTGTCTCGTTTATAATTGACAGTGAATTTATTTACCCTATATAATGCATGTTTCATTTTTCAATTAGCCGTTAATTAGAATGCATTTCCTAACATTTTTCTTCCCAACGACTACCTCCGTTTTTTTTCACTTGCTTCCTAGAATCCGTTCCATTAAATTTTCTAAAGTTTGACCACTAATAGATTTAAAATTATCTAGGTTGGTTACACCAAAATTATATCATTAGATTTATTTTTAAAAATACTTTTATAATATTATAATTTTATTAGTATATCTTTATATAAAATTATGAAAAATAGCAGTCATAGCTGTATCTTGAAAATTGTAAAAATTCAAAAAAGTGAGGGAACGGAGTAGGCAGTACGAGGATAAAATAACTGTTAATTAGGGACATCTGACAGCTATTATTTGTGTTGTCTTACAAGTTCCTAGTACAAATCATTTAGTTAGTGAAATATGAGTGGTGTGCCTTAATGGGTAGTAATACTGCTACATGCTCTTTGGCAAAAAAAAAAAACGTATCTAAAAAGCATACTCCGCCATGTAATCTACTTTTAGGGGGCGTCCACGACATTATATTCATTGAAGAAAAATGATCTAAGACATCGAATTAACAAAAAAGAAAAAGAAAAAGAAAAAAGGAACAGGAGACAAAGAAGGAGCTAGCAGATTGAGAGAGATATGTGTGACTCTGTACTTCGTGTAATATACAGTAGCCATCATTACCATAATCTGCAAGTTTGCCTGACTAGTAGGTCATTTCGCGTGCTAAATTTAGATCCAAAACAGCTCGAAAGCTCATGCAGGCCGCAACAAAAAACGTGCAGCTAGAACTTATCCATCCTCCTCACATGGACAACAGATTGTGTACCGGTAGAGGCCTAGCTACGTACTAATAATATACTTACAGAACTGTCAAATCAAACCACAGATTCTGGCCGGCAACTGTAATCAAATGGTTCGTCCATTTGTTCGGTTTGGTGATACATCTCGTTCATCGTTCATCCTCTAATGGCCTTGGACGCTACACCCATTAGTTCGGTTTGGCGATACATCTCGTTCATCCTCTAATGGCCTTGGACACTATACCTTTGCAACGATACGACATGTCCGGCTCATTTTAAACAGCGATAGCTTCTGATTTCTAAAAACTAAACATCATTTAGAATATAAACACCGTTTTTTTCCTTTGTATTTTAATTTGCTTTTTCTTTTTTCCTCTTTGCTTTATCTTACTGCGATATAACAATGTTTTTAATTTTCTTAATTAAATACGTGATAAAATGCTAACTATATTGATATTTTAGCTAAAAATCACGTCACTTCTCGACGTACGTACGTAACACAGAGATCCTTGATGATGATAATCCCAAGCTGCCCTACGTACTGCGTAGAATATGACTCACGAACTGATGAGCGAGCCGCTGCATGATTGGCCTGGCCCCATGCGTAATGCGACAGCACGTCACGTGTGGAATTGAAATAATCACTTGTTTAAGGTGGTGATCGGTTCGGCTGAAAAGCTCGTGGCTTATAGCTGAAAACACTGTAGCTGGCTGAAAAAAAGCACTGTACCTGACAGAGTCTTATTTAGCATAATTAAATTTTAAAAAATTTAAAAATAAAAAAATATGTTAGCCCATTACGTATAATACAAACAAATACGGGAAAAAAAGAACCGGCAAAGAAGCTCAACAAAAAGCCAAAAGTTCAGAAAAAGACGAAACTTATTAATAGTAAAAAATAAGCCAGAAGTCGAAACCGAATTGAATTGATCGGGGAATTCTGGAATATGTACGCAGACGTATCGATCTCTGTCGTGCATGGCCCTGCTCATCGGAGAGGTGCAGAATGGTACGGGAAGCTTCTAAGGTGAACAGTTGAAGTAACAGAGAGCTCTAGCTAGCTAGCTGGATAGCGCGGGCATGCAGATATGCTCCAAACGCACTGCATGCGCCATGCCTTACCTGAATCACTACTGCATGCATGTGTCACAACCTGGTTGAAGGTCCGTTTGAAAAACATAAATTTTACAAGGTATTCCTAATTTTTTTATTGAAATTGGGAAAGGCGGAGCCTAAATATTGTGGTCTGGTGTCAGCTGATTTATATATAGGAATCGATCAGATTGATCAAATCATCAATGATCAATTCATTTCATACAACTATGAATTGACAGCACAACATCTGTAATCAGTCTATCTGTACTCTCATCTCACAAAGTCACATGCCACAACCTTATTTCCCCAATCCTCATGATTCATGATTCATTCATTTGGTTAATTTCATCACACAGCATAATAACATCTTGAAATGGAGCACAAGGGATTAGGGAATGATGATTGACTGATTGGGGAACAAACCAAGTGAACTAAAGAAGTAATCAACCATGAATCAATCGATTGGGATTGGGGAACAAACCAAGCTCTCCATCTCGCTTGCTAGCGTGGGAGCGCCAGCATGGGAGGGAAGCGCTGAGGCGGACCAAGCGGCAGGCCCTGGAGTGGAGGTCGGGAGCCACTGCTGGCTGGAGGCATCGGCGCCATCATTGGCCACTATGGGGTGCCAACTGCCCACTAGACTCTTGGAGGTGTGGCCGTGCCGCCGCCGCCGCGTGGGTGTGGATACGTCGAGGGAGGCCGGAGCCCAGAGGCGCTGCCACCCGGCTGGCTGCTGGCAGCGTGGATCCATCGAGGGAGGTCGGAGCCCGAAGGCGCTGCCACCCGGTTGGCCACTAGCGGCGTGGATCCGTCAGGCAAGGTTGCAAGACTAAGGTTTGCTTTGTTGATTTGCTTGCCGTTCGTGTGGGCATGGGATGGTGGGAGACTGGGAGTGAAGCCGGCCGCTCTAGGTCATGAATGAGGGGCTCAGAGTCGACTGGATAACCTGAATTAGTGTCTCATATGCGAGCGTGCTGGGCCGATCACTATCGTCTCGGGCTGGACTACTTAACATTGAAAATTTTCATCTCATATAAATTTTTTTATACAATTAATTTTGCTGGGTCTCAGGCTATAGCCTACCTAGCCCGAGACCCAAACCCGCCCATGTGTGTACAATAAGAGACCAGCACTGTATATTTATAGTGAAATTCTTTTACTATATATTGTAACATTTTTTTGACCTATGGTAAAGACATTTCGTTAATGACAAACATAGCACGTGCTCCCATTTTAAACAACTACTTTTCGAGGGATACGCGGACTCTCAACCTTGCGTTTGTGAATTTTAGCGAGACGAAGTCAAGACTAGCTGCAGGACTCATGGGGCCCGGCCGGAAAGGCGAAGGGCACGTACCAAGCTAACCGATAGTCCACACCCATGGATGGGCAAGACCTGGCAGAGAGAGCGAGCTCGTTCATTTCTTTCACCCGAGTTTGATCCTTATGAATAATATGGTGTACTGTCTTGTTTAATCTGGGCACACACGTGTTATTTAGTGGAAAATTGTATGCACTTTCTATGATGTCTTAGACGCACACGCATGTGGTGTAGTTGGGACCGTGAGCATGCGTGAGGCGTGCGTCCTGTGCTAAAGAAATAGTCCACACTTGATTCTTTTTTATTTGACTCTATTGTGCTATTTTAATTTCAAAACTAGTTCTATATAGTACGAAATTATAAATCCAGCTTCTTTACCGAGTGCGGAAGAAACAGCGATCGACGTGTGACTTCTACCGCGCCACCTGACTGTGGCATCTGGCCACCACGACACAGTCAACAAGTGTGGCACAGGCTAGCCTAGCGCTACAGGTGCGGGACCCACAAAAGTTCTGCGCCACCCTAGCACGGCAGGGACCTTGCCGCGGTCGGGTGGCATGGCACCTTCATAGTCCTGCCACCTGTCGCGTCTGGCCAAACTATGCTACGCGGGGGGTGCTGCCATGGTGGGATAAATGTGTCACGGTAGGAGAACCATGTCACACGTCGGTTCTTCTGCGGTCGGTTAGGGGGTTAAATTTGCAAATTTATGGCACATGCGGTTACTTTTGAAAGTAAGGTGACATAATAGAGCAAAATAAAAAAAATTCCCACACTGGCTAGCTAGCCAGGTCTTGCAAAGAGATTGACACGCCGCAGGAGTGCGTGTCTGATTACGTGTGCATATGTAACGTCGCGGTTAACAACAAAGTGCACCGGCGCCGTGCACGCATGGAGCAGTTCAGGCGTAGCTTTTGCGCGCCCACCGCTCTCGCTCACCCAAACACACGCATCAAGGGGCGCGCGTCCACCGCTCAGCATGCAGTACGCACGTACGTACGCTCGTGCACGCTCCCAAACATTGAGTTGTTCGCTAGCACGGTAGGCGGCCCGAGTCTTTCCCTACTAGCCGACCGACCGGGCCACAACTTGGCTGAGGGCATGTGGTCTAGTGTCGTTGTCGCCCTCACATGCATCGCGGACAAGCTTAGCTAGCACGGTGTGGGTGTGGGTGTGGGTGTGCGTGCGCTCGCGGACTGATCAGCGCTTTGGGCTTTACGGGACGGCATGTAAGCGAAGATATTGTTTTCATTTGGTGCAGAAGTCTAGACCCTACTACATGTCTATATCACATGGTGACCTAAATTTTGCGTACACTATGCATCAGCAGCTTGCTATATGCCTATGGTGTAGTTATTTTCAGCTTATGATTTTTCTCGAATAAATAAATAGGATGACTTCTTCATCGCCATTACGAAGTAGCTTATCGAGATAGTTTTTTCAAAATAGCTTATCGACATTCGATTCATTCATATAAATGTTTATGCTAAACAAAAACTATAAACAACAGCAAAAAAAACCTACTGTATATATGTGTGTATATGTGTGTGTGTGTGTGTGTGTGTATATATATATATATATATATATATATATATATATATATATATATATATATATATATATATATATATATATATATATATATATATATATATATATATATATATATATATATATGCGCTTGCTTCCATGAAAGCTCCGAGTTCCTTGTTTCTTAAATATTTACCTTTTCACACCATGCCATCCCTCCCGTTATTGCGTGATAGGTACCCGCCATTTCCTTCTCTCATCCTCCACGTACCCTGTAAATGATTTCTTTGCATCGACTTCAATAACGTACAGTCTTACACGCTGCTATATTTCAAGCCCACCACAGCGTCAAATGGACATATCGGATTTGCCAATTAATTTGCTGGATTTTTGGATTTGATGAAGAAAACGGATGTAGCTAGTTTGACATTTTGAGTATCGAAACGAAATTAATCTATGTTGTAACGCACTCAACTAACACAATATATATATATAGAGAGAGAGAGAGATCAAATGTATTCCCTCTAGTCACAAAAAAATATCACTCTTTTTATTTTTGAAGTCAACAAGATATCACTGATCACTAATTTTTATTATATGTATTCAAAACAAGTTATAAAAGTGAAATATTATGAAAGTATTTTGAGTGGCAAATTCACTTCTATCATTTTCATATATCAAAATGCTACATTTTAGACTATAAGTTTGATCAAAATTAGTCTATTTTGACTGTACATATTCTAGGACGTCACTATTTTGTGATGGGAGCGTATATATTTAACTTGCATGACTATTCTATACACTACCCTTACCCTTCCCATGGGCCAACCCCCCTACTTTGGTCAAAGCTCGGTCAAAGAAAATCCACCACCCCACCTTCTGTCAACCCCTACCATTCACTTCCACCCACTCCTGCGTCACCCCTTCACATCCAAAAAAAGTGTAGTAACACTCCTACGGTAGTGAAGTAACACAACGTCTTTCGTGCAATAACACAAATTTCATAGCGTCAAAATATATTCAATGTGGATCTCATTTTGTTAAGCTCAGTTTTTGAACATAACAGTGCAAATGGATCACATATTAAATGTTTCGATAAAGAGGTATTCCAATTCCAAGTTTGCAGTAACCATCCTACAAGTGTGTAGTAACACTATGGATTTTGTGTAGATAACACGACTTCCTCCCACCTCCACGTCTCCCTCTGGCGCTCAGACATTACTGTACATTTCCCCAGATGCTACTATATGTTCCTTGCAATGTTACTACATGACGGAGATGCCATATTATTGCACTTTTTATTGGATGTTACTACATGTTCCTTGTGATGCTATTACGAGGCGGAGACTTATATGATCGAGTTCTATAGGTACAGTAACCCGATGTTACTGCATAAATATCAGTTGTTACTGCATGTTCCTTACAAAGTTACTATGAGACGGAGATTTTAGATCGGTTTTAACCAATTTTAATAAGGAACCGGTTATAGCAAGAAGTGGATGAAGTACCTAACAGAGAAGGGGTTTGAGTGGGGGAGGGACGAAGGAAGGGAGTTGTATCGGGACGGGAAAGATAGGAGGAGAGAGTAGGAAAGGAGAGAAGGGGATATAGGATAGTTATTCTATAGGGGTATAAAATAATCTTATCCTATGTTTAGCAAAAGAGGCAAGCTAATGTTCATAAATACTCCACACAGGTGCACAGCTATTTGCAGTTTGTTTGGACACAATTTTTCTCCAACTTTCAATAAACCAATGAATGGGGCATCTAATTAATTACTATCATAATATCATTTGCTATTCTACTTATCAGAGCTCTTAAAAAGATGTTCCCTCCATCTTGTAATATAAGAGCAAGTTTAATAAGGCTGACTGTGCTAGCTATAAGGGAATCTATGTCAGCATAGTCCTATGTGGAGGGAAGAGAAAAGGAGAGAGAGAGAGCCAAGCCGACTCCCATGCAAGAGTCAGGCTATAGCACAGGAAAAGAGGCATTATCCATGCATGTACCCATAGAACTAATTGCTATACCAATGCATGTATTAAATTATCAATACCCATGTATGTATTAAATGATTGAGAGCTCTTGTGGAGACAACTTATAGCCAGCTTATTGTATGAGTTGACTGCACCATTATCTTTTGATGACATGGAAATGTATTGGAGGTAGCAGCTATCTGTACTATTAAACTTGCTCTAAGGGCATCTCCAATGGTCTGAGTCAGCTAGCTATATGCATGTACACATCAGCATATATCCTATGTGGAGGAAAGAAAGTATGCAAAAAAAAATCGAGTTAGCTCTTCCTTAAGCACTAGTCTATAACGCCAAACGAGACAGCCTCTATAAATTCTGTGTGTGCATGTAAGCATCAAATAGCTATCCTTATAGATAGTTCTTTAGAATGCTAGCTTTAGTGTGTACTATATAGATGATGTGGAAATCTTATAGTTAGTTGCTAGCTATAACCATTGGAGATGCCTCTATTCTTGAAAAACGTCATATCACAATATAAGTTTATTGTGGAGATCAATGTGTAGTTATTACAATATATTCACCATATATCTCTACTGTAATGTTGAAAAATGAGTGAGTAGTTGTATGCAATTTCATAGGGAAATGCATGGTCCAATAGTATTAACTTTTTCTTAAATTTAATATCTTTTTGGTCTATGTGTATGGTGGATTTTGGACTTGTATTGCGGGACAGACAGAGTATAATAACTAGCCAGCTGTTTGGCAGTGGGTTCATATTTGAATTTTTTTACTGTTGTTAGCCTTGTAGATCTTAAATAGTTAAATTGTTATCTTGACTGGATTGTTTTAGAGTTCTATTTTTCCACTGGAAATTGCAATCTTAGGCCAACATATGATCGGCATCGCTTATTTCAAGAAGAACACGCAAAGCATGATTTACACTAGCATGACCCATAGGAATGTGTAGTTGTACCAGGTAACTACCATTAGTTGACAAAAGCGTGCTGACTACTTTCGCTCCAATACCTAAACTATGTAAGAGCAAGTTTAATTTAATAAGGCCAGTCTCAGTGGAGGTTTCATGTCCCAGTTTCCAACACATCCATATTTTGGAAACAGTGCAGAAGAGTTTCATCACCACGAAACTCTCTCTACTCCCATGAAACTTTTATCATCTCTCTCTTCATCAATACAGTGCCATGTCAGCGTATTTAATGCCCATGAAACTTCATGAAACCCCCACTGAGACTGGCCTAAGGCTGACTGTGCTAGCTACAAGGGAATCCATGTCAGCATAGTCCTATGTGGAGGGGAGAGAAAAGGAGAGAGAGAGCCAAGCCGACTCCCATGCAAGAGTCAGGCTATAGCACAGGAAAAGATGCATTATCTATGCATGTACCCATAGAACTAATTGCTATACCCATGCATGTATTAAATTATCAATACCCATGTATGTATTAAATGATTGAGAGCTCTTGTGGAGACAACTTATAGCCAGCTTATTGTATGAGTTGACTGCATCATTATCTTTTGATGACATAGAAATGTATTGAAGGTAGCAGCTATCTGTACTATTAAACTTGCTCTAATTAATCTTGTAAAAGGAATTTCAATTCCTAACTGAACAACTAAACCGCATACTCCCTATTATGTCTAGCACTCATTTGCTAATGATATATGTCACTCATTTGCACGGTGTAGTGTGTTATAATATCGCGAATAAAGTTGTCTTTGCGCAATTTCAAATATTGAAATCCCTATATTGCAAACAAAATATAATTGGGATATTTTATTTCATTTTCAATCAACAAATTTATTTTGAGATCTCCATTCCATTCAATTTGGAAAGGGAAAAAAATCCTTTTTCTTGCAAAACTACAACTTTTGTTCAAACTCGAAGATGCAAAAAGACAAGAAAATATATAGATAGAGAAGCAACTAGCGTCCGAACATACGATCCGAACGCAAACTGCATACACCTGGTTTGCCATTAGATCAACATGTGTCTTGATCTTCACTGTCCGATTCTGTTCCCATATGCAAACAAAACACCCACTTCCCCGTTTCTTCCTCCTATGCTCGCCCATGGTCCATGGGCATCGACTCACCTCACCCCACGAGCAACTTATGTACCTCGATTTCCATTATAATGATGGTTGATCCGAAGAATTGAGAACCCACAAACCGAATCATCCATTCATGCGACACCGCCGATGATTATTGCAACAAATATTGTCAAATCGAGAACGCTTGCAACATATCGTGAGCACTCAACACCAAACCATGACGATAGCGTAGCAAATGAAAATACTTATAGCAACAAAAAATTACTCTTGTACAACAAATCAAAAAAAGCAACCGCAACAAATTGTTCTTGCGGCAACATTTGAGAAGGCACGTTGCAATAAAAATATTACTCTTGTGCAACATACCAAAAATGCTATGGCAACAAATACCTCTCACAGCAAACTCTGAGAAATCATGTTGCATCAAAATTCAACAACTTGTACAAAAATCGATAAAAGGTGCTGGAACATTTCGAGAAAATAGTTGTAACAAAAGCCTGTTGGAAGAGAAGACCATGTCTATAGCTGTGATGCCCGAGATCGCCAGAGGGGCAAGGGGAGGCTAGCTTGGAGCCTCATTACCAACAAGCCTAGGTCTGATAGGGCCAAAGCTGAACAGTGGTTTATCGTCGACATTATTGCCTCGTCACCCGCCCTCATCGCCTCATCGGATCCCTCCCGGTCACAACAGAGTCTTCGAGTACGAATAGTTGTGGGCTTAGATGGTGAGGAGCTTAGGTGCAACCAGAGAGGTATGAAAAAGAGAGGAGTTTAAGCCCCATCTGGCTATGGTCATGTGCGGAAAGAGAGAGGTTGTGGAAGAGTTTTATCTGGCCATGGCCATATGCGCCGGGGGGGGGGGGGGGGGGAGTAGCAGAGAGAAGACAAGAGAGAGTGTATCTATTTTTATCTGCAAGAATAGTTGGAGAGGAGTAGAAATGGTTGAGGACTAGAGATGATAGTGAAGTTGGGTGTGGTCATATGGATAAGAATGAGCCACTTTGCGTTCAGAGCAACTGCTTCACCCGGACGTATGGCTAGTAGTAGCGATTCCCGATAGGTAATAAACACTTATGATCCCAGTCATCATTCTGTGAACTGATGGGAGACACCCCCATCTACTAGATGAACACATATCATCTCACATACAAGTGTGTACAAATAAGCCCCTACTGAACTAGTAATCTTCCATCTTTTCCAAGCCATGGATGAGCTGTTCAGGTTCGTAGAACTCTTGTCCATCCTTTGCTGCTTCATCTTGTACTACTATCACCTCCAATCTAAGAAAACTAGTACTTTGGAGCCGACCGAATGGCCAGTATTGGGCCATCTTTTTGGCATGATCGCCAACATCCACCGCTTCCACGACTGGGCCACCGGCATCCTGGCCGGCGCACGCTACAACTTCGAGGCTCGTGCGGGGCTCACCGGCGTCCGGTGGTTCATCACCTGCGACCCGTCCAACGTGCGCCACATCTTCACGTCCAACTTCGCCAACTACCCCAAAGGTGACGAGTTCGCCGAGATCTTCGACGTCCTTGGCGGCGGCATCTTTAACGCCGACGGCGAGTCGTGGCGCCGCCAGAGGGCGAAGGCCCAGCTGCTCATGACCGGTCCTCGATTCCGTGCCTTTGCGGCACGGTGCAGCCGCGACAAGGTGGAGACGAGCCTCTTGCCTTTCCTTGCGCACGCAGCGGACGCAGGAACGCGCTGTGATCTGCACGACGTGTTCTTGAGGTTAACGTTCGACGTGACCTGCACCCTCGTCTTCGGCGTCGACCCTGGGTGCCTGGAGATCGGCCTTCCGGTGGTTCCCTTCGCACGTGCGATGGACGACGTGCTGGAAACGCTCTTCCTCCGGCACATCATCCCGGCGTCGTGCTGGAAGCTGATGTACCGATTGGAAGTTGGGCCGGAGAAGAAGATGGCCGTCGCTCGGAGGACGATCGACAGCTTCGTCGCCGAGACCGTCGTGAAACGCAGGGCCGACAAGCTCAGAGAAGGCATCAGTAACTCATCCGACTTGCTGTCATCCTTCATCTGCCACGAAGACACGAACGACGATAATGACGAGTTCTTACGGGACACGACGGTGAACCTCCTGCTCGCCGGGCGCGACACGACGGGCACGGCGTTGTCGTGGTTCTTCTACCTCCTCTCCGAGAACCCGCGCGTCGAGCAGAAGCTCTTGGACGAACTGGCTCCAATTGCTTCCCGGAAGGTCGACGCCGCCTCTGGCCCCAGCGGCATGGTGGTCTTTGACGCGGGCGAGCTCAGCAATCTGGTGTACCTGCACGCGGCCCTGTGCGAGTGCCTAAGGTTGTACCCATCCGTCCCGTTCGAGCACAAGGCGGTGGTCGCCCGCGACGTGCTCCCGAGCGGGCACGAGATGAAGGAAGGGGACAAGATACTGGTGTTCTCCTACTCCATGGGCAGGATGGAAGGCGTGTGGGGCAAGGACTGCATGGAGTTCAGGCCGGAGAGGTGGGTCACCGAGGAAGGGAAGCTGCGGTACGAGCCGTCCTACAAGTTCATCTCCTTCAACGCCGGGCCCAGGACATGCCTCGGCAAGGAGCTGGCGTTCGTGCAGTTGAAGACCGTGGCGGCGGCCGTTCTGTGGAACTTCGCCGTGGAGGTCGTGCCTGGGCACGTCGTGAAGCCGAAGCTGTCCATCATACTTCACATGAAGAACGGACTCGCGGTCACCGTTAAGAGGAGGGCCGTTATGTGCTAGCTCATGACTGAACGTATATACCTACAAGTCTAGGCCGCGGTGACACGGCAACGGCGACACGGCGGTGAAAAACCGGAAGTCTGCTCGTGTATACGGACGTAGCTACACGTAAGGGACACACGTATCAGTACGTTTATGTATGCAAATGGATCGTTGTGCTTGTTAATGTGTAGTACTGAAATAAAAACAACGGGTTTGCTAATTGTAAGTTCCCGTTCGTGCTTGTTCTCCTATTCATTTTTCTTATCCTCTTGTTGTTTAATTAGTTTGCAACTAACAAGGTAATGTGTGTATTTACGCGACTAGATTTATTATATCTTTTTATAAATAAAACTTAGGTAGTTTAGAGTATCGAAGTATCTATTAAAATGAATATGTAATTATCTAATATTCGGGATATAATATATATATATAGGTTTTTAAGTAATAATAGAATATTTAAGCCAAAACACATAGTGAGGAAACCTAATTGAAAGATAACGTTTCATTAAATAATCAATTTGAGCCAAATATAAATGGACCCTTAAAAAGGTAATATTCAAATATGTTTTTCATGGAAAAATAGCTCGACTCACAGCTTGACATTGATCCTAAAAAGTCTACCATAATTCCTACTCAGCTACTCTAGATGCTGACCAGGTCACTGATAAACAGAAACAAAAAAAAATCAGTTCTTACATCTTGTTCTATTTGTCTGTTCTCCTTTCCAACCAATGGGCAAATTAGAGATCTATATATATTTTTTTCTCTTAGTCATATTAAAGTTGCCTGTGCAATTGCGTGGATAGCTCCTGACAAATGTAATTTATCTCTAACATTATTTATGTTCATTTCCAGTTAAAGGATCTCTACGTGTCATCCTATACGATTTCCTTCGATTTATAACTAGAATAAGCCAATACATATGAGTGATGTTTTTTTTTTAACTCAGTGCTACTCAGATATCATGACGCCTCTAACGGGAATGTGCAATTGTGCAGCCTGGTATTTTTCATCAACTCATTATTTAATAGAAGAGAGGAAAAGTGACGACATAACAAAAATGTTGTGTCAGTTTGTAATTGGGGTGCTAATGTGCTACGCTATGTTGTTGAATCCAGTTGTTACAAAATATTTATTAATTTTAGTAAGATTTTGCTGCTATATATGGCTAAACAAAAAGCTTACATGGCTTGTTTGGTAGCATAGATATGTCATAGGGTTTGAAGTTGAATCAACAAAGGCGTTGGATTAATATACAAACACCTAGAGTTGACATCTAAGTTTCGTCTAACACTTATGTCCTATCAACCCTATTTTGGAGGCATTTGTATTAGTCTTTGTTAAAAGTTTTTTACTATGATTTATAGTTTTTACCTGAAAATAAATAGTAGTAACCGAAAGAAATTACTTTAAGAATGATGGCGCGAGCGGTGTGAAAAGTGAGGAAGAAATGCGTGCACATAACGGGAACGAAAGGAGTGAGATACATAATGCACCCGTGACTGCCTGCCTTATCTCCGGAGCGATATGGTAGTGATATGAGTGAAGAAGCCGCTTCGAGAAACCGAGTATTCTTATTGATTTTTTAGTTTTTCTAAACAGAAGATAGAAGTAGAAACTAATACAAATAGGGCATTAGTACTTTGGTTTGCTATTTCTCATCGGATGACATATATGCTAGATATGTTTAGAAGTATCACCAGAATCTGGTTGGATAAGTTGAACAGAACTAGACGCTATTGAATTCAAAAAATAAACGTGTGGCAGCGACTGCACGTTGATGAAGAAGCGTACACTATATATCTTGCTAGTTTCACGGGCGCATGTACGCGTCCATGCATGTACTTCTATCTCAAGGCTCCTACGACAATGAAGAGCCAGTAAAACGTATTTTTTTAGGGGAAAAGTGCTAGACAGTAAACAATATTCGAGTGTTTTTTTTACTCAGAACATTTAGATTTTTCTCTCTCTCTCTCATATATATATATATATATATATATATATATATATATATATATATATATATATATATATATATATATATATATATATATATATATATATATATATATAATATTAGTGCTTTAAACCATAAAAAACATTCAAATCCTCTTTCTTCCATTTATGCACCCCTAAAAAATATGAGTGCTCTGAACCATAAAAAAACACTCGAATCTCTCCATTCTCCCATATATACACCACTTTAAAAAAAACATGAGCGGTCTGAACCACAAAAAAAACAATCGAATGCCCTCTAGACACCACTTTTTTTTGGCAATATAGAGCTAAAACCTTGTATAAACGTACAACATGCATGAAGATCTAAACATGTTCCATAATCATGTGTACAAGAAATTTTCTTACCGCGATCATGAGCTAGGCAGTGACCACGTTCGCCAGCTCCAACGGCCCAGCATCGTCGTCGCACACGGTCAATTGGCCAAGCAGGGCAAGCGCACGTAGTCTACTCGATCGATGGCGTGCTTATGTGCTTCTGATCGACGGTGCGCTAGAATGGTGCACGTGAGAGACGATTGTCGTCTGTCCATCGGGATTCGGGGCTGCCGGTGCATGGCCCCATGGGCTGTTAATCTGTTTGCAAGCTCGGTCTTTGTCTTCTGCTTCTAGTTTTCTTTCTTTTTTATATCAGTTTTGCTATTGCATAGGCGATTGAAATTTTTTTATGTTTCAGTCACCTGAAATTGCACTCTTAATGAACTAAAATTGCAGCCCCCCTCCAAAAAAACAGCTGCAACTTTAGGTGATTCAGAGTGCAACTTCAGATGACCTGAAATTGCACTCTCAATCAACTAAAATTGCAGCCCCCCTCCAAAAAATATGTGCAACTTCAGGTGATTCAAAGTGCAATTTTAGGTGACTGAAAGATAAAAAAATTTCAATCGCCTATGCAATAGTCTATCCCTTTTTATATTGGTGTGTACGTATCATATGACGAAGGAGTCTTTAGAATTCAGTCTTTTGACACCACGTCCCCTAGGAAACTAATATACTTGAATATGTAGCTCTTCTAACTGAACAATTAATAGAGTTTAGAAATCTAACTACGTCTAATCAATTAGAATTGTTATAATTTACACTGATCACAATCGAGGCCAGATCTTTTGCTACTTAGACTAGCTTATAATTTTTAGCCTTTCAGAACATATGGGTAATTTTTTCTATTGTTTTAATAGTGGGTAATTTTTTATATTGTTTTAATAATATAATAGATAAAAGGTGATGATAGAAGAAAACGACAAATATGCTAGAAATCCACACAAAAAAACAAAAAACCTTTAGCAATTTATTTGGTGGACTTTAATTTTAAAGACTCATATTTGATAGTTGGCTTAGAAATATAAGAATTTGAAACAATTCTCACCAAAAAGAAAAAAGCCTTCTAGCACTTAATTTGGTGGATACTAACTTTAAAGGCTTGGATTTAATAGTTGACTTTGAGATATATTAATTTGAAAGAAAGGGATACATACCATTACCTATTATTCAAATGTTTAAAATGTGTAGATTTGCTAGATAGGCTCACCTCTCAATATTCTCTTTCACATAGGGGATAGAGATCTCAAAATTAATTGCGCTAAGCAAAGTTGAAATGAAATATCCCAAATTGACAGAGATTGCGCTTGCGACGCCAGAAATGCGGCTTGCTCATGGAATCAGTTTGCATGTGTGGGCATCATCGAGCCTGCACAGATCGAAGTGCAATTCGAGCTTGGCTTGCCTTGGTACTTTTAACGGCATGACTAGCGATCGGAATATGGGTATTGATAAACATCATCCGGATGTTTCGGAATATTTCACTTCTAGCTGTAAGGCCAGTCTCAGTGGAGGTTTCATGTCCCAGTTTCTAACACATACATATTTTGGAAACAATGCAGAAGAGTTTCATCTCCATGAAACTCTCTCTACTTCCATGAAACTTTTATCATCTCTCTTCATCAATATAGTGCCATGTCAGCGTATTTACTGCCCATGAAATTCCATAAAACCCCACTGAGACTGGCCTAACGAAGCATGGATCTATACCAAATTTCTACCGCCACGTGCCTCGTCGACATGTTATTGAGCCGCTTCCCGCTGGATCACGCCGACAGCCTGGCCTCGTGGTGCGTTGCTAACCTCTTTTTTTCCGTAAGGAAAGCTCTGGATCTTCATAATAAGTGAGTACAACCACTTGGAGTTTACAAAAAGGACTATAGAGATAAGGAGTTACAAGAAGGACATAAAAGAAAATAAAATTTACAAAATGGTCCTTGCTTTCTTCTCCAACCGGTCTTTCACGCCATGGCTGCCCAGCTCAGAGGCCAGTTGTCTGGGTTGGCGGAAGACGAAGGGCCACCTTTGAGCGGAGGTTGAGGTGGGGGACTGAGAATCTACGGTGGCTTCGACCAGCGATGCACTCGGCGAGACCACCCTTAAGCCGTCGAGAACAGTTGATGTTGTGGTCTTCAATCCCGGTAGCTTGAATCTTGATGCTGGGTGGAGATGATACAGTGGTCGGTGAATTTCGAATCCAGGGCAAGAGGAAGGAAGGAGAGGCACGGTGGCCGAACGAAGGCAGCCACCAAAAAGACGGTGATAAACACCAATCCACTTTGGGAAAACAAAGGAGGAATTTATTTTTGAGGAGGGGACTTGTAGCCCATCGCCCAGGATGAAGAAGAGCTTCAAGGTGCCCATAGCTTGTATGGCAGTGCTGAAGAGTATATACACCATCACCAAGGGAAGAAGTGACTCCATGGCAACAGACGATTCCAATAAACACTAGCACAGAAGGGGTCATCACAGATGGTTCAAAACCGTCATCGCAGATAGTTTCTGATCTGTCTAAATTTATGTGTCTGTGATAACAGGTGGCTATCATAGACAGCTCTTGAACCGTCTGTGATAAGATACAACATAGACGGCTCTCGAACCGTCTGTGATAAGATACAACACAGACGGTTTTAATTAAGAACCGTCTGTGATAGTCTAATATCACAGACGGTTATAATTAATAACCGTCTGTGATTGCATTTTAGAGTCCTCATAAATAAGCCTACTTCAGTTCATCAATATTCTCTAATTGTGTTATAAAACAGTGCAATCAGATAATGTAGATGAATCAAAGCAGACCTATTTATGATAACAAGATCATCGTGCAATAAACTTTATCGCCATGCCTTCATCCTGCAATAAAATATGAATTTCAATAAGGACCGAAACCCTAGACATCCATCAATCATAACAAGAACTAAGGCATCAATAATTAATTTTTCACGTGCACGAGCATCAAGATTTACATGACTGAAACCCTAGCCATTTAAAAAATTCCGATGGGGGGATATATCACCGACGATGAAGGAGAAGCGGTGGCAGCGTCACCATTGTTCACGACTGTGACACTGCACAAAACACTCTTACAACACTTAGGACAAGAGTGTCTTATGCAGTAAACCATGGTGTCACAACCGGAGGCGGAGGAGCTCATGGCGACAGTCGGCGCCGTTGAGGGGATGGGGCGTTTTGGTTTGGGGGAGGAAGCAGAAATAAGGAGTGGATGAACTAGTAGCAACAGGAAATGTTGATTCTTAGAGTGAAATTGGAGGAAAGGGAGAGAAGTAGTAATAAGGGGCGAGAGGTGAAAAGAGACCAGTGCCTGCCGTTCAATGCGGAGAAAATGGATGGGTGAGATCGGAGTCCTGAGAGAGGTGCCACGGATCGGTGATGTGGCATTATCACAGATGGTTTGAATTAAAAACTATATGTGATGTATGCTACACCACAAACGGTTTTTAATCCTAATTGTCTGTGATAATATCACTGACAGTTCAAAATAAAAACCGTCTGTGATAAATACAAACATCACAAACGGTTTTTGTTTTGAACCGTCTGTGATATTATCACTGATGGTTCAGAATAAAAATCATCTATGATGACTTTATCACTGACGGTTTGTGTTAAACCGTCTGTGATGTGGCGTCTAAAATGACCTTTTTTTTGTAATAGTACAAGTACCTTCACCTCTATACAGAAAGCAAAAAAAGGCATAGATCTATGAGGTGGGACCCTCTCTTGCTCAACCCAACTAACCACTGGTGAAGAGGTAGGGGAGGGGCGGATCTGAAAGGGAAGGTTTGGCTTGGGGAGACTTAGGTGGCAGAGCCGAGAGAGGGGTGTTTCATCTTGACAGTAAATTGGTATGCATCTGGACGTAAACATATTATCTTTTTTACTTCTAACATCATATGCCCAACATGCGTCATGACAGGTGCGTCAACAAACTCTAGCAATGTGTCCAATAGATTCATCAATATAGTAAAAGTAGTTTTATCTAGCCGTAAATTGATATGCATCTGGTCGTAATTGTGGTTTTCAATTTTACTATCGTCGTCAGATGGCCAGTGTGCGCCACGGCTAGATGTGGCAGTAAAATCTAATAACGCGTTCAGTAAATATGTTAGCACAATAAAAATAATTTCATCTAGCCATATATTTGTACACATCTGGTCATAAAAGTGGTTACCCTATGGTGCCTGGGATCGTGTGCAGGTGGGGTCATGGTCGGACGCATGGTCGGGTCGTGTTATTCATCTTTACGTAAATTGGTATGTATCTCGACGTAAATGGGTTATACTTTCTTACTACCACCTTCACATGGCTAGCATGCACCCAACAGTTGTATTAATAAACAGTAAATTCTACCGATGTGTCCAATAATTTCGTCAGTATAAGAAGTTACATCTGGCTGTAAAATAAAATGTATTTGGTAGTAATTGTGGTTTCTAATTTTACTGTCGCCGTCAAATGGTCACACACACCACAGCTTGGTGTGGCAGTAATCTTTAATGACGTGTGCAGTAAATTCGTCAGTACAATAAAAATGATTTTATCTTATAGTAAATTTGGTATGTATCTAGCCGTTCATGTGATTTCCATTTTTACTGCCATCATCACACAGTTGTGGTGTCGGCACGGGAGACAGCGGCGATGCGCTAGCGGCAAAACTACATGACACTGGTGAGGGTGATCGATTACTGCCGTCGGTGGGCTACTGCGCCCACATGCGGACAACCTTGCACCATTTTACAGTTGATTCTGTGTGGCGCCACCATGTTGCGTGGTATAAGATGGGGGTGGAAGTCGGAGAAGTTTTACAAGTGGTTGATTGGAATTCGCGGCACGTTATTGACCTAGGATCGCGCGGCACACGAGATATTTGGGATCATGTGGTTTTACAGTAGGGTCGCACGGTTCCCGTTACGCTCAATCATTAATAGCCTTTGCCCACCAGCACACCAGCTTACAATAGGATTAACTACTCCTTAATATTACGAAAGAGCGACATTTTTTGACTTTTCAAAGTCAACAAGATATCACTTTAACCATTAAATTTTATTATCATATATTTAAAAAGTTATAAATTGTAGTATTACGAAAGTATATTGTATGATAAATCACTTATACTATTTTCATATATCCAAACCATGCGTAGTAGGCAATATTCTTAATCATATGTATTAGACAATATTCTTAGTCAAAATTAATATATTTTGAATGTGCACATTTCCGGACGTCACTTTGTCGTGCTTGTACTCCCCCTAGTTGTAGTATCCCCTCCTCAAGTATCACAGCGCTGTAATCTGTAAACGCACATTAGCTCACGGATACAAATCATATACAACCCTTTTCTCTTGAGCTCCATGTAAAGCTTGAAGCAACCGCAGTAGGTGACATAACAACTTCAGATCAGTGGAATTTTCGGGGCAGTGGCCCGACCGCGAGGCGCCTGGACCGTACCCCAGCAGAATTTGTACGAGGCGATCGACTCCGCGACTGTACAAGCGAAACAAGCACAGCGGAACACGCGGCCCCAAGCAAAGCGCGGTGGGGCGTGCTGCTAGCAGTTCGCCACTGATGGATGGTTCACTGCCTTTATCTCGTGCGCGACTGCATTTATACGGTACATTGTGCAGTGCAGACTGCAGAGGGGAGCTTTCACTTAAGTGAGCTAATTGACCTCCAACCGTCACGCACTGACACTTCCATTGATATGATGTGCCGAGGGCCTCCCGTACAGGCATAACCGAATGTCAAATTACCTAATGACCGATCAAGTTCACGGCTAGGAGGATGAGATATATACTTTCTTTTTTAACTGTGGGCAGGAGAGCTGCATGCCCTGATTTAATTAAGGGAAAATTGCTCTCATGCCACAAACTTATGTGTGATACTCCTTTTTGCCACAAAGTTAAATGTCTTTGTTATTATGCCACAAAGTTGAATGTTTATTCCTTTCTTTTGCCATTTCTTTCACTTTTGCCATGGGGGAGAAGAAACTGACTGTTTTGCCCTTCTCCCTCCTCCCCTCACGCGCGCACAAATCGATCAGATCGATCTCGATCTGTCTCCCCCCTCCCCTCACGCGCGCACAGGAGAGCCGGCCACCCTTCCCGTCGCCGGCGACCCTCGACCCGGCGTCCTCTGGTGACCCTCTCCCGACGGCGGCGCCCACGACGTCCTCCGGCGTGGCGTCGCCCCCTCTCCCAACAGCGGCGCCGACGACCCCGGCCTCCATGGCGGCGGTGCCCACGACCCCGGCCTCCTCCGGCATGGCGGCGGCGCCCCCGACCCCGGCCTCCTTCGCGGCGGCGCCCCCGACCCCGGCCTCCTCCGCAGCGCCGCCCACGACCCCGGCCTCCTCCGCCGCCGTCGCCATGGCTGCCGTCGCGGGCATCGGCAAGCGGCGAGAGCAGGACCATGGCCGCCGTCGCGGACATCGGCTGCGCCGCCGGCTTCACCGGCTTGCTTGACCCGGACGAGCGGTCGGAGGAGGACGAGGACGACGAGGTGGGTGCCACCAGCAAGACGAGCAGCTGCGGCGGCTGTACTTGCTGGGGAGGGGGTGGGGGCGGCGTAAACGGCGCCGCGGCCTCGCGGGCCGGTGCACAGGATCCACCGCGGCTTGGGATCCATGCGGTCGAGGGTCGCCGGTGACGGGAACTCCGCTCCTGCGCGCGCGTGAGGGGAGGAGGGAGAAGGGTAAAACGGTCAGTTTCTTCTCCTAGCATGGCAAAAGTGAAGGAAATGGCAAAAGAAAGGAATAAACACTCAACTTTGTGGCATAATAACAAAGACATTTAACTTTGTGGCAAAAGGGAGTATCACGCATAAGTTTGTGGCATGAGAGCAATTTTCCCTTTAATTAAGGGGAAGAAGGAAAGTTATGTTACATAGGGAACTCTACTCAAGGAGAGGATGGTTGCCGCACATCAGCCTCGAGGACAAATTATAGGATTGTAGGGTAAGCGGTAGCTCCGCCAGGTTCTTAGCTCCCGCGAGGACTACTCAAGTCGGCTTCTTCTTTCACACATGCAATAAGGGACTCCGTAGTGGATGATGTCGATCGGAAAATTCGTGTGTTTCGTTCACTCCAAATTTCCCAAGTTACCAACATTAAGAGTGCCACCATAATTTTTCTTGGAACTCCAGGTGTATGGATAATCGACTCCCTACATTGTCGGACCGAAAACATGGTCCACCAGGTAGTTGAATTCAAGGAACCGCAAACAGTCCACACACAATGGCCGTCTAGATTTTTGCGGAGTAATTGCAGTCAGCTAGGAGGCGGATAGCCATCTCTACGATCACATCTAGGCATTAAACTTTGTATGCCAAGTCAGCGACAACCGGGGTGAGAAACGCCAACCGGGATGGGATGATGTATACTGGCCTGTCAAGCTACTACAGGCGCGAAAACGAAACGCGACAGGAACCGTGTGCTCGTTTTTCCGTTGCTCCGCGTGCACGCGATGTGTGCATCCCAAGCCGCGACAAGTTAGGTCGTACTACGAGACAACGACGGCGCTTGATCGATCCAAATTAATGGATGGTGGGAGACAGTGATACGTCTCCTCCCCTCCTTTCCTCCCTTTGTGGCGTGGATGTTGGTCGACGCACGGCGCGGAGGTTCACGCACCTCAGGCTACCCACCCCGTCCGACCTACTTCAATTGGCGTGCATATGTGAGAGTTTGAAGTCGGCCCGGCTGTTTCACTCAGCGCGGGATCTGCGGCTGCCGGAGTCGCATTAGGATTTGCGGCATTTGCCCGGGCCAGTTCAGCGCGTTTGGTTGCCTGCAGATCGGCCCGGCCTGGCTTGTGGAATGCAACATCCCCCTGATTGGTTGTCTGCATCTGACGTAGGTCAGGTTCGTAAGGTGCAGAGCGGAGGCGTGCAGCCAGGCTCCAGAGAAACGAAATCTGGAGGCGTTTCCCGGGAGCCAGGCCTGCGCGGCCTGGTCGGCGTGATCAGGTGCGGGTAACCAAACGCGCCAAGTGGCCGAGCAGTGGAGGCGGCGGCCTATGCTAAATTATTCCCAGGAGGCCGAGGACGTTGCGTGGCTGCCCACAAAAACGGGCCTGCGCGGGCCACGTCGCTTGCTACAACGCTTTCGTTGCGGAACCCGAGAGATGGGGCAGCGGCAGGCCACGTTGCTGACCGATCATCATAGCGCTTGATCGGTAGTGAGGCGCCCATGTATGTTGAGTGTGCATACCCATGGCTGCTTCTGTAAAGGCGAAGTGCCGGTGCTTGTTCGAGAGCGAGTGTAGAGCATGGTGAGTACATGCATGGTTCATTAATCGTGTCGAATTGTACTCGAGTCCGTTAATAACTTGGACTTTGTGGAATGTGCTTGTCTATATCTTTTCGAAAATAATTTTGCTTGCCTCTGCATAACTTCGATTAGCAACACTAAATCGCACGATGTGACATACACAGGATGGGATCAAAGGACCCGTGCACCACGCGATTCAGCCCTGCAAATTCCCAGGAAACGAACGGACAAGACGGCAAATCTTTCGACGAGCGAATGCCGTCGTTGGCCGAAAAGAACTCGACCGGGCATGCGTACTGCGGAGGCTCTACCCCAGCTGCACAAGCACAATGGTGATTCCAGCTTAAGATTGTAGGGCCAATGCGCCCACACAGATACATAACGCCTTTGCGTCATGCCATGACGAGGACCTGCTAGCTAGCCACAGTTTGCCAACAAAAATTGCCACACTTACCTAAGTTGAGGTGCTCAAATTTTTTGCCACACCTTAGCAAGCCTAAGGGAATCTTGCCACACTTTTTTGAGTCATTGACGCGTGAGACCTAGTTTGCTGGAAGGGAATCTTGCCACAACTGTGGCTACAACCAAACAGCTCCCAAAGTTGATCAAACTTGCCTAATTTTAGACGTGGTAAACTGTGACTGGCAACTAAACACCCCCTTAGTACTAGCTGCGATTACTTGGTATGCATGACAGTGTTTCAATGGCATTTCATCTGTTCATGCTGTCACGCAGCAACTCGTGCATGATGGTCCGTTCGTTCACTCTGCACGTACCACGGGAGCTCGGCCATCATCAGCTCTCACTTTCGCATCTACTAGGAATTTAGAACACAAGTTAACCCCATCTGCGACACAAGGGCCCAATATAAACAAGACTATACGAAAGTGCAATTACGAGGCCTATGACGAATTTGACTGCGTTGGGCCGCAGCCATAAGCGGTCCATATTAGCAACCAACATCTCTGGCTGATATCGGCACAAATCTAAAACTACAGGGCTACCCTGTCGCATGCCAGTAGCAATGACTGATATCAACAAAAGAGAGGGAACTCTGACCCCATCTACTTTTATCCGTACATTAGTTTCATCTGGTATCAGCACATTTTTCTACCAAACAACAGTGCAGGATGTCGAGACATCACATTTGACACGGTCCTTGGAAGCCAGAGAAGGCACATTTTCTACAAGACTTTCAGACATGTCTGATGAATAACTTCAATGAATCAAAAGAAAACTGCTGCACAGCTGTGTGGTTTTGAGGTCATCAATGTCGATCAGCAAAGGTAGTGACAAAATAAACTAGTGGCTGAAAGTTCCAAAATCTAGAGTTAAAACCTGGGTCTGGAACATATGAAACAATTTCCATAGGAAAACCAACCAAGTTAGAGTCTGAATCTGCAGCTGCTAGTGCTGCAAACCTTAAACACGACACTAATACTTTCTGCCTAGACCTACATGTATTTCCTTTGGGGAAAAGAATACAAGAGAAACAATATACTCCTAGAGCTCTAAGCAAGAGAGGCAAAGGTGGTACAGCCCAAAGATGAGATGACCCATCTTCCAATTAATTTGTGAGCCAAAATAGCCCCCAAAAAACAGTTTCTTTTCTGAACTAGCCACCACCTCCTTTTCCTCCCTCTCATCATGCTGGATGGCATGGCACCCTCACATGGCCAGAGGAAGAAGAGCCAAAAAAAGAATCCCCTCTGTGTTCCACTCACCACCTTGAAGAAACAAACATCCACACCCCTATCAAAATGCATACGATGCCCCAATGCTTTTGTCCAGTTGCTCCATACTACCCCATCAATAATCTGCAACCAAAGGACCAAACGCACACAGATTTGGTAAGACCAGCAGGCAAATGCCAAAACAAGGAGCAATGGTTGCTGCAAATTGAATGCTAGCAAATAAAGTGATAGCTCTGCTTGTGCTTGGGTTTCCACTGACTCACCATCCTTCTTCTTGACCAAACTTCTGGCGAAGAGCAAGCAGATGACCACAAAACCTAGACCTACAGCTCCACCGAGCACAATGGCTACAGTCTTTGCTGTCTGCTGCCCTGAGAAGCACAACGAGAAAGAGGCAAATCGATAGATCAAACTAGGGATACCACGTCTAATCATGGGAACAATCATAGATGCATATCTCCAATAAATCCAGAAAGAAAGGCAAAAGGTAGTGAACACCAACTTTTCTCAAAGCCTGAATAGACAGATGCATAAACAACTAGGCAGAACAGAAGCTGCACTAATCTGCTGCCATATTGTCCCCATACAAAGCATGAAGAATACACAGTGTGGTCAATGGAGGTTTCAGTAATGTGCATCCCTTAAACTAAACAAAGTAGTACACAAAACAAGTAGAATCCACAAAAGAGTGGGAGAACCTCGCATCGCAGACAAGCACAATCCCTGTCCATCAATTCATAAGCTAACCAAACAAGAAAGGAACAAGACCATACCACTATCTCCATCAGAGTTCCACTTTAACATGTGAAGGATACCCTCATAAATCTAACCTACCTAATGCAGGACCATGTAAGGTTTGTAATATAAACTATGAGCGCCTGAGAGTGCACTAATCTACACGAATTTGGCTAAAACAACCAAAATTCGCCAAAGAAACTACCAAAAGGCACCCCTACAATCCCTATCAATCAATTCTCAAGCAATCAATCAATTCTCAAGCACAACTAAACAAACCACCCTAGCATGTATGCAGGATCTCACCAACACACAGATACAAACAAATCCACCGACAAGAGTTTCACATGCATAAACTATTCACCCATACAAATCTTAAAATGTTAACTTGTTAAACTAACACAATTCTACATTTGCCCAAATTCGTAAACCCAAACAATCTATCTGCGGCTCGACAGGATCACTATCGACTAACAAGCAATTGAATAAGTATTCTAAGTATTATTAAAATTGAATGTGCAGGCACACATTTGTTAGATTGAAGTAACTAGGCGAGCCAAGAAACCGACCTCCGACGCCGCCGTGAGGCACGCCATGGGGGTAGTAGCTGTAGCTAATGTAGCACTTGTCAAGGTACACCTGGCCGGAGGATGCGCCGCCGCACTCGACCTCGACGTGCTGCACGGCCTGGGTGACGCACTGGCCGCAGTCCCCCGGGGAGAGGTCGCCTTCGCACTGCGCCATGGCGTACACCTGCTGGTAGCTAGTGGCGACGAACCCGCCGTTGCTCCCGCCGACGTTGCCCTCCAGCTGGGCGAAGGCGGTGTCCCGGCGCATCTCGAAGTCGCCCCCGCCGCCGCCGCCTCCGGTGCCGCAGGTCTTGAAGAGCATCTGGGTGCCAGAGACCTGGGGGAAGCCGGATATCTCGTAGAGCGCGAGGCATCCGGCGAGCTGGACCCTTGCGGCGACGGAGGCGCCGCAGACGTCGGGCCAGGAGGACATGGCGCGGGAGACGCAGGCGGCGCAGTCGGAGCCGGAGAGGTCGCCGCGGCACTGGAAGAGGCCGAAGACGGAGGCGGAGGAGGAAGAGGAGGCCGACGAGGAGGAGGTCTTGTAGAACTTGGAGGAGGCGGACTGGGAGGAGAGCGTGGAGGAGAGGGCGGCGACGGTGGGGGGCAGGCCGCCGCCGGGGAAGGACTGATTGGCGCAGCCCTTGTAGACGAGCGCGTACAGGTCGGCGCACGACACGAGCAACGGCGAGAGGAGGAAGACGACGGCGGTGGCGTGCGGGAGGAGGAGGAGGAGAGCTCTGGGAATGCCCATCTCGGGTTCTTGCGATATCTGTCTCGTCGCCCTCACTCCCCTCTCCCACCCCTCTTCTTCTTCTTCTTCTTGGCCAGCCACCTCCCTCCTTTCTTGGACTCTCCTGTGGTGGCGGTGCGGCGTTGCTAGTGTCTACTTGCTTCGCCTTCTCTCTGCGCGCTGTCAGCAAATCAGGTGCCTTGTTTTTTGTTCCTCTATTTGCTTGGTTTCTTGCAAGTTCTGTTTCGGCTGGCCATGTTGATGTCGCAGTTAATGGGGAAGGGAAACAGCACGCACTTGCAGACCGCAATGGAGGGGGAAGAGGATGGTGAGCACTGAACAAGGGGAGGGAACCTGCTGAGAAAATTGCTATAATGAGACTCCAAACAACGTGTTTCGTTATAA
This sequence comes from Dendrocalamus latiflorus, assembly GCA_017311315.1. NCBI lineage: Eukaryota > Viridiplantae > Streptophyta > Magnoliopsida > Poales > Poaceae > Dendrocalamus > Dendrocalamus latiflorus. Next base: position 8,585,109 of record CM029621.1, read on the forward strand.
TAGGACTTCTAACGTTGACATCGTTAAAATGACACCCGAAACATTAGCTTCTCGTAATACATGACATTTGGCTAATGTTTCGAAATACCCGGACATTGGAATTAAAAGAGCCAAATGTCATGTATTACGAGAAGCCAATGTTTCGGATGTCATTTTAGCGATGTCAATGTTAGAAGTCCCATTATAGCGAAACACGTTGTTTGAAGTCCCATTATAGCAATTTTCTCGAAACTGCTGGATGCACTCTTCGGTCTTCAGCTTGCAAACAGCTTCTGCAATCTTCATGACCTCTGTTCTTTCTCGAAAAAAATGATATGCAGAGTATAAACTTGAAATGTTTAGAAGCATTCTGATTAAAGGATAAATGAGTATTAAAAGATACTAGTTGTCAAGAAAAGGACTTGGAAGCCTTTTTTTTAGGCAGAAGGTTTGGCCCGCTCGTTTTGGCTAGCTTCTGCCTTATTTTTCATTATTCCTAAGTTTGATCTTTTTTTAATATTTTTTAGTTTTTTAGCTTTTTTTGTTAGTTCTTTTTCCGTATTCGTTTGTATTGTTTGTGATGGGCTAATTTTATTTTTTTTCTATTTTTTAATTTTTTTTAAAAAATTTAATTACACCAAATAAGTCACTATCAGTTACAGTAAAATTTTAGTCTAAACCACTTTTTGAGCTTAAATAAGCGGCACCTTATAATGTACTCTTTAAATAATTTCACCTTAGATAGGGATGGTAGCGACTTTACCAAAAACAAGTTTATCTCCTGCTGACTACTGGCACGCTATGAAAGTGATGGAGATCTCTCGTACCTAGGAATAGCCTGCGCGCTTTAGGGATTCCGTTGAATCTATCGTTTGGGCTCTTTTGAGGTGTTGATTAATGTGTAGTGCTGTTATTTTTGAAATTAATGTAGTTATCGTAGCATCATGAAATTAATGTAGTTAAATTTTAAAATGGTAGGGAGTTTTTACAGTGCATTAAGTTTTACTATCGGTGGCGAATGGTGATCCAATCTCTGTTGACACTGTGTGGTGTATATTGCATTTCATGTGGAGCTTGGGGTGAATGTTGCAATTTGCAGCAACACCATGGAGCCTATACGGTATGAGCGAGGCCACGTGGGTTGTTATTAGGCGTGTATGAGCGAGGCCACGTGGGTTGTTTATACGGTACTTGGAGTGGAGGTTTCGGAGTGTTAAAGTTACTTTTGGCATTGTTTTATATTATATTTATAAAAATAATTGTATGTGGACCGTATTAATAAAAATATCATTTCTGCCGTCCGGTGGACGGGCGGCAGCGCCCGCGAGATGACATGCGGCACTGCTGGTAGCGGCTGCCGTCGCCTCCTCATCAGACGGCAGGCAAGCCTGCCGTCTGGTGAGGGGACGGTAGGTAATTAAGTCTGGTGAGGAGACCGTTTTGTCTGCTCAATAGTCGGTGGTGATCCAATAGGCTGAATTACTTGCCACTGGCGGCACCGCCCGCCCACCAGACGGCAGAAATGTTATTTTTGTCAATACGGTGCATATACGGCTATTTTTATAAATACGATGTGAAACAGTGCCAAAAGTGGCTTTAACTTGGTTTTGGAGGAGTGTCTGTAAGTGCTACAAGACATGAACTGTTCACAAATTTGGTATTGTAGCAATAATTTTTTCAATTTTATTTCTAAACACTATTTTTATAAAAATAACTATCTTCCTGAGCTTGGAAGGCATGGCAGATGACAAATGTTACATGCCACGTTTGGAGAGCTCGGCAGGGACCCAGGCACACGGCAGGCGAAGCGGGCGTGGCAGGCGAGCGGGCCCGTGAACTGCCGAGCTGCCTCTACTCGATAAGGCACTGCCGAGCTGCTACTGCTCGACAGCTGGCCAGGCAGGCGAGCTCGCAAAGGGGGTCAGGGGAGGCTCAGGGGCCGGCGCGCTCGGTTGAAGCACCGGCTCGACCAAGCCATGCAATAAATTTTATTTTTTGTAACTAGGTGAATACCCGTGTAAACTAGTTATAAATGTGTGCTTTGATACTCATTAAGAAATCATATTCTACAGATATTGTTTTGTTTGTGTGTGCGTAGAACTTTTTAAGAATGTGCAAAGAGGTTCGGAGGGGCAAATAAACTAACATCATAAATTCCCTGTGTTAAATAGTAAAGATACATCATTGCAAACAGTTGTCGTAATGAACCATGTAGGCCGACAAAGTACTTCGCAATAAATATGCGAATTATATGGTGCATAGGGTTTGGCTAGTTACGTATGTTTGCCTCATTACTCATACGATACAAGTGGTAACATACACAAACTGTCAATCCCAACTACAACTAAAAGACGTGTGCGCCTTTTGAAAGTCATAATTGCAGTCAGTCGTCATACATATTTGGATTCATCGGTGCCTTTCCCTTATCTCCTTTATGGCTTTAGCCCTCGTGACCCAAGCCAGTGCTCGGCTTCCACAACTTGTGTAGATTTGTTCCAGTCAAAAATAACCTAACATTTGGCGGGGGCTTTAGGGACCACGGGCGCCTTACCCTTGTGTCTTTCCCTTGTCATTCGGGGTGTAAGGTTTTCAGCGTGTGAATCTCTCCGATGTCACCAGGTAGTTGAGCATGAATTTTTATTTGGTGAATGTCCTGTCGTACATATCTGGGCCATCGATCTATTGGAACAAGTAGCAATGTTTCATGGTCTACCGGTATGGATGGAGTAAGTTAGAGACGTATGAAATGAAATATACAATGTGAAATGAGAATACATGCTTACAAGAACTTCGTCGTACGTGTAGTGCATCAGATGACTGTTGCCAGGTATATGGATGTGCTAGATTGTCATAGTCGTGCTGCAGTTGCAGAAACTCCGGCAGCACGGGTGCATCCTTACAAGAATTATCAGGTTATGATTATTTCTTCTTGGCCATGTATCTCTTCTCGCTTCTTCCTCTCCTTTTCCCCTAATTTTGTGTTCAGCTCGATCAGAATTTTGGATCCGATCATGGCAATTAGCCAGATTTTATAGGCGGTCAATGTACAATGTTCGAGAAGTAAAGCTTGTATGTGTTGTAATTTCGTTGGGAAAAGCTGGTGCGTGCCGTGGACTCATTGTGAAAAAGCTAGTATGTGCTATCAACTCGCTGCAAAAAGTTGGTGCGTGCTATCCACTCACTGCGAGAAGCTGGTACGTGTTGTCAAATCACTAGGGAAAGCTGGTGCATGCTGTAGACTCACTGTGAAATACTGGTGTGTGCTACGAACTCGCTGAGAAAAGCTAGTTCGTTCTATCAAATCACTGAAGAAAGTTGATGCGTGTTGTAAACTCGCTGAGAAAAGCTAGTACGTGTTGTCGAATCATTGAAAAAAGTTGGTGCGTGCTGTGAACTCAATGAGAAAAGCTAGTACATATTGTAAAATCATACAGAAACACAGATGTGTGCTGTTAAATCATTGGGAGAATGTTGGTATTGCATAATTGTCACTACACTTATGGACAAATGCAATTTAAGACTGCTACAACTGGAATAAAATATTAACGAGTATATAATTAAGCTCAATCTGCTCGAACTGAAGAGCTAGCACCGAACGTAGTACCGAGTCAAGGATTGCCTGCTGCCTGCTTTCTCTGGCGGCGAATTAATCCCAAGGGGAGGTCAGCCTATCTGGTGAGTGTCGTACATCGCGTAAGTCATATTGCGATGGTGGCAGAGTAGGAATCGGTGCACCGAACAATTGACTGGGTTCAATCTCCTGAGCGTTGAACGCGTCTTTCGAGCTTGGGAAGGGGGTCATATTTGCGAAAATGGGTGTTCGGGACCCAAAATTGGAAAAAAAATGCTGCAATGTCAAATACATGAACAGTCCCAAGATGTGGTGTAGGACCTGAGGTTTTGGCATTTGGTTGTGCATATGGTATCTTCTGCATCTTGCCATTTGCATATATTCCTCAAGTACACTTGCAAACAATACAACTTCCTTAATGGATAAGTTGTTCGAGTCCTTTTTTTAGATAAATGGTGGTATTTCTATTCATTTGCCTTTGTATTCACGTTGCTTGGATGAGTAGGATTTAGTTTAAATATGAACTAAATCAAAACCAAATCTCTCTTATCCAAAAATAGATCAACATACACCATCCTTTCTATTTGTCAGTACATTTTGGTGTTGGTTTTGTTGCTGATTGGCTGGTGACAGCTGTAATAACATAATAAAAAAAGATGATTTCTTTTGTGGAAGACAATAAAATTACCTGGAAGAATAAACATACTAGTACAAATAATTTGTTCTTTCAAACTGTGGGTGGTAAAATACTCAATGTTATTTATTTTTTATCACTATGTTAATAATTTTAATTAGCAACATAATGGATAAGTTAAAGAGCAATGGCAATATTCTTGAGAAAACTCACAATTTTTCAGCCTTGCTACCCCGTGTCTAATGTCACGCCCGCCCCTATTACATTCTTGGCCACAGATAATCGCCATGCCCTTTCCATAGGGCCACACAACCATACTTATCAATTACGCTCCGTTCCGCCCGGAATGACCAGAACTTTCCATTCCATCACACAAAACGGTGCAACAAAGACTGCATCCTATTCCAGCCAATCTCGACCATTCCGGTCGATTCCGGCCGTTCAAAGCAGAATCACGCTTACCAGAAATTTTGTTACCGGCTGGTCAGGAGGCTGCAGCGGGTGAGACCTATGGTGTGGAAAATTTCTTGCTTTGTCTCAGTTGTCTGTTGTCTCAAGACTCAGGCAAAGTACACGCATTTTTTTTCTTAGGAGCAAAGTGCACGCTTCATCATCCAACAATTGCAAGCACTCCAATATTACTACACTATTTAGCAATTCTAAAGCCCCGTTTGGCACAGCTCCACCACCGGCTCCTGGAGCTGTTTGGAGCCATTTTGTGCCAAACGGGGTAAAACAAAATAGTTCCACCCAAGGAGTCCCTTAAAACATGCTGAGACAAAAGATATGTACGAGATGGAGCTGAAAAAAGTAGCTCCACCCGGCTCCATCCGCAGGCCCGCATGCCACTGCCCTTGTACTTTCGTGAATTTACGCGATCTGCCACCGGCTCTTCTATTCTCCCGTTCCCGTTCCTCTGTTCGGTCTTCTCGTCTTCGACCGTGAAGGGAGCGCCGCCGCCATTAAATATTGGTTGCTAATACTTTGTGTTATTTTAAATTTTAATTTTTTTTTGAATTCAAATTTACTCAGATGAAAAATCATGTAGAAACATACAGCTCTTGATGTTACTACAAGCCAAATAGACAGGGGTATATTGGACAATTGACATATCTCAACCATGCATGATAAAACAGATGGAGCTGTTTTGCCAAACAGTCTACCAAAACAGCTCCAGCTCCACCGGTGGAGCTGTTCGTGGAGCTGAAGCCAAAAAAACAACTCCACTTGTGAAGTGGAGCCGTGCCAAACGGAGCCTAATAGACATATGTATTACTCTGAGAAATAAATGTATATATTTATTAAAATATATAATTATGTTATACCTCAGAATGGTATACCGGAATGGACCGGTACCAGCGTATTCTATACCAAAAGGCAAATCGGAATAGCCTCCCGAATAGAATTAACAACTATGCACATAACACAACGGATTCTTCTTCTTTAATGGAGTTCTTTTCGGCTGCGGGTTATGACTTATGGCTGCAGTTTATAGTTTTTGGTCCTAGCGTGGTGATCACTTGTATAAATAATTCGAATACCGATAAGTTGCTTCAAAAAGGCTATCCCAATGAGCCACTTCAAAACAGTAGCAGAGAAGTAATAAACCATAGGCTGAAAAAACTAGGTATGTTTATGCCCAAGCAGAGATCTTGTTGTGCAGACTAGGTGGGATCTTTTCCATTGTGACTATGGCTTATAGTTGTGCTTATGGTTTTTGACCTTAGCATGAGTGCTTTTGTGAACGAACTGAATACTAATAAGCCGCTCCAAAACGGTGGCAAAGAAGCTGTCTCGTTTGTTTGTTCTAGAGAAGCTATAAACCATAAGCTAAAAAGAATTGTGCCGTGTTTATGCCCAAGCCGAGATCTTGTTATGTATACTAGGTGGGATCTTTTCCATTGCGACTGATGGCTTATGGTTGTGCTTATGATTTTTGGCCTTAGCATAAACATTTGTGTGAATAATCTGAATGCTGATAAGCCGCTTTGAAAAAATTGCCTCAATAAGTCGGTTTTGAAATGGCGACAGAAAAGTTGTCTCATTGGTTTGTTCGAGGAAAATATATACCATAAGTTAAAAAATTAGGCTTAGACTACTAGAGTGGTTTGCTTTACATAACGGATAACTTTACAAGGCAGGGACTAGGAGATTACTTGCAGCACCAAGGAAATTGGTTTGTTGAGAGGAGGAATGAGATTATCAAAGATCTCCCGTTTTGCTTCTGTTTCTTTGACCTGCTAATGGAGGAGCCTTCTCTACATACATGCTGCATGCAGCCTGTGTTACGGACCTGGTGTCGTGGCTGGTAGTGCATGTGCTCCTAGAATTTACTGGTTGCTGCCTTCTGCTCATAGTGCGTTCTTTTCAGCTGAGGCGGAATGTTTTTGGCCTTAGTACAAGCACTTATGTGAGCGAACCAAATACCGATAAGCCGCTTTAAAAATATTATTTTAATAAACCGTTTCAAAATGACGACGGAAAAAATCATTCCGTTTATTTATTTATGAAAAGTTATAATTATAAGTTATAAACTATAAACTGAGAAGAGCGAGAAAAGATTTGCAAGGCAAACGAGAGGGAGAGCCAGCAGCAGGTGAGGCCGCGAGGTCCCCGTGCGTGGTGCGACCAAGTTTGGAGCAGAGGGACGGCTCAGATGCTTGGGATGTTGTGGTAACGGTGGAAAAATTTCTGTGGTCTAGGCTGCCGTTAAGACTAGCGAAAGCAGAGCATTGCTACATGTACAAAGAAACCTACAAAATTGTAAATGATCAATGACTAACCGTATAGTGAATCAGCTTTGCGCTATGTAGTATGCACAGTTGAGTGCTAGCAAACCAGACGAAGCGCCTTGTCTTGCTGAGTACACAGTACCTGTTGCATTAGTTCCATCTCCATGGACTTGCAAGCTGCTTCAGTACCATGCATATAAAACCTCACTCTACGGAATAACTCGCTCGGTTGGAGTTGGTCTTGGCCACAAGTTTGATGCTTTACTCCTACCACACAAAAGCAGTTTTCCAATCGATCCCTGCGTCCCTTTTACTACTTGCATCCTTTGAGCAAAGTGAAAACAGACATCAAAGCACGAAACTTCCTCTCGCTTTGATGATCCCCTTTCCTCTTTCATGATTACTTCTCACCAGGTTGCAACAGCGCAAGCTACTTTACCCTATAACCCATCTACCTCGAAACGTCACAGGTCTCCCATCCTTCCCTCCTTGTCTAATCTCTCTCCTTTCTTACGCTTTGAAGTTACCGTTCGATTAGACTGAAATAAACTAATTTATAACTAAAATTATATTATAAATGATTAAAATTATATTGTAGCTAATAATTTCTTATTTAGTGTAACTAAATTTAAAAAAAATTTAAAAATAGAAAAAAAAGTTAACCCATCAAAAACAATACAAACAAATACAGGAAAAAACTAATTAAAAAAGCTAAAAACCAAAAAAGTATAAAATTTATAAATAATGAAAAATAAATTAGAAGCGGGAAGCTAAATGAGCAGAGCCACTAGTGGAGTATCTGATAGTAATAAACTAATACTAGTCTAGGATGCAAGTTGAGCGTGTTAGAGCAAGTTTAATAGTATAGATAGCTGCTACCTCCAATACATTTCCATGTCATCAAAAGGTAAGATGCAGCCAACTCATACAATAAGCTGGCTATAAGTTGTCTCTACAAGAGCTCTCAATCATTTAATACATAAATGGGTATTGGTCATTTAATACATGCATGGGTATAGCAGTTAGTTCTATTGGTACATGCATGGATAACGCCTCTTTTCCTGTGCTATAGCCTGACTCTTGCATGGGAGCCGGCTTGGCTCTCTCTCTCCTTTTCTCTCCCCTCCACATAGGACTATGCTGACATGGATTCCCTTATAGCTAGCACAGTCAGCCTTATTAAACTTGCTCTTAAGAAACAACATGGGGCCCACGTGGCGATCAGTTGGCGTGCGTGGTTAAGGCATTTGGGGCTTTGCTTTTGGCGAATGAAAATTTCACCTACTAAGAGCAAGTTTAATAGTATGGATAGCTGCTACCTCTAATACATTTTCATGTCATCAAAAGATAATGATGCAGCCAACTCATACAATAAGAGCAAGTACAATAGTATAGCCAACTAGTGACTATAACACTTGTCCATTTCATCTATAGCCTTCAAAAAAATAGTTCATACAATAAGGTAGCTATTACAATAACTATTTGGCCCCACGTGTAAGAGAGTGAAATGCATATTTTTACGTGCTATAGCTAGCTGTAATTTAGTAGCCAGCTTCCTTCTCTCTCTTCCTTTCTCTCTCTGCCACGTAAGATTTGGTTGATATTATATTTGCTATAGTCTGCTGACTAAGCCTTATTGTACCTGCTCTAAGCTGGCTATAAGTTGTCTCCACAAGAGCTCTCAATCATTTAATACATGCATCGGTATAGCAGTTTAGTGTGATCATTTAATACATGCATGGGTATAGCAGTTAGTCCTATGGGTACATGCATGGATAACATCTCTTTTCCTGTGCTATAGCCCAACTCTTGCATGGGAGCCGGCTTGGCTCTCTCTCTCCTTTTCTCTCCCCTCCACATAGGACTATGCTAACATAAATTCTCTTGTAGCTAGCATAATCAGCCTTATTAAATTTGCTCTAACGTTCGCTAGCAAGTGGTACCTTGCCATGCAGATTTATAGGTGCACCTTTCCACTCGCCATTATCATTGTACTTTGCGGCATTGCCTTTGCCTATCTTGCCCGCCCTAGTAGGACAAAACACTCCCGCATAATTCCAGGGCCCCTGGGAAGTGTGTGTATCCATGGCTGTCGGAGACACGTCCCCGGACCATAAACCAACATAATAATCGGATCTGCAACTACTAGCACTAATGATTCCCCCTAATGAGAGGTGTGTCCCCGGTCGCTGTAGCACGACCAAATCAATTCCGCTCGATTGGGCTGAAAAGCTGTAGTTTATGGTTGAAATTTTATTGTAGCTAAAGGTGGCTTATTTAGCATCATTAAAATTAAAAAATTTAAAAAAAATATGTTAGTTCATTACGGACAACGCGAACGAATACGGGAAAAAAAGAATAGGCAAAAAAGCTCAAAAAAGCTAAAAGTTCAGAAAAAATGAAATTTATGAATAGTGAAAAAATAAGCCAAAAGCCAGAACTTGAAGCTAAAATGAGCGGTGCAATATGTTTGAGGATTGCAAGAACTAGACCTGCCTACAAGGGTAACAGGAGTGCCATTTTATTGTCACTGTAGCATAAGTGTGCACAGAATACTAACCTCCTTATAGCCGGGGGGATGCGCGACCCCCCGCTCGGCCACGTCCCCCGCCTGCGCGCGCTGGCCGCCGCGTGGCGGGGGATTTCTGTACGGTCAGAGGAGGGATTTTCCTCCTATTTTCCGGAAATTACGTACAAGTCCATTTTCCTCGCAAAGAGGTCCTTTTTTCTCGCGAAGAGGTCCCTGGCGGGTTTTTTTACGGCGGATTTTTCTGAAAACCCCCTCCAGTTTGCAGGATGGCGCCCCGCGGTTTTCTAAATTGCGTACGAGTCCTCATTTCATTACATACGGGTCCTCAATTTTTGCGAAAAAGCCCTTTACCTTTTTCGAAAATATGCATGTGCCCTCGATTTTTTTTTAAACTCCTCACAAATTATCGCCTCTTTTATTTCGGTGCACACGGTGGCTGGCGCGGCGTGTCACCACGCCTATGCTGCTAGTAGATAATACGTAAGAACTGGTAGTATGAAAAGCAGGATATGGACAAATCATACCACACAAGTGGGCAACGGCGGAAAGAAGCTAGAGATGATGTATACAGGGTTCGTAGTAATGGTTTGCTCAGGCAGTGCTCCATGTGACCTTCACCTTCTGCCTTACAACGTAAAATGCATTGTAGCGACTGATAGCTTTTTCTAAATAATTAAATAATAATAATAATAATAATAATAATAATAATAATAATAATCATCATCATCATCATCATCACCAACAAATGCATAAGAGTAAGGGGAAAAACAAAAACAAAAAAGTCCAAACAAGCCAAACAAAAGACTAAATTAAAAAACCAACATGTTCTGAAAACCAAAAGCCAAAAGTCATTTAGAGCGAGATCGGCATCTCTAAGGACATGAGGGCTAACAAAAAAACTCGTTAGAGCTCAAATCAAAATTACTTTGATTATAGCCATTAATAGGTTCAAAATTAAAATAAGTCTATTTCTAATGGAAAAAAAATTAATAAAGCTTGATCCGATAGTAGTTCGTTAGCTCAAATTTACATAACCACTTAAACGATAAATAAATAATTTTAAGTTGAACTATATCAATTTCAAATGAAATACAATAGTAGCTCTCTTCCTTTTTTTCTTCTAAAGCAACTAGCTTTTTATAGCAACTAACTTTATAATGAAATATCTTTTTAAAACGGATCTAAAAATCGATTATAATAAATATTACAGCAAATTTATTTATATCAACTAAAATCACACATAAATCTCTTATTTTCATACTCTTATGAATAACTGAAATCTATAAACCACACGCAAAACTCATGCGGCAAGGACCAAAAGAACAGGTGCGCCTCGGAGATTCCAGGATTCGATCATCACTGAAACATCGAACGAGTTGGTGAAAAGCCAGGAGATGTGAGCAGGTGGAGAATTAGTCCGTACATTTAAACCTCTCCTCGGAAAGATCCGCGCACCATGCGTTGCCCCGTAGGAGTGGAAGAAGAGAGAGCGAGTTGATGCTTTGACAAGACCCATATTCTGATCACTACTTTTCCCCGTTCCACAGTCCATTAGTCCCTTTCAATGCGATTCGGACTTCAGAGCGCCGCTCACGGCAACCTTGGCAGACGTACGGCTGCTTTTGCAGGCAGTTGCAACTGAGTTTGATTTGATCAAAGATTCGTTCTGTTGCCTACTGAAGCCACCGGTTGGCAAATGCCAAATACCAACATGGCGCACAAGAAGTGTTCTACCAGCTTGCAACAAGTGTTCTTCTGAAAGAGTGGAGAAAGGAAATGTACCACAAAAAATAACTTTCAAGTACAATGCTGATAAATAAAGAATCTTGGAGAACGTAAAGAAAGGTTTCTTAAGCTTAATTATCATATAGCATAATATCTGCATAAGCCTGCTCTGATCAACTCGGCTTCGACTTCTGGCTTATTTTTCACTATTTATAAATTTTGTCTTTTTCTGAACTTTTGCCTTTTTGTTGAGCTTTTTTGCCGGTTCTTTTTTCCCGTATTTGTTTGTATTATACGTGATGGGCTAACATATTTTTTTATTTTTAATTTTTTTTAAAAATTTAATTATGCTAAATAAGCCTCTGTCAGTTACAGTGCTTTTTTCAGCCAGCTACAGTGTTTTCAGCCATAAGCCACGAGCTTTTCAGCCGAACCGATCACCACCTATATCAGGATGATGGTTAAAAAATACATCTTGTCCAAACTCTAAACATCCGTCCTGCTCCTGAATTCTTATTTCTAAATTATGACCTTAGCATGCTAACTGGACTCTTCTATTTGCCTTTGTTCACCTTCTAACGCAAGTGTTTGTTAGGATCAAATGTAACTGGTGCCACTCTCGTTTGAATTTGAAGACATCCTGATCATGTGGTTAAAAAAAACACTTGCCCCGATATTTTCTAGACAAAGTTGGCTAAAGATCGTATACCTGAAATGTTCATGCTTCAGATAACGTTTTGCCTGTAGATTGCTTCTCTGACTCTTGTTTCCCTTTGCAGCTTGAATGAATAGTTTAGTCTTTGGTGACTCCAGGCCACAGAAAATATAAAGGTCGCAGTTCGTGAGATCAAATCACAAAAGCTATTGCATCTGGGAAAGGTTTTTCAATTTTTAAATAATAGAGTTCATTTGTCCTGCTCACTCACAGATGCACAGAAAAGGAACCGTTAGCAGAAATTCTCTTCATTGCAGACAAGCATCTTTCCTAATGACAGCACGCTCGCAATGGGACAACGATCATAAGTAGAAACCATTAGATTCCTTAATTATTATACCACCATCTTTTCTTGTTCTTAGTGACATAAGTGAACAAAAGAAAAAAAATATGCACGGGAAAGAAACAAGACTTCAGCAGAAAGGGGGGAATTTGCGCATGTAACGCAAGAAGCTAGTGACTCAAGTATGGCAAATGAAGTTATCACTAACTTGGTGACAAACATGCATGATTAATGATTAGAGAAATTTTTCTGTTATTCAAAGCTTCAAATGCATTCATACTGAGTACTGACACACTGCTACACGCTACACTATAGTGGTTGTATCAAGTAGTAGCAGGTTTCTATGGCACCGCAATTGTACGCAACACTACAGCAGCCGCAACTCTCTGTCTGCTATAACAGCTCTATAGCACCGCTAAGCACTATTTAAAACAATGCTTGCATATCCAATTTGTGGGAACTTCAATTTCTGAATATGCACCCCTTAGCTATTTAGAGGAGATAATTTGTATTTTAATAATTTATTGTGTAACATTGTTGAATGTCTTATCATTTATGATTAATCATTTAAACACTTTTCAGGGCCTTCGGGTGGCATACTATATGGTGACATGAAGGTGGAACATCTCAATGAAAATAGAACCTTTCATTGTTTCACATGTATCCTATATATAACAGTTATGCATACCCTGACCAACACAATATCAGAAGTTAACGCTTCATTCACAAGAGAATGCGGCATGTCCTATTTCTGCGGCCACATACTCGTTCTCCTTTGCAATCATCATTTCTAGCACATTTTGGGCATAGAGCTCAAACAAACATTATTAGACAAATCAAACCCAGTGGAGGATAAAATGAATAACAGGATATATAATGAATATTGGTTGTAAAAACTAATATTTTCATAAGATGTTGCACTGTACGTACCCAGTGAAGTAAAACTGCAACAGGTGAATGTAAAGGGATCTCCACCAATAGTAGTCTTCCCAGCTTGTTAGGGGGTGTGTAGAAGATTAGAGTTGGGGGCAATTGGCCACACACCAAACCAGGTGGGGCGCCTCTATTTATAGCCGCATAGGCTTGATTTACAAGGAAGGAATAATCCTCCCAATAGTTGCCAAAACTAATCAGCTAAACAGGGCAGGTTCTATCCTATTGATAGACCTGCCTAATATACAGTAGACAGCATCTTATATTGCCTAATACCCGCCCGCAGTCGCAGCGGGAGATTCCCGGACGCAAAGACTGGATCGGAAGTCGACGAACAATGGCGTTGGCAGGCCCTTCGTCATGATGTCCGCAAACTGATGAGAGGAGGGCACATGGAGCACCCGAACCTCACCAAGGGCCACCTTCTCGCGCACGAAGTGGATGTCGATCTCGATGTGTTTTGTGCGCTTGTGGTGGACCGGGTTGGCCGTCATGTAGACGGCACTGACGTTGTCGCAGAAGACAACGGTGGCAGATGGCAGCTGGAGGTGGAGTTCCTGAAGTAGCTGACGAAGCCAACAACACTCTGCCACGACATGGGCCACAGCGCGGTACTCAGCCTCAGCGCTGGAGCGGGAAACTGTGGTCTGGCGCTTGGAAGACCAGGAGACCAGATTATCGCCGAGGTAGACGCAGTAGCCGGAGGTGGAGCGTCGAGAGTCTGGGCAGCCGGCCCAGTCGGCGTCGGAGTAGGCAGTCAGCGTCTGAGTAGAGCCGCGCCCAATGTGAAGACCCGAGGAGAGGGTTCCTTTCACATAGCGCAGGATGCGCTTGATCAGCGCGCGATGAGGCTCCCGTGGGGCGTGCATGAAGAGACACACCTGCTGGACTGCGTAGGCCAGGTCAGGACGAGTCAGCGTCAGGTACTGGAGGGCCCCTGCGAGGCTCCTGTACTCTGAGCTGTTCTTCTCTGACAAACGGTCGCCCTCATGGGCGGAGAGCTTGGCATGAGTGTCAACTGGGGTCGCCGTGGAATGACACTCAACCATGCCCGCACGCTGGAGAAGGTCGATGGCGTACTGTCGCTGAGACAGGAAGAGGCCGTCGGAGGAACGCGTGACGGCGATGTTGAGGAAGTGATGTAGTGCGCCGAGGTCCGTCATGGCAAACTCAGAGCTGAGTCGGACCATGATGCACTATAGAAGGGCTGAGGACGAGGCGGTGAGGATGATGTCGTCGACGTAGAGCAGCAGGTAGGCGATATTTGTCCCCTCGCGGAAGACAAATAGAGAAGTATCGGAGGTGGAGGCGACGAAGCCGAGCTGACGAACGAAGGAAGCGAACCGCTGGTACCAGGCCCGCGGAGCCTGCTTGAGCCCGTAGAGGGACTTCTGCAGGAGGCAGACGTGGTCTGGAGCGGCGGGGTCGACGAAGCCTGGAGGTTGCTGGCAGTATACAGTCTCGTCGAGGTGGCCATGAAGAAAAGCATTCTTCACGTCCAGCTGGTGGATTGGCCAGTCGCGGGAGGTGGCGATGCTGAGGACGGTTCGAATGGTGGCCGGTTTGATAACCGGACTGAATGTCTCGTCGTAGTCGACACCCTCGCACTGGGAGAATCCACAGACTACCCAGCGCGCCTTATGGCGAGCAAGGGACCCATCGGCATGAAACTTGTGCCGGAAGATCCACTTGCCCGTCACGACATTGGCGCCGGGAGGACGGGGAACGAGACGCCAGGTGCTGTTGTCGATGAGAGCCTGGTACTCGTCCATCATTGCAGTGCGCCGATTGGCATCGGTCAAGGCACTGCGGTAGTTTGTCGGGAGTGGGGACGGAGAGGGAGACGAGGGCGAGGCAGAGGCCGTCAAGCCCTCGTAGTTCACCCGCGGGATGGCGCCTGACATGGTCCTGGTGGTAGGACGTGGTGGAGGAGGCGGAGGAGGCGGCACCGGGGCAGCATGCGGTGCGGGTGCTGCCTGAGGTGCAGCCGCAGAAGAGTCAGCCGCAGGAGGGTCCGCAGGCGTGAGTCGACGGGTGTAGAAGTGCTGGAACGGGGGCACCAGGGGTGCGGGCCCACCCAAAGTGGAGGAGCCGTCCGGAGGGTTGCAGCCCGTGCTCGGGGCAGGCTGCTGATCGGTCGGAGTGGCCTGACGAGGCACGGCTGGGGCAGGCAGGACCTCCTGCTCGTCAAGGGAGGTCCGGCCAGCCTGGCCAGGAGGGGGCACGGCAGGCACGGGCGGTTGCTCGGCGTCCAGAGTGGTCGGGGCGTCCGCGATAGAGGTACCACCTGCATTGTTAGTAGGACAGTATACCGAATTCCTGTTGACATCAAGTAGAAAGTTAAGGGAGGTAGGTGGCAAGGTGGGAGAGCTGGTGGCGAAGGGAAAGGAGTGCTCGGCGAAGATGACATGACGTGAGATGATGATACGCCGAGTGGAGAGGTCAAGGCACCGATATCCTTTGTGAGCCGAGGGGTAGCCGAGGAAGACACAAGCAGTGGAGCGAGGTGCGAGCTTGTGAGGTGATGTCGCCTGCAGGTTAGGATAGCACAAACAGCCGAAGACACGAAGATGCGCATAAGTAGGTTGGGTGCCATGGAGACGGGCGTAGGGGACCTCATTGCGGATGGAGGAGGAGGGGCGCCTGTTTAGCAAATAAGTGGCTGTAGCAAGGGCTTCAGCCCAGTAGGGTGGTGGTATAGAGGCTTGTAGAAGGAGGGTTCGGATGGTATTGTTTAGGGTGCGTAGGATGCGTTCGGCTTTACCATTTTGCGGAGATGTATGTGGGCAGGAGCAGCGCAGCAGGATGCCCCGGGCAGCGAGGAAGGAGGAGATGGCTTTGTTCACGAACTCCGTGCCGTTGTCCGCCTGAAAACATTTGACAGGAAGGCCAAACTGCGTTTGCGCATAAGCAACAAACTCAAATAAATGCTGCTGCACATCGGATTTGTGACGTAGGGGAAAAGTCCAGCAAAAATGTGTATAATCATCCAGGCACACGAGGTAATAAGAAAAACCAGAATTACTGTTTATTGGGGATGTCCATACATCACAATGTATAAGTTCGAAAGGAACAGAGGTGCTGGATGGTGAGGAAGTAAAAGGGAGGCGCGTGTGTTTGCCTAGCTGGCAGGTGTGGCAAATACCGCGGTCTACTTTGTGACAAGAGATGAAATTCTGATTTTTGAGGACATCTAGTGCAGCAGGAGCAGGGTGCCCGAGGCGACGGTGCCAAAGAGACGACGAGACAGCGAGGTGGCAGGATGGTGCAGCAGGTAAAGTGTAGAGGTCTCCGTCACTAGCGCAGCGAAGCATCACTCGTCCCGTCCGAGGATCCTTAACAGAAAAACCAGTGGCATCAAACTCAATGGAGCAATGGTTGTCACGGGTGAATTGTCTAACGGAGAGTAAATTGCGCACAATGGAAGGAACAACTAGAACGTTATTAAGAATAAAGTCTGAATGGGTTGTAGAGAGAATGGAATTACCACTGGATGTAACAGGAATTCGAGTACCATTGCCTACTAAATGGAGGAGGTAGAGGGAGTTTGGGACTGGAATAGTATACCATCCGATGCTGTCATGTGGGAGGTGGCACCGGAGTCCACCACCCAAGGAGATGCGCCTTGCGTTGTCAGCTGCTGCAAGGCAGCAATCAGGCCTGCCTGATCCCAGGTCGGAACGCCTGAGGGTGCTGGGGTCGGAGCAAAGGCGGTGTTGGCTTGTGGGGCTGCGCCTAGAAGACCCCCTTGGTAGCGCCTGGGCTGTCCTCCAAATCCACCAGAGGCGCCAGGGTTGCTGGAGCCGCGGGAGGAGCCCTGGTTGCCGTAGCCGAAGGTGCCGTGGCCGCCGGGTGGGGTGACGCGCTCACCGGGGTTAACGCGCTCGCCGGTCCAGGGGTTGAAGCCCCAGGGCTGGCGTTTGCCGTCCTTCCTGGTGTTGCAGCGACCACCATCGCCTCGCGGCTGCTGCTGGTGCGGCTCCTGCTGCTGCTACCCGATACCCGATGGCGAGAAACGGCCACTGGAGTTGCCGGAGAAGGTTGCGACGAGGGCTGAAGCAGCACGCACCTTCTCCTCGTTCTTCAGACGAAGTTCTTTGAGGAGCTGATTTCGAGCCGTGGTGAAGGTGAGGTCCACTTGCCCGGCGATGTTGTCGGCGACGGACGAGTACTGTTCGGAGAGGCCGCGCAGCAAGTTGAGGACGAGGTTGGGCTCGGAGACGGGCTGGCCAACGTCACGAAGTGCGTCGGCGGCCTCCTTCATGCACACGCAGTAGTCGTCGATGGAGGAGTCTCCCTGAGTCATTGAGTGGAACTCGTGGCTCAGGAAGATGGCACGAGGTGCCTTGTTCGCCTGAAAGACATTGGTGATGGCTGTCCACAGCTGGCCGGCCGTCTGGTTGTCGCCGTCCATGGCGAGGTTGAGGACTGGATCAGAGACAGAGCCGAACATCCAGCTACGGACGCAGTAGTCGGCTTGTACCCATGCCTCGTCGGTGGGTGGCTTGTCGGAGATTTGGAGGTGCGTTAGCAGTCCAAATTTCCCGCACATGGCGCGGAATGCAGACGACCACTTGGTGAAGTTGGGGGGCTTCAGCTCAAGGGTCATGGGAACGTGAGTCTTCACGTTAACAGTGGCATAGGGGCAGAGGGCCGGCGAGATGAGAGGAGCAGCCATGCCGTTGGAGAGCAGAGGAGGAGGGAACAGGGGGCGGCGCACAGGAGGTTGGCGGAAGGAGGGGAAGGAGGAGAGAGGCCCACGATCAGATTAGTCTCGTGATACCATGTAGAAGATTAGAGTTGGGGGCAATTGGCCACACACCAAACCAGGTGGGGCGCCTCTATTTATAGCCGCATAGGCTTGATTTACAAGGAAGTAAAAATCCTCCCAATAGTTGCCAAAACTAATCAGCTAAACAGGGCAGGTTCTATCCTATCGATAGACCTGCCTAATATACAGTAGACAGCATCTTATATTGCCTAATAGGGTGCGAGCATGGGATTTTCAGATGGGATATGTTTGATAACAGTGAAATAAACATGCTGCCAGCAACCTCACTACAGCCAGAAATGCACCTGTACATGGGCAGAGGGAGCTTTCCATACTCCATCCAGCTGTTATGCTGTATATTATGCAGAAAGGGCATCACAAACTGCAAGTCAAATTAGTTGGACTAAATTATAGAAAAAACAAATCAAAGCCAAGTAAATTGTTTGTTTAAGACATAACCAGGCATTGAGATATTTTCATACACAAGAGAAAATGTCCAAGACTGCAATTCCTAGTGAAATGAAGAAGAGAGCAGCATGTAGCCAAGAATCAAGATTATTCAGGTTCAAGCCATATGATGACAACACACAACACTGATAGAATTGATTAGGTAAAAAAGTTGAGAGAAAAGAAAAAAAGTATGTGCCCTGCACATAACTCAGGTGATATCAAAGCAAGCAGTCACGTGCAGCCAGGTTCCTGGCTCATATTATGCTACAAAATATAATTGATCAAGTCAAAAGCAATTAACCAGAGAATATGAAGATAAACTTAAGGCCTCTACAAACACTTCCAATCAAATTAGGAGAAAAATCTCTACACCAGTAGTGCAAGTCAAGTTGTTTCATTTCAAATATTCAAAACATACATATAGATTACAGGAGTTCCCTCCAACTCTGACTATTATAAATCTATAAGACTTCCACACAAAAGTAGCCATGGTAATCTGTGAACTTATCTAATAGTGTTCCCAAAACATGGAAGATCATACGTTGATGTCATACAGAATAACAAACAGGATGACCATGCATAAAGTGCCTCAACACGCGATAGTAGGTCACTGTGTTATATAGTTCACGACCTAGTTGGAATCATGGGGTTTCAGAGAAATGCAAACCTTAAGTCCTTGACAGAAGCAACCGCTGGGCCACATATGCACTCCGATTTCCAGAGTCCTTTCTGGCGAAGTTTGATTGATTCAAAAAAGAAGCACCTTGTACTTGGGAATGTATGATTCTAGAGTAACAAAAAGTGTGAGAAAGAACTAGATATTTATTAAGCAAGAAAAACAAGTTCTTTAATCTGTATCAAAAAACTGGATTGTATTGTACAGAATTAGTGACAAGCATAAAAAAATGAGAAAGCTAGGGCAGGGTAAAGCTTGGAGCAGAAATTAAGGCAGTCAAATATACAGTAGGTGCAGTAGGTGGTACCAAGTCATTCCAGAGAGCTAAGGTAGAAGCAACGTTTGGACCGGAAAACAAAATCTTGGATTCAAGGAAAGAACACGGTATGCATAACTTAAGATGCAGAAAATGGATATCACAACGCAAAAGAGAGAAGTACCAGAGCAATAGGTTCCATGGAGAATGTTAATGGAAATTGGCTCAGCATATAGATGTGGCTCATTTGTTTTGCAAGCCTTGCACATTCTTCTTTATGAACTCTCCAATGTATAATCTGAAAAGGGATTTCAATAATATGTAGCTATATAAATGCATGAAGAATATATGTAAAAGAAGAATGACGAAATACACAATTATACAAGAATTCATTTCCTAGTACAATGCTATAAACTCTGTTCAAGCATCAAAATAGTTTTAATGACTTACAAAATAGTCCTCTGTTGCACCTAAAGTGCATTGTGCATAGCCTACAAACCCTCCTTGACATGCAATCCATCAAACACCTCATCCATAATGAATCTTCAGCAAATTAGGAAAATACTCCTCGCCAAATGCAAAGTGAACTCAAAACTTACCTAAAATTTCAAGATATTCTCCTGATAAATCTCGCAGTGCGTTTGCAACTTATTTAAAACAAAGGACATCACAATGATGCAACTCAATCCTGCTCTACCCACAAGCATCCAAGAATGAAGGGTAATCTTTGTCTGTTACTTTTTTTTTTTTTTGTCGAACCATTGCAGAACCCACTGTCATACTATGCATATTCCATCTTACTCGTACTACATTCCCCACGATTTCATTCTAAAACCACGAAGTCTCAAGGCTAAAAGGCTCCCAGGATTCCGATAATCCAAGGGCGCCCGTTCCTAGCGATCTTTCCTTGATTGGATTGTTAACGGCATGGCTAGCATTCTTGGCGCTGTTAAGGGTATATGTGTCTTTTCCTTTCATCCTTGTAGTCTAGGGTTTAGTGAGTCCTTGTACTATATATAGCCCCATGGACTGCTATTGCAATACACTCAACATTTCACATTTGCATTCCTTCTATTCTTGTAACATGGTATCAGATCTTTGATTGAATACCTTGCTCAGCTCAGAAATCCTCCGCTGCTACCCCCGGGATGGTGCTCTCTACTCCCGGGGGTGGCCACCTCGCCGGCTACCGCGCTCGCCGACACCTCCTTCCAACCGCCACATCCATGCCCACTTCCGCTCCGCCAGCCCGCGCTCGCGTCGGCGCTCCACGCCGCGCCCGCCACAGGCTGAACCTGGGCGGATCCAGCTGCGCCCGCCTCAGCTGCCGCCGACTCACCACACAGATATGGCTTTCGACGTGCTTGGATCTGGCAGAGTCCCTCTTCGTGGGCCGCCACCCCGACCGCCACACTTGCGCCAAGCTGCCTCCCGCCCGGATCCAGCCGCCGCCTCGGGTCAGGCGACCGCTGCCACGGATCCAATCGTCGCCGTCCACCAATCCAGTCGCCTCCGACCTCCTCCGCGCTCCGCACCGTCGGCCTGCGACCATGTGCCTTCGCTCCGCGACGCTGGCCCCCGCCAAATCCGGCAGCTGCCGGCCCACCTCCTTGCGCGAATCCGGTGCCATCACCCTCTTTAGCCACCTCCTCCAGCTAGATCCAACCGGATCTGGCTCCCTCCCAACGCACGGCGCCACCGCACCGCCTCCCGATCACTGCGCCGCGCCCGCCCCGAATCTATTTGCCGCGCCTCAGATCCAGCCGCTGTCACCTTGTATCCGGCCACCCCACGTCACCGACAACCTCCCTGCTACCACTTCGCCCGGAGCCGCCCGCACCGAACGGTGCATTCGCTCCCGTCGCGTCGGGCCTCCCGACCTCCTCCTAGCTGAGCAAATGGGGAGGAAGCTGGAGAACCTGCCATCTAACCTCGCAGCCGCCATGGAGGGCTGCCGTGTCACGGGGGAGATCGTGCGGCGCTTCGCTGAGATGGAAGGGTCCGCTCTGACACCAGAGAGGAGGCAGATCTGGAAGAGACGGGGAGTTCGGTGGGAGGAAAAGAAATTGCAGCGAAAGCTGTTGAACCTGGTTGCTACTAGCTCTTTAGCTCCTTTCTTTTTTCCGTTGCGCCCATAAGTTTGTAGCATCTAATTTTTCAGTTCGTCAAAACCGTGCAAGCTCGTAAATTCCTTATCAATTAGTTGATTGCTTTATTAGCCACAGTCCATCCTCTCGAATGACTGTGGTCATCTCCTTCCTTTTGCATAGCCGCAGACGCCACTCCTTTTTGAGCCGCTACAAATCGTAGAAGTCTTCATAATGCCGCACTCTTCTTTGAATCGCTACAGATCGTAGAAGTCTTCATGATGTCGCCGCTTCTCTTTGAGTTGCTGCCCCGAGCTTCTAAGGTCGCCGCGCTTCTTCTACACTCCGCCTCCGCTGCGCTTCTTATGCACTGCGCCGCCGCTGTCTCAGACTTCAATATGTGCCGCTATGCTTCTATTTCCCTCTTCGGCTTGATTTAACAAGCTCTCTCTACTTGTGTCATATTCCATATCCTTTTCGTCGTGTTACTGTGGTCGACTTTGCTCCCGTTTACTTCTACCTTCCCGACTCCTGTAATTTGTGTTTTATGGGCTGCCGCACGATTTCAAATGGGAGGCAATCTTTCCGACACAATTTTCCAAGAGCTGCACGCTATGACGGCATCCTCAAAACACGGATTTTGGATTTTCCCTATTTTCGTGTCGATCCTTTTCAAATGTAATGCTATTGCATACGTCTTACATTTGAGGGGGTGTTAAGGGTATACGTGTCTTTTCCTTTTATCCTTGTAGTCTAGGGTTTAATGAGTCCTTATACTATATATAGCCTCATGGGCTGCTATTGCAATACACTCAATATTTCACATTTGCATTCCTTCTATTCTTGTAACAGGAGCTACCCATTCCAACTCGCAAACCCTTCCTTGAATTCCAACAACTGAATAAGTTTAACGAAACAGAAAAGAAAAGGGAAGGTGCTACCTAGTGGGCACGGGAACAGTAGGCGATGGTTTCGCAGCTGCCGCACTTGGTGGGCACGGGAACAGTAGGGAAGGTGCAACTTTGCAGGATAACAACTCTAAAACTTATCTAGGTAATGTAATTCTTCAGTCAAATATGAATGGCCAAGATCTTGGTAGCGCGCAGGAAGGACAGTGCATAGTTTAAAAAATGTGCAAGGATGAACAATACCAATATTCTGTCTCTGAGTGAAAATTAGCATTCTGCAGTGATCTTGTACAAGTGCAAGAATGGAATGCAATTACTCCAGGTGAAATGAAACAGCAAACATACCACAAAGTTAACTATTCACACATTCAAAACACAAGGAGATTGAAATGGAGTCAGCAATTCAGAATAGTACATTTAAGTGGAACTTATTGCATCAGAGAAAAACAATTTCAGAATTTTTTTAAAAAAATAAGGCCAAATTAAGGGCTGACTTGAGAGAAAAAAAGACCTAGGGTGATTTGTTGAATAACCAAGGTTGGGCTGAAATAGCTGCTATAACAAATTAGCTGGTGACAAGCATAAAAATATGCAGCTTCCAATGAAAATTAATCTATAATAACATGCATGGCTCCAATTGTCAACAGAATTACTGTCTAGAAATTCAGTAGAGTAGTTATACAAGATGTCACGCAATGGAGTATAAAGGGAGATAGCATCCGTCGAATTCTCACATGTTTCGATAGTGTATTTGATGCATTACACTGGGTCCCACAAATCCACAAGTCTTCTGCTCTGGAGTTCATTGCTTTTAACAGTCATCTAAGGGGGGATCCCACAGAGAAACTCAGCAATTTATGTTGTTTGGATGCCAATAGTTCTGGCATCATGCTGTATCCAAAGGATTTCACCAATAGTCCCTGCAACTGCAGGCACCTTGCTTAATTGTGTGGTATCTATTGACATCCCTTACTACGATTACTCTGTCAATCACCATGCTGGCATACTTAAAGAATTCATGACAATGAACACATATCCTCAAGTTCTTCACTATCCTCAACATCTTCCCTGATGGTACAGCCCCACTAATCAACCCATATGCGAGGGCCAACCTTTCACTGTGATGCCAGAGCCCCTCATCTGCCTCCTTGTACCCTAACTTCTCTACCTCTTTAATCAATTCATTCAACTTGTCATATATGTCAAGCAATTGCTCGTGCCTCCTCTCGTTAGCGACAAACACATGCACCTGTCCTCTCACCTCAATCCAACTTCGACCACCTTCCTTCCTGACTCCCCTGTCCCTCATTGCAGTCCATGCCTCAGCCACCTCATCCGTCCTCCCAGCTGCCGAGTAGACATTGGCAAGCATGACATAGGTTGAGTCATCCATGGGGTCAATCTCCAATAGCCGCTGCCCCATGACTCCAGCCATGTCAGCCTTGTGGTGAACCACACAGCCTGTTAGAAGCGTCCGCCACACTGCTGCATCCGGCTTGCATGGCATTGTACACACAATGCTCTCTGCATCCTCGAGACGTCCCACCCGTGCCATTGCACCCACCACACAGGTGTAATGCTCAAGGCCAGGCTTCACCTTGTACTTGGACTGCATTGCTTCCAACCAAAACTCAGCCTCGGTCGCTGCTCCTGCATTACTACATGCTGTGAGAAGAGCAAGAAACGTAAGCCCATCTGGCGCAGACCCCAACTCCACCATCTGATGAAACAACCCAGCAACCGCCTCAACATCCCCCTGCTGAGCGTGCGCAGCCAGCACCGCATTCCACGTGATCAAGTTCCGGCCAGCGCCCAACCCCTCAAACACCCTCTGCGCATCATCCACAACCCCAGCCTTCCCATATGCATCCACCAGCGAGGTCCCGACAACCACATTCCCATCAAGCCCAACAATCACCGCGTGCGCATGAATCCCGCAAGCCTGCTCCAGAGCGGCAAGCCCCGCAGCCGCCCGGAGCGCACTGGAGAGTGCGTACATGGTGGAAGCAACGGCATTGGATCGCATGCCAACGAACACGGATAGAGATTCCTCGAATCGGCCGTTCTGCGCGAGCCCGACGATTGTGGAGGAGTAGCAGACGGGGTCTCGGAGGGCAAGAGGGATTTCGTCGAACAGGTGGTAGGCGGCGTCAGGGGAGTGGGATCGCGAGTAGAGCGTTATAAGACACGAGGCGGAGAACGGGGAGGAGGAGAGAGCGAGCTTGAAGGCAAGGGCGTGGACATGGGGCGCGAGGGAGGGCGGCATGGAGCGGAGGAGGGAGGAGAGGGGGCCGTCGGCGAGGAGGGAGGGGGATGTGCCGAGTAGGCGGCGGAGGAGCGGGAGCGCGGAGGAGGGTGAGGAGGAGGAAAGCGAGGCGAGGGAGGAGGTGAGCGAGGCTGCGGTGGGGCGGAAGGGGAGGCGGGAGAGGAGGGGCAGGGAGAGCGACGGCGGGTAGCGGGAGAGGAGGAGGTTGTAGGCGGCGCGGGAGGCGGAGGAGGTCTTGACGAGGACCGCGTGGAGCGCGGCCGGGTCGCCGCCCGCCGTGGCTGCCGCGGAGGCCGCGGCTGTGAGGGAGGCCGCCGAGGCGCGCATGAGTAGGGGAGGGGAGCGCGGCGGCTACGGCGGGCTGGGAGTGGGGTGGGAACGGAGCGGAGCGGATCGGATCGGATCGGTTCAAACCTGAAACTGACCCATAGTGTCCAGAGTTCGGGTTGACGGCAACGGTTCGTCCCCCATGGCATCCCTCCCTGATACATTAGAACCTTTTGAGGTCCTGTTTTTTTAAGCTTCTAAAACACTGTTTTTGACTTTTCTACAGTAACTAATTTTTAAATAGAGTATTTTTTAAAATAGAGTCTACTAGTTAATTGTAGTACATACTTTACTGACTTCATTTATATTAGCAAAAACCGCACATGAGTTTCTGTTACTCTGTAATCTCTCGTATAAATAGTCAAAAAACTATAACCCACGGCCAAAAAGAACATACCTGAGTCCCATAACCCATGCTACTGTTGCTTGTTTGTTATACTGTTGTAACAGTACGTGCTGCTGTTAGTCGACTAAAAGGATACTACTACGTTTACCGGCTGCTGTTGCGTCTCAAGCGGTGAATGACATTATAGTGTTTTATCACAACTATGGCCCCGTTTGGCAGAGCTCTAGCTCTAGGAAATCTGTAGATTTCCTAGAGCTGGTCATCTGTAGCTCTAGGAAATTTTGGATCTAGAGTTGCAGGCATGTTAAATGCATTTACATG
Source organism: Dendrocalamus latiflorus (assembly GCA_017311315.1). Taxonomy (NCBI): domain Eukaryota; kingdom Viridiplantae; phylum Streptophyta; class Magnoliopsida; order Poales; family Poaceae; genus Dendrocalamus; species Dendrocalamus latiflorus. Next base: position 8,610,619 of record CM029621.1, read on the forward strand.
ACTCATTTCATTTATATTATATATTAAATAAAAAATATTTAAATCACTTTAATTTAGTCAACAAACTACAGATCAACATAGATCTCGGAGCTAGAGCTGTGCCAAACAGGGCCTATATATACAAGCAAAATTATTCTTGAATTTAAAATATACATATTACCATCAGCTATCGAAAATAATAGTCAGTGCACAAGTCCTACAACAAAGTGTCAGACTGAGGCTAATCAAAGTCCCAAACAAGCCTCGCATATCACGATGACATTACATAGATGGTGCAGATAGTAACAACTGGACACTAAAAGCGAGCTGGAAATTTGCAGTACAAAAGGAACATTGTGATGATAAGATTACGATAAGATTTGTTCCAAGAACACCGAGGCTTAAGGCAGGCCTTTGAGGATGAATGGATGAAAACGTCCTTGATCTAAAATCTATAAACCTACATCAAAGAAACATGGAGACGGTCAAAACCGTTGTGAAAAAACATTACACGGAGAAGTAAATACTTAGATCAAGCCTTGTTCAAGTTGGCTTATGTTTTTGGTTTCTTACTTCTTAATTTCATCATTTTCTAGTTTTTTTTGTTTTTTAGGGTTTTTTGCTTTTTTTTCCTGTATTTCTTTATATTGTCCGTGATCAGAGAACCTATTTTTTCTATTTTTAATTTTTTAAATTTAATTACGCTGAAAAAATTTACAGCAGTTATAGTAAAAAACCTCAAACAGTACCAAAATAAGACAAAAAGTCAAAAGCATAAGCTCAAATGAGTACCCAGTCTATAAGTGATTAGTTTAGGAAATCTAACGCATGAAAAAATAGAAAGGAGGGATACAAAATTTTCCAAAACTGATTACCTGAAAATTGATGCTTCAAGCATGACCTTCATAGAAGATTCTTCAGAATAAGTTGAGCAGGCAAAGCACTTTTGTTCTAGAAAGTGATCGAGTGGTATCTGTGCTGTTGGCCCTGATTTATTTTGGGTCGGTCATCCCTCTGACCCATTAGTCATTTTTCTTAGGGGCGGGTCAACGATCCAATGGCCCAATCCGAACCACTCGTAGATCTGGTTCGTGGGTCCGTGGGTGTATGTTGGGGCTGGACTGGGCTGACCAGGGTGTTCTTGTCGACGGTTTTGGCCCAATCTTACTGAACAGACCCAAGCGGGTGCCAAATGCGTTGAGGATGTCCGGTCCGGCCGAGCTAAGATGGTCGATACTTTTGGACCAATGGAAGTAGACAAGGCCTATATGGATGCTGAACGCGTCAAGGGTGTACGGCCTGGCCTGGCAGTACTTAAGATCTCATTCTTTTTAGTTTATGACTTATAATTTATGGTTTTTTTGAATAAATAAATAGAATAGTTTCTCAATCGTTGTTTCGAAATGACTTTTCAGGACAATATTTTTGAAATGGTTTATCAATATTCAGTTCATTCACACAAAACGTTCGCACTAGAGCTAAAAGCCATAAGCTTTCTAGTTCTAAGCGTGTACTGTGTAGATTGGTTGTTGCAAATCAATTTATTTTGGGAAAGTACTACAAGCAAATTTCGATTGAAAAATTCAAGTACTATAGAGTATACATTGTAGCCCTGTTCGTATCGACTTCTGTTTAGATAAGCTAAAAGCCAATATAAATATATGGCTCCTTGAAGCGGCTTCTCTACTCCTCTCGCTACTATCTCACTCTGAGGATACGGCAGTGGATCACAGGTGCATCATGCACCCTACTTCTCTCGCTCATGTCACGTACACGTATCTCTCTTATATTTTCCACCACTCGTCGCTCCTTCTAAAAGTCACTTCTTTTAGCCACTACTATTTATTTTCAGTCAAAAACTATAAGGGCATCTGTAGTGTATATAACCCAAGGATTTTTAAGGTGGGTCTCATCTAAACCTTAAGGCTGACTCCATAGTGTATATAACACAAGGGGCCTTAAGACGGTCCCACTTGGCAGATAAAGAAAAATTGTATTTTAATGCTTGTGGTCAGGTCTTTAGCTTGAGGACCAGTCTTAAGCCTTTTTTGCTTATAGCCTGCTTAAGGTCACCCCTGTAATGTATAAGGTTGACCTTAAGATGGCTTAAGATCCTCTATTTTCATACACTACAGATGCCCTAAGGTACAGCTAAAAGCTATTAGTAAAAGGGTCTCTTATTTTTAGCTTTTAAAAACTGCTTTTCGGTTTCTCTACAACTAATTTTTAAATGGAGCGTTTTTTTAAAATAGGATTTACAATTTAATTGTAGTATATACTGTAACGATTTATTATATCGGCCTAAATTACACGTGAGTTTCGATTACTCAGAATTTTTTATAAATAGTCTAAAAATTATAAACCAAATTACACAGGCCTAAAGCTCATAAAAGGGGGCCCTTGCCCTTTTCGTTTGCCGTGGCTTCCTCGTTTCCCATGCATCTTTGATTCAGAAAATGAAAAAAAATTAGCAAAGAAAAAAAAAGTCAAACACAAGGGAGACCATACAGTTGCACTCACACGTGTACCTTCCATCCAGGCTCACGTGTTGCACCAACGACACGGTTGGGACTCCCAAGGCTCACTTTCCCCGACGTGCGTAGATGAGAGCACCAACGAGAGTTGGCTAATCTGAAGCTAAATCAGAAACGGGAAGACACCTGTCGTCCCCGGCATAAAATCACGTGAATCCTCAGTTACGCCGCGCGCCACTCGCTAGCTGCCAGTCTGCCACGCCGGGCGCCTCGGAAAAAGCGCAACACAACATGTGACGGAGCTGGCAAGGGATTGTGGCATGTCACCGCCATACCGCACGAAACTTGAGGCCGTCGAGGCCCTCCAATCCAAACGCACACCGTTCGTCCGCGCGCGCGCCCCCCCAACGCGTCCAACCTGTGCGCGGCCGCGGCCGCTCTGCAACGCGACACGGCGGACGCGGCACAGCAAGCCAAACGCCTGTTCCCTATGTAATGCATGCTCTGCTGCTGCTGGCAACAGTGGTGCCAGTGACTGGATCCTGGACACGGCGAGCTTTATAAGCCAACTCTCCGGTGGTCTCCTCCCACCGTGTGTTTCCCCTCTGAAGTCCGAGTTCTGAACCAAACCAGATAGCACTAGAGAGCTTTGAGTGAGGCATGCTTGTGAGGAGCGCCTCCACGCCGGTTCTTGGCGCGCTTCACCCGTCCTCCTGCCACTCGCCGGCCGTCTCCTCCCCCGCCGTCCACTTCGCCGAGTCGCCGACGGTTTCGTACCACCCGCCTGTCATCTCCTGCCACCTGTCCGGCGGATCAGACCATGAGCGCTCTCTCGGAGGCATGCGCCGCACTTGCTCGGAGGGCGACCTCTCCGCTCTAAGCCGCCGCGCAGACGGCCACCACCATCACCACCTTCCACCGCGCTCCAAGCCGACGGCTCTCGAGACGATCCAGTCGTTCACGGGGCGCAACGCCTCGACGGACGAGGAGGAGGAGGACGACGACGAAGGTGCGGAGCAAGAGTTGAGCTTTGGGCACTTCGGCTTCAGCAGCAGCAGCACGTTCTCGCAGGAGCACCCGCTGTTCCTGGCCAGAGGCCTCGGGATCGACCGGCTCGGCTCGGGATTGCTGAGCGCCGACGGTGGCGGTGGCAGCGCTGGAGAAAGTTACTTGGTGACGTCTGGTGACAGAGGGGATCGGTCGTCTGACATCGAGATGCTTTACAAGAAGATGATCGAGGAAGACCCATGCAACGGCCTCTTCTTGAGAAACTACGCTCAATTTCTGTATCAGGTAAGCGCTTGTACTCATTTCTTCTGCACTTCTACATGCGCTTGCGAATTAGCATTATTCAGTGAAGATTTGTCAAACTGATATTCTTAAAAAATCTGATAGATTATGCAATTGGTACTTCATAGTTCATATGTAGGACGTGCTGTGCAGTAGTATGGGTAATTAGATTCAGTGAGCTTCAGTAATGCTTATGCCATTGCCGTGATGGTAGTTTAGATCTCGAGGAAAATGGGCAACCGTTCTAATGGCGCGTGCACAATGTACTGTAGGTCAAAGGGGATTGCCGGAGGGCAGAGGAGTACTATTCTCGTGCCATACTAGTGGACCCAAACGACGGCGAGCTCCTGTCCGAGTACGCCAAGCTGGTCTGGGACGTGCATCGCGACGACGAGCGCGCCTCCGGCTACTTCGAGCGGGCAGCGAAGGCCTCCCCGCAAAACAGGTGCGCGCCCTTTCCTGCACCAATGGTCGCGCATTGGCACGGCCAGCAAACCATCTCATCGCTGGCCTCCCGTTTCATCTTTGCAGCCATGTTCTTGCCGCGCACGCCGCGTTCTTGTGGGATACGGACGACGGTGATGGGCCTCAAGAGAGCACCAGCGAAGCGTTGAGCTACACGGGGTTTGGGCAACATCCTGAACTGCAGCCTTCCTGTTTGGGCTTTGACTAGTTTGAGGGATGGGACGGTGAATGGACCATCCGATTTTAGCACCAAACTCAACTCACTCGGTTGTTTTGAGGAATGGAAACATCACTCATAAGCACATACTTGGTATAAAACTAGCAGTGTGTCTGTGCGACGGTGAATGGACCATCCGATTTTAGCACCAAACTAAACTCACTCGGTTGTTTTAAGGAATGGAAACATCATCCCTCCTACGCACATCTATACTAATATAAAAATTACCAGTTTAATTAAACCTTTTGTCACGTAGCTCTGTTAATACTCTCTTCTCTTAACGATTAGATCAACAAAATTCAATAACTATCATTGCAAATTGATCATACTATCTAAATATCTATATCGTTGATTTAACCTATCCAATATATAGGATTACAAGTTGATCCTACTGTCCCTTAATCACGCGCCAACTCCAATACCCCGCGCCACATCCTAACCTCACCCAAAGCCCTTGCCGCTCCCAACCTGGCCCCAATCCGCCGTCATTGCCCCCTCTGCTCCCACACCGCCCACCGGCTCCGCCCCCGTGCCACCCACCTCCTCTGCCCCTCTTGCTCGCTTTCCCTGCCCTTGCTCCACTCTCTCGCGTCGCCCTCCCTCTCCCCTTCCTTCCTCTTCCCACCGCTGCTCTTAGCTACCTCACGTAGCCACCCAGAGGACCAGTGGGTCCTCGACTTCAAGGAGTGGAATGTCACAAGGTCATGCGAGATCTAGGAGGAGGAGCACCACAAGGACGAGCAAAGTGAGCGTATACAAACGGGAGACGAAAGCCATTTCGAGGCGTACACGTGTAGGAAGTGTGAGAAAAAAAAGGAAATGGCGACCAAGGTAAAAGAGGCCACCAAGAAGTTCAACGCCGAGCTCACAAGGAAGGGAAAATGGTCCTGGTCCACGCAGTAAGTCGTACGAGTAGTTGGGTTGGTTAGTCGCACATGATGCTCTATGTTATGCATGTAATCAAATCCTACCCCGCATATTACTCCCAATTATATTACGAAATCTAATTTAATTTAAATAAGCTTATTTTCTCGTCTTTTTGAATTCAATTATTCCCATAGCAAATCATCCAACAATATTAACATGCCAGTTTTTCTCCGTATACAAATTCCCAGTAACATCGCAATATCACTTACCCTCTTACTTATCGATTGTTCTAAAGTTCAATCATTTTTTTAAAAAAAGTTTCACGAATTTTTTTTACGTTACAACAACATACAATGATCATAAACTCTTATTGCAAATCCAACAGATTATCTCCCAATCATAATCTACAAATTTCATAAAATGGATTAACCCAGACTACATTTGGTTTGCAGTCGCCCGACAGTTGGGCGATTGTAGTTGCTGTCGCCCAACCACTTGAGACAGGTTTATTGTCGCTTGGTCGTTGGGCGATAGGCTCCAGTCGCCTGACGGTTACACGACTTGAGCCTATTTATGTAAAAAAATGTTCGCGCGGGTATATTTTTGTTATTTTGAATAAAAATAGATTATTGATAAAAAAAATTCCATCATGGAAGCCCCGCATGTCGGTGTGTTTTTTCTATGAAGAGAGGAGAATGGACGGCATACTTGTTGGGATACGGGTAGGCTACACGAGCAGATATTAAAAATTTCTACCACGTAAATCAGAAAGCTAAGCGAGTAAGAGATCATATATCATTACCACTAGATATGCAGTGCAGCGAAAGTAGAGTTGCTTTCCTTCAGGGAGTGATGAGCAAGACGACCCATGCAAGTTGCGGAGGATGATGCACCAAGCAAGGATTTTCGAGCTGGTAGAGGGCATATTTTATAAACACGGCATCAGTGCCCCACTTTTCCGCTGCCTCTCGCGTCGTGAAGGGAAAGAACTGCTCGCAGAGATACATGAAGGCCTATATGGCTCTCGCTTAGCCCCAAGGGCCCTCGTCGAAAAGGCCTTCCATCAAAGTTTCTACCGGCCGACGGTAGTGTCAAACACGAAAGAACTGGTCCGACGATACCGAGGATGCCAGTGGATAGAGATGTTCTTCCATGCCCCTCCCAATCCCCTCCAGCCGATCCCACCGGTATAGCCACTGGCTCACTGGGGGGATCAACATCTTTGGCCCATTATCCCACTCCCTCAGGGATCGCCGGTTCATCATTGTTGCCTATAACTACTTCTCTAAGTGGGTTGATGCCGTATTTCTTGTCAAAATCACCTCCAAAGTGGCACAGAAGTTTCTATGGTAGAACATCACATACCACTTTGGAGTTTCCAGAGAGGTTACGATATATTATGGTCTACAGTTTGACACGGAGACGTTTCAGGAGTTCTATGAGCATATGGGTATCAAGCCGTGGATGCCTCGATGGCAGCTCGACCAGCTCCCTTATCTGTGCCATCTGCTTGCGCATGCCACACACGTCGTCGTACCCAACATCAACGAGCCTCTCCTCGTCCTCCCTTTTCACCGGCTCACCGTCGCAGAAGATCTCCGTGTCAGTCGCCACCACACAGTACTCTTCTGCGGGATCAATATTATATATGACCTTGAACTCGACGCTCCGCTTGCCGCCACGCACGAGGAAGTGGTCGCCCTTATAGTCCGAGCAGTACGCATCCATGAAGTAGGGCTTGAGGTAAGCCTCGAAGAGATTACCCGTGAGGCCCTCGACGGTGTCGTCGACGGGGAGGACGTGCACACGTTTGCCGTACTTGGCGTTCTGGCATTGGTGCACGGGCACAACGTCGGCGAGGCGGATGTGCAAGTTGCACCGAACCACCTTATTGATCTTCATCTTGTGCTCATCTCAGGCGTCTTCCTTGATGGCGACGAAGACCGTGTCTCGCCGGCGCTTGCCCGTGAGCAGGACGAGGCGACGAACGATGACAGCTCCATCGTTTGTTTGTTCGCGACTCACGTTCTAATCCGACGCGAAAAGAGGTTCACGTCGTGCTCCAGTCCGCTTGCGCGTCGGATTTACCGCATTTTGGACACTGTTGGATCCCTGTGCACCCAAAATTTCTGTTTTGGTCCTCGAACGAAAATAATTCCGGTTTTAGACCCCTGTTGAGCGCGCGATCACCAGAAGCCGCCACGTGCCCCGGTCGTGCGGACTGGTACCGCATGACCGCACTGTAGCACGGGTCGTGCGGTACCAGACCGCACGACCCGCGTGGCTCCGCTCCGACCGCGGGATTCTTCGCCCGAGCGCACGACCACTGACCCGAGCGCGTGACCCGCTGGCCCCCCGCGCGACTGCCACCCCCACAGCGCGATTAGCCGATTACATTTTTCCTCGATTGCCGGATCTTGCGCTGCGACCGCATGCAATGCATGCATGCCCCCTATTAATACCATGCCAGAAATAAAAAAAAGAGATGTACTACTAAATTTTTTTGTACTGCTGATCCAAATACTGCTTTGTCGTACACTGCAGAAAAGCACTTTAGAAGTGTGCGCTGTATAGCTGAGGTATACAAAAGTTCTCGTAAAAAAAAGTATACAAAAGTGAAATGCATGCACAATTGTCGTACCGCTTCTCTTTAATTTTTTTCCAATCTCCTCTGGCAACGCACGGATCGAGGAAAAATGTAATCGCACGCTGGGGACGGCAGTCGCGCGCTCGGGCCATCGATCGTGCGCTCGGGCAAAGAATCCCGCGGTCGGAGCGGAGCCACGCCGGTCGTGCGGTCTGGTACCGCACGACCCGTGCTACAGTGCGGTCGTGCGGTACCAGTCCGCACGACCGGGGCACGTGGTGGCTTCTGGTGATCGCGCGCTCAACAGGGGTCCAAAACCGGAATTATTTTCGTTCGGGGCCAAAACAGGAATTTTGGGTGCACAGAGGTCCAACAGTGTCCAAAATTCGGATTTACCAGCCCAATTATAAGGTCCAATAGTCCCAAGGGCCAGCCCATAAAGGCCCACAAGGAAACAAGCGTAATATCCTCACAAATGCCTAGCCCACTATGGCTGGCGCATCCGTAGTAGTCCACGGCCCGAGATTCACCTATAAATAGATGGCACCTCCCAACTGTCCAACCCTAGCGACGGAAACAAACCAGCCACCGCCGCCGCCGCAGCACAGCCGAGGGTAGAAGAACTGAAGAAGGTAGGGAGGAAGGAAGGAAGGGGGAGATGCCTGCGGGGCACGGTCTGCGGTCGCGGACGCGTGACCTGTTCGCGCGGCCGTTCCGCAAGAAGGGGTACATCCCGCTCACCACGTACCTGCGGACGTACAAGATCGGCGACTACGTCGACGTCAAGGTGAACGGCGCCGTGCACAAGGGCATGCCGCACAAGTTCTACCACGGCCGCACCGGACGCGTCTGGAACGTCACCAAGCGCGCCATCGGCGTCGAGATCAACAAGCAGGTATAAAATCCCCCGCTCCAACCGCTGTACCATCCCTCCTCTTCTCTTCTATGTACTCTAATAGACGGCAGATTTGGTAGATCTGTGCTGTTAGTGCCGTAGTGTAATTTTCGGTGTGGTTTCTCATTTGACTCCATTTTGATGCAACCGAGACGACTCTTTTGTCTTTGTTGTTAGTACTTCATGCTGTTTTAACTTGCAGAGAATCCTTTCGTAGCAAAGTCGCTGGAGCGTCAAATGTTTTGGATGGTTCTTCTTATCTGAAATACTCCTGTGTAGGAGGAATATTGCACTGCGCTTAGATATACTCTGATGTGTGCATAGTCAATTTGAAAATTGATTTGTTGTCCTAGCATTGAATTATTGGTGTAATAGAACTGTTTGATCCTACTTGCTCTGCTTGCCCTAGGCCGAGCGCTTCCCTCTTGAGCCATGGGGTGGCGTGGTATTCCACGGGAGAGGTTTTGTGGCACACGTTACACGTGTGATGGGCATACATCAAACCTTGTCATTCTGGCTGCCCTTCTGCACAAGCAGCAGTTGGGAAAGCCTGTCTGAATGATATACATCTATCTACACCATTCCACCATCTTTCAGCTGTTCCTTTTACCTAGTAATAGTCAGTCTGGTCCTTACATGTCTATCATGTTTTAATTAGTATATCTTCAATTTGACATGCACTTTATAACTTTGTTCTTTGCCTACTTGTTATAAGTTGTATGTCACACAGTAAAGGATAGCCCTCTGTAACTATGGAGACCCCAGGAGTTGTGGGATTTGTAATTTTATTCGGTTCACTGGATCCCATACCCAACATCCAGATTAATATTGCTTTGCAAGAGCACATATCGTACATTTATCTGTTTTATAACTACTTACCTGTGACGTTTGTCTTGAGTTTTTCTTGCTTCATCTATTGGCATATACAGAAGCTGTTTCATGCTTGTATGTAAAATGATTATGTATCAGTAACAGTAAGTTTGCATCACCCAAGGATTATTGGACTAGACATGAGTGACTGCATTGATGTGTTTATAGTGAGTATGAAACATCTAATAGGAATCACTTGACACTTAAATCTTGTGGGAAAATGCCTACTCATGTCATCAGGTTGGTAACCGGATCATCAGAAAGAGGATCCATGTCCGCGTGGAGCATGTGCAGCCATCAAGGTGCACCGAGGAGTTCCGCCTGAGGAAAGCCAAGAACGACCAGCTCAAGGCTGATGCCAAGGCCCGTGGCGAGGTCATCAGCACCAAGAGGCAGCCTGAGGGACCCAAACCTGGCTTCATGGTTGAAGGTGCTACACTGGAGACAGTCACACCCATTCCGTATGATGTGGTCAACGATCTCAAGGGTGGTTACTAGAATGCTTGTTTCTTCAGAAGCCTAATCCAATTAGCATCTATGCTTTTCGGAATGTTTTGGTACCGAGTAGTTATTTTTGTTGTCTGGAGTCTGGACCTCTCTGTGGTTAACACCAAAGATTTGCTATGGTTGATTTCAGCCTCACCCTGCTTCAGTCCTGACTGTCCAGTCGACTTTTTGTCTGTCTTTTGCGTTTGCAATTATTTCAGAAACGAATTGAACATGGTGGAAGGTGTAATGCAGTTTTACATTTCCAGGCTACTCCAGCTAGTATTAATAACTTGCCACCAAGTCTCTTGCTCCTATTAAGCTCAGCCTTAGTAGAAGTGGGCAGCAGCACTGGGTGGACGGTCTATCCGCCCTTAAGTGGTATTACCAGCCATTCTGGAGGAGCAGTTGATTTAGCAATTTTTAGTCTTCATCTATCAGGTGTTTCATCAATTTTAGGTTCTATCAATTTTATAACTACTATCTTCAACATGCGTGGACCTGGAATGACTATGCATAGATTACCACTTTTTGTGTGGTCCGTTCTAGTGACAGCATTCCTACTTGAATCATGCTTTCCGCTCTAGGATTATCTAAATCCCAACTTTGTATGGATTGAGGAATGTAAGATTGTCTTGCGAGGACACGGATCAGGTGAAGTCGCTATAGCTACTGCAACTTTGGCGGTGGTAGTTGATTTGGCCAACTTTGGCGGTAGTTCTAGATTTAGCCATACAACAAGGAATCAACGTATAGAATTCACTGTCCCACCTTTTCCTACCCTTGCCTTTCCTCTTGACTTTTAACTTTTTTTTCTCTGCTACTAGAAAGAATGAATTGATGGCGGTGGTTTGCCACCCTTTTTTGGTGGTTCATCTATCATTATACCATCATCTCCTTGATTGTTGACATGTGGGATATGACCTCCCTCACTAATCGTGAGTTCCAACTGTTGAAAAAAACTGTGTCTCTACAATTTCACCTCCTCCATCCTTCCTTCGTTCTCCTCACCCCTTGAACAACCGTGTATTTCTTGGCCTCCTTGATCCTTCCTTCGTTCGCTTTCCATCAACCTAGCCATCACCTCCTCTTCAAGATCTGACGGGGTGCATCGCCTCCAACTGGCCCCCTCCAGCCCACATCGCCTCCCTTGACTCCATCTTCCCCTCAATCCAGTTGAAACGACAGAGAGCTTGGTGGCAGTGACGGTGGAGGCAGTGGCACGCGCAACGGAGGCAGGGGAGAGCAAGTGGGGACGGTGGCTTGTGAGGATGAGGTGTGGGAAAGGGAAAGCAACAATGCAGGGACACAGTTGTGCGGTCAGGAGAGGACGCCACTGCCTCCTCCTCCTGGTGTTATTCGTTCATCCTCTGCCTTATCCTCCAAACGCAGGCGACTACTCGTGCTCACACCACTCGTGTCAAGCAGTTGGTCGTGGTCAAATACGCCATTGGCGGCAATAGAGGGACATAGATCCACCTGTGGCAGCGTGTGGAGGACGTTGCCGCTAGGGTTAGGACCAGGGTGACGTTATGGCCACACGTTAGATCTGTGCAAATCTAGGCACTGCTGGCTTCCTTAGGGCGTAGGTCGAGGGAGGACCAGAGGCCACCGACGAGGGAGCGGCCGCTGGCGAGGAAGGAAGGGTGGGAGATAGCAATGCCAATGGTGGCGTCGATGAGGGCAAGGCGGTCGGGGAGCGGGGAGGACAGGAGGGAGAAGGCATAGGTGACTGCGGTAATGGGCAGCGACTCCGGTGGAAGTGCGGCCTGGAAGCAAAGGCTGTGAAAGGTCTATGATAGGGATGGGGCGACAACATGTATAGAGGAGGAGGAGGCTTCTAGCTCCTCTCCTCCCATCACTTACCCGATGTCACCGCCTCCGTCCCTTCCTCAGCGCCTCCAATGGCCGTCGTGGCCATCAACACCGCCCCCACGCATCGCTTTTGTGTCCTCCTCTTTGCCGTAGTGTTAGCCGCGACGTGCCTAGCGGGGGTTGCACAAGTTAGCGCCCATGAGGACTGAGGCCCATGAGAGCTGAGTCACGGTTAGGGTTCAAGGTAGATGGAGGTGGTCATCGATGTGTTGCCCTCTTCCTCAGCTCCTTGCTTCTAGGTCGGCAATATGCAATAACTGGAAACTGGGTAGCGTATTGGGGAGGAAAGTCAGCATCAAGAACTAGGCGGTTACCTAGGCTGCTACTTTACTCCCTTTGCTCCATCCCCTTCAGCTCCAACCTCCGAGGTAAGAAATCTATGAGCTCAAGATTTGAATTTCCTAGTAGTAGTACGACGATGATAGAATAATCTTTAAATTATTACATCATTCTATTCCTTGAATATACCTCTTATCGATAAGAGGTAAATATGGCAGGATGGTCATAAACTCTTCTGCGACCGTATAGTCGTAAGTTCTTCTACAACTGCATAGTCGTAAATCTTACTGCGACTATTCTATAGTTGTAAGTCCTTCTACAACCATGTAGTCGTAAGTATTACTACGACTATCTCATGGTCTTTCTATGACCATGTAATCGTAAGTCTTTCTGCAACCACTCTGTGGTCACAGGAATTCCTACGACGAGTCTATCTCCAACCGACTTGTCTATGACAATGAACTACACTATCGGTTCATCTGACAAGGTGGTTAGAACGTGTGTTAGTCCACTAACCGCACACGATCTCTCTCTGACAACAACCGCTACACGGTGAACGGCCCTCTTATGTCTCTCTGACAATAACTTCCGTCAGGCAGTTATCATCCAAAGCGTCGAGACGTCTTCCGGTGTGGGACAACTGTTGTCGCTTCACCGGCTATATAAAGGTTAACGTCAAATGGAGAGGAGGACAATTGGTGAATCATTCACGCAAGATAGCACTAGCCATTCGTGTAATTCTCTGTTGTAATCCACTTTCTAGCAATTAGCAATTACACTGGATGTAGGGTTGTTATCTCTTAGGAGAATGCCCGAATCAGGATAAAGTTTCCTGTGTCTCTAATCCGCACGCGCATACACCGGGTCTTCTAAGAATTTCCTTGAATCCAAACAAATCATACGTAAGATCAATATTAAAACATCGACATAGTAGTTGATGCAAATTCATATTTTAGAATATATTAGTGATTGATTCACATAGTAAAACCATTATGCACTCAACTTGTTTGATAAATTGTCTAGCAGCCTATGTTCTGAGTTTTTGGATTGGAAAAGCTGTTCAACATTGCACTGTCCAGTTCTTTTGAATGAGCAAACTAATGCAAAATACTTATGCATCATTCTACTTTGCGGATACATCATCTTAAATTTGATAACTCTGTATAGAAAACTTCTTGATCAATATAAAAATATACATCAGTGGATTAGCATTCCTTTATGATTGAGTATAGATTGAGAACAACAAATTGGTCGATATGAAATAGGGAAGAGATGGACACACACAAGTATATACATGTTTCTTCTGAGCATTTGATTTCCTCTGCTTGAAAGATGTTGGCAGTAAAGTACTTTCTTTATATAGATAGCATATAAATATGGTAAGTTGAATATTCTTTCTACATGATTATTTCACAAGTATAAATCCTGGAACATAAGTCGATGGTTAGCTTGACGTTTCTTTATTTGAACGGATGTCTCTAATAGTATGCTTATTGACATGTCAATTCTTCTAACTTTATAGATTATTTAGTGTGCCACGGATAGGACTTTTGGCACTTTTGGTGAAACTTTTGCACCTTTTCTTGTGAATAGTTGATCTTCTGTTGCAAAGTTTATATGGTTCTTAAATTATATAATGGTGATTTATATTTCCATTTTACTTGTGTGCAATCATATTGTAATGGGCCTAATTGACATAGCAACATTGTTCCTAGATTTTACACAGGTTTGAATCCGATATGCAGTGCTTTACTCTTAGCCAATTTTCAAAAAAGAAAGTGTTCTTAATAATTTCATATATAAATTTGGTACAGGAGGGTATATAAACTTCTGAATTTGAACTATGTAAACAACAATCACCAGCTTAGGAAGTCTTTGAATTCACTACACATTTGCAACGCAACAAAGATACAACTAGCTATTTCCATGTGAACCTGTTTAACTTCATGCATTGCATCACATGAATTTTTTTTCAGCTTATGCGTGTTTGCTACTAAGAGATTAGAGATGTATATTATGCTCTGAAAACATATAGACTAATGCATGATTTTCTTTGCCTAGGTATTATGAATGTATAGCTTCCTTGGCTGCAGGTGATGGCAACCGGAACAAAGACTTAAGTGTTTAGGTCCACAATGGCCATGCTATGACTAATGTGTTGACTCGATACATTTTAGATTTCAGTAAATTAAGATTATCTAATTTAGATTTCAGATTTAGGAAGGTAAAATTCTCTCTTTCTGTTGTTTCATTTATCTATTTATTTTATTGGATGTATATGGAGTTTGCAATGCCATGAATTCAAATTAGGAAACCTACGGTCCCCTATGGTGGCATTCATAGTGAAATATATCTGGGTTTTAGTTTGGCATGGTTCAGCCTTTTTATTCACACAGGTTGTTTGATGCTCACAATCAAAATGCAATATTTCCATTTTACATATCTTTCGAATGCTTTGATTCATTCAAATCTATCTGTTCGAACCTCCAATTGTTGACCTCCAATTGTTGCTTGTCTGATGGACTAGGATATATCTTGCTATTCGATCTTTATTTGTTCCCCTTCTTCTGAAGCTGAAATGACAGTGTAGGAAAGAAGCATGGAAGCTGAAACCGACTATAAGCTTTAATGGTGGGTTTTACACCGATCTTCATTATTGTGGACTCAACGTGGAACTAACCGCTGACGAGATGGACCATGGCGTGCGCTGACAACTTTTTGTGACTTGATCCTATGATGTACTAAGTGTTGAATTTGATTTAATTTTGTAGCAGTTGGTCTTTGTTTGGTTTGCTTCTACAGCTTTCATTATGGGCCTCCATGATCTCTTGGCCAAATTAATTAGCGCATTTCTTCCCTGAGTAAAGTTATAAGTTATGTGCGTGTGCATTGTAATTGACATTTGACATTTGCGGCACACATCCTACTATTCCAATGTGTTTTTTTGGGGCCAGTTGAGACTATTCAAAAAACCTTATAATTTACAATCCATTGCGTGTACTCTTATTTACATCTGAATTTTTTTTTCTCTGTACTAGAGCAGGACCATAATTGCTCTTGCACTTCTTTACTATGCATAGTTTAAATTTTCTAATGTGTTGTATCATCATTGGCAAGGGGAAAATTTTGCTTAGTTCTTCAATTATTTTCTGTTATGATCAGATTGGCACGTTCATTGGATACAATCTTTATTGGTTTGAGTCATTTGTTTGCTGTGTTTTTGCAAAACACTACACAACATAATAATAACATAATAAAATTTGTTTGTATAATATTCCGTAACAACGTACGAGCAGTCAGCTAGTAAAGAGAAAAAAAACGGAGAAATGGGGCAGGGTAACGCTAATTTCCTCCCTCCTCCGACTTCCAGTCCATCCAACATGCTTGATCCTCACTTCTTTTTCCTCTAAATCACAATACAGCTCTAAAATTTCAAAGGTCTACAACAATTAACCGAACACATTTGCTAATAATTAATCTGATTAGGCTAGTAGGAACTTATCATATCCTCTTTTGTACTGCAACGGATGTCAATTATTCAGTTTTGAGGGGAAGTTGGACCTCAACTATTTTTCTCATAACAATCTGTAATTTTGTACATGATTCATTTCGTTTTTAAATTGTCTATCAAAGGGAGAAGAATAACAAGTGCAGTGACAGTCTCTTGGAAGTTCTAACAGCAGAGAAAAAGGAGGGAGCAGGAGGCCAGCTGATCCTAGACATTGGTTCCTTATTGGATGGCCAGATCAACTACTACTGCCAAAGTTGCAGTCGCCATAGCCACTGCACCCTGATCTGCGTCCGTCTGGCGATGGGTTGAGAGCTTCGTTTTTGAGATCGCTGTCATTGGGGATTCCTGTGTAAGCAACTTCCAGTTGAATGGCGACATATATGCTCAGCACGGCTACTTCCGCCTACGAGTTTGTGTGAACAATGGGAAGTGGATCATCGGTTCGTCAGTGGTGAAAAAACACCGGATGTTACCTTGTGAGATCATATGCTTTCTACTACTCAGACTGGACTGCTCATTTGAGCTCCGGACATCGCGACGATATAATTTTATTATTATTATTTTAAATTTAATTATACTAAAAAAGTTATCAGAAGTTACAATATATTTTTACTGAAAAAGCTATCAAAAGTTATAATGTATTTTTAGTTATTATAATAAAAAAATAAACCTAAGCTTTTAAATCTAAATAAGCACCACAGTCGATGGCAGGGGAGCTATTCAGCATAGCAACTGCGTACTTGTGTTGGACTATTTTTTTTATGAAAGATGGACTGGACTTTAGCAAATCAGAAGCTTATCGCAACTAGTGGTTTGGTGTTGTAATGGGCCTTAATTCTGTCCCACGTGCGGCTTTATCGTTGTTTCAATTCATTATCACTGGTATCCCGATCTTTCATCTTTGCATTTCGACTTTTAGATTGACTGCGTGCCTAGTAATGAGATCTACTAGAACTATAGTGTAACTTTTGAGTTCGCGAAGATTGAAGGCAGAGATTACATCTCAACAGCTTTCTCACTGAACATGTGAAGCATGATGGCAGAAATGGTAGTTCTAGGTTTTTTTAGGCTATAGTTTAACTTTTGACTTTATAGTTTTTGAATTTTGATTATTCACAAGAGATAATACAGAGAGGGAAAAGGTCGCATATGATTTTTACCGGTACAGTTGAATTCGGTACAGTATGTACTATAATATATCTATAGACCCCGCCTAGAAGTGGCTTTTTCACTCATTTCGCTTCTATCTCGCTCCGGAAATAAGAACAGAAATAAGATAGAGGTTACAGGCGCACCATATATCCCACTCCTCTCATGTCTGTCTCACACACGTATCTCTCATTTACTTTTTCATTGCTCACGCCATCCTTCTAAAAGCCATTTCTTCTAACCACTACTATTTATTTTTAGCCAAAAGTCATCAGCACAATCAAAAGGCATAGAACGTAGCCAATATTAACACGCTATATTTACTAACTCAAGGAAGACTTGATGAGTCCAAGGGAGAGTGCTGATCAACTGGGCTTATGCTTATGGCTTTTTTCACTGTTTGAGGCTTATTTCATACTATAACTGTAGGTAGCTTTTTTGGTGTAATTAAATTTTAAAAAATCTAAAATAGAAAATATGTTATCTTATCATAGACAATGCAAAGGAATACAAAAAAACAAAAAAGCCTAAAAATATAAAATCCAGAAAAAGATAAAATTAAAAAACTAAGAGTTTAAATCCAAAAGCCAAAAAGCCAAGGCCAGACGAGCGGGACTCAAGGAAGACTTACTGAGTCAAGGAAGACTTGATGAGTCCAACAAACATCGGTACACTTCCTTCAGGCCCCGTTTGGCACAGCTCAGCTTCACTAGTGAAGCTGTTTTTTTGTTTCAGCTTCACGAGCAGCTTCACCGGTGAAGCTAAAGCTGTTTTGGAAAACTATTTGGCAAAACAGCTTCACCAACAGCTTCATGCATGGCTGAGAGAGAGCAATTATCCAAGATGCCCCTGTCTACCTGACTTGTTCTAACATTTTGAGTTGTATGTTTGTATATGGTCATATGAATTAAAAAATAATATATTTGAATGAGTATGAATTAAAAAATTAAAATAATAAAATAATAAAAAATTAAAATCAGTGTGAACGGTAGAGAAGTGCGAACGGGAGGAGAGGAAACAGGCGTGGGGACCCAGTGGCAAAGTGCTGTAATTTCTGTCAACTACAAGGGCAGTGGGTTCCTAGAACCGCGAGCCTGAGGGAGAGAGCTGTGAAAAGCTACTATTTTCAGCTTCACCCCACCCCATTCTCTTGTGAGAGCATGATTTAAGGAGCTTCATCCATGAAGCTATTTGCAAAATGGGTGTTTGGCAAAAAACAGCTCACAACAGCTCATGAAGCTGTTGGTGAAGCTGTACCAAACAGAGCCTTAATCAAGAGAGAAACGGGAAACTTTCGATGCTTTTGTAATTTTCCCCGGCTCCCAGTAACCACTCCCTGCGGTTGACATGAGAATTTCTGCTGCGAAAGATCTTAGACGAACTTCGCACGCTCGGTCTGAGGCCGGCCGGAATAGGGCTGTAAACGAGCCGAGCTCGAGCGAGCTTGACCTAGCAAGCTCGAGCTCGGTAGAAACTCGAGCCGAGCTCGAGCGAGCCTAAGATCGACATCGAACTTTAAGCTGGGCTCGAGCTCGGCTTGGACCAAACTCAAGCTCGCTCGAGCTCGGGCTCGTGTAGTACAAAACTCGAGAGGGACTGAGGGAGTACCTGCGGGCTGCGGCGGCCGGATCCGGGTCGAGGAGGGGCGGCACCGGCAGGGGAGAGGAGGGGCGCCGGGGGGGGGGGGAGGAGAGGCGGCGGCGGCGGGGGAGAGGAGGGGGCCGGGGGGACGAGAGGCGGCGGCGGGGGGAGAGGAGGGGCGCCGGTGGGGAGGAGAGGCGGCGGCGGCGGGGGAGAGGTGGGGCGCCGGGGGGACGAGAGGCGGCGGCGGGGGCCGGGGGGCGAGGAGGGGGACGGGGGGCGACGGCGGGGAATAGGAAGGGGACGGGAGGGGAGGAGGGGCAGCGGGGGGGGGGGGGGGGAGGGGTGAGGAGGGGGACGGGGGGTGGCGGAGGAGAGGAAGGGGATGGGGCGGCGGCGGGGGGTGAAGGGGGGGGGGGGCGGCGTGGGGGGCGAGGAGGGGGACGGGGGCGGCGGGGCAACGAGGGGGACGGGGGGAGGGGGGACGAGGGTGGGGGCGGCCGGCGGTGGGGGAGGAGGGGCGCCGGGGGGGGGGGGACGAGGGGGACGGGGTGGGGGGCGGCCGGCGGGGGGGCGAGGAGGGGCGGGGGGCGGCGAGGAGGGGTGGGGGCCAGGAGGGGCGACGACGAGGGCAACTGGCCAACCGGGCAGCGGAGGCGGGTAGGGGAGAGGAGGGAGGGGGCCTGGCGCCCTGGCGTGGCCCACGCCTGGCTGGCCGCCTGCACCTGGGAATCTGGGATGGAGTGGGGGATTTTGAGAGGAGAGGCGGGAGGGGGTGTGGCCGTGTGGGGGAATTAGGGAGGGTAAAAAAATCTTAAGCTCGCAAGCTTTAACGAGCTGGGGGGGACGAGGGGGACGGGGTGGGGGGCGGCCGGCGCGGGGGGGGGGGGGGGGGGGGGCGAGGAGGGGTGGGGGGCTAGGAGGGGCGACGACGAGGGCAACCGGCCAACCGGGCAGCGGAGGCGGGTAGGGGAGAGGAGGGAGGGGGCCTGGCGCCCTGGCGTGGCCCGCGCCTGGCTGGCCGCCTGCGCCTGGGAATTTGGGATGGAGTGGGGGATTTTGAGAGGAGAGGCGGGAGGGGGTGTGGCCGTGTGGGGGAATTGGGGAGGGTAAAAAAATCTTAAGCTCGCGAGCTATTCGAGCCCGGCTCGTTAAAGCTCGCGAGCTTAAGATGAAGTTCGAATTCGGTTCGTTTGGAGCTCGAGCCAAGCTCGAGCAGCTCGCGAGCCTCGAGTTTTTTTTACAGCCCTAGGCCGGAAGGGAAGATGCTGATCTTGGGCAAGTAGCTAGCTCTTTTGATCTTCGAAAAAGAAAAAAAGAAAACTGACAGATGAGATTAATTTAGCTGTCTAGCAGATCATCATCTGTGCACAGTATTTTCTTCCAACAGTTTGGTGATAAGGCTCAGGAAAAAAGTAAGAAGACCTATCAAGTCTTCTTATAATACTCATTAGCTGGCACAAACTTGTCTGCTCTAGTAGTAGAATTAAAAAGACCTAAGACTGTCGTATTCACACGACCCATGCGACTGTAGTATAAACTGCAGGAACACACAAAATGTGCACCGTGGACTCGCTTCTGTGCTTAGTCAACAGAGATAATTAAGAGCTAATCAGTGTGTAGCAGGCCCTCAAAAAGAAATTAAGATGTAGCAGTGAAAGAACGTTTCGTTCTTGTGTGTATATAGACGCACACACACTGACGGCCACTTCAATGCGAGGAGTACAAGGCTACTAGCTGTCCCCTTTGGAAGAAGACACGCACATCTGAGCTAAGACCCTGCAAAAATTTTCTTAGCTGGTCACCGTACGTACAATGGCATCCACTCCGGCGACCATGGCGCCGCCGCCGCTCAAGTACCAGCCCTGCACTGGCGGGCTGGTATCGGTGGAGGCGCTGCGCATCATCGTGGAGGCCAAGGCGTGCTTCGTGGCGCTGGCGCTGGCGCTAGCCTACTTCCTGACGGCGTCGCAGCACCGGCTGTGGAGCTCCAGCCACCTCATCAAGGGCTTCCTCTTCGCCGTTACGCAGCCCGTCACCCGCTTCCTCGTCGGCATGTTCACCATGCTGCTCTCCATGCCCTTCCGCAACGACCTCTACCTCCTCTGGGGCATCCTCCTCCTCGCTGGCTACGAGGGCGTATACAACATCTCCGGCTACGGCGTCTCCGCCCGCCGCTCCGACCTCGCCATCCACGAGTTCGCGCGTGGCTACAACATTGTGCTGCTTGGGTTGTATGTCCGCTACTACTCGCACGCCTCGCAGTTCAGGTACCCGCTCTGGGCGCTCTGGGCGCTCATGGTCGCCAAGTTCCTGGAGCGGATCGTCCGGTTCAAGATTGCCAACGGCAGGTACGGCGACGGCAACACCAACCTCGTCGCCGACTACATGAAGCACGAGTACGAGCCGAGCACAGACACTGCAACCGAAGAACAAGGTTTCCCCATGGGAGACTACAACTACCTCATCGTTGGCGACTCCAAGGCGGAATCCCGAAGGATCAAGGGTACCTACGAGGAGAAGTTTATGCCGGCGAGCGACACGGTCACCGTCGCCAAGGTCTGGAGGTGCCAAGGGGCGCTCCTGACATCGACGAATGGCACCAACAAGCTGAAGGATGTCTGCCTGTCCTTCGCGCTGTGCAAGCTGCTGAGGCGGAAGTTCACCGGCGTTGCAGCAGCCGAAAGCGAGAGGGACAAGGCTCGGAATCTCGTCTTTGACGGCCTACTCGCTTCCGGCTGGGAACGGACGTTCCGGGTGGTGAGGGCGGAGCTTGGCTTTGCGCGAGACTTGATGTACACCAAGTACCCCATCTTGTTCAGCTGCGGCTTCCCGGTCGTCAGCGGCCTGCTTTTCGCCGTGACGCTCGGCGTGTCGGTCTGGATCTTGGTCTCGGCGATCCGGCACTACCGGGTTCCCCACGGGAGCACGCTCCACTTGGTCCACGGCAAGAATGTGGATTTGCTCATCACTTTTGTTATTGTGGGAATGGTTACGGTCATGGAGATCTGCGAGTTCTTCATGCACCTCTTCTCCGATTGGACCAAGGTAATTCCTTTCTCTGTAGTTAACTAGCAGTATCTTAAATAATTTGGCTGTCGGTCTGTCACGCGATCCTTTGGATTATATATAAGATAGTCTAGCTAATGTTGAGAATAGTCCCACTTTAATTATGAAAAAAAAGCAAAACTTATAAATATAAGAAAGACTTTAACTATTAAACTAGTCTTTTAGAGAATGTCTAGTACCACTTATAAAACTGTTGTTTTAGGGCTTACATATGACAGTCTATGAGTTTAATTGTGTTTAACCCGTTTGGACCTGAGACTCGAGAAGTAAATTTGGTTGAACCTAGTCATACAGCCAGGGTCCGATTTAGCAATTGGTATAAGAGTCCTGGTGCCTAATATTTTCTTGGACTTTATAGTTGCGAAAGTACATAGCTGATGTGTGAGGGGAAGAATGTTGGGACCTAACATCTCCTTGGACTTCATGATTGCGGCTAACGTTAGGAATAATCCCATATCGGTTGTGAAAAGAAAAAACACAACTTATAAGTGTGAATAAGAACTCAACTATTGGATTAGTTTTTTTGACGGAGAAAACCCAATACCACTTATAAGATTGTTGCTTTAGGCTTGTATAAGGTAACATGTGGACTTAGTTGTGTTCAGCCCGTTTAGACTTGGGCCTGGAAAGTAAACCCGGTTGAACCTAAGCATGAAGCCAAGATCCGATTTAGTAATTGGTATCAAAACCCAGGCGCCTAAGATCTCTTTGAACTTCATAGTTGCGGAAGTATACATCCGATGTGTGAGGGGGAGAATGTTAGGACCTAATATCTCCTTAGACTTCA
The DNA here is from genome assembly GCA_017311315.1 of Dendrocalamus latiflorus. Taxonomy (NCBI): domain Eukaryota; kingdom Viridiplantae; phylum Streptophyta; class Magnoliopsida; order Poales; family Poaceae; genus Dendrocalamus; species Dendrocalamus latiflorus. The sequence goes on from CM029621.1 coordinate 8,633,000, forward strand.
TAGATACGGAAGTACATAGCCGATGCGTGAAGGGAAGAGCATTGGGAATAGTCCCACATCGGTTATGGAAAGAAAATAAGAACAACTTATAAGTGTGAAGAAAATTTCACCTATTTGACTAATCTTTTGAGGGAAAAGGTCTAATATCACTTATAAGACTGTTACTTTAGAGTTTGCATGTGGCAGCTTATAATTTTAGTTATATTTAACCAGGCCCGTATCTGAGAATTTTAGGCCCTAGTGCAAAATACAAAATGGGGCCTATTTTAGACAAATACAGATACCAAAGTGTATTTGAATTTTACATTATAACAGACTTGTTTTTTTTGCAATATTAAGAACTACAATAGAAATTCATGCTAAAGAAGTAATGGGTGAATCTTACCGAAATCTTCTTAGCTTCTAGTAAAAAGCATCATTCTTCTGGTATTCTTCGAAATAAAATCTTCAATTATGTTTTCATGACCAGACTCATATTTTCTAATTCTAGAACTAGAAGACATTAGAAGTAAATAGACCTCCCTGTTGGCCTAAAACTAAAGATTAAATACTAATTAGGTTTAGTGCAAGTGCAAAACAAATTTCCTATTGAATGTCCACATACCTGGCTACCTACAACTGCAAGAATACAGTTATGCAGACGTCCTCTGTCCTGCCTCCTGGCTCCTGCGTCTGCGTGCAGCACTGCACTGCAAGTCTGCAACCTGCTGAATGGAATTGCTATTTGCTATTGCTAAATGAGTAAATGGCTGCTGATGAGTGATGGCTTGGCTCCTGAGACAATGGCGGATGCGGATGCTCGGCCGGCGAAGTCGAAGTGTCGACTGTCGATTCGACTTCCGACTTCGTCGCTCTACACGTGAGGTCGTGAGGAGTCAGATGGGGGCCCAAAAATTTTGGGGGCCTAGCGTGATCGGTCCACTTGCGCTGGGCCTTATACGGGCCTGTATTTAACCTGTTTAGATCTAGAACCCGAAAAGTAAACCTAGTTAAACTTAGGCATGCAACCAGATCTAGCGCCTACCATAGTATACTTGTCTTGGTGATAAGTTTAGAGCTATCTGATTGTTTAGTAGGAAGACAAGTGGACATATTTTTGTTAGAGTTGGCCAACATCTCATTTTTCAAGAAAAGGCCCAACATCTCGTACTATGATCAAGATCTCAAGTAAAACTCATTAATGAACCCACGCTGTGGCAGTTTGGCACTCTGCAGCGAAGGTTTCTACATTGATGAGCTACAGTGTGTATGCCAACTGTATACACATTTCATGTTGTTGTTGCTGTTTTTTTTTTAAAGATACATTTTCATGTTGATTATTTTTGTAAAGAAAGCCTAATTGATTTTTAATTAATGAAAGTTTGTTCCCCTGTTTCCCTCAAGTACAAAGTTTGCTAAAAACCTGTGCACCTTCATCAACAATTTCCTATAAATTTTCTGTCCCCCGTCTCCCTGCTGAAAAACTGATCAACATTTTCCTATAAATTAGATCACAGTTCAAGTGCCGTGACAGAATACTAACAATGCCGATCGATGCTAGTTCACTGATCATTGACTCGTAGCAGTTCATTGGGCCTCACATGTGACGACAGGCCACAGCATGCAGAACTAGTGCTCATCTGAGCAGTCCTTAGGGTGAAGATTCCAGCATGTTGTTTAGCTGCTAGAGTCACGCATTTTCACCAATGGAATTCTGTGTTGCAGGTTATGGTCATCTCTGAATATGTCCGGAAACCGTATCTGCATTGCTGTTTCCTTAAAGGCATTATGCAGTTCGTGTGTTGCGGCAAGATCGCGGAGCCTATTGGCAGCTCACTGGGGCAGTTCGACCTTCTCAAAGGAGCACAGAAATGCTGCATCCCGGAGTGCATCGTGAAGCTGTTTCACAACGTAAGATCATTCGTCCTATTGACCAATGACGAGGAATACCGTATCAACAAAGGCAAGACTCTCCGCCCGGTTCCTGATGAAGTCATGAAGATGATACGCGACACACTCGTGAATAACAAGGAACGGTTAACTCAGAGTCAGTGCCTACTGAGAATAAGCGAGCTGCAGAAGGTCACGAAATTTTCGGAATATTGCAACCTCCGGACGGCGATCGAGACCATCATGGTGTGGCACGTCGCGACGTGCAATCTGGAGGCGACATGCCCGGCGAGAAAACCAGACGAAAACTACGAGGTCGCCACCAAGCTGTCGAAGTACTGCGCCTACCTGGTGTTCTACAAGCCGAAGCTGCTCCCGATCGGCAACAACTCGGTGCGGTACATCTGCAAGACGTTGGTCGAGGAAGCCACTTCGACCGTCGGAGGTGGCGACGAAGCGAGCAGCATGATCAAGAAAGGAAAGACGCTCGCGCAGTTGCTAAAGCCGAGGGATGCACTGTGGAAGGAGCTCGCGGAGTTCTGGTCGGAGCTGGTGATATCGCTCGCGCCGTCCGGGAGCGTAAGCGCCCACGAGAAGGGGCTCGGCAAGGGGGGCGAGTTCATCACGCACCTCTGGGCGCTGCTGTACCACGCAGGGATCGATGACAGGTTCTCGTGGTCGGGAGCTGGTGGCATTGGCAACGCCGATGGTCGAAATGGTACAGACCATCATTTGAGCCAGAATGGCATGGATACCGCAATTCCACACGCGGCTTGTCAGGTGTGACTGAGTTCTGGAAGGCATCGTGACCGGTATGTGCTACGTGTTTCACTGTTTCTTAGAGCAACTCCAGCAGTAGACCTCAAAACAGGGCCCCTATTTTTCATTTGAGGGCTCTTCCTACTTTTGAGGGCCCTATTTTTTTGCATCTACTCCAACAGCACCCCTCAAATCTAAGCCCTCAAATTCATCCCACAACACACTGACACATGGGACCCACTCCTAAATCCGGTCGGAGGCGTCGGGCGGAGGCGACGGCGTCGGGCGGAGGCGACGGAGTCGGGCGGAGACGTCGGGCAGAGGCGTCGGGCGACGGCGACGACGACGGGCAAGGCGACGGCGTCGGGCGGAGGCGTCGGATTTTGGGGGGCGGAGGCGACGGGGAGCGGAGGCGGCGGAGAGTGGAGGCGACGGGCGAGGCGGGGGGCGAGCGGGCGGCAGAGGCGACGGGCCAGGCGGGGGGCGAGCGGGCGGGGGATTCGGCGGGGGGCGAGCGGGCGGGGGATTCGGCGGGGGAATCGACAGGGGGCGGGGAAATTTTGGGGGGGGGGAGGCGGGGAATTTTGGGGTGGAGGCGGGGGAAGTTTCACGAGCGGGAAAAAAACAGGAAAATGAGGGGTGGAGGGGGAGCCCCTAGGAATGAGGGGTGGGAGGGTGATTTGAGGGGCTCCTCAAATTTGAGGGCTCTAGTAGGGGTCCTGCTGGACCTCTATTTTTACCTCAAGCCCTCAAATATGAGGTTTGAGGGCTCAAGAAGGGGTCCTGCTGGAGTTGCTCTTAGATGAACTGGTACGTAGTATGTATTAACTGTCAAGTGTACGCCCTATGTTAAGGTGAAAGTGTGTGCTTGTGTTAGGAACTAGCTAGTACTCGTACTAGCCCGAAGTCCATCCGCAAGCTGTGAAAAAGCTGTCTAGTCCGTATCCATTTGAAAACTGTTCACGGTTTTACACTTTTTATTTTAAATTTTGTCTGAAAATCTGTTTTTACAAAAATACCCTTATCGTTGAGCTCAGAAAACGTGTTAGACAAATAGCACATATCACTACCGAGCTTATCAGCGACGTTGCCTGAGGATGCGCCCTTGGTCGGTAAGGCGTGCCAGCACCGACCGCCGCCGGCACCGCGCGGCGCAGCGGCAGGCCGCCCTGCTGCACGCCACGTACACGACAAGCAGCGTGTCGCGTCCGGATGTGTTCTCAAAGAAGCCCAGTGGAAGCAGTGATGGGCCGTGCCGTGGGTCTAAGCCCATAACAGGCGATGGTGGCAGGCGGGCGGCGGCCTGGTCTTCGGTTGAGTACGCACGCAAGGTGGGCACTTGGGTCTCCGCCAGGCTAATACAATACGTCAGTGCCTACGATTCTACGATATTATGTTTCAGAAAATAAGGGGGAAAACCGACCTTTTCTTGGCATAGAGCAAACATCATCCTTGCTCTCTCCGTTCCTGACAGCGATATAATCAGTGACTTATTCCTGAAGGAAACATTCACAAGTCGGGGTCAGCATACCGTGGCAACCACGAAGATATAAACGACAGCGCCGCTCTTTCCTTTCAGATGAAGCATCAGGCTCGTTTTATGTCACGGCTATCGTGCTAACTTGTTCATATCATTTTGCGGAGCAGCTCCCAAGGATGGAAGGTCCTGACCAGGTGGTGAAATTCTCCGCTTGATTCTGCTGTTCTCTAATAAAAAATTCTTCCGTGCCATCCATTCAACGCATCGATTGGTTCATAGAGAAAGCATCATTTTCTTTCAGGCTTAGAACATAGATTTGGATCAGCTAACTTCATCCTTTCTGAATTCTGAACTGTCTAGATTTTCTGATATTGTTCTTTCTTGCACGCAGAGTAATCCCTGCGCCATCTGCCTCGGTGGCATGGGCGGCGGCGGGCAGGCCATCTTCACGGCCGAGTGCTCCCACACGTTCCACTTCCACTGCATCTCCGCCAGCGTCGCGCACGGCCACCTCGTCTGCCCACTCTGCAATGCGCAGTGGCGAGAGCTGCCATTCGTGCGACCGACACAGCCGTCGTCCGTGCCGCCCACGCTACCCACGCAGCCACTACCACGGCACCAGCCCGTGCATGCCGTGCAGCCACCGCAGCCTAGGCATCAGGCCGTGCCGGTCGTGCAGACACCTGTCCATCCCGTGGAACCGGACGTCTTCAACGACGACGAGCAGGTGGAGCCGGCCTCTGGTCCACCTGATAGCCGGCGACCTGCAGGTGCAGCATCCAACGGAGCAGTGGTCGTCAAGACACACTGCGAGTACTCGGCCATCGCGAGGGACTCGTCTCAAGACAGCTTCGCCGTGCTTTTGCACGTCAAGGCTCCCGGTATAATCGAAACTGAAGCGGCCGGCGACGCACCGCGCGCACCTCTCGACCTCGTGACGGTGCTAGATGTCAGCGGCAGCATGAACGGTAACAAGATTGCGCTGCTGAAGCAGGCCATGGGGTTCGTCATCGACAACCTCGGCCCCGACGACCGCCTCTGCGTCGTGTCCTTCTCGTCCGGGGCGCGCCGCGTAACCAGGCTCGCGCGCATGTCGGACGCCGGGAAGGCTCTGTCCATGAGCGCCGTGGAGTCCCTCACTGCTCGCGGCGGCACCAACATCGCCGAGGGACTCCGTACGGCCGCCAAGGTGCTCGACGAGCGCCGGTACAGGAACGCCGTCTCCAGCGTCATACTCCTCTCCGACGGCCAGGACAACTACACCATGCCGAGACGGGCGCACGGCAGCGAAGCAAACTACGAGGCGCTCGTTCCACCCTCCTTCGTACGCACGGGCACCGGCGATTGGTCTGCGCCGATCCACACGTTTGGCTTCGGCAATGACCACGACGCGGCCGCGATGCACGTCATTTCTGAGGCAACGGGCGGGACGTTCTCGTTTATCGAGAACGAGGCGGTGATCCAGGACGCGTTTGCGCAGTGCATCGGCGGGCTGCTCTCCGTTGTGGTCCAGGAGGCGCGCATCGCACTCGCGTGCGTGCATCCCGGAGTTCGCATCAGTTCGGTCAAGTCTGGCCGTTACGAGAGCCGCGTCGAGCAGAACGGCCGTGCTGCCTCGGTCGGAGTCGGCGAACTGTACGCGGACGAGGAGAGACGTGTCTTGCTGTTCTTGGTCGTGCCAACAGCGGAAGCAACGGACGGCGAGACTACTCTGATCAAAGTGACCTGCAGTTACCGAGACGCGGCTGCCGGCGCGGACGTCAACGTGACGGCCGACGACACGGTGGTGATGAGGCCGGAACACGTGGTGGACGCGGAACGGTCAATGGAGGTGGAGCGGGAGCGCGTCCGGGTGGAGGCCACCGAGGACATTGCGGCGGCGAGGGCGGCGGCAGAGCGGGGCGCGCACCAGGAGGCGGTGGACATACTCGAGACCCGGCAGCGAGCGGTTGCACAATCGGAAGCGGCACGGGGCGGCGACCCCATGAGCGCTGCACTGGAGGCCGAGCTTCGGGAGATGCGCAGGCGTGTGTCGAACCGGCAGAGCTACGCGCGTTCAGGGCGCGCGTACATGCTCGCCGGCATTAGCGCGCACGCTCAGCAGCGCGCCAATTCGAGGCAACTGCGGCAGTTGTCTTCGGTGGTTGGATTTGACGGTGGAGCGGCGATGAACTCAGCGGCATTAATGAGCGGGCCGGCAGTCAGGGAAGCGCCAGAAGGGATGTCGAACGAGGCGGAGGCGACGTCGTCGTACGCGACGCCGGCCATGCGCGCCATGCTGTTGCGGTCGCGGAGGGCGCGGGAGGTGTCAGCCGAGCAGCAGCAGCCCAAGGATGCAGAAGAAGTGGAAAGCTCTGAATCGAAGGAGGTAAAACAGTAGATATGTAAGTATCCTACGAGTTATCAGACCGAACGAGTTTGGACTTGAGTCTTGGGGTTTGTTTCTGCTGTCAAAATAATTGGAAGCTTGTATGCCGTTATGCTGTGCTAATTTTGTTCTGAACCAAAGGAGATAAACCGCTTTCTCTAGATGCACGAACGCATCAATGAATTGTTGTCGTGGAAGAACAAATTCGTATGTTTAATTTGATTTTATAACTTCAAATTTGCCAGAGGAGTAACTGGCACTTCAGTGAAGAGATCTTCATACGTATGTATAGATGGGACTCTATACAAAGCCCATTAATAGTCCATTATGGATCACTATCGGCCTGCTGGCCACTAGTTATTTACTGGGCCTACTCTCAAAAGAATTTATTTATTGGGCGAATTTCTTGTTTATTCGGTCACTTTCAATGGAAGTTCTGTGCCCATTTGCGGAGGGCATTGGAAGCTTGTCATAGCTAAGGTGCAGGTGTGCACCCAACCCATCAGTGTTCAAGTCCCAGACTTTGTGCTGGTGTTCTGTCCCTTAGTAGCAGGACTATACTCATCAATTCTAGCCTTAGCAGCATTCCCATCTACCACATGTCTGTGTACCTACTTCCAAAAATTTTGTTATATAAAATTGACAAAACAAGAAGAAATTTCTTTTGACAAGGAGGTAGTATTAAAAGGAAATATCATCTTGTGAAATGGGGGAAGTCTGTAGACCTAAACAAAAAGGAGGTTTGGGAATTCAAGACTTATACAAACTGAATATTAGTTTACTCTGTATACGATGGTGGAAATTAGAGAGTGAAACAGGTTTGTGGCAAGATGTTGTGAGATGTATGTATCTTGGTGATCAATGCATTTCACACATCAAGCATAAACAATCTTATTCTCCTTGTTAGGCTGATTTGCTCAAAGTAAAGGTAATCTACCTGGAAGGTAGAAGTATGAAAGTTGGGAATGAAAAGAAAACATATTTTTGCAATGATTGTTGGTGTGGTACTTCTTATCTTAAGAGGAAATTTCCTAATCTTTACTCAATATCTAATAAGCAGAATTTGACTGTCCACCAAATGGCAACCAAATGCTGGGTTATGTCTTTCAGGACATGGTTTGATATGAGGATATGCAATAGGACTTAAATACTATGAGAAATACTTTAATGACTGTTGCTTTGGGTGAAAATGAAGATAAACCAAAGTGGTTGTGGAAGAAAACAGGGGAATTTTCTGTTAAATCAGTTTACAATTTTTTAAATGCTGACATGCATGATAAGCCTTTTAAAATGCTTTGGAAGGCTAAAATTCCTCTGAAAGTTAAGATTTTCTTGTGGCTGGCTTGGCATGGGGCTATTCTTACTTAAGATGTTTTACTTGAGAGAAAATGGAAAGGTAATCCTTATTGTGCGTTCCGTTATGAGAAGGAATCTATATCTCATCTGTTTTTTGAATGCCCCACTGCGAGTTTGGTTTGGGGCGTTTTAGGTTTGGTCTTTGGGGCAAATTGCAAACCAACCTCTTTTTTCGCAATATATGAGCTGGAGTAAACAATTTGTTCCAGGAGGAAGTGGCGTACCTATACTTGGTTTGGGAGCAATTGTTTGGGCGATATGAAAACTGAGGAACAGAGCCTGTTTCGAAAAGAAATCGATTAGATCTCCTGCTGAGGTAATCTGTTATGCCTGTGTCTTTCCCAAATTTTGGGCAGGTAAGCAAAAAGAGGAAGTCAAGGAAGATGTGATACATGGCGCTGAAGTTCTTCAAACGGAGGCTCTCAGGTTGCATGAAGACAGAACTGAAGAAATGCAGAGGGAAGCTGGTGCTGGAGCGGCCAGATGAAGAAAATTAGTATATAGGACGTGACTATCGCGCACCTAGAAGATAGTTTCCCTTCCTAGCAGCATGGATCGACTGGGCCGCGTGACCGCCTCCATCCCTCTGGCCGCATAGACCGCTTGAATTTTGTTCGAGCTCGAATTAGAAGATAGTTTGCAGGCCTGTGCTGGTGGAATGGGTCAACCAGACGTGTGTTGGGATGGCTGCCAGCAAAAATCCTTGGCGAGGTGGTCGGCACGGTTGAGCAAGCCACCGCGAGCCCATGAAAAACATTGATGACACAACACACTCACGCATTCTCTTTTGTCTTATGGTGAACTTATAGGCAGAAAAGGGCAAAACAAATAATCACCACTGATCATATAAAAAATAATCATTATTGACACAGTGATGCATATTGATCCAACAAAAAAAATACAATCAATTTGCAGTTTGTCAGTTCACAAATTATCCTCAGTTGCACCCCCTAAGTTATCACATATATGTAGTACTATAATTAATAAATTACCACCCTAAGTTCAAAGAACCATGAATTTTTGTGAGCTTTAAACAATTACTATCGATTTCACTCTAAATTATCATATTCAATTTAAAAGTTGCTAGGCAAAAAATGAAAATTATCACCATTTTATGAGTTTGTAAAAAAGTTTAAAAATTACCCTTAATTGGACCTAGAGTTATCACATACAGTTTTAACAAATTACCGCTAAAAAGGTAAAAATTTACCATTATAAAATTACCATCAGCTGCACCCTAAGTTACCATATGCAAATCTAAAAAATTATCAACCTAAGTTCAAAAACAACCATTTAAAATAATCTAATAAATTACCATGGAATACTGAGTGAAGTGAAAAGCAAAGAGATAAGGTCAAAAGAGTCGAGTCCCCTTTACATGCGATGCAAGATGGTGCTTGGCTTCAATTGTGGGCCAACATGATAGTAGTACAACAAAAGCATGCTTTGCATATTCGTGTACACCCGTATGTAGGCATACTTGTACATATAGCAGCATATCACAAATGTTGCATCAATTACATTTAAGTTACCATGTGTTGCACCTAATGTTATCATAAAGTTGTACCTTTTTTTTAGATAAAGGATATAAAATCCGGCCTCTATATCCACTTGGGATATATACAGCCAAAAGTTACACGAGCTCTTAGACTCAAATTCTCAACACTGAGGAGTACACAACAGTAAGAATCAGAGCTTAAGGACTATGAAAAAGCTAGAAAGACTAAGTTTCAGAACTTCTCCTCCGTCCTTGCTTTCAACCAAGCCCCTAATCTTCTCCAACTGAGCCACCCTAACTTCGGTCTACCTTGCGTGAAGATGAACCTCCGAGGCGACGTCTCCGAAGAGGCGACGAGGGTCGCCGACGCCGCCCGCCTCACCGAGACAAGGCTTTCACCTGGAGAACAGTAAACATGAGGGTTATGGAGTGCCATGACAACCCTCCAAGAAGGAAAATGGCGCCCATAGGCGTCATAGTTGTCGAGACCAGTAGAAACACCGGCAAGGCTTTCGCCAGCACCTCCACCGCACTCACGCACTACCCACACACAAAGACAACCGCCACCAACACACCGGGATCTTGCACACCTCAAGGCCATGACATAGCCACCCTTGAACTCCACGACAAGCCGCTTCCTGCAATGACCGCCAATGAAAAAACCACTACGCAACACCTACGCGCCACCATCAAACTGATCCAGGGACAAGAGCTACGGAACAAGACAACGGCCGTCAGCGCACTAAGTCACCCACCGCCGCGCCATGCCATCCTGCTCGAGCAATGTAGCTTCAGGGATCCCAGCAGCCACACCTCCTGCCGCACCCCGGCCTCTGCCGCCGGCGCTGATCTTCCTCCTCTACCAAATCATCCGCCGCGCACCCAGCTCGAAATGCAAATCGCACAAACTCAAGACTCGACGGAGAAGAGCTCCGGCAAGCCTCCAAACCTCCTTCGTCGGAACTGACTTCGCCCTCCAGAGGCCAAAATCCCGAACCCCTCACCGAACTCCTGACACCGGCTAGCAGGTCAGGTGACGCGAGAAGGTACAACGCGGAAAGTCTCCGACGGAGACCCTCACGCTCGCTGGGGACTCGGCGTCCACGGGTGGCGCCGAGCCGCCACCGGCCTCCGCCCCATCGACGCTGCTGGCCGTCCGCCACCGGACTCTAAGTTGCCATGTACAATTTTAATAAATTATCACTCTAAGTGTTAAATAATCATCATTTTGTGAATTCGTAAAAAGTTCAAAATTTACGATTAGTTGTATTCTAAGTTACCGTTTACAGTTTTATAAATTATCACCCTAACTTAAAAAAATAACCATCAATTTTTTTATATTTGAAAAGCTTAAAAAACCATATGTAGTTTTGGCAAATTATTATCCTATGTCTGACACACGTGGTATCGCTGCAAGCTGGGTCATAAGGTATGAATTTTTCTCAGTCCACCGACACACGAGGTGTTGTGTTGCTCCGTCGAACACGCTTGCTGTCCACGCGAATAGATTGGACAGCTATGAATCGACGCGCCTAGGCAACCATAGATTTCGTGATACATAAATGGAGTTGTCATGGAGAGCAACCCAGTATAGCTCACAAGAAAGGAAAGGAAATACTATAAAGGATCTACCACTGCTGCTGCTTCTCCTCACGTAGGTAGTAGCAGAGTAGAGCAACCATGGCATTGGCATGTGAAACAACTACTATACTCAGCTAGCTAACTAATAGACACTCCATTCTATTCCCAACAATGATCGAGGACAATGTGGAGTACTTGCGTGGCATGCAAATGCACGCGTCCGTGGCAGACTGCGTGTGGTGGCGTGGTGGATTGCGCTGTTTGATCTATTGTGTAATGGTTCTGTCAAACATAGCACTCTGGATGCTTGCCGCTTTTTGTTTTTGTCGTTTTTACTGTCTTTTTTCTGCTTATTAGTCTAAAACTTAGCTGTTGAAGGGTGCCTCTCGTTCGGTCTTGTCAGCCGCTGCTTGGTGCAGCTTGGCTGGAAAGGGCGAAGCAATTGGTCAGGCAGAGCGTGGTTTTGTAGTACTTAAGGAATTTTTATGGTATATTATATTGATAGTACAAATATAGTAAGTAGAAATAAAATTTTATTGTTAATTTGTAAGGGTATTATAAAATCAAAGTATGAAGCGTAGAAAATCCAGCAGATAAAAAGGCATGTTCTTTTCACTTACAGCTTATAGTTTATGTCCACGATTTATAATTTTTAGCTCTAGAGTGAACGCTTATGTGAATACTGATAAATCGAAAAGCCGTTTCGAAAAAGCTATCTCGATAAGTCGTTTCGAAAAGATGACGAAAAAAATCATTTTATTCATTTGTTTGAAGGAAGTTATAAGGCATAAGCTAAAAAGAATGCCAAACTCGATGGTGAATGTGTCAAAACCAATATTACATGATGCTGTTGCAAACTTTGAGATAGGATAAACAGAGGGTTCGTACAATGCCACTTGCTCATGGCTCATGGGTAAAAGGAAAAACATGAAACATGAGGAACTATTCGCATTGGAAAATTAGGCTAAGCATGATTCTATCACTACTAAGTACCACTACGACCGCTAATATCCTTGCAACAACTGATCAACCTGCAATACCTCGTCCTCCACTCTCTTTACACTGACAGTACACACACACACACGTAGAGACGCCACACACATATTAGTATTCGCCTCCGCTCGAGCCGTCGCGGCAGCCACCGTCCCCGTCGACGAGCCTCCAGATGCTATCCCACAGCGCGTCGTCGTCGGCCGGGAGCGCGCAGTGGTCGGGCATCGACACCGGGCAGTAGCACTCCTTGTTCTGCAGGTTGTTCATCGTCACTTGCGCCATCATATCCTGGTGATCAGGCGCCTCCTGTGGGCTCTGCTGCTGTTGCAGCAGCTGCAGGCTCTGTAGATACTGGTGCTGCTGCTGAAGCTGGTACTGGTGGAGCAGCTGAGCCCGCACCCGCCTCGACGGCCGGGCCTTCTTGAAGTGCGTCCTCCAGTAGTTCTTGATCTCGTTGTCCGTCCTCCCCGGCAGGCACCGCGCAATCGCCGACCATCTGCACGTGTCGCGCCACGGTTGCTCGCACGGTTAGTTAGGCGCCGCGCACCAACAGAAAAGAGACAAACAGTACGGGCATATACTACAGTGCTACTCTACAATTTCCATCTACATTTACGTTTGATTGATAATGCATGTGTATATACGAGATGGTTGGTTACCTGTTGCCAATCATGGCGTGCAGCTGGAGGATGACGGTCTCCTCGTCGGGGGTGATCTTCCCCCGCTTGAGGTCCGGCCGTAGGTAGTTCACCCACCGCAGCCGGCAGCTCTTCCCGCTCCGCCGCAGGCCTGACATACAGGATTTAAATCCTTGAACAGTTCTGATGAATCTTAGCAGAGTTCACAAAATGAAACTATGTAAATTAAGGACGTTAATTACAGTTTCGATGCTCAATATGTTTGTGTGTGTACGTACCGGTGAGGTTTGCCACGGAGTTCCAGCTGCCTTCGCCATGCTGCTGTACATACTCGGTGAGCAGCCTGTCTTCCAGTGCAGTCCACGGGCCCTTCCTCCAGCCTTCCTTCAACAGCAGGCTGCTGATTGCGTCCATGCAAGTATTACTATATGCTTACTACTTAACTTTAGTTAAGCTCTGGCTAATTAATTAGCTATAGAATTGATGACTGCGGCTAGCTATGCGGCTATGTGGTTATGGGCTTTGCAGCTCTGGTTCCCAGCTTGTATGACAACTAGAATCTGCGGCCATGCTCGCCATTTATACGAGCTCGCAAGTTGCAGAGCTGATGAGGAGATCGACGTCACGTCGTTTTCGCTAGTAGCGAGTAACAATTCCACTCCCACTTGGGCTAGGCTTCTCACAAATATTATATTGTTTTGGCCCTGAAAAAAAAGCTCGTTCTACTATAATGTTGTAGGGATGCCATGTGAGCTAGTTTTGTAAGACCCATTATTTTAGGCTACAGTTAATGGCTCTTAATTCTGATTGATAATTTCTATCTATGTTTTTTGAGATAATAGTGGATAATAAATACATCAATACAAATAACGTATATGTGAACTTAGAAAGTTGCTTGAAAAATCTGCTTTGAAAAGCTTGTTTATTTTGATTTATAGAAAAGTCAAAGACAAAATCAAAGCTAAAGCCAAAGCCACCACAAAAATCAAAAGAACAGCGCTAGAAGCATCTTTACTTTTTTTTTAGTTTATTGTATTCTAAACTCCTAATCGATCAACCCATGATGGTTATCGATCGATCTGGGTGACCTTTTACGCGTGTACGTGGTACAAACTAAGCGTCGACCGTATTTAGAAATTAATGTTTTTATTTTTCAGGGCTTTGAGGCACAACTTTGATCTCTACTTTTATAACTTTATATTAAAATATATTAATAAAACTATAAAATTATGAAAGTATGTTTAACGACAAATCTAGTGATATAATTATCATATAGTCAATCTAAATAATTTTAAATCTATTGATAATCAAACTTTAGAAAGTTTGACGGTACGAGTTTTAGAAAGTCAGGTACTCACTCTGTCTAAACTTATAAATCGTATTTTTGAATGATCTTGTCCATAAATACAAGGCGTGTTTCATGTTCTACTATAAAATTAGTGTGATGCTCTTTTTATACCTCTCATAAATATGCAACTTTATTTGCTATTCATGTAAGATCGTATAGCACAATTAAATGGGGTGAATGATTGTCTCCGCTTTTGATACCTGAAAACAAATCTCAAACCAGAAGAAAAAGCTTTCTAAATTTTTGGATGCAGATTTCGACAGCCAATCGTTTGACTACTCGCTCTTGACTCTTTTGCACGTGCTCGATGAACACTTTGCTTGCTACGACCGCTCGCTTGACCTCCTTTGCACGTGTCAAAATCTCCCTCCGCTCGAAAGCTTCAGGTGCTCGAACGAGAACACGCCGAAGATAACACCGTGCTCATATCATGCAAGATCAAAATGTGTTAGCACATCGTCGTCAAGGCCACAGGAAAAATGATGCTCAAAAAATATGTCACCGACGCCGGCTAACTTTTTCGAGAATAGATCTGATCTATAATTTCTGGATCATGTTCTGTGGCTATAAAGCGCCCTCACGGCACCCCCTAAAAACCCTAGCACAAAAAAGCCTCCCAAAATCAAGGCTAAAAACCTTAGGCTCTATCTGCTTTTATATGCTAGAACGCTAAACCATGTTCAACTCAAACACGAATACGAAATCCTATCTCTTCCTCAAATCAAGAGATCCGAAACCCTTCCAAACAGAGGTTTTAACCAACTTTACATCTTCCAAGTTATGGATTCCATCCACAGCTTTTAACTCAATACGTGACGAAGCCTCTAGGATAGTACCTCCTATATCTTCATAACACACCATCACCTTCCGTGTCAAAGCCTCCGAGACCGCACTTCTTGTATTTTCTCCATACATCATCCTCACATGTTGAAGCCTTTGGGACCACACTTCTCGTATCTTCTCCACACATCATCACCTTTGATCTCTATGTGTCCAACGTGAGCCCAACCACCTCGCGTGACATCCTCGACTGCCTGGACCTCAAATTTCCCCATCCTAGTCCTGGTCCTTCTCGTCACCGACCATGACTGCCTCCATGCCAACCTACACATCAAAGATCAAAGAACGTTTTCCTGGTAGAAGTTCTCCACAACTTGACTAACATCAACACACCCACGTAAAACTCACCCTCGTCTATCCATAGACAAGAACCAAACTAACCACTAACACCAACCAGGTGATTCACAACCACAGTTTCATTCTCTCTAGAAATCACCAGCTTCATATCACTCATTACGACCGATTATAACCGCTATGCAAGACCAGTCGCTAGCTTATTGAGTACTTGAAAATAACAAGTACTCGGGAATTACTATCGCTCCACTCAAAACACTCAAGAATAACAAGTATCGCTACCGACCACAGAACTATCGAGTACCGACCCTGTACTACATCATCGACAACCACTACTAAGTACCCACCTGGTATTGTAACACTGACCATAGTTACGACGATAATTCTTGTCTTCCCTGATCACTTTTCCTTTGAGCAAGGGGCAACCCATCTTAGTGTGGCCTAGCTTACCACACTCAAAGCATCTGATTGAGCCTGAAGCACCTCCTCACTTCCTTATCCTCACGTTGTTGAGTGTTGTGTATGACCACATGGAGAAACTGTCTTATTTATTTATTTGTTTAAGAAAAACCGTAAGCTAAAAAGAACAAAGCCTTCAATTCATGGACAAATAAGAGGTCAATTAGCTGATAGCAGCCTGCTTCATTAGTAGGGCTTGAGCTTCAGCTTCAAGCTGCATTTTTAAAAAAATGGTGTAGGATCTGTTGGGGGAGGGTCTCTATGCTACCTTGGGCCCACGACCACCCTGGAATAATGCACCCGTTAAAAGGTCTACTCCAAACCAAGTCCATAAGTCAACCTCAGTGGGGTTCGCGGGATCAACCTCGGTGAAGTTCATAGGACCAACCTCAGTGAGGTACGCATAACCAACCCCGAAGGAGATTCGGAGCCAGCCCCAGGTAAGGCCCAGGGCCAACCCTAAACAGAGTTCGATGTCCACCATGAACCGACCTTGGAGTCTCAGACGTGGCAGGACCCCCGTGGGGCAAAAGACATAGATGCCCCTATGAGTTAGGCCCTAGGAGCAAACTTGTAACTTCACTCGCCCCTCTCCCCCTCTATAAATTGCCTTGCCACACGATGAATTCCTTTACCATCAAATTTCTCTACCTGATTCCACATCGATCTTTATTTTGTGACACCTAACGCTTTACCCACTTTCTCAAAAATCAAATTAATCCGGGCTTGGCTCCGATACCACTTGTTACACTCTAATACCACTTCTTATGCGCAGTGGTAGTAGCAAAGGATGATTTGTGAGATATGGCACGAGCGTGCACGCTATTAAGAATGAAGAAAATGAATCTTGTAGAGAGAACTAAAATAATGATGTTGAAGTAACCACGACAAAGATAAAAGGTTTGGCGAAGCCAACCACAAATTTTTTAAGCACAACCTCAAAAGAGTAGATTGTCGCTTTTTTACAACTCTCGAATCTTTCAGGACCCTCATATCCTTGGTCTATATAAGAATCTAGTGCTAAAGAATAACATAGCATAATCCTCTCGTGCACTTCTATCTTTGGATGAGCGGCCTTGGTTTTGTTGCTTAGTTGCTTGGGTTCTCCATGACTACCCCATGAGTTTATATAGTCACTAACCCTCTTACAAAGTGGAGTAGGAATCATACTCTAAAAGAAATAGGAATCCTTGTCCTATTATGATTCATCTAGAACTCTTTATAACACATCTTTCTAAATTCTAAAAGACTACAATATGAATCACCATACTCCATAATTATAACGCATAATGGCTTTCTAGGCATAGCTATCTATCCAGCTTAATTTGTTTTAAGTAATACAAAGAAGCAAGTGATCAAATGGTAAGTTGCTTTCTTCCTTGAAGGTTCAAGTACCTTGCACAGCTAGGTTCTGTGAAATATCATCTGCAGAAGATATCAGCACATCCACTATGTTCGTGTGCTGCTGTTGCATGCGCAAGATCACTCTATCTCCAGTAGGCATTTCCACCATGTTTGGTTTTTTACCTTGGACATACCAAAAACCAAAAGTAGAACCCAAAATAAAAAAAATAGAGCCAATATGCTATTTTCGTACATATGCATGTATGTGCATGTCCCTATCTTCTAAAAGCATGCAAACACAAGAGAGAGAAAAAGCATTTGATTCTACTTTGTTTGATTGCACACCTGGCCACGGCGTAGAGGGCAAATACTGGCCTAACTCTCGAGATCAATCGATCTGAATTCTGAACTGAACTCCATTGTGCTCGAGTCACTGAGTCAGACTCGGCGTCAACCCTAGCTATGCTTTATAAGCCTATGCTTTAGTTTGAGCATATACATAGCTAGATTAATTTGTTAATGTAATGCACATAAACAAATACACACACACACATATGTGTGTATATACACACACATATATATATGAAGCATTTTCCATATTCCTAAGAGTACATACTCTCACTTCTAATACATCACTTAAACGAATATTTTATATCTCTTTATCACTTACTTAAATACTAATTCCAAGATACTCCAATGGGACTTGATTGAATTTTTTTATCGGAGCTCTTTATTTTTGCTATATACACTTTTTCATATACAAAAGGAGTACATATACAAATTATGCTATAAAAAGTGTACTTTGATTAATTTTTTTTATGGAACTCACTTTGCAATATCTTGTAATCATTATTAGATTATATTTAAATAGATAAAGAGGTATAATAATAACATTAAATGGGTATATTAGAAGTGGGAGTACGTACTCCTAATTGTATAGAACCATTTTCCTAATACACACATACACGCACACACATGGTAGCGCTATTCAGCGCTTGCGCGCACGATACGCGCGGGTCGCTGACTGCACACACGAATTAATGATAACCAATGCGTCGGAAAGTTACTGATGTTTTTGAATGAAGTTACCATCGGTTTTGAATGAAATTATTACCAAACCTTCACAATGCCAGAAAGTTACTGATATTTCTGAATTAAGTTACCATAGGTAGTGAGTGAAGTTACTGTCGAACGCAGGAATTGATGATAACCAGTTCATGAATTGATGATAACCAGCGCGCCGGAAAGTTACTAACGTTTCTGAATGAAGTTACCATTGGTTCTGAATGAGGTTATTACCTAACATTCACAGTGTCTGAAAGTTACTGACGTTTCTGAATTAGGTTAATATCGATAGCAAGTGAAGTTACTGCTAACACTTACAATACACGGCCGGTGGTGACTTTCCTAACAACATGTCGTAACTTTTCTCACAGCGGGTAGTAACTTGACTTGCATGCATGCAGCAGGAGAGAGAAGAGAATAAATGCACTTGATTTGTGATTTTTTATGTTGTTTACAAGCTAAAAATATAATAATTCTTTCACCAGAAATCCAATCTATGATCTGTTTTGACCATTGTGTTCGAAATTACGAGCTTAGCAAAAACAAGATCCATATTGAATATGTTTTGACACTGCGAAAATAATGTCATATAAAGTTACTATCATATATGAGTGAAATTACTGTCAGTTTTATAGTGATAACTGTGAGTAACTTCATGCATTATAGATGATAACTTGATATACATTAGATAGGAACTTTATCATAATTAACAAACACTAGTAACTGAGCATGGATGGGGATAGTGAAACGGTTGGCTGATTGGATCAGTTAGAGGTGCGGCTTATTTTATATATATGGGGCACAATGGTGTCTGGGCACCAAGCCTCCTACCTTTGGATTGCTTTTAGATGCGTACAAATGCAATGATATATAATATATCAGGCAAACCCATTAACATTCATTAATCAAAAAAACATCGATTTGGAAAGAAAGTCGTTGATTTAGTATACTGAATCAATCATAGATGGAAAATGTAAAACAGGGGGCACCATGATGCCCAGGCTCTATGATTGGGATTTTCCATTGTGATTAATTCAGCATGCTAAATCAATGACTTTCTTTCTAAATCGATACCTTTTCGAATTAATGAATGTTAACAGGTTTGTTTGATATTATATATTATTGCACTTGTACACATCTAAAAGCAATCCAAAGACAGGAAGACTTGGTACCCATTTCAGCGTCCTAATATATATATATATATATATATATATATATATATATATATATATATATATATATATATATATATATATATATATATATATATATATATATATATATATATATATATATATATATATATATATATATATATATATATATATGGAAAGTCTTAATCATGGATGGAAAGTCTTAATCATGGATGAAAATTTCTAATCATGGGGCCTGGGCACCATGGTGACCCATATATATATATATATATATATATATATATATATATATATATATATATATATATATATATATATATATATATATATATATATATATATATATATATATATATATATATATATAGGAAAATTACGTAATGCACCATGGTGCCTAGGCACCAACATCCGATACACGTGTATGATTGATAATTTTTTTGAGTTTGGGTATGAAAATGTTTTATACCCTTGATATATTTATGGTAAGTTAGTTTTGAACTCAGTTCAAACTAGTTTGAACTACTTTTGAGTTCAATGCAACTACAGTGAGTATATACCATAAAAATAGTTCAAACTAATTAAACTGAAGTTGAATTTAAATTTTTTCGGAGTTTGATATCTCAAATATACTTTTTATGGGTATATGAAGATACCCACATCAAACGTTGCGAATCTCGAAGCAAATCAACGGGTATTGATATTGGTGCCTAGGCACCATGGTGCATGAAACACTCGTCCTATATAGTATGTATATATATATATATATATATATGCACGCGCATGATATGATGACGACGTGTTCATGTCTAGAATGAACGTCTAAAAAGGTTTCCATCTCCAGACGAAGGAAAAGGAGTGAAAAAGTGGCACCACTGATCGACATGTAACTGAACATCTTCTTTGCTTCTCCAGCATACCGAGCTGATGGCCAGCACAATTTTTTTTAACTAGATGTATGAAGAACATGTCAAGATCTAATAGTCCAAATGGTCTCAAGAAGAGAATTAATAGCCCCAGTGTGATAGGTAAAGTTGGGCCTTAGTAAACTAATTTCGAGATTTCCTTCCCGTTTGAGTTGATCTATCTGCTGTAAATTAAGTGCATCTTTTGATGCTAACCTTTATTCCCAATGTAGAGATTGAGAACAAGAACACAAGCATAAAACAAACTAGATCGGATCAAATCCGGCAGCGGCGTTCAAAAATCTCACGAGGAGCTTGAGAGGACCACGTCGTTTCGTCATCAGGCTCCGGATGTCACTCGGCTATACCAGTCCGAGAGTTAAAATATGTAACTGAAGCATCACCAGGAGATATTTGTCCAAGTTGATTGCAAAATCCTTGCTTAGTGTGGCTTGACAAGAGCCACATGGCCTATGATCTCTCGCCACATACAACTGGACTTGTCCTTATCTGTGCTTTGGCACTTGATTAGTTTAAACACCTACAGTGATGCCATTGTTCCATGCAATCTCATGTGCAAAAAGATGCTCTTCGCACACGTATGCAACCCTAGTATTCCAACAAAGGTAATGTTGACAAATGGCAAGCGGCCATGCATCTGCGAGGAATTGGCAATATATGCTAAATTTTTTAAATATAATTACTGATTTGTATTGTTTTTGTAGCATGAAGTTAATTAACTATTTGATAATAAAAGAGCAATAGTATGTACAATTCAACAAATTTTTTGTCATTATGATCTGGCATAACTAGAGCTAATAACTTAATATTAATTTTAACATGCACACCTAGTAAGTATAGTAACATAAAATAATTTGTGAACTAAACATGGTTTACTAGTTTACAAAACATAATAGAAGTGGTACCAATTGGTTAACAAAAATGGAAACATATACACACATTTGAACACTTGAAATTTCTGGGTATTCATATTTTTTTCTGAAATATAATAGTTAAATGCACTCTCACATAAACATAACATATCTAGGGCCTTCATATATTGTACAAATTAAGGATACTAGTTTAAATGGCTATATGCAAAGTTTAGGAATAATTTTTAACTTTCAGGAATATCATGCAGCTTAACTCTGCAAAGAAAATATTGATATTTTTAAAAGTTCATAGAATTTAATGTTCTAGAATTTTAGATCAATTAAACCTGATTAAAATAACCCAATCTAATCAACAATCTCGAATCTGACAAGTTATATCATGTCTAATATCATTTGCACATAAAGCATATTGTCCAAAATATTTTGCATATGGTTTGGCAAAGTACGTGTTTGCATGCATTAGCAAAATGCTTGACGAAGCGGATCGGATTTGCATTTGGTAATGAAAACCTTAACTTTGGTAAGCTTTCTTGTTAACCTAGTTACATAAAGGTCAACTTTAATATTTTTCAGAACTTCTTAAATTTTATATTAATTCTAGCTAGTAGGCACTTTTTGTTTTATGGAGCTTGTAGGAAAAGCTAATTCTTAAAAGACCGCTTGAAAAAGTTCTACTTTACACTACATTAGTATTTTAAAAGTATTCACTATATCAACATATATTACATAGTTCCACGCATGGAAAATCCTTAATCTCTTCAATGACCTATATATGAGTATTTAAGTTAATTAACTGGGAAAGCACCTGATGTCTTATGAAAACACATCTCCATATGCAAAAAAAAAAACATAATTCCTTTGGTGGCCTGAATTGCAACGTTTTTTTTTTGACGGTGGCCTTAATTACAAATTGTAATATATGAAAGAGCAACTTTCCTCCTAACCAAAATTAGTGACAGCAATTGCAGATGAACACGAAACCAGTCGTGTTGCATATTACCAACCTATAATACTTCGCTCCTACCAGCATCCGAACCTTTGAACGCCACAAAAGCGGCTAAGCTAGCATGCGCTCCAAAAAAAGAGATCGATCTCTTTCACTTTAATGGTACTAGTGGAGCTCAAGAACCGCTAGCTCGATTGATCCCTAATTCCCTACCTAGAATTGAATCATCAGAGAGATCTGACCCCACCACAATGCTCATATTATGCAATATATAATTCTTAAACTGCATCGTTGGACAGTTGAAGCACCAGAACTTTCCCGAACGATCGACGTACGCAGCAAAAAATCTAGATCCACCATCGTCTACGTAGACGTTAAGCACGTCATTTTTCTACAGATGTCAGATGCTTGTTATAGTAATGGTGATCATAATTGGGTTGGTAGGGTACGATTGCCTGAATAAAGAAATGCCCGAGATGGAAGCATGTACCTTCAGGCATAGCTAGCTAGGACGGTGCTCTGAAAGTCTGAATACGTAATGGAGCATTCATCTATGTAAGGATTGGAGAGTTTGGGTTTTGGAAGTGAGCCTTCCTCTTTTCTAGAAGAGGACTTGGAGATGTGCACACATGCATATGCTTTCCTACTGCTGGTGGCTAGTGATCTTCGTGGAAGAAACATCATATTGCCCACCGGAGTTGGAAGGTGCTGAAAGCCTGAAAGATGAACTAATTTGGCGTGTGGTTCGTTTTACTTGCAGCGCGCAAACCAAAAATCTGGTCGCTTTATTAGGTACGATGAAAGCCTAACACTGCTTTTTTGGAGGTTACAAAGTATCGATCGGTAATTACTATCGTTCAGATTTGTTATTGTTCTTTGTTCAGTGCAGGGGCTTACGTAGATAGGTATGAGAAGGGGAGATTTGTGCAGATTCATGATGCACGTACGTACGCAAACTGTGGAGGTCTACACTGTAGGTAACTAGGTTTCAGCTTGCTGCGTACTACTAGCAGTTCAAGCTCCATACGTAATACAGAACTAGACCGTCTTGATGGGCCTAATAAGCATTACTGGTTACAAGTAGGCTGTATGTCCAATTGAGCAGATGCTCGGGGCCATAGTATAGTAAGAAAGAAAGAAACGGGCCTCGGCCAGCGCCGTCTGCCGCGCCAAACTTACGTTTGCCGCGATCGATGGAAACCCATTTCGCCGAGGGAAGGAAGGGGCATTTGGTCCGCACGGCCGGACCCAGCGTTTTTACCCCGGCTAGCCCGCAAATGCCTGCTCGGCTGCTCTTCTATCTGAAAATCCTGCTCTTCTTTTCATTTTTGAATGGAAATGGAAACTCCATTGAACCGAGGCTCAGTGGAATCGCCAGTCACAAGATATAATTACACAACTAGGAATTGGATCAGGTCACAGCATAACATCTACTGGTTCTAGACTACTGTCAAACTTGGTTGATTCATGAGCTACGTGATTTCAGGCTCGGAGACAAGTGATAACCCTGAATTCTAAGAAATTACAAAGTCTAACTATAATCGCTGCTCTTTTAAAAAAACTTTAGGCCCTGATCAACTCGGTTTCGGCTTCTGGCTTATTTTTCACTATTCATAAGTTTCGTCTTTTTCTGAACTTTTAGCTTTTTGTTGAGCTTTTTTGCCGATTCTTTTTTTCCCGTATTTGTTTGTATTATACATAATGGGCTAACATATTTTTTTATTTTAAAATTTTTTAAAATTTAATTATGCTAAATAAGTCTCTGTCAGTTACAGTGCTTTTTTCAGCCAGCTACAATGTTTTCAGCCATAAGCCACGAGCTTTTCAGCCGAACCGATCACCACCTAAATCGCTTCAGCGCGCATGCGTGAGCCATGAGTCATGACGCGTACATATTCCCCTTGTAAGTGCTGAATTATTCCTGCTTGGGTTCGCCGCATCTCTCGCACACGCTACCCTTGAGCATATGGGGAACAGAGGCTTGGGTTCGCAGCATCTCTCGCACACGCTACCCTTGAACATATGGGGAACAGAGACAGTGAAGGCTAGTGATAAAAATGTATCAATACGGATCGAATAGTGTTTAAATTATATTTATATCTATATTTTTTCTTAGATTTAAATATATATCGAATAAACGTTGGATATGAATATGGACTGGACAAATATCGGATACCAATTCAAATCGTATATCTACTCAATTCAGTCGAATACAGATATCCCTATAACTTATGTAGTATGAAGACATTAATGATATTTTATCCTCGTACAATTACACTTAATCATTCTAATTCATTTATTTCACCTAAAGAAACACGAATTCACGTTCAATTAAATAAAACTTGTCCAACTAATTAGTCATTTTGTAATAAAATATACATATTGTTTCGTGAATACGAATGAGGATACGGATAGTCCGGATAAATTAATATTTCGGATGGTAAAAAGTTATACCATATTAGCATCCATAGTTTTTATGTGAATTTAAATACGAATACAAATAGGATAGAAATTATTAATAGAGTGAAAAATCTATACCATATTCATATTATATCAAATATGATATACTTTATATCTACTTTTTAGCCTAGTGAAGACACACATGCCATGCGCGCAGTAGCGTTTCGGCCAGCATCCTCGTACGCGAAGGGCCCTTGGCACCTTTGCAGCCACAAGAAGCCGCCATACATGCACAGAATGCCACGCTTTCCCGGAACAAACTTCTCCGTTCGCTCTCCATGACTTGTCCCACTGACTAGGGGATGCTCGGACACGAATGGCCGTGTAACTTTCCCAGTCTGAAGAATCCACCAAACTTTTTTTCCCCCAATCCTGGTGGGAAGAGAGAATATAAACGACGCTTCGAAGGCAAAAAGGAGGGATCCACCTGTTGCTGCTTCGAGCATCAGCCGCGCATTATACCGGAAAATGTATGATTGACCATATATTCCCGGAATTTTTTCGTGATCGAGATGAACATGGAATAAACCCAGCTTGGAACGGCAGAATCTGTACCTCGATTGAATTTCTCCGTGGCCGTATGTAACATTATGTGATACTAGTACCCATGTTTTAGCATGGCATTGGATGCTGCATGCAGTTGTTGGAAATCACCATCAGCATTCCACACGGATATCCTTTGAAGGAATATTCCACATGGACATTTTACTACATGCATACGTTTATTTCACAAATGAAAACCCATCTTGGCTGTAGGCCTGTAGCTAGCTAGAGAATCTAGTATGGTACATCTCCTATGCCGAGATTGTCGCCGTCACATGTTAGTTACCCTTGCTAATAATCCAGCATAGCTCTTATCAAAAAAAAAAATCCAGCATAGCTACCAGCCTACCCAGTCCAATGTTTTATCGGAAGACTGTGAGGGACCATAAGTTCAGACTGTGAGGGATCATATGTTCAGAATAGCGTGTGATAAAATATTATTAAGTTTATAGGGTTGGAATTTAAATTTTATAAAGTTTGTATTTTTTCAGAGGTTTTTATCAGGGAAACCGATCAGACCGTTGGGGCTTTGCCGGTCAAATCGCCGTGTGGTTTGATAGCTGAGGCGTTGCTGGTCAGACCGCCAAGTGGTATGATCGGAGTTTTAATGATGGTTGCATTTTTCCAGAAGAGATTTTTGCGTTGGGCTTGATCAGGGTTCGGAAAATCGGCGGTTACCGGTCGGTAACCGGAAATCCCGCCCAGCTCCGGTAGCGGTAAAACCGGCCGGATTTTATCAAATGGAAATTTGAATTTGTATGCCATGTATGGTTGGTTCTTTGAGTATTTTGAAGGGTTGGGCAGAATTTAAAGCGCATGCATGCAGAACACTAAGAGTTTAGCAGGTTTTTCGGTTTTTAAAGCGCATGCAAAGTAGCAATACGAGATACTAAGAGGTACATGCAGAATTTAAAGCGCATGCATGCAGAACACTAAGAGGTATGCGGTAAACTAGGTACATGCATAATTTAAAGTGCATACATGCAGAAAACTAAGAGTTTAACAGGTTTTCTGGTTTTTAAAGCGCATGCAAAGTAGCAATACGGGATATTAAGAGGTACATACAGAATTTAAAGTGCATGCATGCAGAACACTAAGAGGCATGCGGTAAACTAGGTACATGAAGAATTTAAAGCGCATGCATGCAGAACACTAAGAGTTTAGCAGGTTTTCCGGTTTTTAAAGCGCATGCAAAATAGCAATACGGGATACTAAGAGGTACATGCAGAATTTAAAGCGCATGCATGCAGTTTTTAAAGCGCATGCATGCAGGTTTTCCGGTTTTTAGCGGTTTCTCCGGTTTTTTTGGGCGGTAACCGTCCGGTTTTTCCGGTTACCGGTTTTAAATTCAAATTTCAAAACTTGAAATTTGACCGAGTTTTTCCGGTTACCGGCTAGGAACCGGTACCGGCCCCCCGCCGGGATTTAGGCCGGTACCGGTTTTCCGAACCCTGGGCTTGATCGGTCTAGACAGCCCCTGGTTGGCGGTCAGACTAGTCATGTGGATTCTCTCTCGGATTTTGGGAATTAGGTCTTGGGTTGAATTGAATTATATTTGGTTATTATATTTATGTTACATAAAACATATTTTGGCTAACGTAAATCAAGTTATGAAGAACTTATACCCAAAAGCGATTTTCTTTGTCTTTGAATGTGTAGAAAAGTTTGGAGTCAAACATAGTCAACAGTGAGAATCGGGGCTACGCTCGTGGAGAAGCCAAGGCCTAGAAAGATCAAGAATACCGGGTGAGATGGTTAAGCTCGAGCATGCCACAACAAAAGCGAAAATATATTGAAGGGAAGGTTCGAGTAATGGGTTGCACTAAATGGCTTGGTCAGTCCAAATGAGGCATGGTCCGATGGAACTAGAACGGGAGAGAGTTGCCGATGCGTAACAAGCCATCGATGAACCTACCCGTGGAGAGCATGGTGATTGCTTGCAAGCTACGGAAGTGACTAGGTCATTGAAGCATATTTTGGTAAGGATGCCAAATACCGAAAATCATGTGGATCAAAATCATAATGCTTGAGCAGTGCTTGGGAGAGCGGTTTAGGTCAAGGAAATGCCGAGCGATCAAGTGGATCAAAGTTTCGTGACTTAGCGGATCCAGGCTCATGTGTTTTAAAAATTATGCATGAGTTAAATGTGTGAGTAAAACACATGTTGTATGGTATTAACGGTTTTTTTCTAAATATGCTAGTGGATAGTATCTATTATGTTATATATATATATATATATATATATATATATATATATATATAGGCTAGTTACATCATCTATTTAACGAGTTAGGATGAAAGCTAGCTAGCTAACCATCAAACCATCGTGTGCTCTAGGGTTAGAGATAGAGAAGAGTTAGTGTTGTGGTGTGCTCTCTTGTCCTCTATATGGAGTGGCTGTAAAATATTTATTTTCTAGTAGCAATAGAATAGCTTTGCTCATCACTCATGGTATTTTCTTGTATTGGTTGATTTACTCTTGTTTTTGTTGGTTTTAATCTCTTCTTTCTTGTTTTGATCTTGTTATCTGCCAAGAATGTGTAAATGATAGAGATGACTCATAGAAATCAAATTTCATCTATCTAGACACTTAATCTTGCAAGATTTTGAAGTTATCCGATTTTGCTTGAATTTAAACTTATATTGAGGTTTCTTGATCCCAGAGTTTTTGCTTTGAATATTTGGGAGAAATAGATTGTTGTAATATGTGAGAACTCATCTAGAGCCATTTTGTCTATTCTCTATCTACGAGCAAGTTATATCCTAAGGTTTTGGAGTTTGCACAGTTTTAGTGCAATCTTGCTTATCTTTAGGAAACATTAGAACTTTGACAAGGATACATACGGTTTTTTGAATGGAATAGGTTCCTGGGAACCTAAGCAAAGTGTGTGCAAAAGTTTTATTTTATCTCTGTTGATTAAGGATTTTGAGAGTTGCATCATTCTTGGTCTTGGTTCAGGCTAATTTTCTGTTATGAAAATAGAGAAGTAGCCGGACCGCTATTAAGCTCGATCATACCGGCCACCGGTTAGACCGCTGTTGTCAAGCCGGTCATACTGGTCACTGGTCAAACTGCTAGGTGCACGTCGGTCAGATCGCTCATCAGGTAAACCGCATCCCCTGTGGCGGTCAGATCGGTGAGATGCAGGAAGTTGCCCCCTATTGAGTTTTCGATGTTGTTGTTTTATTCTAAGCTTTCAATTCTAACATTTATAGTTTTGTAGCTATTGGAGTAAAAAATATAAATAATTAGAAGAAAGTTTATACGATATCATTTACCTCTGTCTGATGTTATTGTGGTCCTACCTATTGCTACATTAACAAAGAATGCGAATGACGCCGGTCCAACAACATGGTGCCTCTCCTTTGACCGGCCGGACCAAATCAAAACAACTGAAGGAAACTAGAGGCTATAATGACTTGTACAACCTCGCGTGTAAAATGCTACCAAATCTGAAGAGTTGCAACTTGGCTCGTAGCTATGTCATGATGCGTGTACGTGTGCGTCGAAACTACTAGAAAGCGCCGCCGTACAAGGCCCCGACAAGTCTCGTTGCAGTCAAACACAGAGCCAAACTTGCACTTCACCTTCACCTAACGACCTGAACCAAATAGCTCCGAGCAAAGAAACGACAGGGCTGCTTGCTGATTCCTCCTTGTAAATACAAACCTGCATCTGCATGTACTTTGCCTAATTTTGGCTCACCTTTTTTTGGTTTTGCGAGGAGCCTAATCTTTGGTTCGCTCGTATTTAGGTCTTGTATATGGTCCCGTTTGGCAGAGCTCTAACTCTAGGAAATCTGTAGATTTTCTAGAGCTGATCATCTGTAGCTCTAGGAAATCCTGGATCTAGAGTTGCAGGCATGTTAAGTGCATTTACATGACTCATTTCATTTATATTATATATTAAATAAAAATATTTAAATCACTTTAATTTAGTCAACAAACTACAGATCCAGCATAGATCTCGGAGCTAGAGCTGTGCCAAACGGGGCCTATATATGCATGGACCGCTGCGTACGCCAGCGCAGAAATGCAGAGTTTGGCCTTGCTCCAACCGATTTAAAGCCTTCGGTTTCTGGTCAGAAATTAATTGAAATATGTCAACTTTTTAATTTTAGTTTTTTATTTTTTATATTGTTCGTAATGATATAATAATATTTTTTTTCCATTTTTAATTAAGTGACTTGAAAAAGTTAATAGCTACTATAATATAATTTTAACTGTTACATTATAATTTTACGTAGAAATTGATAGCCTGGAGCGGCCCTTCGTATAGTTGACATTTGACAACACTGACGAATCACTGCAACAACTTAATTAGTAGTAGTGCAAAACTAGGAATGATTGATAGCTCTTATTATTTGCTCCCACCGTTAACATCATCCATCCATCGACCATGTCCCGATTGTTAGGCCGGCCTACTGCTTGCTCTCCTTTTACCAAAAGAATCCACGTCGGAAGTCGGCGCCAGCTGGCAGCTGCGCGACACTGTCCCCGCCCGTGGACCCGACAACTTTGCTGCCTTGTACGTTTTTGTCTTGAGGCGGGGACGCCTACTCCATCGCGACGCTGTTCGCGTCATCGCATGGCCCACGCGCGGAGGACCTCACCGTCTAGCTAGGCCCAGGAGGCGCTCTGGGAAGGCGGGAGAGCGTTAGAGCATCTCCAACAATGTTCTCTAAATCTCATTCTTTAATCATGTGTTTGGTTGCAAGGACTAGGTGGGACGGAATAGGATAGATTCATTTTTGTAGGTGTTTGGATAGGAGACAAGCAGAGTCAAGGACATCCCACTAGGAATATACTTGTAGATCCGGAACCAGGCAATCCTCTTTTTTTCATGGGACGGAGTCATCCCACCTCTTTGTTTTTTAAGTACTGTTTTGTTTAAATTTTTTTAAAAAAAACTCAAAGGCTTATGCGTAGAAACATATCAACAATAGCCTTCAATTTTTTTAAAAAAAAAACTCAAATGCCACACATGTCCCACCTTCATCCTTCCATCCAAACAAAGGATGGGACCATTCCATCCCACTTTATCCTTCCAACCAAACAAAAAACAGGGGTGACTCTATCCCCCCAACCAAACAAAAAATAGGATCATCCCATCCCAAAACCAGGGACAGTATCATTCCATCCCACCTTGTCCCTAAACCAAACACAACCTAAATCACTTTTTCGAGGATACAATCTAGAATATAGAAGACTAAAAATATGTAACCTCCAACAATTCCTCTAAATATGATCCTCTAAATTAAAATCTGGGTCCACAAAAACTACCAACTAAAGAATTTAGGGGATCGGACGGCGCAGGAGCGTTGGGGCCGATTTAGGGGATGGTGTGCGTCCTCCATATATAGGGGACGAAAAATCAGGGATGGAGTTCTCTATATTTTTGGGTACCACTTAGGGGATCTGTTGGAGCCTTTTTTTTTACCTTTTCTTCTAAAATATAGGGGATATGAGCACTTTAGAAGATTTGTTGGAGATGCTCTTACAGCATGCAGCCGCACACGTGTGAGCCAGAGCTTCTCTCCACTTTACTGCACGTTCTTTTCGACAACAGCTAATAACTTATAATTATGATCGATAATTTTACTTTAAAATGAGGGTTTGCGCGAACACAATAAATACCGATAAGCCGCTTCGAAAAAAACTGTCTTGATAAGTCGTTTCAAAAAGACAGCAGAGAAACCGTTATGTTTATTTGTCGAAAAAGCCATAAATCATAAGCTGAAAAGAATAAAACCTTACTCCTTTTTCTTTCGGGTCGTGCTAGCACTTGGATGTACGATGGGAACCTTCCCATCGTATGCTCCTTTCTACCATCAGATATCACTTATAGCTCATCTCCCAACTATTGGATCCTACTCATCCAAACCGTCGTTCGGCAAGGGTCACGCTAGGAGGAAAAGAAGGTTGTGGAAGCGAACACATTACCTCGCTCCTTCGATCACCGGTCGCCGCAACACATCTAGAGAGAGCGAGAGAGAGGGGGGAAGAGCAGGAGGAACATGGTTGCGACGGTGGCTAGTTTTCAGTCAAAGACTAATGAACCATAGGAGGGGAGAAGCTAGAATGTGAGAATAGGGATCGAGAGAAGTAGCCTTGGTCGGTGAATGAATGAGAATGAGACAACTAATTTGATCTGGTGCAATTAAAAATCCTAGAAGTGCAATAATTAATTCCTAAGCTTGCACAAATCTTTGATCAGAATGCAACAAAAAAATGTGCAACACATTTGAACTATTAGGGCAACAAACACAAGAACTTATTACAACAAAAACTTAACCTTGTTGCAACAACAAAGTAACCATCGAATCATCTACAACATTTCATAACTTGTGCTGCAACAACTCAACTTACCCAGTATCAACATTTGAGATGAGCATGACAGGAGGATGCGGACAAGTCCCAACTCCTCTGGCCTCGTCCCCATCAACTCTGGCAAGATCCGACCGCAGTGGCAACAAATTCGATGGACTCTAGCCTCTCCATGGAAAGGGAAACCTCCATATGAGCCTCGGCCATGGCGCATGGCTTTCGTCGAGTGCAAAAATGTAAGGAGAGATAGAGAGAAAGGAAGGGAGCAAGTTATCGAGAGCACCGAGCTTTTGGCACCGGTGAGAAACAGTGGGGCAGGGGAACTCTAGCTACCAGTGCTAGAGGATAAATATGTGCTGCGTGAGATGATTGTGTGGTAGTGATCAGACATGGACTGAGGCATCCGATATCACAAGTTAGTATTGGGTGTAGGAGCGGAATTATTTCCCTTTCTTTTTCGGTGACTTGGCTTTACACCTAAGTAATGGACTAGGTTTTGGTTCTCTGTTGTAGCTCACTAGGTCTCTCGGCTTTCCCCTTCTCGAACTCAGTTGTACTAGAAGTATAATTTTCCATGGTAGTGCAAAATTTCCCTAACAGTTGTAGTTAGGACATCTGCAATATGTGAAAAAAGTAGACCATAAGGTCTATGTGGCAAGCTTGAGGCTACCTTCAAGCATTGTGGGAAATTTTCGAGTTGGCCATAGCTTGCAATTGTCCATGAGCTCATGGCTAGTTCATAAGGAATAAAATAATTTGCCTCTCTTCCTCTCTCACTTGGTAGTTGATGTTGCCACCAAGAGTTGGAAGGAGATGCATTGTTGTGGGATTCGGCCACTTGGAGCTTGGTGGGGATACTCCGCCATTGGATTTGACTGCTGAGTGCTCGGGGACGATGCGCTGTCGATGGATCCAAGCATTTAGAGCTTGGTTGGGACGCTCTGCTGCTAGATCTGGACACCTAGATCTCGGGGACGACGTGCAATAGAAAGGCCACTTGGGACGGCGATGAGAGGGAAGAGCGGCGAGGGAGGGGTAGCGTGGTGTTGGTAGGGAGGGACAGTGCGGTGGAGAGGGGTGGCGGCAAGAGAGAGGCGACATAATGACGTATGGTGGAGGGAGGACGGGGCGGTGAGGTAGACAGGACGTGGGAGGAGGATGGAGTGTGGCATCTACGTGTGAGGAAAGTGTAGTTGAGTTTTTTTTTATTAGTGCGTAGGACCCACCTTAAATACCTCCCACAAGCACTAAGCATTGCAGCATTTGCAACAAGTCATGTAGGCCCTACCTTATGACCAGCTGTCAAGAAGCATTGATATGCCCTTAGTGCGGTACGTGACAAGCAGGGATTAAAGGTCAATTCAGAACATTGTAAGAAATCGTAAGAGATAACGTGGTTCTTTTATAGAGAAATTTTTTTTATCATTACCATATTATATATATATATTTGATAAAATACTTTATGATATCTTCCTTATATGCAGATCTAGAATCTGTATAAAAATAACATATCGTAAGGTATTCTTATCAAATCTCCCCTTTATAAATGATTTATTCTACATATGTGTGCATCTCTTTTAGATACTTGCAGGAATGCGTGGATCCATTCCTTCCAAATCATGCTCATATGACTGGATAACTCACAACATTAATTGGACATTAAATTGGACCATTTCATTAAAGCAAAAATGGGAAGACTGTTCATGGCGTAAGCTGAAACTAACCAACAATGGAGTATGAGTACTTCTGTACTTGATAGAGATTGTCAAATTAACTAACGATTTCAAATTTGAAAGCTCCATTATCGTCTTAATACATGGAGTATATGTTGGTACATCTCGATCGGTCTTTTTCTAGGGAGTAGTAGTTGTCAAGGTTTTTTTTCCAAGGTGGTGGTCAAATGTGACCACTAATCCTAACTAAAGAAAAATAAAAGAAAGGTGCTACTGGGAGACTTGCAATCTCAGGTACACTTTTGTAGGACTTTCCATGCATGGTTCATCTCTCTTGTGACCCCACTGTTCAATCTCCTAAACTCTAAAGTCGGCCTGTCGTCTTTATTCTCTGGCACGTGTGTGCATTATTCGTACGTGTGTATATATACGTCTCTGACGACATGCAACGCCGCTGGTGAACACTGAACACATATCTACACACGTATATGTCTCAGAATTTATTGCATTAATTTACATTTAAAAAAACACTTCTCAATTCTAATGGACCCTGCAATCTGTGTCCATCTTCAGATATTTCCTTAGTTCCTTGTTGCACGCATTTCGCATCAAGTTGATTTGGTGAAAGTACTGAAAGCCACTTGTGCTGCTTTACGCATGTGCTGCGTTGGCGTGCACAAGCTGCATGCTAGCTTTCGGCTCCATTTCTGAATTTCTGAAAAGTACAGGTACTATGCACCGATACTTTTCTTAGCCATAAGCTAGCTAGAAAGCGCAGCATTAGTGTACGTATCGATCGATCCCCTTATTCGTGTGTCTGAGCTAGCTCATCCATCCAAAAAGATCGCCCATAATATGCTGTTTCCGTTCGCTAGCTTATCGTGTTGGTCACTTTGCTTGGTCTGCTCTGCTGCACGCACCACCGCTGGAAACCATGATAATAGACGCCAGTAGGTTGGTTAACCAGCTTAATTTTCCATCGATTGATCCCTACACACTGCACTGCACTGTCTTCCTTTGCAAAATAAACCACTTTTGACACTGTCATGACTCATGTAGTCGTGCGCTTTCCGTGATTTTTTTGACGTCTTCATCGTCAGGTTGCTTAAGAATGGCAAAAGGTATCGGAACGTCAAATATGTATGTACGTAGATACAAATTAATGTACCCACGCATGATTGATTGGTCCCATTCTAGCTTATAAGTCCGAGCTTGTAACTTATTTAGCACTGTTTGGATTTTTTAGTACTGTAGATGATGCTAGCATTTTTAGTGTAATTAAATTTTAAAAAATAGATTATATCATTATGGATAATGCAAAAAAAATAATAAAAAAGACAAAAAAAAGGCTCACAAAACTTAAAAACTGGAAAAAAGATAAAATTAAGAACATAAAAAGCTATAAACTAAAAGGTTAAGACTATGAGCGCCCCTGTAACGCCCGATCGCCGATCGATGCATGGAATACCGGCTTCTTGGAGCTTTCCCAGGCGCTCCATGCGTGCACATGTGTAGCTGCACATGCGGAGCTAGCAATTGTTTTACCAGCTGGTTTGACGACATAGTCACATAGGGCAAGCCCTGGATCAGTATTTTAAGTACTCGACACTGATCGCATGCCATCCTTGCATGAACTATGAAGCTGCAGTGTCAGTGTATAAAAATTTTACTACTCATCGAGCTAGCTAGTGGCCGGAGACTGGAGAGTTGGTAACGATCGGAGGAACAGGGCGAGGTTGGTAGTGGCGCTGGTGGTTGGAGGAGGGGACGCATCGATGGTGGCGCGCGGCAGTCGCAGGGAACTGATGAACTGAACTGATTGGCGATTTGGACTTTGGAGGGATACCGCCGGTTTGTGAAGTGTAGATCAATCGCAAGTTTGGCGAATTTTTTATAAAAAAAATTGTACACTGGAGTGTGACATTAATTCCTTCCGCGTTCGTGTCAGTAGATCTCCAAGAAAAAAAAGAAACCCTACAAATATGTACTGTATTTGTATATGGAATATTGGAATGCATTCTTTTGTCAAAGAAGCCATAGCGACCCAGTTGGAAAAAAAAAGGACCTTGGAAAAGGCACTCGGACTCAGGTAGTGCTCCATATATGTTGGTGAGATGCATTGTCCAGTCAGTCCGTTGTGGACCAAGACAAATTTCGAAGATATTGGTTACAGCGTCTAATGTCGAATAAGACACATTGTACACGGCAGCGATCGAGTTACGTAACCAAACACTTGAGGCTAAACATTATGTAATCTTATCACGTCAGATGGACCAAGTAATCACAGAATTAATTAAATGCGATTCATGCTGTAATGCATCGATCAGGCACATGCATTCTCCGTCATACTCCAACTATGCGCTAATCTCACCATTCCGTTGACATTTAGGTGCCATATGTCCTCATCTGTAGCACCAAGCTAGGCTCATACATGCACACTAGCCTTAAAAGTGTTTGGTTTCCCTTTGTCCAACACAATGGAGAGGAAGCAATCGTCTTTCGCCTATCTGCGGTGCACGCATTGATCTCAGCCATTGGTTCTACGTACGATCAATCAGGCCGTGCATATGTGCGTTCGATGTTCATGCCACAATCATAATGGCAATTTGTAGGATCGAATACCGTAATAAGAGGGGATAAATGATTGCCTCTACTTCTTATACATGAAAATAAATCTCAAATTAAAAGAAAAATAATCTAACTTACCAGATGTGGATTTTGATTACACGACGCTCGACTGCTCGCTCGACCGCTCTCTTGACCCCTTTGCATGTGCTCGATGAAGGTTTCGACCGCTTGGTGTTTGACTGCTCGCTCGACTGCTCGATTTGCACATACTCGAAATCTTCAACACCGGAAGTAGAATATCTCGATCGCTTATACCTTTGAGAAAGCAACGCCTTCGAGTATACGTGCCCTGGTCTGCTCTCCCTGCTGATATTGTTGGCGACGATCGAGTAGACGACTTGGCGTACGATCAAGTTGATGGAGGGACGCTGTCTCGCCACGTGCAACTCTGCTTGGAACAAGAACTAGTCGAAGACAACATCCAGAAAAACATGCTGCCAGTGCCGACTAACTTTTCTGAAACAGATCTGATCTTTATATCTGAATCATGATTGGTGGATACAAAGTGCCCTCACAGCACCCCTCAAACCCTAACGCAAAAGATTTCTCTTCAAAGACTTCTCAAAGCCACAACTAAACATTTAGTCTCTCCCTCTTTTTATATACTAGAGCTCCAAATTGTATCTTCATCAAATACGGACACGAAATTCTATCTCTTCCGAAAATCAAGAGCCCCGAAACTCTTCCAACACACGGGTTTTCCAATATGTCTAAACCTTCCAAGTTACGAACTCCTTCTATAATTTCTCCAATCTCATTACGTGATGAAGTCTCCATGACTGCACCTCCTATAGCTTCTCCACGCATTATTTAATTTTAAAGTTTCAAACGAATTTAGATCACATACTTTGCTTATATATATATATATATATATATATATATATATATATATATATATATATATATATATATATATATTCAACACATACCTACAATCAAACTATCATAAAAAATGCAACTATAATTCAAATTTCAGTTCAAACTTTTTGAACTAGTTAGTAAACCGGTTAAACCCGATATCTAAAAAATTCTAATTTTTTTCATACACGATACATAAAAGAAATATCTATTTTAGATGATGGTGCTTAGGCACCATGATCTCCCAGTTAATTATACTATATATACATGTAATATACCTGTTATATATTTGTTTTTATTCTAAAAATTTTGGGGGTGCAGGTGCACCTCCCCCCAAATCCGCCCCTGCTGACACACTCCATTACAAACAGCTTTTGACTTTTAGCTCCCAAGAACCAAAAACTGTTTAGAACGTGTTGGTTTTTTAACGTGGTTTTTTTCTTCGCACCGTCTGTGGAGAGAGAAATATAACAGTGTTATTTATTTCCCCTTTTTCTTCATTTTACTTCAATTAAATGCCTCAAAAAAGGCTAACGGACGCTACGGTGCTATTTCAACCAAAAAACTAAAACTATCAGAAAAGGCCAAATTGAACGGTTGTGATGACCCATGTCATTACCACGGGGTAATAATACTAGTCAACGGATTATTATTCATTTGTTTGGTAGAACACAGCCCCAACGAATAATAAACTCATCAGAGTGTTATAGCAGAACAATAATTAGAGATGGTACCATATTATTACAATATCATTGTCACGTAGGATTAATGTCTAAAACAAAGCTTAACAAGTTCTGCCCAAATATTACGATATTGGGAAAGAAAATGGTTCCAATTGATAATTATACAAAGATGGAGACGAGTAGATCGCTACACACTAATATACTTGGGTTCACGAAAATGGCTTTCTGCCTCCGCCTACTCATCTCAACCTCCATACAAGATGTCCATCCCGTACGCGTCATACTCTGGACCGATTTCTCTTCCTTGGGTATAGCGGCCTTCCATGTAGACCTCAGCATAACCATGTATCTTGTCATCCTAACTCACATCTAATAAGGAGGATTAATAGCAAGGGTAAATACAAAAGTACTCAGCAAGTAGTAACAACAATGTGCAATCTTACGCTAACATCATCATATTAACATGCATATCTCTTCTCATCCTCATTCTTAAAATAAGTTTTTAGGTTTTGAAAATGTTAGGCTTTTAGTCTGTAAATCTACTAGTCACTCTTATTTAGATAGAAGACCCTTGTAGGCTTCCGTAGCATCCAGTCTAGGAGACAAGTATGAATTCATGATTTATTTAGTGTTGCATAGATTTGTGTTGCTTTACCCATAGCCACCCTGATTCTGACTGCAATAGGTTCATTTGTATTGCCTTAGATGCGATGCTCAAGTCAGTTTAGAATATTTTCTCTACTTTAGTGTGTTATAATTCTACCTAGTTATCACGATGTTGACCCCTGTGCCAAGAGGCTTGTCCATTGCCTGACACATGCTAGAGGTTCATCCATCACCTAGCACCTACCTTAGAGGTCACCACCTTGCTAACTGTGTGTTAGGGAGGCTAAGTCCATTGCTCAACACGTGCTGGGGAGGCTCGTCCATCACCCAGCACCCACCATGGATCTTGCCCCTGTTGATCTTACCCAGTCTCTTGTACCCAAATGGAGTTTATAATTAACTTCAACAGAGTAACATATTCGCCCCATCCTAAACAGGAGTACAGAACCATGGCCAATACGATAATACGACTTGTACACGAGTGAAAGTTGATTGGTCCTTTTATTATAACCATATGTAGAGGATCCCAATACTTGCCTCTTTTCTTTTCCTAACCCGGACACCCTCTACCCACATATTATTTATAGGTGCAACAGTGGCTTCTCCAACTGCTACCCTTTTCTTATACTACGGGTCAATTGCTTCAGTGGTTGAGACCGCGATATCTCCTTCATTTTTTTCTCATAGCATTTATCCGGATTGAAACATAATTTCACTTTTTATGTAGGGTGATAATAATTTAGTAGGTAAATACTTGTTTTACTGAAGATAATCTGATCACATGTTCAAAGGTATACTTGCCTGAGTACGGACCGAAAATCTAGTTTCTGGTTTACTTGGTTGAATTTCTCCCTCTGATACCGGTTATTTTATTAAATTAGTATGTACGCTATGGTTTAATTTATGGATACAAAAAAGTAAATTATATTAATGCATTCTCCATGCAATCCCACCAAATTAATTTAACCGATTTTAGATTTTTTTGCAATTTAATTGCTATTTTAAATCATCACACAAAGTTAGTCTACTAATAACAATTATTTTAGCTTAATAATCACAAATAAATATTAATGGGGTTCTATAATTTAAATACTTCGAACAAAATTAATTGGGCAGCTAAACAAGTAAAACTCCCTCTCTCTCTCCCTATCCATTCAGTTGAACTGGCCTGGCCCATGACTTGGCCCCTTGACTCCATGCCCTCCCTCTCTCTATTTGGCTTCTCATTTTCCTTCCTCTCTCTTGCTCCCTACTGCTCCACTCTGTCGACCCCCTGCTCCTACTTGCTGCACTCGGCGCCACCTCCTGAACCTCTACTTGACACCGACCTCACGCCTCCCGCTCGGTGCTGCCCTAACGCTTGGTCGCCAGCGCCGGTCACCTCCGGCTTCCCCTGCATGCACCCAGCTTGGCTCCCCTGCATCTCTCTCTCCTTCTATGCCCAGCCAACCTCCTCTGCCCCCAGCCTTCACTAGCTACCTTCGGCTCAGTCCGACTCGCCCCGCCTGCCTCCAGCTCACCTCCGGTCCCTTTGTCGGCCAACTGCCCTGCACCGGCTGCCTCTCCCCTGCACACCTCTCGACTCTCCTACGCTCTGGTGTTGCCCCTAGCCTCCTCCAGCCTAGCCCCAGCCTTTGGCACCCTAGATCTGCCACCGGCCACTGGGAATCGAGCTTCCCATTCTACTACTACTTTCCCTTTCCTGTTATTTCTAGTTCACGGTCTTTATCTTACTTTAGCTTGTGATTTGAGATGATTCTTTGATATGAATGGTGAAGGTATGCTACTTTGATTTGTCACGGTGGGGCTTGAGGCTTCCTACACACCTGGGAGTGCGATGGTTGTTGGGTGCGCATGGTTCACCGACAGTGGCACACCGTCGCCGATGGTGGCATGCCATCACCATGGTGGTCTCACCTACGGTATACTTCTTCCTCCCCTAGTCTCTTACTCGTCTCTATGATGGTTCTGTTGTTGCTATGGTTGGATGCTATGCTTGTGAATGATTATGCTCGAGATGTGGTCCCATCATAGTGATGGCATAAATAAAAAAGGGATGTGGGCTACCTTGTCGGTTGATGGTCGGCTTGATTTGGGAAAGAATCGGAGCTCGATCTTCCTAGACGCTTGCTTGATTTGGTTGTGCGGTGATTGGCTTGAGGTTGGCTCGATCGTCACCTCTTCCTAGGGTTGTGGCCTCTTCGGCATGCTCCTCTAGTTTGGTGCCCTCTGTTCCCTTGGTCGTACTGCCTTGCTCTACTGCTCCTTCCTCTCAGCTGGATGGGTGGATTTTTGGGCGATTGAGTGGATCTGGGGGGGGGGGATTTGGGAAATAGCGGTGGTGTTGGTCAGCTGCTGGTAGTTGTCGATGGAACGCTTCCTCTCTCTCTCTCTCTTGCCTAACTTGGTTTTGGCCTTATCTCCTCCCTATGCTCTCTCGTGGGTTTCTTATGCTTTCTGTGCAACCAGTGAAGCTACTATGCACCGGGGGGATTATGATATTTTGGGTTGGTTGGCTACGAAGCGAACTTTAGAATGGATTTATGTTGGTCTTTTAACGCCGAATGATGAAATCCTACGGCTACAAGAGGTGCCGACTGGCCCCAGATGATATGGTATCTTAATGAGCGGAAATGCCCATTTTGATAACTAAACTAGGGTTCTGATGTCAAGCTGGCTTTTAATTTCCTTTTGTTTGGTCCTTTTGGTATCTTAATATTTACTTTCTCGCAATTAAAACTGCAGTTTAATTCTTGTAAATCTGGTTAATTGTAATTGATGTAAGAAATGAGCTCAATTATAATTTAAATTCTGTAATTTCTAATTAATTGTAATTGTGTACGGAATGGTCTCAGAAGTAAAATTTTAATTGTTGTATTTACGGTATAAATGTCAATGGATGTAGCAATATTGAGTTTCGATGTATGTCGTAAATTGTATCACTTTATTTTGCCGTCTTTTATTCAATTTAATTGCTATATAAATTTGATAATTGGAGGGGCTGCGATGACATTGCTAATTACATGATTAATTATAACGGTTAATGATTAGCGACTAGGGTTAATGTGACTAGGGTTAGTGTGAAAACGCAGGACGTTACAACGGTGCAATAGTATTAAGGGCCCTCGTGCCGCTGCTCTGTTGCATGGCGTGCTATATGCGCGTCCATCTGGGCATCTACACCTGTAGCCAGAGCTCATGCATCTGCCATGTATATTACTCGGCGTTTGTGTTTTGACGGAGGAGAAAAAGAAAATGGGAGTATTGTCCAGTACACCAGAAAGAGCATCTTTCCACTCCAAGCCCCTGTGAGTTTCCATAATTGTTCATTTGTTTGTAAGAGGTGATGATGCAACATTTTCCATGCATGATGTAGCACTGGTATGCGTCTCACTTTTCAGATACTACTGGAGAGTCCACGACAGAAGAAACATCCCATGCCACAGTGGATTTCGTCCGGTTGCCAGTCACTGACAAACCCAAGCAGTGCCAAAATTAGGTATTAGGTGGCTAGCGTTCAGGCTCTCTTCGACGGGGTGCAGTCGAATTGGTAGCTGCAACGCTGTAACTCCTGAATTCCACCATCTACTATTCCCGTGTAAGAAACAATCCCTTTCTTCCCTCGCAGCACGTTATTCTTATCATCATGTGAATTGCGAGTATGATAAGAATGACCATGGAGCTAGTACTACAAACATGACCTTCGTTTTTTTAAGACTATCATGCTAGTATAACGTTTTCCCTGCCATGACAAGTCGGCAAGCACGCAAAAGGGATGCGAGAGTTTTTAATGAAAATTCAGCATTTTAATGGAATTGTTGAGAGTAATCTGGTATGAAGCGCCTTTATGGTGCGCGACAGGAGTTTTTTTTTTCTCTCCGTAGTTGGTTTCTATAGTCTTGATAGTTCTTTTGGTTGTCTAGCTTTTTTTCTATTTTGTTATTCCTTTGGTGGATGTTGTTTTATACTCACGCCGTATCTGGATTTTTCTTCTTTCCTAAGTAAACTGGTATGCAAATCTTTCGAAAAAAATTCGCGCAACAAGGTTACATAAATACATACCCATGCAGTGCAGGAGCAGGATGATGCAACACAAAGGAAAGAAAAGGGCACTCGGAACTCTCCTCTTTATAAAGAGAAAATTGAGAATATGTCCTCCAACTAGATAGAAATCTAGGATATACCCTCCTTTAGATTCTAATTGATAATATATCCTTCTTTAGAATGTTTTGTTGAGAAAATGCCCTTTTTATACTATTTAGTACCTCTTAAGTATACTAATCCGTATTGTACTGTATTTTGACATTAGGATGACCATTTTGCCACATGTACATTTGTGAAGAAGATAAGTCCCGATTGGGCAGTGCTTGGCTAGGGTTTCCCGGACCAAACGGCGGCGCGGGAGAGGGTGTGGGGCGGAGGTCATGCGGATCGAGACTTATCTTCTTCACAGCCGTACATGGGGGCAAAATGGTCATCTTAATGTCAAAATACAGTACAATACAGATTAGTATACTTAAGAGGTACTAAATAGTATAAAAATGGTATTTTCTCAACAAAACACTCTAAAGAAGTGTATATTATCAATTAGGATCTAAAGGAGGGTATATCCTAGATTTCCATCTAGTTGGAAGGTATATTCTCAATTTTCTCCTTTATAAATGCCGTGATGCTCATCGTGAATTCGTCACCCCCTTGGAAGCCAAAACCGGAAAAAGGCACAGGCAAGTCTCCAACCCCAGCCTGCCTGCCTCCTTCCCTCCCCGTCTCCCACCGCCGCCCAGGCCAATTCACTCGCTCGCTCACAGACTCACTCCACCCATCCACCCCACGATCCTCTACGCGCCACCTACCACCACATCTCCAACCCCACGGCCAGTCACAGAGGAGGGAGAGAGAGAGAGAGAGAGAGACTCGGACAGAGTTGGTGAGACTGTCAGAGAAGAACACCACGTAACGAGAGCATTCGTTAGGAGCTGTGCTGCATTAGCCGAAATCTAAATCTTTCTCACTCTCTCTCTCCTCCGAGGAGCCGAGTTAGAGCGGAGGGAGCGAGCTAGCGACCAAAACCGTCGTTTGTTGCCATCTGCCGATGCCGTAATCCTCCGCCCAGAGCTCGCTCGCTCGCGGCCGCACCCGCACCTCCTGCGCTGCGCTGCGCTGCCCTGCCCACAGTGGCAAGGCCCAATGCCTTTTAAACCCCTCCCCGCTCCCCTCCTGACGCCTCCGGTCCCCACCGCCTCCCAATGCCGCCCTTCCAATCCCTCCCTCTCCCGGAGGCCGCCGCCGCCGCCGCCCACGCTGCGCTGCTCGCGCTCGCCCTGCTCCTGCTCCTCCTACGCGCCGCCCGCGCACTCGCCTCGCGCTGCGCATCGTGCCTCAAGGCCCCGCGCCGCCGGGGCGCCGTGCCCGCCGGTGACGGGAGGCTCGTGGCGGCCGCGTCCACTGGCACCGGCGCGTGGTACAGAGCCGCCCTGGCGTGCTGCGGGTACGCCCTGCTCGCGCAGGCCGCCACGCTGACCTACGAGGTCGCGGCGGACGGGTCTCGTGTCGCTGCCGAGGCGCTGCTGCTGCCGGCGGTGCAGGCGCTGGCCTGGGCAGCGCTGCTGGCGCTCGCGCTGCAGGCCCGCGCCGGTGGCCGGGGCAGGTTCCCGGCGCTTGTGCGGGTCTGGTGGGTGGTCTCCTTCGCGTTCTGTCTTGCCATTGCGTACGACGATTCCAGGCGGCTCATGGGTGATGCTGACGCGTCCACGGTGGATTACGCGCACATGGTTGCCAACTTCGCGTCGGTGCCGGCCCTCGGCTTCCTGTGCTTGGTTGGTGTGATGGGTTCCACCGGTGTAGAGCTGGAGTTTAGTGATGCCAGCGGTGTTCATGAGCCGCTCTTGCCCGGTGGGCAGCGCAGAGATGCAGAGGAGGAGCCCGGGTGCCTGCGGGTGACTCCGTACGGCGATGCGGGGATTGTGAGCCTTGCAACATTGTCATGGCTTAGTCCGTTGCTCTCAGTTGGGGCGCAGCGGCCGCTTGAGCTGGCTGACGTACCCTTGCTGGCTCACAAGGACCGCGCGAAAGCCTGCTATAAGGCCATGAGCGGTCACTATGAACGCCAGCGGATGGAGCGCCCTCGCAGGGAGCCATCACTGGCATGGGCAATATTGAAGTCGTTCTGGCGTGAGGCGGCCATCAATGGCGCTTTTGCTGCTGTGAACACCGTTGTGTCATATGTCGGCCCATACTTGATCAGCTACTTTGTGGACTACCTCAGTGGCAACATTGCCTTCCCCCATGAAGGTTACATCCTCGCCTCCGTATTTTTTGCAGCAAAGTTGCTCGAGACGTTCACTGCTCGCCAATGGTACTTGGGTGTGGACATCATGGGGATCCATGTCAAGTCTGGGCTGACGGCCATGGTGTATAGGAAGGGTCTCAGGCTGTCGAATGCCTCACGGCAGAGCCGCACGAGCGGTGAGATTGTGAATTACATGGCGGTTGATGTGCAGCGGGTGGGGGACTATGCATGGTACTTTCATGACATCTGGATGCTTCCACTGCAGATCATTCTTGCTCTCGCCATCCTGTACAAGAACGTTGGGATTGCCACGGTTTCAACGTTGATAGCTACTGCGCTGTCAATCGCAGCTTCAATTCCTGTGGCGAAGCTGCAGGAGCACTACCAAGATAAGCTGATGGCAGCAAAGGATGAGCGCATGCGCAAGACAGCAGAATGCTTGAAGAATATGAGGATTCTGAAGCTGCAGGCGTGGGAGGATCGGTACAGGCTGAAGCTTGAAGAGATGAGGAATGTGGAATGCAAGTGGCTTCGGTGGGCTTTGTACTCACAGGCTGCAGTTACGTTTGTTTTCTGGAGTTCGCCAATCTTTGTCGCAGTCATAACTTTCGGGACTTGTATATTGCTTGGTGGCCAGCTCACTGCTGGAGGTGTTCTTTCTGCTTTAGCGACGTTTAGGATCCTTCAAGAACCTCTGAGGAATTTCCCGGATCTCATCTCCATGATTGCTCAGACGAGGGTGTCTTTGGACAGGTTGTCCCAGTTTTTGCAGCAGGAAGAATTGCCAGATGATGCAACAATAAGTGTTCCACAGAGTAGTACAGACAAGGCAATTGATATTAAAGATGGCACATTCTCTTGGAACCCGTCTTCTCCAATCCCTACACTTTCTAACATACACCTTAGTGTGGTGAGAGGCATGCGAGTAGCAGTCTGTGGTGTCATTGGTTCTGGCAAATCAAGCTTATTGTCTTGTATACTTGGGGAGATACCCAAATTGTGTGGTCAAGTAAGTACATGAAAAAAAATTGATGTCAACTTGGATGACAGTTTTA
Organism: Dendrocalamus latiflorus; assembly: GCA_017311315.1. Lineage (NCBI taxonomy): Eukaryota > Viridiplantae > Streptophyta > Magnoliopsida > Poales > Poaceae > Dendrocalamus > Dendrocalamus latiflorus. Next base: position 8,677,909 of record CM029621.1, read on the forward strand.
TTACATTTTCCTTTTGCTCCTTTTTTCAGGTCAGGGTCAGTGGTACAGCAGCATATGTTCCTCAGACTGCCTGGATACAGTCTGGAAACATTGAGGAGAACATTCTTTTCGGCAGTCCAAAGGACAGACAGCGTTACAAGAGAGTTATCGAGGCTTGCTCGCTGAAGAAAGATCTTCAGTTGCTCCAATATGGAGATCAGACCATCATTGGTGATAGAGGCATTAATTTGAGTGGAGGTCAGAAACAGAGAGTCCAGCTTGCGAGAGCACTGTACCAAGATGCTGATATTTATTTGCTTGATGATCCCTTCAGTGCGGTTGATGCTCATACTGGGAGTGAATTATTTAAGGTCGGTATGATTATTGCCTTGTTATAGTTATCCCTAAACCTGTTTCTGTTGCATGACATCTCAGCTTTGTGTTGCAGGAATATATATTGAGTGCACTAGCTTCGAAAACAGTAATTTATGTAACCCATCAAGTTGAGTTTCTACCAGCTGCTGACTTGATACTGGTAACCATATTTTTCTCAGAATCTGAATATATTTTAGTGACTAATGCATGTGGATATGCTATTTCAATTTCCATTAGCTTATTGAGTTGTTCAATGCAATATGTTTTTTATCCATGTTTTCCTGTTGAGAGTTAAATACACAAGTAGGTGCTATATAAAAGCAAGCTATCTTTAATAATAGTTTTCATGAGATTATACATTTTTTAGATAATGGAAATATCCGGCCTCTGCAAACGCACATAGCCAAAACCTTACAAAATTCCCAGCTCAAACACTGGACAAATAAAATGAGAAAGAGTACACTCAAAAAAAGAGAAATCAAAAGCAAAGTCTATTATTGTTTGGCCACCCATTCTTGGCGAATACATCCAAGGTGACAACCTCCAATGCTTTGCTTGCCAACCGTACTTTTTCCTTTGTGCCATCACGCTGCAGCAGCGCCCAAAATCGCAGCCAATATGACCCCCTGAATATAGTCTGCACAAAAGAAGAATTTGGTTTTTTCTCAAAAACAATGTCATTACGAGTACACCAAATTGCCCAAATAATAGCCGCCACCCCCACAAAAATCAAATTTCTTTCCATTCTCCCAATGCCTGTTAGCCAACTGCCAAGCATATGAGTAGTGGATCGAGGAGGGGTTAAACCAGTTGCTATATGAACAATGTTCCAAATAGATTTCGCATGGTAACAATCAAAAAATAGGTGCTTAATTGTTTCATTGCAATCACAGAAACAACACTTTTTGCTACCAGTCCAATTCCTTTTAATTAAATTATCCTTTGTTAAGATAACCCCTCGCTGGAAATACCAGAGGAAAATTTTTATCTTTAGGGGAAGCTTCAACTTCCAGATAAATTTATTAGTAAAAGGGATATGTTGATTTATGAAATGCAGGTACATGGACTGCACTGAGAACTGACCATGATTATGGAGATTCCAGCTAAAGACATCCCTCTCATTAGAAAGTTGAACATTAGCTATTTTTTCTACTAACTTTAGCCAAGCTATCCATTTATCCCCAGTTAGAGCTCTGCGAAAAGAGACATTAAGAGGCACTTGATTCATGACAGTCCGCACAGTTACATGAGATTATACATGGGCTAATGAGGCCTGGATTGATCTCTCTTTTATGTTTCTGTCATAATACAGGTTCTTAAGGACGGTCATATCACCCAAGCAGGAAAATATGATGATCTTCTCCAAGCTGGAACTGATTTCAATGCTCTGGTTTCTGCTCATAAGGAAGCTATTGAGACCATGAAAAATTTTGAAGATTCTGATGGGGATATCGTTTCTTCTGTTCCTAACAAAAGACTGACGCCAAGTATCAGCAACATCGATAACCTGACAAACAAGGTGTCTGAAAATGAGAAATCATCTAGTACACGTGGAATAAAGGAAACAAAAAAGACTGAAGAGCGTAAGAAGAAGCGTACTGTTCAAGAGGAAGAGAGGGAGCGAGGAAGAGTTAGCTTAAAGGTTTATTTGTCATACATGGGGGAAGCCTACAAAGGCACACTGATACCACTCATTATCTTGGCTCAAACCCTGTTCCAAGTGCTTCAGATTGCGAGCAACTGGTGGATGGCATGGGCGAACCCACAAACAGAAGGAGATGCACCTAAGACAGATAGCGTGGTCCTTCTGGTTGTTTATATGTGCTTTGCCTTTGGAAGTTCATTGTTTGTGTTTGTGAGAAGCCTTCTTGTGGCTACATTTGGTTTAACAGCTGCTCAGAAGCTGTTTGTAAAAATGCTAAGGTGTGTCTTTCGAGCGCCAATGTCATTCTTTGATACTACACCATCTGGACGGATTTTGAATCGAGTAAGTCATGATCTTGCTCTTGCTCCGGCTAATATTAATCTGTATTTACGCTCTTCTGTGTGCCTTTCCTAATGTGCACATCCTAAGTTTTCTGAATTATACTTCATATCAGGTTTCTGTAGATCAAAGTGTCGTGGACCTTGATATAGCATTCAGACTTGGTGGTTTTGCATCAACAACAATTCAACTCCTTGGAATTGTTGCTGTCATGAGCAAAGTCACATGGCAAGTTCTGATTCTTATAGTTCCCATGGCTATTGCATGCATGTGGATGCAGGTAATTGCTAAACTTTCGTATTTTCTTTAATGTTGACGCTTACCTCAGATCCTTAATTTTCTTCTGTGGAGATCATACTGCTAATAAAGTAAATAGCAAAGGTAGGTACCGTATAAATCAACAAAAGAATTTTGGGCACATGTTATTGTCTTACATCTGTCAGTTAACTAGTCAATTAGCTGGAAAATCAATGAATATGTTCAGCGTTAAAGTGTTGAAGATTGCGAAGTAAGCTCCATTGTTAAAGCATGAAGGCCTATGTTCAAGATATCTTGATGATCTTTGACAACCGAAAGAGTTCTAAAGATATTCATAAAGCCATTAGCAATACCCTCAGTATAATAGGTTCGAAGCGTAACTCTCCCCATTCGTCTTCATCACACAAGAGGTAATGGATGTCATTGCTACCATACTATTCTTATGAGCTTCGTTTTTTTTATCCCATTAAAGAGGTTATGATAAGTGCACAGGAAATGCTCGAAACATAAATCTTGTAGTATTAGCTGCCTTTGGCCCACCTTTCCACGTGTCAACTGAATATGTGGTCTACAAACTCTTTTTGTGAACATTTCTCTAGTTTTGAACGTAACAGCCTCTGTCTTTGTGGAAGATGTTTCTTAGCTGTAACTGATTTGGTATTTTCATTTATAACATTTTCTATTACCATTTTACCATGCTCTGGTCGTTTGTTTTCCAGCATTTTTCAATAATGTGATGCTTACCATATATGGCAGTATGGCAATGTTGACCTGTGCTTGTTATAAATACGTTATATAAGGCTTATTGGACTTTGTATTGCAAATATGTTTTCATCTGCTTATACCATGCGCCTAGCAGTTCAGTGGTACCTAACTTCTGAGAACACTGGATATTGCATTCTAATTTAAATGTGAGGTTTAGAATCATCACTCATCAGCTATTTTTTAATTATATTGAGAAATGTTAGTCTTGGATAGTGCAAATGACCTAATAAAATTTGAGAGCTCCAATCACCTTTTACAAAATGGATACTATACCTAGAATTTACTTTTGTATAAAACTGATCCTGTACTAGGTTGTTGGTCACTGTATATTGGCACAATATGCGATCACTATCTGTTTAGTGTGTCCTTAATTCATCGTTGAGGTCTTGGGAATTGCTTTGCCTGCTAATGTTTACGAAATGAGAAACTTTTAGCTCTCTCTGAAACTTTCATAAATACCATCACAGAGCATCTGGTTTCTGTAAATCAGAGTGGGGTTTTACTAACGAATACTATCAACTTTGCAGAGATATTATATTGCTTCATCAAGGGAACTGACTAGGATCTTGAGCGTTCAGAAGTCTCCGGTGATCCATTTGTTTAGTGAGTCAATTGCTGGTGCCGCAACCATAAGAGGGTTTGGTCAAGAGAAACGATTCATGAAAAGAAATCTTTACCTTCTCGATTGTTTTGCTCGGCCTTTGTTTTCCAGCCTTGCAGCTATTGAATGGCTCTGCCTTCGAATGGAATTGCTCTCGACTTTTGTCTTTGCTTTCTGCATGGCAATACTCGTGAGCTTCCCTCCTGGCACAATTGAACCAAGTATGTCTTATCTTGTCTCACATGCCGTTCTGTTGCATTTTGCATCTTGATTTACCTAATCGCTTACTTGTTAGGGGCAGTGGAAAACTTGCATATTTTTTGTTAGTTAAATTTGCTTCCGCATCTGAACAGGCTTTCCAATTGATAGGTATGGCTGGGCTTGCTGTAACATATGGACTTAATTTAAATGCTCGAATGTCAAGGTGGATATTGAGCTTCTGTAAATTGGAGAATAGAATCATCTCTGTTGAGCGTATTTATCAGTATTGCAAGATTCCTAGTGAAGCACCACTGATTATTGAGAACTGCCGTCCCCCGTCCTCGTGGCCTGAGAATGGAAACATTCAACTGATTGATCTCAAGGTACACTTTATTAGTCAGTAACTTTTAATGACAAGACTTTCTAATAATTTTAGTATTTTCTGTATATAGATTAATTTGCTCTTCATTATGCATAATCACCATTTGCATGTAAACTATTCTCTCTTCTCCAAAACTGAACCTACTCATAATTTTAGTTTTGGCCTCTTATTGTACTTTTCCTAAATATCACAGATCCGCTACAAGGATGGCCTACCCTTAGTTCTACATGGAATCAGTTGTATGTTTCCTGGTGGGAAAAAGATCGGGATTGTAGGGCGAACTGGAAGTGGTAAATCTACTCTTATTCAGTCCCTTTTCCGCCTAATTGAACCTACAGGAGGGAAAATTATCATCGATGACATCGACATTTCTGCAATTGGCCTTCATGATCTGAGGTCACGGTTGAGCATTATCCCTCAGGACCCTACATTGTTTGAGGGTACTATCAGAATGAATCTTGACCCTCTTGAAGAACTCGCTGATCAAGAAATTTGGGAGGTACGTCCTGGTTACTTTCATGCTATCCTCATGTGAAATATCTCATGATTCTTATGGAAGAAATCTCTTTTCTTTCAGGCACTAGAAAAGTGTCAGCTAGGAGAGGTCATTCGTTCCAAGGATGAAAAGCTGGACAGTCCAGGTTTGTTTTAATTTTGAATAGATGGACACTTCTTCAAAGAGTAAGCATTAGCATGGTGTTTTTTAATGCAAAAAATTATTTTTCCTGGGTAATTGTGTTGTCATTTCAGTACTGGAGAATGGGGATAACTGGAGTGTGGGACAGCGACAACTTATTGCACTTGGTAGGGCGCTGCTCAAACAAGCAAAAATTTTGGTGCTTGATGAGGCAACGGCATCAGTTGACACAGCTACAGATAATCTTATTCAAAAGATTATTCGCAGTGAATTCGAGGATTGCACGGTCTGCACCATTGCACATCGTATCCCAACGGTTATTGACAGTGACCTAGTCCTGGTCCTTAGTGATGGTATGGGCACTTCCACGTAATTAACCAAGCCACTTTTTCAGTCCTAGTTAGATCGCCATAAGTTTACTTCCTTTTGCTCATTCATTGCATTCTCTTAGTTTTCTGAATAATACTCCTAGCTGAACAGTTAGTACCTAATAACTTTTCTATGCACAAAAACTTGGAAACGGGAGTCTTGTTTACCCGAGGAACTGTCTTTACAACAGTCTTTACAATGAATTTATGTCGTTTTGGTTTCAGGTAAAATTGCAGAGTTCGACACACCCCAGAGGCTCTTGGAGGACAAGTCCTCCATGTTCATGCAGCTAGTATCTGAGTACTCTACTCGTTCGAGCTGTATATAGAGGGGCTTAGCTTAACCCCCACCACCACCAAAAAGTAGGGGCTGGGAGGTAAGATATCCTTATCTGCCAGTCTGTCTACACCATAGAAGTAAGTACCAACACCATAGGGCGAGACACACCGGGCGTTCCCTGACCTGAATAACCATGGAATCAATGAGGGAATTCGGTGGGCGATACCACGGGAGGAGTCGGTGGCATTACACGAAGCTGGTGCTTCTGTTTGTATAACAATGTATACTGCTTCTCCCTTGCATAATGGGAAAGGAAGGGAATAACATGAGTAATAAAGGGGGAAAGATTTCTTTTTGGCATCAGATTGTAGTGCTTGATCTCTGTGCCAGTTCCTATGTTTCAGAGTCTGTACTAGTTAGGATTCAGCGTAGTGTTGTTGGCTTGAGTAGAGAAATGCTGACTGCTTAGGTTACTGACGCATAGAGCAATTTTTTGGGGGAACTTCTGGACGACAGTATGGCACTATTGTGTTGCAATTACATTTTTTATTGGCTAATAGCAAAATAAAGAAAAAACTGAGCAGCGGGGGTACTGGAAATATTTCGTGGAGAAATGTCGGCTATGTGTAATACATCACCCAGGAGCAAGAACACAGCGTTTGCATTGCAGCCACCGACGACGACACGAACAGCATCAGTGCAGAAATCTGGGCCTGCAGTATGCGAGTCTGCGGTGTGCACAGCGATGACAGGACCATGGAGGCCTCGGCAGGGACACCATCTATTCCCGGCAGGCAAACCTCCCTGTGGGGAGGGCAACCGCTCGCGACGCTTGCCGTGTGGATTGCCCGGGGAGACAACCCAAGCCCCACCGGAACTGAACGGGAGGCGCGCGAGGCCCAGCCACGTCCCGTCGTCGGGGCTTGGGCGTGCGGCATTCCGGGCCAGAGCCGTCGATCTGCCCGCGAGGATACCACCGACCGTAAGGGAACCGATGGAGGATGGACCAAAGGTGGTTGCCGCACGCGGGGTTGCCCCTCGTCCTCGTGCCGTGCCGAGCGTCTGCCCACGTTGTCACGGCCGGCGTTTCCGCTTGCGGTGGTCCCCTGTTTTTATCATCCTCCCAATTCGCAGAAATCTCCAAGCCGCGTGCCTTTGCGACCTTGCCGGCAGCGGCCTTGGGGCAATAGGCAGTCTCAAGCCGGCCAACCTCGCGCGCTCGCGGGGCCGGCCGGCCTCGCCCTGGTGGCTCTTGCCCACCAGGAAAAGCCTGTGTGCTCCGAGTTGGAATTTCAAACCAGAAATCCTGTTATTCCCGTCCCGACTAAGCACGTACTTCGTACGTAGTGACGTGGGCGGGTCCATCGACCGCCCCGTCTGATTCTTTCCTCAAAATAATCCTGATCTTTTTTTTGTTAACAAACGTCACCGGCCATGCATCTTTCCTCAAATACTTATCTCAAGTTCTCAACCTGTTGATCGGTGATTATTGTTTTGGTGATAGGAGGATAGTATTGATCGTCTTGCATCAACAACAAGCGCAAAACATAAGTATCATGCCCTGATAGTCTGATCGCATCTTTGATCAATCTCTTATACATGTATAGTACTGTTCCTTTAATGGAGAGATTAACTCCTGCGATAGTTTTATCTCACGACGCCATAACAACTGCCCGAGTTGAAGTGCTGCCGGTTCACTGTGTCAACCCCATCGTCGTGCTGCTCTTCAACGTCCGCTAATGGAGCTGTGCAGGCGTGCGGTGGGTGGGTCAAGGGTCGTGAGACCGTGTGAGATGGGAGTTAAACGGTCCCGTAAACTGAGGGTCCAGTATTTGCAACGTAGTGTACCAATCTCCCCGTGGACTCGTCGTCCCACTTGGCTCAACGCGATTGGACGTGACCACACCAGTTCGTACCAAGGGAGTACTACCGTGCCGCTCCAAACAACTTCCAACCCGACTTATAACTACAAATGCATTATAGCGACGATTAATTTTTTTAAGTAAAAAATAGAAATATTAAAAAGTATCGATGTATCTTTTGGGATAATACAAAACAATAAAGAGGGAAAAAGGAAAGCCAAAAAAGGTTAAAAGACCAAAATTAAAAAACCAACACGTTTCTAGTAGCTAGAAGCCGAAGGCTTAAAAGCCGTTTGAAGCGAGGTATTAGTCGGGATGAATAGCACTGTTGGCTATAAACTTGGCTGCTGCATAGTGGTGAGCTGAGATTTGCCGCCTATCCAGCGCTAGGCGAGGGGGTGATTATGGTACAGTTCTTTTAGGCTTACGGTTTTTTTAAATAAATAAATAGGATAACTTCTCCACCACTGTTTTAAAATAGTTTATTATGATAGCTTTTCAAAAAAATAGTTTATCGGTATTTAATGTAAATGAGACTAACAAAAAAATCATAAACACAGTAAAAAAGAATAATCATGTGCGACTGATCGCCCAATGCCTTTCACGCTCCTCTGTATTCACACTTGTACCCTCCCGTCTTACGCCCTGCTCATTTCAGTTTGAGCTTCTGACTTTTGGTTTATTTTCTACCATTCATAAATTTCATTTTTTTCCTGATTTTCTAGTTTTTTGAGTTTTTTTGCCGGTTCTTTTTCCATATTCGTTTGTATTGTTCATACTAGGCTAACATGTTTTTTCTATTTTTAAAATTTTAAAATTTAATTACGCTAAATAAACTATCATTAATTATAGTGCTATTTCAATTCATTATAATAAAATTTTAGCTTTAAAATACTTTTTCAATCAAGTAAGCGGTACCTTGGCACACGCAGTTGCTACGGATCACTTCCCATCAGTCACATCATGTCATGTCGTCTAGGGAGCTGAGATTTGGTTGTTTTTATGAAATCTTTGTAAGCGCACAATACAGACTGTACGAGTAAGGCTTGCCCTGATGAACTCGGCTTCGGCTTCGGCTTCGGCTTCTGGCTTATTTTTTACTATTTATAAGTTTCATCTTTTTCTGAACTTTTGGCTTTTTGTTGAGCTTTTTTGCCGGTTCTTTTTTCCCGTATTTGTTTGTATTATACGTAATGGGCTAACATATTTTTTTATTTTTAATTTTTTAAATTTAATTATGCTAAATAAATCTCTGTCAGCTACAGTGCTTTTTTAGCCAGCTACAGTGTTTTCAGTCATAAGCCACGAGCTTTTTAGCCGAACCGATCCCCACCCTGTAAATGTCTCGAGCACAAAAGGAGGTATTGTCATTTTAACTTTTTTTCCTGCATTATTTGCCTTTTGAGATAAATTGACCCACACTATATATGTCTGGTTATTCTACTACGAAAATGATATCTACGAGAGGCTTCGCAAAGTTTTACAAAAGAGAAACTCACATGCAGGCAGGCACTCAAGTGGTTCATTGAATAGAGGTATAGTTGGTACAAGATACAAACAGGCAGGCACTCAAGTGGGCATCCACAGCATAATGCAATCCAGCTGAATAAACTGGGCACGATATGCTCGACAACTTGAACTTCGTTAGCATTGATCTAAATATTCCCACACTGAAGTATTCTGGCAAAGCATATCAGTTTCATTCCCAATACAATACCCTTACGGTACATATATACAGAGGTAACTGGTATGAATTCTCGACGGAGTGAAGGCGACAAAACCTACCATCTCTCATCGCCTTCCCAGTTGTTTTTCTCCTTTGGTCCTGTTGGGCCTTCCTCCTCGTACAGTTCCACCGGAAGACTATTGAATATTGCTTCCGCTGTGAACCGAAGAAAGAATGGTAAGAAGCTAAGCACCGTGTCTATCTCTGAACGTGAGTTGTATGTGATTTTCGGGCCCCACTCTCTCATGTACTGCAGCCAGCATGGTTCAGCCACAGCATCTCCCAGATATTCTGCAGAGATGATCTTATACTTGGTGCTTGAATCAACTGAAAGATCGCTTCGTGCCACATCGTTTCTTACTCCTACACCAAGATTCTCAGAGCCCTGAAGATAGCAGCCAGGGTGGGCATAGCTTGCGTGTCCATTCTTCGACGAATAAACAATCGCTTTGTTTCCTGAGATGAACTCCAAATCGCAAGCATCCACCCATTCGCCCCCACTGTGCTGAGAGAAGTAGATAGACGAGAGCTCTCCTGAGAAGTTGCTTATACGGAGGGTGAAATGCTCCCAGTCTCCAACATGCCTACCGACCTTCTGTAGAGCAAAACTTGCAAATCCAACCTTTATTGTTGCTGGCCCATTGAACGGGCAGAACACCCACATCGCAATGTCCGTGAAGGTTCCTCCATGAGACGGCTTAACATGAACATAGAGCTCAGCACTCTTCAAATTGCCAACTTTGACATACTCATTCCTATCATCATCAGGAAGATCAATCCAGTACTCACCGTCATTCGTCCCACCAGCAGGCAGGTTTGAGCCACCAGCAAGGATTGCATCTCCCATTTTTATATCTTTCTTGTGCAGTGTAGCTCCATTCTCAAAGAACCAAGAAACTGATGACGGTAAGTAGGTCTCCTGCGGGTGGAAGTATACAGTTGGGCCATAGTGCTTGATCAGTGCTTGGATCTGCTCTAAATTAGGCATGGCTCTCAAATTTGAGTCAAAGTTCTTCAAGCAGGGAATGCCCGATTCCTCACTATTAAACGAATCTGTTTCACAGAAGAATGTACCAACAGGTATACCCCATCCTGCCATCCCTCGGTGGCAAGGCCTTGTTTTCCAAACTTGGCATGTACTTTCCACATTTACAATTGAACTAACGTTTTCACATGCATCCGTGAGGTCGTGTCGCACACATCGAACTGCTTCTAGTGAGGGCTTTTTTGGTCCTCTAGTAACCACATAGCCAAGGGCTTTATACCCATCCGGTGGTGATGGCGACCAGAAGCACCCACATTCACTATTGTCATCTTCATTCAAGTCAGCACTAGTCCAAACAAGGGTGTAATCTAATGGTTTCTCAAGAGCGGGCTTGCTATTGATCAATCGGTAGCTAGCTGCTTCCCTTGCCACAAGAAGAAATCCTTGTAAAGGCCGGTCATCCTGTTGGGCATAGTGCCCAAGGCAGTGGAAACCATCAGGAACCTCATTTGGCTCATAGAATGTAGCTCCCGAGCAGCTCCATATACTCTGGAATTTGGTAATGTTTATAACATCGAGCTCTCCTATGCATATTGTGCCCTTAGCGAACTGCCCTCCTGTGAAGGAGTTGCTAGACGAAGTTACTACAAGGTTCAAGTATCCAGGAAGAGAAATCTATTTGGTGAAACAAGGACGAGCAAATTGAGACATGGAACACTGCATTACATGCCCTTGTTAATTCTTACTCAACTAAGAACATGAAAGGAAGTTGCAACCAGTGTTCCAAATACCGGCGGTAACCGGCCGGTTACCGCCGGTAACCGGTTTTACCGGTGCCGACCGGGAGGGGAAAAACCGCCGGTTTTTTATTTAATTCAAATTTAAACTTTTGAATGTAAAAATTACTTTATCTAATGATATTTTCATTATTTAGCACTAAGAAAAGGTATTAGGAAGATGCATGCACTTTCCGTGCTTGATTTCAAACTTTTTTCCATGAATGTACTAGGAATTTTCAAATTTTGAATGTAAAAGTTAGTTTTCCTAATGATATTTATATTGTTTAACACTAACTTTTACATTATGCGGCTATGCCAGCATCAAATTCAGTAATATGTGCCATTTGGACTTTCAAGGAGGGTTCATGGTCATTTGAATGAAGATTGCTCAGGATTCTTAAGAGTCTTAGTAATCAAGTGTAATCCCCTTCCCATCTATATAAGGGGAAGAAATGTGATGTTTTGAGCAGCTTTTGATTGATATATGAACTGAGAATTAAGCAAAGCTCTTCTTTCCACCGGTTTATCCGGTTTTTCCACCGGTTTTTCCGGTAACCGGCCGGTTACCGGTCTCCTCCCGCCCCGCCCAAAAAATTCATTTGACAAAATTTAACCGGTTTTTTTCCGGGATTTCCGGTAACCGGCCGGTTACCGGTACCGCCCGGCGGCCGGGATTTGCTCCGGTACCGGTTTTTTGATCCTTGGTTGCAACCCCATCACAACAAAAAATAGAAGTTGCAACCCCATCACAACAAAAAATACTGACCTTGAGTAGCATGTACAAAGTAAATAAATTGTAGATTTCTCTCCTTCCGAATAAATGAACGGCTTGACATTTGTCATACTATATGATCACAAAATTACTCTCGCCCTCTCAAGAGAAACCTTCGAATCTACGGTTGCTACCTTCTAAATTAAGAAGCCTTCAGAGTGAAGCAGGCTGATCCTAGCTAAACCACTTCCAAGGCAAGCACCAAGAAGTTGGCAAAAGCCACTACAGCAAGCTAAGTGCAAGCAAACTCCTATACTACGCCCATAGCCCCAAAGAAATCGACGACCAAAACAGTCAACAACCATGTTCTGAAACATCCTAAATCGCCAAAAATAATCTCATCTTTCGCGGGAATCTATCTTTTCTATGTTTAATCACTGTGACCGTAACATGTCACAAGAAGTGAAATTTGCATGGAATCACAACAACGGCAGAAATTTAACTAATTAGGATCAATCCTATCACTAATCAAGAAACAAATTCCCTTTTGTAGATCAACAAATTTAGCAAGAACTCACACGGAGCAAATACAAGTTAATCATAAAACATCATCCAGGCCAATAGATATCGACGATTCACGGGCTGATTCAAGAACCAACTAGCCAGTGCTACAAAGAAACAAAGCAGAGAGAAGGAAGAAAGAAAAGGCCCCAAACCTTGCGGCCACGCCGGCAAGGGCGCCGGCAGCTGGAACGGCTCCGGTAGCCGGACCCCGCCGCCTACGGCGCCCGATGAGCCGCCGCAGCAGAAGCAGCTCCACCCGGCCATCACCAACAGCTACCTTCCCCTCTCCAGTCCACCCCCAGCTCCTCCTATTATTAAAGGTCAAAGCGGCGGCTGGCTCCCCAGTCCCCACGCCCACTCACAGGTCTAACGGGAGCGCCCATCCATTGGTTGGGACGGCCGCCGCGTCCGAGGGGTGGGTGGGGACACCGAGGAGGGGCCCGCTTGGGTTCGGGCTCGGGCCGGCGCGTGAGGCGCTGCGAAAAGCCGAAAAGGTCGTCCCTTTCGGCGCCGGGAATATGTTCGTGCCTAGAGGTGGCTAAATGCCGTACATGCCGCGTCAGTACAAAGCACCTTACTGTTACTGTTGGTCAGTCCAGACATCGAATGGTGCTAGGCCGACCCGCACGATGCGTGAATTTTTCGTACGACTATTTTTTTTCAAAATTATAGAAATATACCCGCGGTAAATTTTTTTACAAAAATAGGCTCAAGTCGCCCAATGGAAGGACGACTGGAGCCTATCGCCCAACCAGAAGCCGATTCTGTCTCTGTCGCTCTACCATCAGGCGACTGCATCCAGTCGCCTTCCCATTGGGTGACTTTAATGCAGTCGCCCAATGGTTGAGCAACGGGATCAAATCTTCGCCAAAAATAGTGAAAATTGGTAGAGATATTCTTCATTGATACAAAAGCCTTCAGAAAAAATTTTGAGCAATTTCGGCAACGGGATCAAAAGTTATAGCAATCGAGGAACACAAAGAGAGGAAACGGGGAGTGATTGAAACTGCTATAACTTTTGATCCCGTAGCCGAAATTGCTCAAATTTTTTTTCTGAAGGCTTTTGGATCAATGAAGAATATCTCCACCAATTTTCACTATTTTTGGCGAAGGTTTGGTCCCTGTCGCTCAACCATTGGGCGACTGCATTAAAGTCGCCCAATAGGAGGGCGACTGGATGCAGTCGCCTGATGGTAGAGCGACAGGGACAGAATTGACTTCTGGTTGGGCGATAGGCTCTAGTCGCCCTCCCATTGAGCGACTTAAGCCTATTTTTGTAAAAAAATTTCCCGCAGGTATATTTCTGTAATTTCGAATAAAAATGGATTATCCGTACAAAAAATTCCACGATGTGTTGGGCCATTCTCGGGCTGCCACTCTGGCCCGGCTCCTCTGTAGCTATACGACAATACATCCATATATATACATACACATACACATATGTATATATACACATGCATATGTATGTATGTACATACATATAGAATTGTAACACTACATCTACATATATTTAACAGTAACTTTATTTATTCACGACAGTAACTTTCCGACACGCACAATGCGCGCAAGAGTAGAATAGCGTAACTGTATATATACATATGCATAAATAGTTTATGCATCCAAAATCAATAAAAACACATAAATAATTTATCTTGTCTAAACATTAATAAAATCTAAACAAGCATAAGTATTTTTTATCTACAATAGTCATACCGTTGTACATATTTTAAATCTTCAAATGGCAGTTAATTTTTTCTAAAGTCATAAATAATTCTTAATGGATTTCTACCATTTACATGTGACTAATAAATTAATAAATAATTTAAATTTGCATCAAAATGATTTAAACGGCGGTACATTAATTTAATCGATACAAATTTTAATCTACCGACAATACTAAATTTATTTTTAATAAACATAAATATTTACTAGTGGGCTAGTTGCAGGGGAGATGAGAGAGGTTGGCTTGGGCTGGGCAATGTTAGGCTAAACTTTCAGATATCCGAATCCGTATTATCTGGATAATCCATTTTATATCCATATTCGCCGGATATCAGATCTACTGTATTCGTATTCGTTTCCGACAAAAAAAATCTGTATTTGTTTCCGATCCGACACAATCCGTATTCGCTTTTATCCGGATGGATCGGAAACTATCCGATCCATTTTCACCCCTAAATCCCGCCATGGAAGCAGCACAGAAAGGCAGCTCATTTCGAGGAGTCAATGAAGTACGCCAGAAGCGTGAACGACGCGGACATCAGGAAGTACCAGGCGTCCGCGCGGACGTTGCAGCAGTCCTGGGGGTTCGGCAGCAAGTTCCGCTTCCCAGCGCAGCCTCAAGCAGCAGAAGCTGCTGTTACGGCCAACGGCTTCAATCCGTCCGCTGCAGCCGATGAAGATGATCTTTACAAATGATCCGTGAACCGTGGCTGGCAATTAGCATAGATTCTGCGATTTTTCTTTTCCTTTACGTGTAACGTGTATTAATGAAATGATCTTTAGCTTATCGAGTATCACAGTGTATTTCTTTTCGTTGTAACATTTTTCATCATATACAGTTCATGAAATAAGAAGCGTCCTGCTATCCCAGAAAGCCTTTTGTTTTCATTCGTAAGCTTTTGAAAACAAGCCTAGGACGTAAACTGAGATGTCGATGACAATCAACTGCATAGATTTTTTGTTTCCTCCACCCGACTACTCCTTAATGCAAGATTGAGCATGTTTCTTGTCCGCTGCTTAGAAAAATATATGAAGAAAGTATAGAAGCACCTGTCAAATATATATCTTGGGCTAGATTAACTGCGGTCAATTGGTAGATGTTGATGCTACCTGGCATTGATAGGAGCGAAATTTGATGAACTCGTACTACTCTCTCGTCTAAGCTTAATGGAGTAGTGGCAATCTACTACAGACGGCTAAAAGGGAAGGGACTGATTAATCAATAACAGGGCCCATGTTGAACTAGAAGAAAATAGCATATACGTAAAAAGAAAGTTAAAACAAACGTTCAGTTTGTGATACCGTAGCTTGAGTTGCCAAGAAGTCGGTCGTGATCATCTCTGGAAACAGACCCTTCAGTGCATGTTCACAGCAACGAAATCATGACTTGAGCTAGTAAGAATTTGCAATTGTAAGATCTTTCAGGCAAAAACATTTTAGAACCAGAGAAAGGTGGGCATTTAGCACCATAACAGAATAGTAACATAATTAGGCAGGGAAAAGGGGGCGGCGACATGCCTACGAACAAATTCATGTATCAATCCACATGCTAAACATTGGTTTTGAGTCTTGGAACACAAAGATTGAACACAAATCCTACCAGGTAGCAGCAGCGATGCCATTCGCTTTCATTAGACATAGCTATTTTTGTATGTCACTCGCATAACTTTAGCATCTAGAAGATACTGTCGTCTTCATGCATCACTCAAAGCAGGATATGAAAATTCGCAGGATAAGAAAATCCTCTAGTGCAGTTGCCACAAGAAAAATTATCCATTCCTTTAGTACAGTTGCTACCAAAAAATTCTCCGAGTATAGTAACCATGAAATTCACCTAAGCATCAATTTCTCACACTTCAAAATACAATATCGAAAGTGTTGCATTCCGGAAAGCACCACAAACATCATTACCACGGAACCAAGAGCTAATGATACCATTACTCTCGTGAACTCCATTTATCCATTTGTCCACAAGCCTGAAACCCACGGCCGTTGCATAAGAAAGGATGGATTCCTCATCAACTCGGCGCTGAATGTAGCAAAGAACAAAGGCTGCCTTTGAATCCTCATTACACTTGTCAGAAATCAGTTCCCTTGCAGTCTTGAAGAGAGGAAGTATAGCATCAGGATTGTAGGTCACATCAGTGCCTATTATGCAATCAAAACCTGCATCATTGCCAGAAAGCTCTCTTACTGCCTTCATATCATCTTTATTGCCCCAAAATAACTGCCTAATCCGAATTCTGTTAAGCAAATTAGGCTCCAAATTAGAGGAAGTATTCTGTCTAAGGAGATCGAGTGATTCTGCATCTCCATCAGTAGCTACAACAAACTGAGCAAAACTGGCAGCAACCATTGAGCAGATGCCAGCTGAGCCACAGCCCAGCTCCAGCATCCTTTTGCCAGCAACAATGGAAGGATTCTCTGCTAGAAGACTGCACATGAATTGAGCCGATTCCCAAAGCATTAGGCCAGTTAACTTGCAGGTGTGCTGGTATTCTTTCGTGAGCATTTTTATTTTGAAGTCGTGACCTTTTGCTTTGATCCTAATGATTTGTGCCTGCAAACAAACCAAAAAACACTCATGTGCAATTACTTCACAAGACAATGGGTCAATGGCAGTTTTAGTTAAGAGGCTTACTGGAAAGGGAAACATGAAGAGAAGAATAAGTCAAAATTTATAGCTGAAAAAGAAAATCAATTTAGAAATGTTATGCTGTTGCACTTGATCAGAAAGAATTGAAACCCCACTGTAAGTACATTGTCTAAACACAAACGTAGGACGCAGATAGGCTGCAGACCTGCAGTTGCAGTAACTGCACGCATCGCTAGCCATTTTGTATTGCAAATCAATGCCACAAATAGACAAGAATTGTAGGTAGTCTTTTTTTATGCGGCAGATCATCTTCCGGCAAACCCAAATAACCCAAATTAACAGTACAGGTATTGTTGGTCCCTGGTTTCAGATGAACAGGGAAGGAGGTTGGAACAAATCTTGTTCCACATGCTACTTCTTTATAGACTACCAAACTTCAGAGTCTCTTTCCTGGACAACATTTTCCTAGTTAGCTCTTTATATATTGGGTTACTTTAAATATTTAGTTTAGATAAGACCAACATAATGCAAAGTAACAGGTTATCAATTAGGTGTGGCATGGAATCCAATTATTTACTCCAATACAATCCTGAGGTTAACAAAAATGAAGCATAGCACAACAGAAATCTACGAATAATGTTACCTCATCAAGATTGTGTGATGCTCCAAACATATTGCAAAAAACCTCAGAAAGGTCAATTTCTTCGCTACTGTTCTTCTGCCGAGAAATGTCAGCAGTTAGCTTATCCTCTTTTCCTTGGTCATGTTGACCATTTGGATCTTGAAGACCAGCTAGGGTAAAGGTAGCTTGGATCCAATTCCTAAGTAACATAAATAAATAATTAAACATTTCATGCATTTGTAAAAAAATATTTGAGATCATCAGGAAAGATAAATATAAGCAAAGTAACAGCGGTACAGAAAAAGACTAGGCACAAAAGGACAACAAAAGAAAAAACCTACCAAAGTACACACTATCTGCTATTGATCAAAGGGAACTCTGCCTAATTTAAATGTAAGCAAACTAGAGTCCAGCACAATATGTCATGGTAAATACTAACTAGGCCTGGACGAAAAACTCGAAGCTCGTTAGCTCGCTCGGCTCGTGGCTGGCTCGGCTCGGCTCGGCTCGTTAGGATAACGAGCCGAGCCGAGCCAAGATTTTAGCTCGTTAGCTATAACGAGCCAACTCGAGCCAGCTCGCGAGCCAAACGAGCCATGCTTCCAGGAATTTAGATATGCATATGCTGCTTCCATGGACCTAATTTGTACTCTATTGCATGTGTTAATGTGTAAATTTGTACTCTATTGTACCCAAACGAGCCATGCATGTGTTAATTTGTACTCTATTGTACCCAAACGAGCCAAACGAGTCATGCTTCCATGGATGAATATATGATGGAGACATTTTTTGGCCCTGGCTCACGAGCCAAACGAGCTAACTCGAGCTTTTTGTCGAGCCGAGCCGAGCTAGCTTTTTAGCTCGTTAGTTATAACGAGCCAGCTCGAGCCAGCTCGTTATCCTACCGAGCCAGACCGAGCCGAGCCAGCTCGATATCCAGCCCTAATACTAACTAACTTGATTCCCTCGTTGCATGCTCCATGGGATAACTTACTATCGCCCAAACATGATAATAGAATGAAGAAACAAGCTAAGTGTACGAAAAATAACATATTAAATTCAAAGGGCGCAATGATCAACAAATTCAGATTTATCATATTGAAATGCACATAATGATCAACTACTTAAGGTTCCTCGTTGAACTTTCTTGTTCCAAACATGTTACAAAATATCATTGTTTAAAGTGAATCATAAAACTAACTGATTTGTGCATGAGTTCAATATCAAGCGATGCGAACATACTAAACAATATTTGCAATACATAGCAAAAGATCATCACCTGTTCATCACCAAGTCTAGTGAACGGTTCTCAACTTGTTTGTTATGCACACAAATTTCCTCGACAGTAAAACCACATTTCAAGAATAAATCCACCAGATATTCGTTTGAAAAGTAATATGCACGCTGCATGGAACCCACATTTCAACAATAAATCCACCAAGTATTCATTTTGAAAAGTAATATGAATGCTGCATGAAATATGTTAGTATGTCTGTTTGTCAACCTCAATTAATGTTTATCTGTAATCTACTCACCGTCCCATCACCTCTGACATAGAAGTTCTCACTTATTTGCTGGCCTTTAGACATAAGCCTTTCCTACAAAATATTTACAAACACAATAAGATACTCTACACGCATAATGAGTTTACACTCCATAAATTATGCAAAAATGGTTTTCAAGGTACAGGTCTTGAAAAGACAGTATATTAGTGGAATTGTTATCCTATAGCATGCGGTTACCTAAGGGAAGTCATAGGTAAAAAAGGGAAGTTGCATATTTGGACAGCTCAATAGGAAATGAAAAGATCTAGTGGGAATTTATACATAGCAGGCTAGCAGCCATAAAAAAGCAGACATAGGGAGGCAGTTTCTGCGTTTGAAGCATGTTGCCAACAAAAAGCCACAGCTTGAAACAACATCGTGACAAGCTGACTAAGACTTCTATCTAATATATCAAAACACTTTTCTTCAATGCATGATTCCATATACTAAAACTCATACTCACACAACCACAAACAGGAGAAGGAAATGATTTGTAGAAGCCATAAAATTTCAACAATCCTAATTTTCGAAAATATCTCAAAAAGCACATAAGAAGAAATTCAAACCTGTGCAAGGTCACCAAAGGCATAGTCCCGAAAGAGCACACGGCCACCATGCTAATACAAAATACATAAGTTCAGTTCCCTAGATCATTAGGATGACTTCTGAGAAATGAAACACTTAAGATCTCCTACGTGGAAGTAACAGGAGTACTTACTTTGAGGACATGTCTAACATTCTGCAGAACTAAAGGCATTTTGTCTGGTGCAACTGCAGAGAGCATAAAGATCTACTTAAAATGTTAGTTGTTTGTGCATTCACAAGTATGGAAATAAATGTGAACAGAGACATGAGAATGGTTAGTTCAAATAGACATGTAATCAGAGTATAACATGTTACCATTGTCACAATATCAACAGAGGAAGGTTCCACGCTCTCGCTTAGTTGTTCTGATGTAATATCACATTCAAATGCATTTACACGGTCAGGTCTGAAGTCATTGTGTTTCTGCATGTACAATTCAACCAATGGTGACATCAATGGGGGAAAGGTGAGCACATGGACTAATGATTCAGCATCACAGAGAAACAACTACCTTGACCAAGTCAACAGCTCGTGGAGAAAAATCACAAGCATGGACAAATATATCTGAATACGTAGAAAGCAATGGAAATATTGTATTGCCAGTTCCACAACCAACCTGCATTGAACTTTACACCAGTCATATTCATATTTTATGCGAGCGAGAAATAGCAACAAAATTTGCTAGATGCAGGCATGCAGTGATCAGCATATAGTTTACAACTGGTTGGGCAAGTAAAATGTTGTAAGTTCTGTGCAGATCTGAATCTGAATTGCCATATAGATTTAAATTTTCTCAGACTCCATACTTTTCATACAAAGGTATTCTTAGTCAAATTTCTACCGAGCTATATTATCAGAAACAACCAAATAGTGGTATGTACAGAAACAAACTTACAAAATCATTGACATTACTAAAAAGAAACACTGCCCATACCTCCAAAACCACCATCTTTTCCCCATCTTGGCCCTACGTTCATCAGAGTTACATCAGCTTCATGCAATTATG
The DNA here is from genome assembly GCA_017311315.1 of Dendrocalamus latiflorus. Classification (NCBI taxonomy): domain Eukaryota; kingdom Viridiplantae; phylum Streptophyta; class Magnoliopsida; order Poales; family Poaceae; genus Dendrocalamus; species Dendrocalamus latiflorus. The sequence goes on from CM029621.1 coordinate 8,698,442, forward strand.
GCAAAATTTGGGCGACAAAACTGTAGGTTTTATCTGTACCTCAAAGTATTTCCCCCATTCTTTATCCAAGTAGTGTCGATCCTTGAAAAACTATAAAAAAAATGGAAGGGTGCAAATCAAATGCATGGCAAAACAAATCGAAACAAGGAGATATTTAAGGAGTCAAAAGTACTGGTAATTGCTGCTGCATATTTGATCAAGAAGTCCAAAAAATCACCAGACTGTCCAATATAATGTTCCATCAATATGACTATCCTTTTAGCATGGAGACTTGAGAGATATATCATAGTTACTAACAAAGAAGTTGTTTATCATCATAATCCACTGAAAAGCAGGACTAGAGAGCAATTTAATCAAGGATGACATTTTGTCTACCGGGAAAGCAAACTGAACCCACTATTGCTATATACAGCATAAATATAAGGAATTAGCATCAGTGGAACTCTGCAAACAAAAAAACAATGGTTTCACATTTTTGGGTAGTATGAAGTATGAACTGTGTGCACTATCTGCTAGCACATACCACTGGTAACAAACATGTAATTGAGGGGCTTCCCTCATGTACATCCTCCCCAAAACAAGGGAATTCATGGATCATATCTAACAATACATAACTAAACATTGCAGTTGCAACACAGACTGGCAAAATTCTAGCTTCCAAATTGAACTATTTTCCTTAACAGGCTAAAGAAGCTACTTCAAGAAAAGTGGGACAGGGGGGCTGAAATTGCAACCTTGTCCTCGTGGCGCTTGTAAAAGATGTCCCAGTACCTCCTCGCATCCCTCTCGTACTTCTCTGCATCGAAAGCCAAGCTATAAAAACAGCGAGACAGCACCCGAGAAAAGGCGTGGTTTGAGTTCGCGGTGAACCTTTCCAGAAAGGAGTTACGAGCCTTCCGGAAGAAGTAGAGGAGGAGGAGATCTGCACGCCGCTGTGCTGCTGCGGCTCGCCGGCAGCCATGGTGTCAAGCGTGAAGCGTCAACTTCGAATCGGCCGGAGGCTGAAGCGAGACGGGGGTGCCGCCGTGCCCGCTTGGATTCGAGGTCGTGGTGGCGAGGGTTTTTTCCTTTCTGATCTCACTTCTGGCGGCGGGGTCGAGCCGAGCCGATCGGCTCGTCTGCCGAACCGACAATTTTTCAGCAGAAAGAGCAAACGGGCGGGCCCATTTGAATTTCTGGTCAGGCGGTTCATCATCAGCGTCCTCGGCCCAAACAACCGAACAGAGTGGAACTTTTGGGTCCGTAGTGGTCGGCCCGGCCTATCATACAGAGGCAGAGCCCACAAGGCCTCGTCCGCATGTGCCGAGAAGAGTAGTAGGCTGAGCGGACTGGTGGGCTACGGGTGGCTCGCGCAGAGCGGCATGTGGCATGCACCAACTTGCCGTGCCGAGAGTTGAGCGCGCGTCTATCTCATCCATCCGCTAGCTAGGTTGGATACCCTATCTGTACTTGCTCTATTACATGTTGGGTTGGCCTACTGTACTCTTGTATATGGGCCTCCATTTAGTTTGTCATCGTTGAGCGGACTGGTGGGCTGCGGGTGGCTCGCGCAGAGTGGCATGTGGCATGCACCAACTTGCCGTGCCGAGGGTCGAGTGCGCGTCCACCTCATTTGTCCGCTAGCTGGGTTGTATACCCTATATGTACTTGCTTTATTACATATTGGGCCAACCTACTGTACTCTTGTATATGGGCCTCCATTTAGTTTATCATTGTTGTTTTCTTCTTCTTCTTTTTCATCTTTATTTTTCCATCGTCGTGATCCAATAGGGCACAAGCTACATACATACTCTTTTACCCTTTTCCCCCTAGAGTTCGTCGGGGTAATGTTCAGGCTCTCTCTCTTGAAGATTTTCCCAATCAGCATAGTCATTTTTTCGGTGAAATCATTTCCTTAATCTCTACTAATATAACATAGGAGTTTGTATGTCTACCTCTCCTCCCTGGCTCCCATGCATGCGCACAGCGTGCCTCCCCCTTCACGTCCACGCCAACTTCTCTTTATGTAACCTCCACTCACGCAACCCACGTCTCCCTTCTTCCCTGCCTCCCTTCACACATGACACAACCCCGCCTCCTCCCCAAACTTCAAGCCCCTCCTCTTCTCGTTCGCCTCCTCCTCCACCACTATCCTCCCACTCGCCGCCTCCTCCAATCCAAAGGGGCAGTAGAAATCCCCAAATCAGAGCAGTATGGGCTGCGGGCCCCGATCCTCGTTCCCGGTGGTGGCCGCTGTCCTCACCTATGCATGCCAGCGGCCACCCTCACGCTCCCAACACCGCGGTCCAGATCTGCGCCCCCGCTGATGACCGCCGCCCTCACCTGCGCACACCGCGTGTCTATACGGCCACCGCTCTCACGCTCCTAACGCCACGGTCCCGATCTGCACCCCTGTCGGCGGCCGCCGCCCTCGCCTGTGTGCATCGCACGTCTGCCGGCAGTTGCCCTCGCCTGCGCGAGCTGCGTATCCGCCGTTCGCCGCCATTGCGCTCCCGACACAGCAACTCTCACCATGCAGCCAATTGAGCTCACCTCGGTCGCCCAAGAAAACTCAAAGCAAGTGATTTCTTAGATCACTTGGATATTTTCTTCACTAGATTGTGACCAAGTCTCTTTAGCTCTTTGTTTCGTGATCTCCCAAGGCGTGGTGCATGCTTGGAGGTGTGGTGTACACGGTGGTGCCATTCTACAAGAGAATCAAGCATGTCGAGGTATATATGTGCAACTCAATACCCAATACCAGTTATTGTCTGTCTCAAAATCACCTATAGTAATTCATTGTTCACCTACAAAAATACAAGCGGCTAATCTTGAGTAGAACTCTAGTAATTATTGTGGAGTTCATGAATTACTAAAGTAGCAGTCGTTGTGGAGTTCATGAACTGCTACCAAGTAAAAATTATTTTGTTCATGAATTGCTGCTAAGTAATTAAAAACTATTAAGGTGTGCTATATGTTTCGAGAATCTTGTTGCTATGGTCTTGCTATGATCTCAGATGAGACAGTGGGAAATGTGGGGACTACTGCAGAAGTTGCGCAGCATGTAACTGAGGTAACGGAGAAGCTAGCTACTAATGTGGCCGACCAACTTCCTGAGGATGTGTCTTTGTAGAAAGCAGCGGAGAAGGTTGAGTACATTGTTGAGATAGTGGATAAGAATGCAGAGAAGATTAAAGTTATCATTTAGAAGGTTTGATTCTATATTCTTGTTTTCTTCTTCATGGTTAATACTAATTTCTGATTATATTTCACATATGATGGATAATATTATTTGAGAATCCTGTTGTTGAGTGTGGTTGTGTGTCTCGTGTGTTCAGTGCAATGTCTGGTAAAAATACGATGATAAATTCGGATCATACTTTAATAGATGTTTTACCATGCTATGCTACAGTCATATGAGGTGCGAAACACAAACCCATGGCCGGAGGAGGAGACGTGTGTGGACGGAGTAAGTGCAGGGCGACACACAGGAAACACTTTGTGAGGAGTGCGGCAGGTGTTGACTGGAATGCAGGAGCCTGCAGCCATGGGATCATGTGAGAGGGGAGAGGCGCGCCCCTACCCCTGTGGATCCGCCTGTGGGGTAATAGTTCTTGTGACTGAACAGCAAGCATTCAATCAACCGTGAGCGCTGCACACCATGAACATGCAACTGAAATTCAATTTATCTTCCAATCTAAGCACAATTCGCATCGTTACTGTAATTCATATACTCATCCTTGCCAAACATAGCATTCAAGTAACCGCTACCTACATGTTACTGTTTGCTTTTGCTTCAGTGGGAAAAAGGTGCATGTTTGCTTCTACCAAGTGACCAAGAAATTTCCATCCAAATTGCATCAGGAAACAATCAATGGAAGTCACCCTTCTGTCGACAGAATGCTTACATTATTAGCACAACACTAGTGACTAGCCACGAGGACCAGCTTTGCTTGTGGATAATGTGCTCGTGCAAAGCTTTTTCAAGAGCGCCACGCATCACCCCATACGCATGCAAAAATGAAGATTTGGGCGGCACCTGTACGCGCAACAGAACGAAATTTAATGAAGGCATGCATCATAAATGACATGAGGCAAAGTGTGTGATGAGAGGAGAGATCCTGATCCATGAGAGAGAAGAGAGAGAACAATTCCCTGAGACGTCGACTTGACAAGGAGAGGAGAGGAGAGGAGAGGAGAGGAGAGGAGGATTCTGCTTCTACTTCAGAGTCTTCAGACTAGAGTCAGTTATCTACCCGTTTTGCACGCTGAAACAATAACTACGGATACGCTCCGTCTCCCTCCCTCTACACGTGCAGTAATTACAAAACCAAAGAGTGACCGAGGCAATTTACTCCCTCCTGTACCTCTCGTGTGACGCCGAGAGCTCAGTAGTCTCCTCCTCACGAGACCTCCCTCCCCGTCTCAAATTCTCACCGTGCCTCCCGCGTTATCCTGAGATGCTCCCCTGCCGCTTCAAATACCATTCCGATCTCCACTTTTTGATCTCCCAAGTCCCAACCATTGCAAAGGCAAAACAAACCAATTAATTACTAGCTTAGCTAGCCATCAAGATTCAAGAAGCAATGGGTGCCAAGTTGTTCCTCCGCCACTTCTTGTTACTCTTGCTTTCAATTCTTGGCGTTGCAGAGGCTTTGCAAAGCTACATTGTGCAGCTACATCCGCATGAGGCTACCGATGAGGCCGTGCACGCCTCCAAGCTCGACTGGCATCTCTCCTTCCTTGAGAAATCCGTACCTTGGGAGCGAGAGAAGCAGCCCTCGTCACGCCTCCTGTACTCTTACCACACCGTGTTCGACGGCTTCGCGGCGCAGCTCGCGGACGACGAGGTGACGGCGCTGCGGACGCTGCCGGGCGTCGCGTCGGTGCGGGCCGACCGCCGGGTTGAGCTGCACACGACGTATTCTTACAAGTTCTTGGGGCTCAACTTCTGCCCGAGCGGGGCGTGGGCGCGGTCAGGGTTCGGCCGCGGCACGATCATCGGCGTGCTCGATACCGGTGTGTGGCCGGAGAACCCGAGCTTCGATGACCGCGGGATGCCGTCGGTTCCGGTGCGGTGGCAGGGCGTGTGCCAAGGAGGGGAGCATTTCAACGCCACCAATTGCAACCGGAAGCTCATCGGCGCGCGGTTCTACTCCAAGGGCCACCGCGCCAACTATCCGACGAACCCGTCGGACGCGGTGTTGTTGCTGGAGTACGTGTCACCGCGGGACGCGCACGGGCACGGGACGCACACGGCGTCGACTGCGGCGGGCGCGGCCGTTGCCGGAGCCAGCGTCCTCGGCGTCGGGGCAGGCGAGGCGCGTGGCGTGGCTCCAAGCGCGCATGTTGCTGCCTACAAGGTGTGCTGGTTCAACGGCTGCTTCAGCTCCGACATCCTCGCCGGGATGGACGACGCCGTGCGCGACGGCGTCGACGTGCTGTCCCTCTCCCTCGGCGGTTTCCCCATCCCGCTCTTCGAGGACAGCATCGCAATCGGTAGCTTTCGTGCCACGGTGCGTGGCGTCGCCGTCGTGTGCGCCGCGGGGAACAACGGGCCAAAGCAGAGCTCCGTGGCCAATGAGGCGCCCTGGGTGCTGACCGTTGGCGCCGCCACTCTGGACCGCCGCTTCCCGGCCTATGTCTGGCTCGGCAACGGCCGGCTCCTGTACGGCGAGTCCATGCACCCAGGAAAAATCGATTTGAAAAATGGCGGGAAGGAGCTCGAGCTAGTGTACGCCGTCGGTGGGACCCGCGAGGCGAAGTACTGCATCAAGGCGTCCCTGTCCGCGGCCGCCGTCGCCGGAAAGATGGTCGTATGCGACCGTGGCATCACCGGTAGGGCTGACAAAGGCGAAGCAGTAAAAGAAGCAGGCGGCGCGGCCATGGTTCTTGTGAATTCCGAGATAAACCGGCAGGAGGACTCCGTCGACGTGCACGTCCTGCCCGCGACGCTCATCGGCTACCGGGAGGCCGTCGAGCTCAAGAACTACATCAGCTCGACACCGCGGCCAGTGGCGAGGCTAGTATTCGGCCGCACGAGGATTGGGCGAGCGCGCGCGCCAGCTGTGGCGCTGTTCTCCGCGCGCGGGCCGAGCCTGACGAACCCGTCGATCCTCAAGCCCGACGTGATCGCCCCCGGGGTGAACATCATCGCCGCGTGGCCGGGGAACCTGGGCCCGTCGGGGCTCGAGGACGACACCCGGCGGTCCAATTTCACGGTGCTCTCGGGGACATCAATGGCGTGCCCGCACGTCAGCGGCATCGCTGCGCTCATCAGGTCGGCGCACCCGTCATGGAGCCCGGCAATGATACGGTCCGCGATCATGACGACGGCTGACGTGACCGACCGGCAGGGGAAGCCGATCATGGACGGCGATGGCAAGGCCGACGTGTTCGCCATGGGCGCCGGGCACGTCAACCCGGCGAGAGCCGTCGACCCGGGGCTCGTGTACGACATCGACCTGGCCGACTACGTCACGCACCTGTGCACGCTTGGGTACACCCAGATGGAGATCTTCAAAATCACGCACAGCGGCGTCAACTGCAGCGCAGTGCTGCAGCAGAACAGAGGCTTCAGCCTCAACTACCCCTCGATATCAGTGGCGTTCAAGAGCGGCATCACGTCGGCGGTGCTCCAGAGGACAGTCACCAACGTCGGCACGCCGAACTCGACGTACACTGCGCAGGTCTCTGCACCACCTGGAGTCCACGTCAGGGTCGTGCCCATGACGCTGGCATTCACGGAGTTCGGCGAGAAGAAGAGATTCCTGGTGTCAGTCGACGCGCCGTCGCCGGCGGCAAAGGACAGCGCAGAGGGGTGCTTGGTGTGGAGGCAGAGCAGAGGCCAAGGGAGGCGCAAGGTGAGGAGCCCCATAGCTGTGACTTGGGCAGTGGAGTAGCCGAAGGCTGGTTTCATTCCATTGAAGCGTAAAGAAGGGAGATCTTGCCCCTGTAGCGTTTTGCAACATCAAAAGTTGTGACTTGCTTGTGAGTCGCCGACAAATGCAGTAGCTGAAGTTGTTAGAAAAAATCGAGTTATGAACATACTTGAACACGATGAACAACAAGTTTTATGCTGCAAGGTGACAACATTTTCTAACTTGTATTGCTAAATTTAAAGGGCTCTATGTATAGAATGTGACATGTATGGCCTTTTAGACTCACGCCACGAATGAACTGCCCGTGTATGGCGCCACTACGACCCGCTCTCGCGCAAACAATGTGTGCGTCGAGCTGAAACCCACACCCATGACCATGACTACACCCACAACCACGCACATGACTACGTCCATGACCACGCACATGACTACGCATAAGACTTATCCAACAAACACCCCTAAGTCTTGCTGTGCTTACTCGATGTCAATGAGGCCAATCTTGGAACAAAGTTCTTGAAACTTAATGCAGCCGAGTGGCTTGGTGAAGATGTCACCAAGTTGCTTTGCTATTCCAATGAACTTGATGTTGATCTAGCCTTTCTCTGCACACTTCCGAATGTAATGAAACTTCGTGTCGATGTGCTTGCTCCTGTCGTGATGCACTGGGTTCTTGATCAACGATATTATGGACTTGTTGTCCACTTTTAGAACCGGCGTGCTAGACTCTAAACGGAGCATGTCTGCCAGAAGCTGCACTAGCCAGAAGCCCTAACAAGCCGCGGATACCGTGGCGATATACTCTTTCTCGCAGGAGGACAGAGCTACCACTTTTTGCTTATGAGATTGTCAAGTGATAGGTCCATCCTTGAGGAAGAAGATTATACTCGAGGTGCTCTTTCTGCCATCGACGTCCCTGGCCATGTCACTATCGCTATAGCCCAGCAGATACGGCCACACGCTCTTCTTCTTCCCGGCCATGTAGAAAACACCCCATGTTCTTGTCCCTGCAATATAGTGCAATATGCGCTTGACATCGACGAGGTGCTCTTCGCGTGGCAACTCCATGAAATGGCTGACATAGCCTACTGAGTAGGCCAGGTCCGGCCAGGTGTGGATGAGGTACCGGAGGCTCCCGACCAGACTACGGTAGAGAGTAACATCGACCAGTAGGGATGAGCTCGATTTGTTGAACTTGAGGCGTTCCTCCATTGGAGTTTGGCAGGGGTTGCAGTCCACCAGCCTAGCCTTCTCCAGAATCTTCAGCACGTCGGTGGATTGCCCGAGCGTGATGTCGTCTGGGCTCTGGTGCACCTCGATGCCGAGGTAGTACCTGAGCGCTCCCAAATTGCTCATCCAAAATAGGCTCTTCATCTCCCCTTTGAACTCGTGGATGCCGCTGGTGTTGCCACTGGTGATGATAGACGCCCACGATCAGTTGACTCTCGCCTTCACCTTGCGTGTACACTCCATGCTCGGAGTTGCTGTGATGAAACCCGAGCAAGAGCAAAGTGGCATCCAGCTTCATGTTCCAGGCGCGCAGTGCTTGGTGAGGACCGTAGAGCGCATTGTGGAGACATAACACCTTGTTCTTGTGCTTGTTGTTGATGAAGTCAGATGGCTGTGCGATGTACACCTCCTCCTGAAGGTCACCATTCAAGAATACAGACTTGACATCCATATGGTGAATCTCCCAAGATTGGTGTGCAGCGATGGCGAGTAGGAGCCACACCGACTCCGGACGGGCAACAGGGGTGAAGACCTCATCGAAGTCTACCCTCTATCGCTGGACGTATCCCCTAGCAACGAGGCACGTATTGTGCTTCACAATGGCTCCAGGCTCGTCATGCTTCACCTTGTACACTCACTTCAGGCCGATCGCACAATGATCTGCAGGAAGATCAACAAGGCTCCAAGTCTTGTTGTTAGAAATTGAGTCCATCTCCTCCTGGGGAACATATTCATCAGAATCCATGTCAAGGCCGGTGTTGTGCGTAGGTTGCGTGGCGTGCTTGATCACCACTGGAGTTCATTCCACTACAGTCGTAGGTGTTGCTAGCGAAGGTGTCTGACCGTGGTTAAGGGAGTTCACACACGTGTCGCGCACTAGCTCCCTAGTGACCATGTTCTCCACGGTGAAAGGTTCCGTGCCTACACTTTGATCTTCACCATCTCTGTTCCAGTCTCACCGCGTGTCTTCATTGAACATGATGTCGCACGACACGTGCATGCCTTCACCGACTGGGTCGAAGAGGCGATAGGCCTTAGTGCCTAGTTCATAGCCGAGAAAGACCATCGAGACACCGTGGTCGTCTAGCTTCTTAAGGTGCATGTTGGTGCTCTTGGCATACGCTACACACCCAAAGGTGCAAAGAAAATGCACCACCGGGCGCTCGCCGTACCATGCCTCATAGGGAGTCTTGCCGTCCAAGCGCCACGTCGGCGCTCGGTTTAGTATGAAGACGAGGTGGTGACCGCCTCTCCCCAAAACCTTTCGGGCACGTTCTTTGACTTCATCATGCTCCAGGCGATGGCGATGATCATCTGGTTTCAGTGCTCCACTACTCCATTCTGCTAGGGGAAGTAGGGCGCTGTGAGTTGATGTTGAATGCTATGCTCCGCGCAATATTCCCTGAACTACACCGATGTGAACTCACCACCACGGTCGGTGAGCAGGACTCGGAGCTTGTGCCCGCCTTCCACCTCGGCACTGATCTAGAATCCTTTGATTGCCGCCAGTGGTTGGTCCTTGCTTTGACTTGAGCAACGTGAGCCACATGAAGCGGCTAATGTCGTCAACCAGCAGGAGAAAGTAGTTGTTGCCGCTCGAGGTGACAGGTGCGATTGGCCCGCATAAGTCACCGTGGATGAGGTTGAGGGTGTCTTTTGCGTGGTACTTCACTTGCTGCGAAAAAGGAGACCGCTTCTGCTTCTCTACCAAGTAGCTATCGTAGACTTGGTTGACCTGGTCGATAGAAGGCAGTCCGCGCACCATCTCCTACTGCGCAAGCTTACGCAACGCTTGGAAGTTGAGGTGCCCATACTTAGCATGCCAGTGCCAGGCCTGCTCAGAGCTACGTGTGGACAAGCAGACCGGTCTAATGATGTTCGCGCCCCTCGATCTCCATGGATGAGCCATCGCCAAACTTCACCATGCCGCAGATGCCGACGTCAAGCTCGGAGAAGGCCAACCTTGACCCGATCATGTGGTTGGTGGCTCTCATGTCCAGAACCCATCGACTGTGGTCACGCTCTTCCCTCTGCCCGAACTAGAAAAAGACCTTGTCCTTGCTCACCTCGACGTGAGTGCGCGGCGGTGGTAATGGAGATTCACGGCGTGGTGGCATCGTCAGCTGTGGGGACTCACGTTGTGGTGGCGAAGGGGAGTCGTGGTTGATGAGTGTCCTAGCCATAAGTAAAGTGGGCTCATCGTAGTCCCCTTAGGCCAGGTGAGCCTGATCTCACTTGGGCTTGCTGCGACAATCCTTGGCCCAGTGACCCTACTTGCCACAGTTGTGGCATTGGTCTCTAGGAGTGTCACAGACACCGGCCAGGCTAGCCCCATTTGCACCACCATCACGAGGCCTAGTCTAGAGCTGGGCCTTCCACTCATCCTCCATGAGAAGCAGACAACTACTGGCATCGACATGGCCAATGGGGTCAGGGTTAAAGCTGAGCCTGTACTACTGCTCCACCACGCGAAGACGCCCAATTACCTCCTCGATGCTGAGCGTGCTCAGATCGAGAAGGGTCTTGATGGAGATGGTGACCTGCGAGAGACATTCCATGATGAGCTGCAGAAATTTCTTCACCACTTCCATGTCGGTGATGTTGTCCCCCAAGACTCAAAGGTTGTTGGCGAGGCTTGTGATTCTCATGGCGAAGTCGTCAACAAACTCATTGTCCTTGAACATGATCTCCCTGAGCTTGCATCGTAGCTTTTGTGCGTTCACCTCTCTGACACGCTCGACACTGACGTGCATCGTCTTGACCGCGTCCCAAGCATCCTTGTCGGTGTCCTTTACAACAAGGGTCGAGAGCATGTTCGGCGGCACGGCGTAGAGAATGGCGGACAGTGCCAGTCTGTCATCGCGGTAGTCACTGTCGCCGGGCTCGATCACCTCCCAAAGACCCTGCGCTTGTAGGTTCACGTGTATCACTAGCACCCAATCGGTGTAGTTTGTCCGGGTGAGCATGGGGTAGACCACCGAGCCCAACGCCTCCTTGACGACGTGTTGGACAATGATCTCACGATCACCATCATCACGGTGTCGCAGTTGACGCAAAGGAGGTGTTAGTGAGCAAGGATGGCCTCGCCGCAAAGGAGTCCTTGATTGCCCACCCACCGAAGCCCACGACGACGACATAGCTGCGCTTGGACTACCAACGTAGCTCTGATACCAAATGTTAGAAAAAATCGAGTTATGAACACACTTGAACACGATGAACAACAAGTTTTGTGCTACAAGGCGGCATCATTTTCTAACTTGTATTGCTAAATTTAAAGGACTCTATGTATAGAACGTGGCCTATATGGCCTCTTAGACTTGCGTCACGAATGAAATGCCCGTGTATGGCGCCACTATGACCCGCTCCCGTGCCAACAACGTGCGCATCAAGCTGAAACCCACACCCATGACCACGCACACGACTACACCTATGATCACACATATGACTACGCACAGGACTTATCCAACATAAGTTGCCTCAAGTGTAAACACAATATTCCGTTTTACTCGGTAGATGAATCTGTTCTGTCCTTGTCATCCCGTACCTCTCCTCTTCCCAATTAGAGAATTTTTATGGTACCAAGGCTCTTAATTTTATCTTGATCCATATTTTTAAAAACTATTTATGCATATATTAGTAGAGAGAATATTTACAAGGGCACAAGACCTTATGCGGAGTCAAGCAATAGAAAAAAGAATACTACAGAAGTCATGCAATATATAGTTGTCTTCTCGCCCGAGCTAGTAATTCTTTCAGTCCCATTGCTCTAGTCATTTCCCAATAGTTTGCTTCGTCTGTGATCGATCGAAGCATGTCGTTTTTGGTTGAGTTGTTGTTTTGGAAGAGTCTTTTATTTCTCTTCTCCCAAATGGGGGGAGCTGTGAGGACGTGGGACTGACCAGTAGGCCTAAAGTGGATTGGAGGACTAAGAACGACGGGGCGAATGGAGAATCTTATTTTTATCTTCGGCCAAAATGGGTTTTTGCTATTAAGTATATGAAAAACATGTTGGGGGAAGTGTCTCATAGATATCTCGGGCCCACAACCACTTTAAAGCGACGGCACTCGTTGGAAGGTCTATCTTCAGCCAAGTCCATAAGTCAAATTCGGTGAGGTCCGCTAGACCAACCTCGGCGAGATTCGCAAGAACAACCCGAAGGGGGTCAGGGCCAACCCCGGACGGAATCCGAAGTCAGTCACGAACCGACTCTGGAGTCCCAGACGTGGTAAGACCCACAATGGACAAATGACGTAGGCATCTTTAGGAGTAAACTAGGTCCCGAAGAAAACTTGTAACTTCGCTTGTCTCCCTCTTCCTCTCTACAAATAGGACCTTTTGTAATGGGAGGGGGCCGTTTGTAACCCTAAATACTCATATCGAATACACTTGGTCATTTGTGTACTTCTCCTTGAATCTGTCCGCATCCTCGATGGTCTCCATATCTGGCTGGGGGTGCCCCTAAATTTACTGTCTGATCTTGTATCGACGACAGTTGGCGCCATCCATGTGGACTTGAGCGAGAAGCCATGTCGCGTAGGAAGATGAAGGCATGAAAGGTCATTGGGCAGGTCCGTGACATACCGAAGACCCTCCGAACTCCACTAGGACTCCACTCTGAACTCTGGCCCGGACTTAGTTCGTGCAGAGGCTCTCCGAATTCCACCACGCGGGGCTCTCCAAACTCTACTCTAGACTCCATCCGTGCGGAGGTCCTCCATACTCCATCCGCGCGGAGGTCCTCCAAACTCCACTCCAAACTCCTCCCTGAACTCCAGCCGCACGAAGGTCCTCCAAACTCCATCTGCTCGGGGGTCCTTTGAACTCCACCCCCAAACTCTGTCTGAGCATAGGCTCTCCGAACTTCGCCCTGGAACCCCTCTGGGTCCGAACCACTCTGCGCCCTCGGACAACCTGTAGGCTCGGATCACCTCGCTACCCTGGACTTTGCACGAGGTTGGCTCGTGGACTTCACTGAGATGGGTACGAGGACTTCGCCAAGGTTGGCTCGTGGACTTCACCTGAGGTGGCGCGAGGACTCAGAACCTCAAACCCTCTCCAGGAGTTTCTCACTTAGAGGCCCAGATCCCCTCCGGGATTCCACCACAAGGCAACCCAGACCCCCTTCGGGTCTGGCCTTGCTCTGTGCCACAGACCCCCTTTGGGCACCCTCAATCCGCACCCCAGAGTCCCTTTGGGTCACGCGTTCGGACCTCCTCTGGATCCCCAACATGCCTCGATGGTTTAGCCTTGGCACGATTGAACTCGGCCACGATGGCTTTACCTCGGCCGAACATCACTTCGCCTCGACGATGTCTCCTCAACAAGGGGCTCCCCCTAGCTTGACGGATTCACCTCAGCGAGCTCTAACACGCCTTGATGGTTAGCCTCGACATGATCCAACTCAGCATTGACAGCTTTGCCTCGATCAAACTTCGCTTCGCCTCAACGACATCTCCTCGACTCGAGGCTCCTTCTAGCTCGATGGATTCATCTCGGCAAGCTCCAATACACCTCGATGACTTGGTCTCAACGTGATTTAGCTTAGTCTCGATGACTTTGTCTCGGACAAACCTCGCTTTGTCTCGACGGCATATCCTCGACTAGGGGCTTCCCCTAGCTCGATGGATTCATCTCGATGAGCTCCAACATACCTCGATGGTTTGACCTTGGTGTGGTTCAGCTCGATCTCATTGGCTTTGCCTTAGCTGGACCTCATGTCATCTTGATGGCGTCTCCTTGACTAGGGGCTCCCTCTAACTCGATGGATTCACCTCGGCGAGCTCCAACACGCCTCAATAACTTGGCCTTAGCGTAGTTTAGCTCGGCCTCAATGGCTTTGCCTCAGTTGATCCTCGCTTCACCTCAATAGTGTCCCCTCAACTAGGGGCTCTCTAGGGTGACAGATTCACCTCAGTGAACTCTAACACACCTCGGTGGCTCAGCCTCGGCATGGTTCAACTTGGCCTCAACGGCTTTACTTCTCCTCAGTGACGTCTCCTCAACTAGTGGCTCCCCCTTAGTGTGATGGATCTACCTCAGCGAGCTCTAACATGCCTCAAGGTCTTGGCCTCGGTGTGGCTCACTTCGACCTTGATGATATCTCCTTGACTAGGGCTCCCCCTAGCTCAATAGATTCCCCTTGCAGAACTCCAACATGCCTCAATGGCTTAGCCTCAGTGTGGTTTAACTCAGCCTCGATGGCTTTGCCTCGGCCAGGCTTCACTTTGCCTCGATGGCATCTTCTCGATTAGGGGCTCCTCCTAGCTCGATGGATTCACTTCTACAAACTCCAACACACCTTGATGGCTTGGCCTCGGTATGGACATTTGCGGTTGAGCCTGCGAAAACTCACCCTTTGGGGTCGAGTTGCATAACACTCCCCCACTAGGGTTGAATCTGTGATAACTTGCCCTCCAGGGTTGAGTCGCCAAACACTCCCCCTGGGGTTGAGCCTATGACAACACGTCCTTCGGGTTGAGTCACCTAACACTCCCCTCTAGGGTCAATCCTGTGACAACTTGCCCTCTAGGGTCGGGTCGCCTAACACTCCCCCTCTGGGGTCAAGCCTACGACAACTCGCCCTCTGGGGTCAGGTCACCTAACACTCCCCCTCTGGGGTCAAGCCTGCAACAACTCGCCTTCTAGGGTCGGGTCGCCTAACACTTCCCTTTCGGGGTCAAGTTTGTGAAAACTTGCCCTCTGGGGTCGGGTCGCATAACACTCGCCCTTTGGGGTCAAGCCTGCGACAGCTCACCCTTCGGCATCGAGTCTGCATTTTTGTCTCAGTTCCCTCTCAGTTTTTGTCTATGTTTTTCTTGAAATGGTGGGATTATTATCACGAAGTGTGCATGTTTCTTAAAAAGTATTCATTGCATTACATGGGTTGTTTCGAAAAGGGTACTAAAAATCATGTTATTTTGTCGTATTTTTTACTTTCTGTTTGCAAGGAACTGTTTGTGCTGTTGCATACTAAGAATAGTTTGGTTTTTCTTTTCCTTTTTTCTGGTTAATAATTTTCTAGAAAAATAGTGTGGTTCTAGAGAAACCACACATGCCTTTTTCTTTGATAGCTGACAACACCTGCATTAGTGTGCCTGATGCTGCATCTATTTTTACTGTTTCTACAGAGATGGCAAAGTTAGAATTGAGTAAGGAGGCCATGCACACTGAGTTCATCTCAAACCATAGTCCGGAGAAGCTTATTTATTGCCAACTATTCACCTACGGGGAGCTGTATGCGGCGACAAAGGGCTTCGGAGCAGATCGGTTCCTGGGAGAGGGCGGGTTCGGCAAGGTGTATAAGGGCGTGTTGGATGGCACCAACTAGGTAGGTTCACGTGCTTCTGCGCAATTCAATAGTTGCAGTTATGTTCTGTGTACTAAAATCAGACAATATTTTGTTGCTAATGTGTTACTCGCTTGAACTATAGTGATATTAAGTAGAATGAAGCGGGGACTGCAAGGATTGTTGTAGTGTTTTCCTTTATGTATATATGAATGTTGATCGGTGCTATGGTTAATTTGTTATGAAAATTGATGTTTGTGAGAAGATGTTGTATGCTTTGATTCCCTTGTATGTTGCTCATTCTTGAACCGGGTCGTGGACAGGTGGTGGCTATAAAGATTCTTAATCTACAAGGGAAGCAAGGGAATCGGAGTTCCTCACTGAAGTTCTGATGTTGAACACGCTGCATCACCCAAATCTTGTCAAGCTTGTTGGCTATTGAACTGATGGTAATCAGAGGCTTCTAGTTCTATGAATACATGCTTCCCTGAAAAGTCATCTCCATGGTACGCTACCAAACTACTATATATAGTTCTCGTCATCACATTGTCACTAAATAATTAGAAGTTTATGTAATCAGAATTGGGTCTTGGTTTCTCCAGATTCTTCCCATGATAAGAAGACTCTTGACTGGAATACAAGGATGAAGATACTTGTTGGGACAGCTAAAGGCCTGTGGTATTTGCATGTCAAGGTTGACCCTCCTATCATAAACCGTGATGTGAAACGCAAAAATTGCTTGGAGGGATATTTGGCTTGGCAAAGATAGGTCTAATTGGTGACGATACTCATGTTTTAGCTAGAGTGATGGGTACATCTGGATATTGTGCAAGGGACTATTGGAGGGATGGAAAAGCAACCCAAATAGTTCACAAAGATAATAGAGTAGATCAATATGTTTCTTAGGCCCATATAAGTATTAAAAGACTGTGCAATCTATAAAATTAAGTAAAAAGATAATCCACTGTACAAACTATCTTTAATACTATATATATATAGATAACATAAATAGATGCTATAGACAATAGGTGTCTACACCTTTGTACATACCCTCATACGTTTTGGCAAGTGATCAAATAGCACGGCAGGTTGCCAGTTTGCCGACTAGCGCTAGATGATTTGAGGGGCACCAAAGAATGCTGCACCAGTTGATGCTATTTGTTGTCAACGATCACCAGAGTACACGTGTACCGCAAGCTTCTCCCTATTTATCCACTATATCTGGATAAACAGTTCGAGTTCACTCAGCTTTTCTAAGCACAAAACACAAACATATCAATGATCAAGCAGGTACCAAACAAGCGCCCAATCGAAATGACCACACACCGAGCAAAAGAGCCATATCGAAATAATAACATATGTAATGTCAACAGATCCTTTTGTTCATTCAAATGCAATTACGAACTAAGATTCAAATCCGAAACACAACTTTTTCCAAGGAGTTATCGAGTATATCAGTATATGGGGGCCTTGCTTCTTATACGACCAGAAACGCAAGTTTCAACTTGTCAGTGAAGAAATGAGAATACCACATGCCAAAATGGCGCCCGGCGTTTATCTACACCAATGCAACAGATGTGCTCAGGCAAATATTTCATTTTACACTATCACTTGTTAACCAAGGCACAAATCAATCATGACTCTTCAGACCGCTCTGGTTCGCATGGTCTCCATACTGTACCACAAGGTTCATCCATCAGGGCAATGCCTAGAGTAGCAAGCTCTTTCCTGATTCGGTCAGATACCTCAAACTGCTTGTCCTTCCTTGCAGCAGTTCGCTGCTCAATCTGCCCCTGCAATTGTTCTTCAGTCAACCCTGCTCGCTTTAACGCTTTGTCCTTCAATTGCTTCAGTACCTATGGAATTGATATTTTGTTCATGATACATGTAATCATCATAAGCGGAAAAAAAACGTCTAGACAATGGCTTTAATACCTCTGCCAAGGATGATGGTGGCATCAGACCAAGGATAGATAGTTTATCTTTAATTTCTGTCTCCAGTGCAATCAGAGCTTGGATATGATCTTCTGGCTGCTTCTGTGGCTGCTGTTGCTTCCCCTGCTGCTTCTTCTGCTGTTGCTGTTTCTTCTTCTGCTGTTCTAATTTTTGCTGCAACTTCTGAAAGTAGAAAATGTGTTAGAAGAACTACAATCAAATGAAAAGAGTAGTACTCCAGGTCAATTCAAAACATTCGAACCATGAAAGCACAACAAATAGCATCAACATACCTTCAAATCATTCAAATTGCTGTTTATTGCCTTCAGCAGGTCCATGAAGCCATCCAGAACATCTGTAGTTCGAAGATCATCTGACATAGATTCCAAAAATTCCGAACGGTGCTTGTTGACCAGATTTTGCTCCTCAGCTGGGATTGGGACAGATATATTCTCTTCACGGTACAGAGACAACACTTCGTCGCAGTCATATAAAGTCTGCACAAAATTTATATAGAGTGAATGAGACAAAAATATGATTAAATGCCCATATCTTGTTTGTATATTAACTCGATGACTAATATTTCAAGTTTAAGCAAGTCAATCACCTGATAAATGTAGTACACACGATCAGATGCAATCTCAAGTGCTTTATCAGAGTGATTCACATCAGATCTATAATGTGTGCGCATCAGGAAAAATCTTAAAGCAATGGGATGGTATAGAGCAATAATCTGAAGAAACAAAAACAGCTGTCAGATATCCCAAGAGAAACCTTAAAGTTTACACTCGCCAATAATTAATTAAGAAGAGCCAGGGATTCACCCCCTTACATCTCTGATTGTGAAGAAGTTGTTATCTGATTTTGACATTTTCTGATCATCCTTGTTAACAAAGCCATTGTGCATCCAGCATTTGACCTCACTCTCTGGATAAGCTGCTCGGCTTTGTGCAAGCTCATTCTCATGATGAGGAAATATCAAATCTTTCCCTCCACCATGGATATCAAACACATGTCCTAAATAGTGGGCACTCATTGCGCTGCATTCAATGTGCCATCCTGGTCTTCCGCGGCCCCAAGGGCTTTCCCAAAAAGGCTCACCCTCCTTAGCAGCCTGAACACAGTAATGCACAACAGATAAGCAGAAAGTGGCAATGTGCAAGAGTAAACTGCTCATATCAATGCATCAAAAATTACCTTCCATAACGCAAAGTCTGCAGGGTTCCGCTTTCTTGTATCAACAGCAACCCGTGAACCTGCAAGGTTATGATCCAACTTCCTTCCAGATAAACTGAGATATTCGGGAAAGCTATCAACTGAAAAGTAAACATCGCCTTCCATAGCATAGGCTTTGCCATTCTCCATTATCTGTCCACAAACATACACAAAGTGAGAAGAGCTTCATTTACAGAGTAAAGAATTTCTTGCGATGTAAGATATTAAAAGGGATCTTAGAACAATTTTGTAGGACAATTATTATGCACAGCAAGTTATACATGATTGATCATGGCTGACACTACAGATAATGTGCAAGAATACATATAGATGAGTTTGTGTTCAAAGAATCCGTGGTTGGATTTGGTTCTACTTTAATTTGTATGGTGACAAAAAATGTACCCATTAGTGTTGCTTTTGTTTACAACAGCTGAAGAATATCATGATAACATGAAGTAAATACACATTTTGATCAGTTACGCAACAGAGTTGGTATTATTTGCTGCACAAGTTGAAAGTACCTTGGTTATTAATTCTATAATATGTTCGATGTGCTCTGTCACACGTGGCTCGCAAGTAGGAGGTAAGCACTGGAGCTCAGCCACATCAAGAAGGAATTCATTGATAAACCGACCGCTCAAACTAGTTACAGTTTCACCAGCTTCATTTGCTCGTTTAATGATCTGCAAAACCAGAGCAAGTTCTGGAATCACTACAACACTAAAAGAGAGGGAAATAAGTTGATCTGAATAAAAATTCAGAACAAAAGTTCATTTGGACAAAGAAAGAACTATATCACAATTATGTTAAAATTTGCATCGCAACGAAAAGGTGAACAGAGTATTGATCTAAATAGAAAACGAAAAATTACAGCACCATCTAAGTGTTAAAGCATATTTTAACTAAAAAAACAAGCACCACTTCCTAACCCTGGGATCTGCCCCATAAATCATGCACCCATGCCAGCAAAAAAAAAGTGATGCTAGGGCAGTGGGCAACTATGGCACTGACGACAACAATGCTTGTATTTTTTTTAAGAACAAAAAGAGCACCTTCCTTTGGTTAAAGGGAAAGTAATATATAACTAGTACGACACATTCCACATACATAAGATAGTTTTCCTTCCATTTTCTCAACTACTAAATTGTAGCTCTAGAATGGTCTGGATGAATTATATTACCTTATCATCAATGTCAGTGAAGTTGCGCACATATTCAACTTCATACCCCAAGAATTTAAGGTACCTACATGGAATCGAAGACCAATTATAGAATGAATTATTTTACCAAAATGTTAGAAGCAAGGGTAGCAGTAGAAACAGCTTAATGTTATGTTTTTATGTCAAAATTAACATAGTGTTTTAACAAAAGTATTGAAACATTTTATTTGAAGAAAATATTGTAGGTTCCATTAGCTTAACTTAAGGCGTTCCAAATTAAGCTGGATTGCATGTTGAATATATGGATGCAATTTTCGTCGATAACAAAAGGTGCAAAAAACAAGATTATGGCCCGATATCAAGGGTTTAATCTATTGCATAAGCCATCAAACACATCCAGATTCCAGAAGCCACTGGAACCTAATGCAGTCAAACATCATTCAGCTCCATGTAACGGGTATTGAACACACCCAACCCAAGCTAGACGAACAAACCACAAACCCACAACACTACACCAGAGTTACCAGACCACTTTCCAGTTGCAAACACAGATCCAATAATCCAACATCTAAGCGACCAAATTGCACTCAAGTACTGAGCTAAACCCCCTATTCCTCACGCACTTAAAGCACCAAATTCAGCATGTTTTAGCAGAATTCCACCGACTAAACGCATCGAGCTACAGGCTTACAGCAACCGATCCCGGCAATTGCGCATCTAAGCAGCCAAAGAAGCACCAGATCAGAGGAGAGTGCTACCTGTAGAGGACGTCGAAGGCGACGTAGGCGCGGGCGTGGCCGATGTGGCTGAAGTCGTAGGGCGTGACGCCGCAGACGTACATGCTGACCTTGCCCTCCACGCGCGGCTCGAAGGTCTCCTTCTTTTTCGTCATCGAGTTGAACAGTTCCAGCTGCGGCTGCGACCGCGGCGGCGGTGCCGTCGTGTTCTCCGCCATCGTGGGGGTGGAGGGGAGAGGGGCGGACGCGCTAACCCTATAGGCCTATACCCCGTGGCGGCGGGGCAGAAGAAGCAGGGAGAGCCCCAGGGAGAGAAGTGAGACGCAAAGGGAATTTCGCGGTGGGGTCCCTGCCTTCAATTTGTGGGTGCGTGTGAATTTTTGCGAATATTGCAGCGAGCACCCTGTATTTTGGTACGTTTACAGAACTATTGGATATTTGGTGCCTAGGAAGCTTAGGATTGTGTAGCAGGCGTGCGTAGCATTGCCAAAACAACCATATTCGTAGCAGTTCGGTATATCTGCATTCTGATCAAGCGTCCGGTGAAATTTTGTCCTCTCTAGCCCAGGCGGTCGTGCCCATCTGGCAAATTACGGCAAAGTTTATTGAACGTGGATTCTTTTTTTTTTCGAGAGCAAGCGTATTGGTTATGAACTATTGAGTTCGATTTAATGTGCAAGTGTAAACCTTCAAGGCTTACATGGCAACACTGAAGACAACCTGCCTTCGTTCCAGCTCCGCCAACATTATTCGCGTATATAATGTTACCACCCATTAAATGTATCAGAGGATAAAAAGCCCACAGCCCTGCGCACACAAATAACTTTGGAGGCAAGATTTGTATAAACCAGTAAGCGCAAAGGAACTTTCATTTTGCGGAGCGTCCAGCAAAAGCGATCAACAGCAATTTGATCCATAAATTCAACTTTCTATGCTTGTATAAGAGGATTTTATTCATTCCAACATTAACTCTATTTCAATTCAAGTTATAAATCCTCTTGCAACAGAATCAAAATTCTGACACAGTACATAACCTCGAATCCGCACTACAAAAAGGATCTAATCTAAATGTTTTACATAATCACATAGCTTCGACACGAGCCGGAGAGTAAGTTAGAAATCCATCCCGCCCATTGCGGGTTCCGCCTTCTCTTCCTTCGGAATCTCAACAATGATAGATTCTGTGGTAGTCATCAGAGATGACACACTGCAAAGACAACAGAAGGTAAAATTGGTGTCATTCTCTCATGGAAGAAAAACAGGAGATAATTGCATACCAGACTAATCGGTGTAATAAAATCCATAAAGATCATAGCAGAATTTTCAAGTTTAAGCTTCAGAAGCTGCAACTTGAATGTGCATGCAACCCAAAAATTGCTGCTAATATTTTGACAAATCAGATGAAAGCCAAGAGAGCTTCAAGAGAAAAATAATTTTGGTTCAGCTTCTTCAATTCAGCTAGCATGTGCTATGTCACCCTTTAGCCAAGGGCGTACTGTTGAACAAAAGCATTTTGAAGTATACAAAGATTACAGAGTACCTTGCAGCGTCAACCAGGGCTGTTCTGATCACTTTAAGTGGGTCAATGATACCAGCCTTCACCATATCCACATATTCACCTAGGTTGGGAGATCAGTTTACATATCCAATGTCAGAAAGATGATTTAAACTAAGTTCGCAACTACCAACGGAGCAAGAGGGAATGAACTTTGCGCCGTACCTTTAGCAGCATCATAGCCTAAATCAG
Source organism: Dendrocalamus latiflorus (assembly GCA_017311315.1). Lineage (NCBI taxonomy): Eukaryota > Viridiplantae > Streptophyta > Magnoliopsida > Poales > Poaceae > Dendrocalamus > Dendrocalamus latiflorus. Next base: position 8,720,608 of record CM029621.1, read on the forward strand.
TATTATCCTGTTCCAAAAGCTTGCCAACAATGACAGCCCCTTCTACACCCGCATTTGAAGCAATTGTGTGCACTGGGGTCTGTAGAATTGTCCAGTCATCAGATGATGCAACCAAGAGAGAAACAGTTGTAAAGTGATTTTTTTCAAACCTTCAAAGCATTTTGAATGATCTGAACACCAATCTTTTGGTCAAAGTTTGCAGTCTGCAATTTATCCAGGTCTTTTGATGCATACAGAAGGGCAACACCACCACCTATGTACATCAGAAACAGATAAGTTTCTCTGCCATGGTGATATAGTGATATTTGTTAACACCAGAAAACTCAACAGCAGAGCTCCAGTACGGTACCTGGTACAATGCCCTCCTCGACTGCAGCTTTAGTAGCATTTAGTGCATCAGTCACTCTGTCCTTCTTCTCACCAACTTCAGTCTCACTCACTCCACCAATCTAAAGGAAATATCACAATCAAAATACTTATACAAGCAACTCACGGCAATCACCAGAATCAACACAGTAAAAATGTTTTGCTAAATTTCTTATCAGTGCCAAAATACCAACTAAATATGTACCAATTACCAAATACTCTTATCTGCTAATCTACACATTACTTAAACATGGCAATTAAGAAATAGCCTGGTAATTTAAACTGCACACTTATATTGACATGACATCAACATTCTGAAGTTAAATATTTCAGTATAGATAATAACTAATAGGTTTCACCTTTAGGACAGCAACACCACCAGAAAGCTTTGCCAATCTCTCCTGTAGCTTTTCCTTGTCATAGTCAGATGTGCTTTGCTCAATTGCAGATCTCAGCTGTTAAAAAAGAATCTTACAGTGATAAGCACATAACATAATGTTCAAAGTGATTCACGGAAAAGGGAAAACTAAATTAATATAGAATGAACCTGCTCAGCTCTCTCTTCAATGGCTTTCTTATCTCCAGCTCCATCAAGGATGACTGTGTCATCCTTAGATACTGTAACCTGCATTTCATACACTTCCAGTCTATCACAGAAACACTTCTCTGAAGCATGAACAGCATGTACAACCCAACAAATAACATATTTGAGCTGGTCTTTATAATTTGCAGCTAGCTCTAAAATGTATCAGTATATAAGCATGAGCTCAATCAAGTTTGAGCAGTTTAAAAAAGATTGGTTCACAAACTCCTAAATCAAATTAGAAATGTTTTTTATGCCTAAGAAGAACATTCGTCATGTAAATTGAACAGCAATGATACACTACCCCTACAAAAATGTAATATCAGGTACCAATAGAAACTGACCTTTTTCAAGAGAAACAGGGATCACAATTTTAAAGTTCACAATTTTTATACTGTCCAGGAAGGTGATCTTTTTTCATACAATCGAATTGTTTTTTATAGGGTATAAAACAGAATGTACAATTCTTCACCAGCCAAATGATCTTACCTTCTTGCAAGTACCCAGCATCTGAGGCTCAAAGTTCTCAAGGTTCATTCCAAGTTCTTCAGTTATGACCTGGTTTGAGGAAGGTGCAAAATTCAATAAAGTGAATTTGATGATCTGATAACAGTGAAATGGGCAAAGGAAGGGCTACTGACTTACTTCTCCCCCTGTAAGGATAGCAAGGTCTTGTAAGTTGGCTTTCCTGTTCTCCCCAAAACCAGGAGCTTTGACCGCACAGACCTACATTTTATGTCCAATAAGGCCAAAAGTTCTATAAACTATTAGCCACAAAGCATAAAGAGCTAGCACCAACCTTAATGCCTGCACGAAGCTTGTTAATAATCAGGGTACCCAATGCTTCACTTTCTACATCTTCTGCAACAATAAGCAGAGGCTTTTGCTTCTGTTTAAGCAGAAATATGGTTCATTAGATTGCAATTGAGGACATAACAAACTAACATCAGCCATGCAAATAAACAAATACCTTCAGGGCTAACTCCAACACTTTGACAACCGCATGAAGATTGGATACCTTCTTATCATGTATCAAGATCAAAGGATCATCTAGTTCCTATAACAAATAACATAAATATATAACCAAGATCATTTAAGTTTAAACTAACATTAACAAGAAAGCAAGGAAATACTTACACATTTCTGGTTCTTTTGGTTGGTAATAAAGTACGGAGAGATGTAACCTCTGTCAAGCTTCATGCCTTCCACAACTTCAAGCTCGTTGTAGAGTGTGTTACCATCCTAAGAAATGTTTCAGGATCAACTTAAAAGAGTCTTAGACAACAATATTACGACATCTGTAGACAGTTTGAAAGAGCTTGATCAAAGTATGGTATGGGCCCAAAAAAAATAGGCTCCCCCCCCCCCAACACCCACACAAATCCTGTCAGATGTTTCACAACCAGGTTAGGTAAAAATACCATGACATTAGTTTGAAAGAGCTTCATAAAACTATTACATTAAAAGAGCAAGTGTACAGAGGAGAAGATGAAATATAACAGTTCTCCCAGCACAGTTAATCATGCAAAAAAGCAGCCACTCCTTTTGGTGTACAGACAATGCAAGTATGTGCACAACCGAAACTTAAAACGGCCTAAATGGGGCTGTGAGTTATATGGGCCAACAAACGAGCTCCACAAGTTGTAAAATTAGAATCTGCAACCCCCCCCCCCCCCCCCCCCCCCCCCCCGCGGAGTGGCAAAAAAAGCTCTCAATGAGAATGAACAAAACCATTGATGAAATAGCAGTGCATCCAAATGCCAAGGTCTTTGGAGTGTTGGCTTACCGCAATAGTGATAACTCCGTCTTTACCAACCTTCTCCATAGCATTTGCAATGAGCTCACCAATTTCCCTTTCCCCATTAGCTGATATAGTACCCACCTTTAAAACAAAGTAATGAACAAATTAGCACAAATGTTTTGGAGAAGAGAGCAAACACATAAGAGAACCTTCTGACTCATTGCAGATCAACAGTTACCTGTGCTATTTCCTCTGATGTGCTGATCATTCTGGCCATGCCCTTCAGGTTTGTCATCACAGCATCAACAGCCATTGAGATACCACGTCTCAGATCCATTGCATTCATTCCAGCTGCTACAGACTTGCAACCCTCAGTGAATATAGCCTTTGTAAGAACAGTAGCACATGTTGTACCTGAAAGTGTTTGAACATCAGCACTGGCACTTAAATAAATGAAACCAATAATAAATAAATGGAACCAATAAGATAATAACACAATTCGTGACGCAGTCAATGGTCTCAACGATGTCGGCAGAAACTAGAAAGTACTTGAATTGAGAGAGAGAACTATATAATGTGACTAGTCAAGACAGCAAGAAGTTGGTTTAATAATGCAGTAATCAATAACAGTCCATCATCCAATTTACCCAAGGCAATCATCAATACCCAGTACAGAAAAGTCAAAAAAGCAAACTTGTAACAAGTGTAAAATAATGTCTTACAATAAATAAAAAATATGAGCAACACTAGACATCTGTCAAAACATAAGCCTAACATAAATTTCCAATTAGGTTGACAGCAAACACCGACTGAACTGAAAGAACTTTGACATATTAGGCCTTATTAACACTTCTGCACTCAATATTTTTAATAAGACAAGTCCAATACAAAATCTGTGCACAACTAAGCCATACCATCCCCAGCAGTATCATTAGTCGCATTTGCGACCTGCTTCACAAGGCTTGCACCTACATTCTTAACTCTGTCACTGAATTCAATGCTCTTGGCAACTGTCACTCCATCCTTCGTAACTTTAGGAGCACCAAAGCTTTGCTCAATTACAACAGTGCGCCCCTGTAACATAAATACATTAAGCGCAACACTGTTGACATAATAGTATCTCTCATTACGTACTACTAACATAGTAAAATTAATTAAAAATGGCTATCTGACATACTGAAATCTATATAACTCACTAAAAAAGGAATCAGAAAAAAAATACTTATTTGGGCAAGATAGGACTTATTTCTGACTTTCTACTGCTACATCCAACAACAAATCTCTCCGCATAATTAGTTTGCCCATTATTTTTTGTATGTGTGTGCGTTGAACCCATGCTTTCTTCCATTTATGCTCTTTCCTTTCAGATGTGTTGCAACAACCACTAATTCAATCTGCATGCATGTACCACCTGCTCTTCAGCAGTTCTTTCACAGCAGTACAAACTTCGATTTATTTAGATGTACATGCACATGCTTTACATGGATTAATTAAGATTGTCTTTAGCCGTACATCCTAGTATAAATCCTGCGTAGGAGCTAGGATTTGCAGCCCCTAGCCTATTTAACTTTTACTGCATGAAATAATGTGAATAGGCTCTTTTGTGTATAATCTATCAATGCTTGATCTTTGCCATAACATCAAAACCTAGAAAATCCTTAGGTAGTAGGTACAGATTATAGCTCCATGATTTCTAGTTATGAATTCCATAGGCAAATTTGTTGATCTTGACCTGGTCATATACATGTTACACGACAAAAAGGAAACCAATCCTGCCGAGGAAGGAGTTTCTTATACAAACGTCTGATTTTGGTGGGGTTGAACTCTAAGCCTGATCATTTGGTACCAAGGAACACGATTTTATAACTAGATATCTACCTGCTAGCAGTACACAGAACTAATGGTTGTGTCCTACAGTTTTGCTCTGTTTTACGGGTTTGCTTCAGGTACTGCAATATACAACAAGAGGTCATGTTCGTTAAGCCATAATTTGATTGGCGCAACGCCAAGTATTACAATTTGGGGAGCCATGACACCGTGTAAGAATTTCCTCTTTAGGGGACTACTATACAGTGTGAAGGCTTCTGGTTTAGCCATTGATGGCGCTAATGAGTTTCTGCCGAGCCATACGCACAAGATATATATAGGCTTGGGAACCTTGGTACAGAAGTAAACATGTACGAGTTAGTACTATCGTCGATTTTATAAAGGAATATCATCTTTTTATTACTGGTAGGTTATTCGATGTGGAAAATGGCACCATGTAGCTTGTCTCAATTATTCAAGCTCAATACTTGCAAGTTATGTCATCAGCAACGCTTAGATGCTCAATAAGTCAATAGTGTCTACTACTTACTATATTTACCAAACAACATATTGCACGCACAGATATATAATGTGCGTATACTGCTACCATGTTAGCCACAACATTAGTCTTAGCTAATAGTCTAATACATGTGATAGCAATGTGGTGTGCATGCGCCAGCGGTTATAAGAGAGAGAGTCTTGGTTCAGTCCATGTAGAGATGTAGAAGGTGTTAGCACTTTCACCATAACTTACCGTTAATTAATCAAGGGCAAAACTGTACAATCACTCCAAGAGCCTCTCTTTTTTGGACAATTAGTCAGTTACCAAAAAAAAGGAAGGCAGTGAAACTCTCCCCGTTCAGATCCATCCACTTCTCTTACTTTTTTACCCACTTCGCTAGCACCACCTCTTCGCACCACTCAATGACACTGGAGGTGTTAAGGCCATGACAGTCGTTGGATGAGTTATATTTAACGGTTGAGAACAACTGAATGTATTGAACCAGAACTCTAAGAGAGAACTATACATCTCACCCCAAACTGAATTTGCAAGTCCTAAAATCTCCACGACAATCAGACTCTCAGACCATGAACTCTGCACGTGCATATCCACGAAGATGGTTATACCTTAGGACCCATTGTCACTTTGACCGCATCAGCCAACTCCTCAACACCCCTCAGCATCAAGGCCCGGGCCTCGACGCCAAATTTGATGTCCTTGGCAGCATAGTTCCTGCTCCAGTCGAGCCTGCTCCCAACCTGCGAGCATCACATGCAAAGCACCCGAGCGCATCAGCACATACGGTTAATAACAAAAAATCAAATCCAAATCACACCGCATTGCCCCGAACTAAGAACGCCCAATCCATCAGATTAAAACTTCCGATCAGCGATCGGCGCAGAACCAGCACACTCCAAATCACAAAGTCGGAACCAAACAACTACCCCGGTAGCACACGCATCATTCCCACATAAATCTGCTCACCTGTCTAGCGTTGCTCCCAGCTTGCCTGCACCAAGCAAAACAGAAATTTCAGCGACTCGATTACACAAAACCCGCACCGCACCAGTGAAAGCGCGCGCGCGCGCGAGGCGTGAATCGGCTAACTCACCGGGCCTTGGAGGCGAGGCTGGCGGCCGCGCGGTACATGGCGAGAGAGAAAGGCTTCGGACTCTCAGATGGGTTTGGGGAGCGAGGAGGCGGCGAGCCGGAGGGGGGAGAGCGCAACTTGGGAAGGAGGAAAGAAACGGGAGGCGGGCGGGTGGAGTTTGGAAGAGCGCGGAAGCGTGGGGACCAGCCGCCTCTAAAAGGATCCATCCGAGCAGGGGGTTTAGGGTTTAGTTGTTCGCATTCGTGAGCCGTCTAATGGGCTGGAAATCACGGCCCACGTGGGCGTGGAACCATGGGCTACTGGGCCACGTGGGCGTCGAACCATGGTCCACGTGGTCTTGTCGAGAAGGAGACCCCACGCGAAAACTGCAATTACCCTTCTCGTGGAGGGCTTGTCTGCAGAAGGGGATCTCCGAACCGCAACTCTACCTGCCGTGCCGGCCGGCGAGGCTCCTACTCCGGTCGCCCACGCGCTCCCCTCCCCTCCCTCCCCATCGCATCTTAATTTCTCCGGTGTTGTTTTCAGGGCAGCAACAACCCGTTTCCAACGCCATGGGGTTCCTCGAGGACTTCCAAGCCAGTGAGTGCTCTTCCTCCGCCACTAACTCTCGTCTCTAGGGCACACCCCTGCGACGCGCGCCTCCTCGCGAGCCCACCATGGCCACCGATTTTCTTACTTTCCTATAATATCTCTACGCGTGAGTTAGTCCAAGATTTCAGGATATGTTGTTGATTAGGCATCCCCGGCTCCTCAATGATTTGTTCCTAGAAAAAGTTCGTTTCTTGGGTTCTTTAGGGGGTTACATGATAAATCTTAGGTGTCGTTGCACTGGTAGCACTAGTGACGTGCTAAATGAGCTGGCCTAAGACTAAGCTGTCTGCAGGATATTGATTATGCCATTTCAATTGGAGTGCCTTTTTCTTGTTAGAAGTATCAATGATGTCTAATTGTAATCGAACATCTAGTACAATCATCATTAGATTTTCTTCACGGAAATTACTGTGCATACCTTTATGAACAATTATTTTATTTTTGTAGTGCTATGTTGAATACGCTCGAAACACCTATATCCATTACTTCCTGGTTGATGGTGGTATGCAATGAGATGATAGCAATGTAGATGATAAATATAAATTTGCTAGTTTTGATCAAGTAATAGTGAGTAGCCTACTTTTTTTTGTACCATGCGACCTTTATACTAGTTATCGATTGTATTATTCCTTTGATACTTCCATAGCACTTAGAAATTTAGAAATTATGGTTGGAGTTTTGGGGATGTGTTTTTGTTTTGCAAGTGAAAAGCCTTATTGCATTAATTCTTCAAATCAATATTGTGTTTTCAGATTCAACTTATCTCTTCAGATAGTAACTTTATAACTTAGGTGCTTTTTTATACATCAATACATGCATATCATAGTTTACCCTATTTGATTACTCTCAGGTGTTGAAGCATTGCCAGCTATGCTGCACAGGAACTATTCATTAATGCGAGAGCTAGATAAAAGCTTGCAAGGTATGCAGAGTTTTGAATGCCTTGTTGTTTTGTGCCACCCCCAACTGACTCAACACTCTTCGTGTTCTTAAAATGTGCATAGCAAACTATGCCTAAGCACAATAAAGGTTTAGTGAAATTCCCAGATGTATCTTATGTCTAATACTTAAGCATGCAAATGTTAATTCCATTTTTGTTATAAATTTTCATGTATTGGAAGAAAGCTCAGTGTGCTGCTTTCTTTCGGATTACCGTTGCGCAATATTTCCTTTCAAACAAATAGGAGCTCTGCAGCAAATATTAGGTAGTATTTTACTTGCAGGATTGCAGATAATTCTGCAATGGACAACATTTAATATTTGTTGAACCGCTTGTCAGTTGCATATCATCTTATCTGATTATTGTTCAAGATTAACTTCCTAGAACTTGATGAATATTGGTTGTTATCTGGGCTGTGGCAACGCATGTCAATTTACAATAATTGGCAAATAAACTTTTATATATGATACATTGATAAGTCGAAATACAAAATATTGTCCAGACTAAGGTGCTAGTGCTAAGCTAGCTCTTTATGCTGTGGCAATGAGTGTAATATGAACCAACTTTATTTCTCTGTACAGGACCTGCAATCTTTGTTAAACTAAAGTTATTCTGCCTTTTGCCCTGAAAACAAGCCCCTTTCTGTGCTTCTGATTAGGTGTGCAACTGGAAAATGAGCAGCGATGTCAGCAAGAAATAGAGGACATTAAGCATGGACTTGAATCTGGAAGTATTACGTACGACCCAGCGAAACTTAAATTTTCTGATGAAGCAATCGAGGAGCAGAAACATTGTGTTAGAATTGCTGATGAGAAGGTGGCTCTAGCCACTCAAACTTATGACCTGGTAAAAGTCTCCCAGCTACATAATTACGTGCAGAAAACTCTGTTGTACCATGAGCACATCATGCTAGCATATCATGCGGGTTCTCTATTTTGAAGGGGGGAAGGGAGACGGCATGAATGATTTACTCCTCCTCTTTCAGTTCTGTGTGAAAGAAAGGAAAACAAGAATGGTTTTCTCATTTGTTTTCTCCTTTTCTTCATTTTTAAAAAGGAATATATCAATTTATGGTATTAAAGTTTTTCTCCACCCAAAAGGATAGAAAGTCATGCCATTTTTTATTCCTTATCTTATTTATTTATGCTATTACCTTTCTTTGCATCCAAGTATAAGATATCTGCCATCTTAGCTGCAATAATGCTTTAGGTTCCAAGTAATGAACACACCATTTTAATTAGATTTGTCAAAATTTGCATTAGTAGTTTCTGTCTTGCTAGGTTGCGCTGCATAAGCATGTCTCATGACATCGACACAATGTTCCTGAATTGTGAATACACATGATTTTGATTGTGCTGATTAAAGATATGTGATATAGGTTGATGCTCATATCCAACAGCTCGATCAATTTATGAGGAAGCTTGAAGAACTTCGACAAGGTATGAAGGTGCCCATGACTTAACACTGCAATCGCTTTTGAATTCTGTGTCATTCCATTTTCATCTTGAGCTATATGGTTTTCTTACTGTTTAACTTGTATACCACATGTTTTGGTTAACAGAAAAGGGGGCGGTGGCAGCTGCTGCTTCATCTGCTGGTACAGCTGTTGCTGCTCCTGCCACTGCTAGTGCCGGTACCTCAACTGCCGATGCTACTCCGAAAAGTGGAAGATCTGGTGAAAGGGGCAGAGGAGGCAGAAAGAAGTATGTTTTGCATCAGAATAAGATTAAGTAATAAACCAGCGATAGTTTCGCACTGTAACAGACCAACTCTCATTTGCAGGGCTAAGGTACCCACCGAGCAACCAGCTATAGATTTAGAATTGCCTGTCGATCCTAATGAACCAACGTATTGCCTCTGCAACCAAGTCAGCTATGGTGAGATGGTCGCGTGCGACAATCCCGACGTATGTAACATCTTCTTCACCCGTTCTACTTCAGCACCTATATCGGTGCTTGGCTTTTGAGCATGTTGGTGTTTGTTTTGCAGTGCAAGATCGAGTGGTTTCACTTTGGATGCGTGGGCTTGAAAGAGCAGCCGAAGGGGAAGTGGTATTGCCCGAATTGCATTGGATTCCACAAGAAGCGGAAAGGCAAATGAATTCGATCTTCTTGCTAGGATGTATTGGCTCGGTTGTTGATGATGATCGTTTCATGCCGCTGGTGCCGACGTGAGTAACAAACATTGTTGGCCTCGGTTCTTTGGGAAGTAACTCTTAGTTTCAGTGATCATGTACATGTTACTGAGGAGTGCCTATGCCGTAGACACGTAGTAAGAGCTAGGTCCATGCCATTATGCAAAGTAGGCGGTGTGTGTACTCAATCTTCATTGCCCTTTTGCTATTATTAGGTAGGTTGGATTGTGAGAACACTCGATCTAACCTTCTCTTATGGATTTCATTTCAAATCATGTCATCTGCAATTAGATCTCTTTATTGCTAGTTTCAGTGGTCATGTACATGTTACCGCGGAGTGCCTCTGTCGTAGGCACGTAGTAAGAGCTAGGTCCATGCCAATATGCCATTATGCAAAGCAGGCGGGGTGTGATCAATCTTCATTGCCCTTTGGCTATTATTAGGTGGGTTGGGTTTGTGAGAATACTAGATCCACCCTTCTCGTATGGATTTCATTTCTTGGTCACACACCGCCTGCTTTGCATAATGGCATGCACCCAGGATTTTGGAGACTTGAGTGTTCGGAGTTAATACAAAATATTATGTAATAGAAAAGTAGCTGTCTATAGTAGCAAAATCAAAATATAAATTGTTCGTAATAGAAATAACATCTCAAATAATTTAGAAAAATTACAAAACAATCAAGAAAATTTTGTTGAATTGGAAATATGAGATTTTGAACCTGAAAATAGGGATGCACTTATGACGTTGTCGACATGCTCGGGTTGCCTTGCTAGCCCTAATGGCCTAGCCATCACCGGACGCTCCCTCTGGGAACCCCGGTTGTAGATGATCTGGCTAAAGCCGATCTAAAGCCACACTTGGCACTCGCCGTAGTCTGCTTGCTACCCTGAATTTAAATTATGCATAAAACTCGGTTTTAGTCAAAAGATTTTTAAACTATCTATTCACCCGTCCCTTCTAGTCAGCCTTCTTGAACTTTCAGTTGTGTTGTAGTTTTTTAGTCGAATTGGAGAGAGAGGGGTGTGGGAGTGGGCTGAAATCTATTAAGGGTATAAATATGAAGTGTTTGAATCAATTATCAATATATATGCCAGATATATCTATTAAATATAAGGTATTTTATCAAAAAATTGAAGTGTTCAGCTGAACACGCATGTACTACATTGGGTCTCGCTTTCTTTATCATGAAGCATCGTCCATGATTCGCCATCTTTCATTGGCCTCAATAATATGTCGCCAAGCCTCTCACACGTCTGGATCCCATCGAACCATCATAGCTTGCAAACGATCTAAGTTATTTGGCATACCATACGCTTCTCCTCACGTATGAGGCTCTCCAATTTCTTAACCGCTCAGGACCTCAGCTCCTATCTGAGCTTAGTCTTGATCTAACTTGCCATTGCACGTTATATCTACCACCAGTAGCTCTCACTCTAGTTCTTCGTCGTCCTGGCTTGTAACCACCCCGCAAGCCTCAGTCATCTTCAGAGGCTACTTGATCATCTGGACCTCGGCTCCTCTTGAGCGTAGTCTTATTTGGACCTCAACTCCTCTTGAGTGTACTCCCGATTCCTTGACCGCTTGGGATCTAAGTTTTTCTAGTTTAGTCCCGATCCCATCCGTCTCACCATGACGTAGTTTCGGAGTTCTACTATCAACATAAAACAAGCAAATCATCACGTAGCACTACACAATGCACAAAGTTATCAATTAACACAATTAATTCATATAATGCACCATGCAAAATGTATTCAACCAAATTATTGATCCTAAACCTGGGACCAAACAATAAACCTCTATCCACACAAACAACGACCTAAGTCAAATCAAACTCTCACCATAACTCAAAAATCTGAAAATATAAACCTCAGCTGAAACTACACATGCCTGTCTGTCTGACCGGACCCCCATACTGGTCAGACCGGTATTGGCCACTGGTTGGACCGCTGGGAGCATCTGATCTGACCGCCACCCTTTGGCCAGTTAGAACGGCCTATCTGCCAGTCGTCCAAAACATCCGACAACTTTACAAACTCTCAAAAATTAAACTCAAACTCCGTAATATCTCTGAACCAAAAATCAATTACACACCATAGAGTGCTCTGCATTAAGCTATGTCAAGTAGGGAAAGTACAAGCCATACCCTCAAAAACTGAGTCACCAACCCATTTTGGACTGGGCTAAAAGCAGAGGCAAGCAAGGTGCAGGACCAGTCAGCCAAGCATCGACCATGCACTACAGCTTACATGTATGTATATAGTCGTATTTGTATGCCGTGTAGTGTACACAGCCATGCTGTGCTACAGCTGTAGTGCAGGCAATTTGGCTTCCAAAGCTCATGCATTTGTTTCTGCCATCTCAGGCAGAGGGGCCAAAAGGTGATCACTCGCAGTGGAACGTGGCTTCCTGTTTCGTTTTCTTGTCCCCATCTTTGAACAGGCACAGTGTGGCAGTCGACACAGACGAAAAGGCAATTGTTTAGCGGGTAGACAGGCCACAAACAACACTCGCGAAGATAGATGAGCAGGCAACTGTTTAGCGAGCAGACAGGCCTCAAATAACACCCGCGAAGACAGACGAGTGGGTAATTCAAACACCTTGGTTCATGTGCTCCTGTACCGCAAGCCTACAGGAGTAAAACGGCGGCAAAAGATGCTTGTGAGTGATGTACTTGTACTACCCCTCGTCTCTTCCCATGGAACTATTTGCTCTAGTATGTTTGGTTTTCTAGCACGTAGGTACGGCTATTTCACGCGTACGCGTCGATAACGCTGGCATGGTCGCATTCTGACCAGCGGGTGTGGGAAGCCTCCCTCACGCCTCGATCCCTTCCCTCCTTCCACCTTCCAACTCTCAACTTTCACTTTCGACTTTTGCCTGTCAAACAAAATCGCAGCTTTCAAGTCGGGTCTGAATGGCTTCGACTAAACTAAGGACCTTTCAGTTACTAGTTGGATGCCCATGCGTTGCTACGGATTAAGACATAATCGTAACATTTAAAAAGTCTAATTGCAAAATAATAGGGAGCAAAGGAAATCAGGTTTATTAAAACCCACTCCAGTCTGCTCGCGCGAGAGCGCTTCACGCACCTGCAGAGCGCATAAAGTTGATAACAAAAAAGCCTGTCAGCTTACACTCACAATTGACAATTATTTTGGAAAGTTTGAGTTTGGTTTGAACATTTTCTGCAAAGTCGTAGCCCATTTTGGGTGGTTGAAAGATCTCTATGACCTTGTTGGCCGTGGTCGAAAGCCCCCAGAGTCATTTACGACCACGTAGTCACTGGTCGGAAGCCAGCCAGGTCGTTTATGACCACGTTGGCCGTGGTCGAAAGCCACCAGAGTCGTTTATGACCACGTAGTCACTAGTCGGAAGCCAACCAGGTCGTTTACAACCACGTTGGGCATGGTTGAAAGCTCTCAAAGTAGTTTACGACCACATTGTGGCGTTTATGACCACTTTGGCCGTGGTCGAAGGCCACCAGAATTGTTTACGACCACATTGGGCGTGGTCGAAGGTCATCTGAGACGTTTACGACCACTCTGGCCGTGGTCGAAGGGCATCAGGACCGTTTACGATCACGTAGTGTCGTTTACGACCACTCTGGCCGTGGTCAAACGCAGCAACGACCACGTTGGTCGTGGTCGAATGTAGCTACGTCCACCTTGGCTGTGGTCGAAAGTCGTAAGTCGAAGCCACGACCACTGCGGTCGGAAGTCGGCGTTGTGGTTTACGACCACGTTGTGGAGTCGGCGCCTTACGACCACGTTGTCGAGAGCTGAAGGGATTAGAAGTTGGCGCTGTGGTTTACGACCACGTTGGGTAGTCGGCGGCTTACGACCACATTAATGCGAGAAGAAGTCGGCGGTCGAGGCTTCGACCGCTACGGTCGATAGTCGTGGTCGTAAGTTTTTACTACCACGGTTGTCGTGGTCGTAAGCAGACTTCGACCACCTGCGAGATTGTCGATCACTCAGAACTTGCTCTTTTCTCCTCTCTATTACTCGCAAACACTTTGCGTCTTTACACGACTTGGTTGCCTTGCTCGGCCTTTGATTCTTTTTCTGATTACACAGCTCCACGTCTCTATTTATACCTGGTATTTTCGATTTCGTCTCGGGTTTACAAACCGACTCCGACTCCGAGTCTAACACGACTTCTACTCTGTTTCGACTTCGATTACAACCTAACTTTGCATACGACTTCTAAACACAAGATTATTTCCAACATTCTCTCCCTAATCTTCCTGTTGTAGTCGTAACACCTCTTACAACGTGGTCGTAGCTTCCTTACGACCACGTTCAATAGCCTTTCGACCACACTATCTGTTCGTAGCGGTCGGTAGTCGGCGCTCGAGCTTGCGACCACGTGGGTAGTCGGTAGATTTCGACTACGACCGCAACCGACCGCGTCCGACTGCGTTACGACCGCTACCGAGGGCTTCCGACCATGTCCGACCGCGTCTGACTGTGCTACGACTACAACCGACTGGTATCAACCACGTTCGACCGCTTTACAATGTGGTCGAAGTCTGCCGACTTCCCACGTGGTCGTGGTCAAAGTCTGCCTCCGACTTCTTCTTGCGTTAACGTGGTCGTAAGCCGCCGACTACCCAACGTGGTCGTACATGTAATATCTATATTATGTATGACTTACTACTGGGCCCCAGGGTATGCAGTGGCCCACCCGGCATACCCTATGGGTCCACCCCTGCCTCTACGCGCTGGGCGGCGAGATGCAGATCATGGACAAATCTGGGTGGACTTAGATTAGGCATGACTGTGGGGTGGTTGAGGGGGGTGGATTTAGTAAAGAAAATTTTGGTGTATTATAGAGGGGTACTTAGAGTCGTTTATGACCAATTCCGAGTGCTTACGTCGCCGTACGACCACTCAAACTCGGCACCGATCGCTTTGAGTCGGTGTCGTAACTTCACTGTATCAGTTTACGATCGCTCTGCTCTCGCTTTGAGTAAGTGCACTGTCTTCCTTCAGCCGCTCTCAAGTTACTGTGATCGCAACTCTTTACGACCACGCAGTGATGCTGGTGATCACTGTTCACCGTGGTTGAAACCTTCACAACGTGATCATAGCCTCCTTCGACCACGTTTAATCTTCTTCTTTGCAGTCGTACGTCTTCAGACCACCTTTGACTTTGCGTGTTCGTGGTCGTAGATGCTCCCAATCACACCTGCTTTCGATTTTGCCGTGGTCGACCGCCTTTCGACCACGCCTGCTAGCTTTACGACCACGATCTTCCTCCTTACGACCATCATGCAAAGTTACTGTAGCTTTGCCGTGGTCGTAAGTCCTTACGACCGCGTTTACGACCGCTCAGATCTTCCCGCTGAAGTCACTGCTCCTTACGATCAATTACACCGTGGTCGTAGCCTTCAACGTGATTGCAACCCCTCTTACAATGTGGTCGTAAGCCTTCAACGTGATTGCAACCCCTCTTACAATGCAGTCGTAAGCCTTCATATTACCTTCGATTTCTCTGGGAAGTGGTCGTACGTCTTCTCGACCTCACTGTTCACCGTGGTCGAAACCTTCACAACATGGTCGTAGCCTCCTTCGACCACGTTTAATCTTCTTCTTTGCAGTCGTACATCTTCAGACCACGCCTGCTAGCTTTACGACCATGATCTTCCTCCTTACGATCATCATGCAAAGTTATTGTAGCTTTGTCGTGGTGTAAGTCCTTCCGACCACGTTTACGACCGCTCAGATCTTCCTGCTGAAGTCGCTGCTCCTTACGATCAATTACACTGTGGTCGTAGCCTTCAACGTGATCGCAACCCCTCTTACAACGTGGTCGTAGTCTCATTACGACCACGTACAAACTTTGTTGCAGTCGTAAGCCTTCAGATTACCTTCGATTTCTCTGGGAAGTGGTCGTTTCTCTTCTCGACCTCACCGTCTTCCGCTTCCGAAGTGGTCGAACACCTTTCGACCCTGTCTATAGTAGAATTGCTGTGTCGTAAATCTACTGTAGCTTGCTACGACCATCACAAGCCACTACGACTCTACCGCACAAAGTCTAGACCCAAACGACCGCTCTGTTGCACCAAATAGAGAAACACTCGAGCTCACCAAAGACTTCGACCACCACGTAGCTTGCTACGACTTACAAGCCAAGCAATGCTCAAGGCCCTACGACCTCATCCCAAGTCGTTACGACCGATTCAAAAAGGCTACGACCAAAACCAGAGGTTCCATCGTGGTCGAACCCCGTTCAGACCACGTACACCGGATATCATCGTGGTTGAAGCCCTTCTGACCACTTACGAGTGCTTCCGACCGCGCACGAGCCCGTCCGACCACATATGACCAGCTACGACTTCCCCCAAGCGCTTCCGATCGCAATCCAGCACTTCCGACCACGCGCTAGATAGCCACGACCACTTCCGACCGGTTACGACTACGACCAACCGGCTACAACCACAACCGACTGAGTCCGACTCAGACCCGACCTCGTTCGACCGCTTCACAACGTGGTCGAACTCTGCCGACTTCTTACGTGGTCGTAGACTTGAGCGCCGACTTCGACCGCAGCCCACTACAACGTGGTCGTAGCTTCAACTTACGACTTCCAACCGCTTCAGCTCATGACAACTGGTCGAAGCTGCATTCGACTATGGCCAACGTGATTGTAAATGACCTGAATGACCTCCGACCATGCCCAAAATGGTCGTATACGCCACAAAGTGGTCGTAAACAGTCTGGTGGTCTTCGACTTCCAACAAGTGGTCTTAAAAAAAGAATTATATGAATTACTTGGCCAGCCAAAGAACTCTTTGGCATTAGAAATCTGTAAGCTACACTTTGGCATTGCGTTAGGCGGAAAGGCAAGAGGAAAACACAGGTTGTTTTCCTATGTAGAGCAAGCATCGCTGAATAATAAAATCACATACATTTGTATTTTGTCTTTTTGTCTACGATTGATTTGTCCAAGAGAAAATTTAATCAAAAAAATTAACATAGATTTGAGTAATGTACCTCAGCAGACACAAGGAGTGCTTCAATCTTTGCAAATTTCAGCAAGTGCAAAATTCACCAACTGCTCCACATCACTCAAATCCTAGTTGAATTCACCAAGTGCAAAACAGCTGAACGTGGAAAAGCATACTAAAATGAGTACTCGTGCAGAGGAAGAGAGGTGGACCTTAATAGCTCGATGACCCAGTGAGGATCATTGATAAGATATGGCCGTAGTGCTATTTATGTTACAGAAGATGTTAATACATACTATACAGTACAGAGTACAGACCACGACCACGTGGTTGTAGCTCCATTCGACTACGGCCAACGTGGTCGTAAACGACCTGAATGACCTCCACTTCCGACTCCCAGCAAAATGGTCATAACAACTTCCGACCTCGCACCTGGATGCAAAGGAAATGCACAAGTAGCCGACTTCTTACGTGGTCGTAGACTTGAGCGGCGACTTCGACCGCAGCCCGCTACACCGTGGTTGTAGCTTCGATTTACGACTTTCGACCATGGACAACGTGGTCGTAGCTGCATTCAACTACGGCCAACGTCCAAAATGGTGTAGCTGAATCACCTCCGACCATGCCCAAAATGGTTGTAAACTCGTTTTCTGGCTTCCGACTCCCCGCAAAACGGTCGTAACAGCTTCGACCTTACAAAGAATGCTCTCCCCCCAACCTCCTTCCTCTCCTCCGTAGCTTGAGCGTCGTCGGAGATCGACTGTAGCTTGAGCGTCATCGGAGATCGACTGTAGCTTCAACGTAGTCGCGGCTCCACTGTAGCTTGAGCGTAGTCGGAGATCGACTGTAGCTTCAACGTAGTCGCGGCTCCACTGTAGCTTCAGCGTAGTCGCGACTCCACTGTAGCTTCACCGTAGTCGGCGATCGACTGTAGCTTCAACGTAGTCGCGGCTCGACTGTAGCTTCAACGCAGTCGCGGCTCCACTGTAGCTTCAACGTAGTCGCGGCTCCACTGTAACTTGAGCGTAGTCGGCAATCGACTGTAGCTTCAACGTAGTTGCACCTCCACTGTAGCTTCACCGTAGTCGGAGAACGACTGTAGCTTCAACGTAGTCGGAGAACGACTGTAGCTTCAACGTAGTCGCGGCTCCACTGTAGCTTCAACGTAGTCGCCGCTCCACTGTAGCTTTACCGTAGTCGCATATCCGTGGTCGAAGGGCATCAGGACCGTTTACGACCACTCTGGCCGTGGTCAAACGCAGCTACGACCACGTTGGTCGTGGTCGAATGCAGCTACGACCACCTTGGCAGTCGTAAGTCGAAGCCACGACTACTGCGGTCGGAAGTTGGCGTTGTGGTTTACGACCACGTTGTGGAGTCGGCGCCTTACGACCACGTTGTCGAGAGCTGAAGGGATTAGAAGTTGGCGCTGTGGTTTACGACCACGTTGGGTAGTCGGCAGCTTACGACCACGTTGTATCGAGAAGCAGTCGGAAGCCAAGGCTTCGACCGCTGTGGTCGGAAGTCGGCAGACTTCGACTTCAACCACGTGGGTTGTCGGCAGTCTTTGACCACGTTGTGAGGTGGTTGAACGTGGTCAGATCGCCTCGGGCTTGGTCGGTTGTGGTCGTAGCCGGTCGGATGTAGTCGCAGTCGGTCGGTTGTGGTCGTAACGAGTCAGAGCTCAGTCGGTTGTGGTCTTCAGGAGCGACTGGATGTGATCAGTTGAGGTCGAACGCGGTCGGACAAGCCCCGGACGTGGTCGTTTGCGGTTGTATGCAGTTGGAAGTGCTCGAGTAGCGGTCGGATGCGGTTGTAACGTGGTGAGACGTGGTCGGAAGACCTTACGACCACGTTAGAACCTTCTATCGTGGTCGTAACTTCAGTCTAACCAGTCGTATGGCTTCCTGGAGCGGTAGAATCTTCTGGGAATCGGTCGTAATGACTTCTGGGCTGGTTGTCTTGACTTGGAAAGCGGTCATAGGTCTTGTGCATTATTGTTCATAGTAGAGTGCCCGTGCTAACGCTACGGCGGCATTTGAGGGATGCACATGAAAACAACCAAATGACGATATTTTTTCCTTGCCCGTGCTAACGCTACGGTAAAAAACAAAAAGACTAATACAAACATCCATTTATCTACTACTTTGCCTTGCCGTGGTCGTAAGTCGATTTTGACCACGTCTGCGAGTTCATTCAGGGATTGCTTTTCTCCCTTATTACTCGCAATTGCTTGGTGCTTTTCTACACACCTTGGCTCATCTTGGTTACATGTCTACATTCCCTTTATACCCGGCTATTTGACTTTAACATGGGTTTGACTACGATTATAGACCAACTCTGACTCCGACTCCGACTATGACTCCAAACTTTCGTCCACGATCAGTCCCACAAGCTCTGTTACGACTACACACCGTAGTCATAATCAACTACAGACAACGTAGAGCTTCTGCACCGCACGTTCTATATGTGTTATTATTAGCTTCACATATTTTATTCTTTCTATGGTTATCTTGTTTCGTTTTTATAAATGCATGTCTATTTCGAGTGTTGGATTTTGCTCTGATACCACTTGTTGTAAGTCTTATGACTTCTCCCAGGACTTTTCCGACCTTTTACGAGTGCTTCTGACCACTTACAACCGGCCATGGCTGCTTACGACTGCTTCCCGCTGCCATTCGACCGCTCTGTCGGCCATTCTGGCCGCTTTCCTTCGAGGTCGTAAACCTTCTACTGAGGTTTCAGACTGCTCTTCTCTGTCGGTGTGCTGCGCTTCCTTCGACCCCACTTGAATCACCTTGATCACAACTCTCACCGATCACATAGTGATGCTGGAGATCAGTGTTCACCGTGATCAAAACACCTTTTCGACCACGATCACTTCCTTACATCGTGGTCGAAGTCCCTTTCGACCACGTTCAAGGCTTAACGGCGCAGTCGCAGCCTCTTCCGACCACTCACTCTGTGGTCAAAGCTTCAAAACGTCGTCGAAGCCTTCACCGACCACGTTCAGTGTCTTTACAACATGGTCCCTGCCCTCCGTCTGAGCACGTTCAATCTCCTTCATCGTGATCGAAGCCTTTCGACCACGTTCAACTCTTCAGCGTGGTCGAATGCCTTCCCGATCACATTCAATTCTACCTTACCATGGTCGTAGCGCCTCCCGAGCACGTTCCATCACCTTTGCTCTGGTCGTTCGTCTTCTTATCACGCTTACAATGTGGTCGTAAACGACCTCTCTCAAGGTGGTCGTACTGACCGCTCAACGTGGTCATAACCGATCGCTGCAACGTTGTCGTAACGACCGCTAACAACGTGGTCGATACCGACCACGCACGGCGGCTCGACCACGGGCATCTTTCGATCACGGGCATCCGACCATGGCTCCGAGCACGCCCATCTCTGACCACGCCCATCCGACCACGGCCATCTTCGACCACGGCCATCTTGGACCATGCCCATCTTTGACCAAGGGCTTCTGCGACCACGGCGATCTTATTACACATGTCCAATTTGCTATGCGTCATATTACACATTGAGTGCAGACCACTGATTGGAACAATTAGTGTCAATTTCAGGGATTTCCACCAAAAGTTCAAGCGACACTGTACCTTCACCGCTGCAAAAAAACATCATATGAAATTAGCATAATGCACCAGAAATATGACCAGCTGATATTCATGTATAGTCTAGGAAAAAACATGAAAACCTGGATGCAATAGTTAAGTTGCTGCATTCGACCAAGGCCACGTGGTTGTAGCTCCATTCGACTACGGCCAACGTGGTCGTAAACGACCTGAATGACCTCCGCTTCCGACTCCCAGCAAAATGGTTGTAACAGCTTCCGACCTCACACCTGGATGCAAAGGAAATGCACAAGTAGCCAACTTCTTACGTGGTCGTAGACTTGAGTGCCGACTTCGACCGCAGCCCGCTACACCGTGGTTGTAGCTTCGATTTACGACTTTCGACCACAGCCAACGTGGTCATAGCTGCATTCGACTACGGCCAACGTGGTCGTAAACGACCTGAATCACCTCCGACCATGCCCAAAATGGTTGTAAACTCGTTTTCTGGCTTCCAACTCCCCGCAAAATGGTCGTAACAGCTTCGACCTTACAAAGAATGCTCTTCCCCCAACCTCCTTCCTCTCCTCCGCGGGGGTGGCGGGCAATTTTTTGAAGTGCAGAGGGCGGGAGCGCGGGCTGGCGCGGGGCTGGCGGACGAATTTTTTATTTTTGAAGTGCAGAGGGCGGGAGCGCGGGCTGGCGCGGCGTAGGCGGCAGCGGAGCGGGGGGGAGGAGGCGGCGGCGGACGAGCGGTAGAGGAGGTGTCGGAGGATGACCGGGGGAGGAGGCGATGGTGGCGCGGGGTGGGGAGGAGGAGGCGAGGGCAGAGCGGCGAAGGATAAAGGGTAGGAGGCGAGGGCAGAGCGGCGGAAGTAGGAGGGTAGGAGGCGAGGGCGGAGCGGCGAAGGTGGGAGGGTAGCAGGCGAGGGCGGAGTGGTGGAGGAGGGAGGGGAGCAGGCGAGGGCAGAGCGGCGGCGGAGGAGGGAGGGGAGGAGCGACGGGCGGAGCGGCGGTGGAGGAGGGAGGGGAGGAGGCGCACGGGATTCGGTGGGGAGGCAGGCGCCCGGTCGTGAGGAGGGCGGAGGACTGTGGGGAGGAGGCGAGGCGAAGGTCTCAGCACCGGAGGACTGTGGGGAGGAGGCGAGGACGGAGGTATCGGCGGAGGATTCTGTGGGGAGGAGGTGAGGCGGAGGATTCTGTGGGGAGGAGGTCTCAGCGCACGACATTCGATTTTTGGGGAGGAGAGAAGCAGAGGGAGGCCCACATGTCGGCGCTTTTTTTCTGTGAGAGGCGGCAGAGCGTCGGACGCACCATCACCTTGAACTCGTTCTTTTAAGAGTAGAGAAAAACGTTAAAAAGGAATTGAGACTTTCAAGTTGGACCGAGAGCTTTCAACTATAAAAAACCCAAAACTTCCTTCTCAAAAGATTGAACAAATTTTCAACTTTCATCTTACATCTAAACCACCTTTCAACACAAATCTTGGAACTTTCAACTCAGAATATGATGAAAAATCGAACAGAATATTTCGATTTCAAAAGAACTTTCATCTCAAACCCTAAAAAAATTGGGGATAACTTTTATCTGGATCTAGGTGAGCTCCCCCACCACCACCATGGCCTCATCTCCTCCCTCGTGATGAGTGTGAAGGCACCCTTGTGCAGACGGCCACACCTCCAAGCAAGGGGTGAATTGTGCCTTGTCTCAAACCCTAAAAAATTGGGGATAACTTTTACCTGGATCTAGGTGAGCTTCCCCACCACCACCATGGCCTCATGTCCTCCCTCGTGATGAGTGCGAAGGCACCCCTGTGTAGACGACCACACCTCCGAGCAGGGGGGTGAATTGTGCCTTGTCAGGCCTATTTGCGGTGGTGGTGAGCAGATGTACGACTGCGCGCAATGATGGAATGGAGGATGGCAGTGCGACAACGACGGGGACAAATGATAGCATGTTGGTGATGGGAATGGGGACGGATGAGTTCGAGAGGAAGAAGGGCAACGAAGGGGATTAGGAGAACAACATCTTGGGCTCTCGCAGTCCTAGCCAAATGGATCGCCCGATATGGTATAGCATGGGCTCGGATAGGGCATGGCCTGATTAGGGCCAATACAGTTGGTCTGAATAAGTTATTGTGCCGTGTCATGCCACGTGCCTATCCTCCAACCTAGACACGATATGGAGAGGGGTCAGGTCAGCCCGGGCACACCTCACCAAATGGGCCACTGATGGCCCATTAATTTTACTGCCAAACGCAAATAATTTTACTACCAAGTCACTCGTCCGCGCTTAGAAGTATGTGGTAACCTTAATACAAATAATTTTACTATCAATCATAAGCAATTTTACAACACTACCATACGAGAGTTATTGTTCATGCTGTGCTGGGCAAACCTACCGCGTCGAGGTGACAGTTCAAACACAACACGCGTAATCAGGCCGGACTGGCACGACTCATTTACTATTTCGTACCGTATCGTGTCTAGACTAGACCAACAATACCATGTCTCAGGTTGAACCGTTTGACCGGGTCTAGGCTCTTGGTTCGCTTGGTAAGGTGGGCCCCACCGTGCGCGCTACATAGACAAGCAACGTGCACACACAAGATAGCTCTTTCAGGCTCCCAAGTTGGTAAGAAGCCCCTGTAGAAAAACAGGCCATGGATAAATTCATAGGGACAACATCAATTTACCTTGAGCTATTTGAAGTTTTGAACTCTACAACTGTGATTGAGCCACCTATAATATTCCGATCTTATTATTGTTTTTTATTTTTATAGCCACGTGTTACCTCTTTTATTATTTTTTCTCATGTGAACCTAATATTGGAAAAAATAGTTTTGTTGCAAGCATACAGTTAGTACGGTCACCATGTATTGTGAGAGAGCTGTGGGAATGAGCCTCCACAGCACCGTCAACCTAAGTTCGATTTCTATGATTGGCACGATGAGGAAAAACCCCTGGTTGGAGAAAACACTAGTGTGGTGGCGAGTAATGCGAGATTAACAAACAAATCAAAACCTTGCATACACTAACATAATACATGCATGAGACAATTTGAAATTATGATTTCTTATATAATTATGACAACGGTAGTAAATTACCGAGCCACCACATAATTCCCCTATCACAACATTTTATGTCGTGGCATATGCTAAGCAACTAAGGAAGGGTGTTTCAAACATAGGAATTCCAAGGGAAGGAAGAAAGGTGAAAAGTGTTGCTATGTCAAATCGAAATTGTGTGGGTGTTCAGTTTACCGCTCATGTTCAACGCTATAGAAAATCATGCATCGGATGGAATTACGAAGGATTTCAATTGTAGTTCCAATTTTCAAGTACAATTTTGTTGTTATGTTCCCAACATGCCTTAATTTGGATCAACATGCTCCCTCAACGGTCATTGTTGCATGTTTTCGAAATGGACATAATTGCTTGAACTGTTTAACTAAGTTACAACGATTCCATTTAATTACGCTACTATACTTGATAATTACATTAACATCAAACAACAACCTGCATTCACAATCATTGTACATGACGTAAAGGGTATTTTTGATATTTTCCTTATCTTTTTTTATTCTAATCCCCATCCTCACCGTTAATCCAACAAACAACCTCCCCTCGCTTTCTCCTCTCCACTACAATACAAAAGCTCAAGAACCCACGCACACGCGCACCCACCCACCCCACGTCTAGCTCGCTCGCTCTCCCCTCCCTACAGCGCTGGTGGGGGCCCCACAGTTGCCGGCGATCGGATGCCATCGCCGACGCCACTGATGACGTCGTCCTCATCGCCTCACCATTCTCGGATTGGTCTGTGTCTTGCCCATGCCTTTTGTTATTTTTTTTCTTTATTGGCTCGTTGTTTCCTTCTTCCTTGCACGCTTGATCCGGTTTCATTGCGGGTTCTTCGCTGACCTGCGTTATTCGCATTACGGGATTGTGGTTTGCGGATCCTCGATGCAGAATTGGAGCGAATTAGCGCAAAGGAGAATGGGATCTTGACATCTTGGGCCCTTTTTGTGCTCCTTTGCGGTAAAAATGCCGCCTTTTTTCGCTTTTGTTTGGACCTCTTCACGGGGGTAGGAGCAAGACACACACTGGCATGGCGTCTTCGTGTTTTAAATTCTCTGCTCCCTCTGTTTAGCTTGGTTGTGTTGAATACCTCTATCCGCATTTCAATGGTGGATTTAGGATTATATAAATGGGTGTTCGCAAATTACTTTGTGTTATTTTTTTAATATATACTTATATTGGTTTATAAAAACTAAAGATAAAAGTCACATTTCAAAGTCTATTGAAAGTCAATAACACTAAAAAATTTGAAATAACAAACTAATACTAACACTTTATTTGGTGGTAGCACAATTACAACCTTTTAGAGTAAAACTACTACAACTTTAATTAACAACACAACTGCGCACTCTGTTTTTAAATAGATATTAACTTTAACCCACTTCTCTTTTCTTATTTTCTGTGTTAGCATATTAAATGGTATTTTTCACACACAGAAAAAGAAGTAGTACATATGTTTGTTTTTGACATATGTTGTCTCTATTTATGATTTAACTCTCTCTAAGAATAACAATTAATGTGGGCACTCTGACGAATATATTGCTTCCGAAACATAAAATATAAATATTTATAAACCAAAACCAACTCTCCCAAATAATGTATATTTTGGATTGAAAGGTTTATATAAATTCTTGTGACAACTAGATTTATGACAATTGGCACCACCAAATTCCTTCGAATAAAACATCTAAAATATCTAGATATTTCTAGGAAACTATCTAGATTTAAGAAAGATTTTCAATTATTTTAATTGGACACTTTTGAGGAAAAATAACTCTATCATTTATGATAAAGTAGTTGAGTGCATGTGTTTGATAAAATAAGCTAGTATTACACTTTGATAATTACATTTTTTCTGAATTGAGTATTAACTAAATAAATACTTCATTCAGTCACAAATACATATCGTTTTGAGATATTTGTAGTCAAACTTTCAAAACTTTAACTATCAATATTTTTTTATAAATTTGCATTTAATACAAGAAAATCATATGTATAGATTTGTCTTGAAATATTCTTTCATAATATTATAATTTATTGGGTTTTACAAACATATTAGAATACTATTTAGTGGTCAAAGTTACATTTTGGATACCGTATTTGCAATTGGAGGGAGTATGTTTTGAGATATACACCTTAAAACATTTGATCCTTATCGCAAATCCAGACCATATATACTTATTCACATTCACCATCCACCAAATCCACCAGCAACCGGTCCTAAACAGTAATATTCCAATATTCATAACTTTGTCTTACTCGTCGAAAAATCATATTCATGGGCTCTCTAGAATCCTTAATTATCTATATATTTCATATAGATAAATCATCCAAATTATTCCATCTAGTAATTTTAATCTATAGATTAATATATGCTACTAGAAGATGATAAATTTACCAGACAGCTGGATTACAAAATTCATATCTTAAAATCTATTTATCCGACCAACACAAATAAATATTGTGTAGAAAGCTATCGAATTTCTCTATAATTATTTAGTAGATGAAATTCCTAAATTACTCTCGTACAATACCCATAATTACAAGAGAACAATATAGCAGATTAGTCGATTTACTAGTTTTTTCCCTATCCAATACTCAAGCGAGGACCGAGAAAGCCACGACCTCCTCCTCCCTTTTCCTCTTTTTATTTTTCCCAGCTCTTGTCCCGTTGCTACTCTCCTTTTCTTCCCTTGATTGACACTGATTTTGCCCGCCGCTCCCTTGCGCCAACAGTCATCAGTTGGTCTGCGCGTGCGTGCACCAAGACAAAACTGACAAACCCGGTAGCCGAACATGCAGTGACCAGCGCTAAGTAACATGCATGACATGTGGGCCTCCAATAAGTCTCTCTTTTTTTCCACACGCACCCGGCACCCTACAACGGATCCCCAATCCAATGTACAGCGAGTGCACAGCATCGTCAAGTTTCTATCCTCCTCCTCCTCCTCCCCAAATCAGCAATCCTCACAGCCCAATCCCAAATCTCTCTCGTCTCTAGTTCCTGCCCATCCTCTTCCTTGAACTCTTCTCCATATCTCGTCGCGACGGCGGCGGCGGATATTGCTTCGCCGTTTGTCTCAAATTCTCACGCCAACGTCATTTAACCCTCGAAGCGAAGGAATTCTTCTCTCGTAGGCGTCGTCGTCGTCCTCCGCTCTGCCGGATTGATCTTTCTTTCGCTGGTAAGGAAGCCCTAGCTTGCTTGGATTGTTGTTCTCAGAGTGAGCTTTGTCCTGAGGATCGTTTCTTTTCCGTGAGCAATCTCATCCAAATCTTCCTTTCTGGGATGGATAGTCCAGTCCATGGAGTTTGTGGTGGATTTGCTTGCTGCATTGTGGAGTACCAGTAGCAGTTTATTTTTCGATGGGCGTTAGGTCCGCCCCTGCCGCATTTCGATGGGCGTTGGCTTTTAATCCGACTGTAATCTCCATTTCTCCAACATTTCTTTGCTTGCTTGCTTTTGCTCTAAAGTTTTCTTATCTGTCCTAACTTGTTTTCACTGGTGCTATTTTTTCCCTAGGCACCAGCCATGATTTAGTGGAGGCAATTTTCGTTACAGCTGTTTGTTTCCGTGGTGGTGGGATTGAGGGAATAAAGAATGATCAATCTGTTTGATTTGAGCGCTGGAGACAACGCCAGGGTTGCCACAAGAGATGGTACCATTATGCAACTAACAAACTGACAATGACTTTTTTGCTTCGAGTACTTGCCTACATGATTAACTCTGATGGTTTTCGTCAGAATTTTTTTGTGGTGATGATTCTTCAATTAGGAAGGTATGGGATATCCTAATTATGGATCTTCTCCTCTCCTGGCAGGTTACCCTGTGAGAGGAACTCAATCAGACCGGAAGGAGTATGCTGATCTCAAGACGGTAACCACAGATTTTATAGCTATTGATTTTGACAACCATGCGCTTGTCAAGTGTCAACTGGTTACAATTTGCTCATCACCGCATGATCCATGTCGGCAGGTGACTGGCAGCATGAGGAGGAGCTCGTCAGATAGATCCGGTGGTACGCCCATGAAAATGCTGATAGCGCAGGAGATGGCGAAGGAGGGGGACACAAATCAGAAGACCACTAGTGTTGTTGCAAGGCTGATGGGTCTTGATGATGATGTGGCTCTTCCTAAGCCTGTTCAACCTTCCAACAGGAGGAGATTTCCGGATGGCCATTTGTCTGCCACATTGGCAAGGGTTAACCAAATGCCATTTGACAAGCACGCAAGCTTCGTTGAAAATGTGGAGTATAAGGATGTCTACGAAGTTGGATACCAGGCACCAAGAGGGGACCATATGAGCAACGAATCTCCACGAAGAGGGAGAACGCATGAAGATCACGACAAGAAAATGATGGATCTCGTCCGCCAGAAGTTTGTTGAAGCAAAGCAGCTAGCATCACATGAGAATCTTCTCCAATCGAAGGAATTCCACGATGCCCTTGAGGTTTTGAATTCAAATAAAGACCTGTTTCTCAAATTTCTCGAAGAACCTAACTCGCTCTTTGCGAAGCAATCTGGCGAATTTCATTCTGCACCAACATCACCCCAGAGGAAGCGCATAACTGTGTTGAAGCCCGCCAGATCAGCGGAGATGAAGACCGAAAAAGCAATTATAAGGCAGAAAAAACAGACAGTTAATGGAAGTAGATCAGAGAAAAGCAATCTTCATAGGAAATCTAATGCTGGTCATGCCAAAGCAGAAAGCCTTCCGCAGCACACCAGGATAGTGGTATTAAAGCCTAGCCCGGCAATTACTTCAGCGGAGCAGTTTCAGCAAAATGGTCATGATAACCTTGGTGATTCTGAAGCTCCTGTTATATCAAGGCATTTGAGTGACGAGATAAATTGGTCTGTACACGACATGTGCCACCAGCCTGGTGAATCTTTGCGGGGTTGCATACAGTCAAATATGTTCAGCAGAGATAGATTGTACTATGAGTATGCTGAAGAAGAGGGCAATAGCTTCAGTGACCCGGAGATTGGAACTCCAACATCACGTCATTCTTGGGATTACATCTACCGGTTTAGCAATCCTTACTTTGGTTCGTCTTTAAGCCATGCTTCTTGTTCTCCTGAGTCACTTGTAACTAGGGAGGCTAAGAAACATACCTCTGATAGGTGGCCAATTGCATCTTCTAATGAGATTAGCCGAGAAAAGGTGCTAGTGCGAAGGAGCTTGAGCACGCTTGGTGAAATGCTTGCCATGCCTGATATGAAGAAAGAAGAGGTCGCTGATCGAGTGGCCACTGATGCCAGCAACCAGTTGTGCAGCAATGAACCAAGACTCGCGGTACCATCTAATTGTTCTATTGTTGACGAAGAAGGAGAAAGCTCCCTAAGGAAAATTTCAAGGTCAAGATCTGTTCCAGTCTCTTCAGCAGCCTTTGACAGCCTGCGTTTAGATGCTGGATGTTCAGATCCTCAACATAAAGAATCCACAGCGCCAAAGGAGGAGATCAAACCTAAGAATGGGAAATCATCTCTCAAGGGAAAGATTTCTAGTTTTTTCTCAAAACGGAAGAAAGCAGGAAAAGAGAAGCTTACCCCATCTCCCTTGGGGGCCTTGAATGGCAGAGTTCCACTGGCCAGTAATGTATCAGTTGGTAACTCAGATGTATCACAGCCTGCTTGTACTAGCTTACAAGATGATGTTGCTTCAGAAAATTTAGAAGAGAAGTTTGGCAATGCACCAATAGCAGTTCCGGTCAATCAACCAGAATCACATTCTTCTTCTTCTGAGGTACTTTTGTCTCTTTATATGTTTACCTGCATGTAAAATTAGTTTTCTTTAAATTGGAATATGGTAAATATGTATTAACTTGGATGGATGGTTTTGCAGGCTCCAATTTCTCTTGAGAAAGCACTCTCATTTGAGATTCGAAACCCACATTTTGATCAGCCCAGCCCTACATCAGTTCTTGATGCATCATTTGAGGATGCTAATGAAAAGTCCCCCAGTTCATCAGATAGTGCAATTACCACTAAACAAGGTATAGCATTATGACATGTCTTCTCTGACAAATTTTTACCAATTTGGTTGAAGCATGTTAACTGTTGCACTGCATGATTAACCCTTGTTGGTATGACTATGAGCTGTTATTGTGGACACAAAATTAGGTTGTAGCACATGTTGAAGTATAAATGATTTGATCATCTTTCCTCACCAGTTTAACCTTTTGGATGAACTGGTTGATATATGTAACTCAGTATGATATCAGAATCAAGAGGTCTTAAGTTCAAGACCCGGTTAGTACAGTTAAAAAAAATATTTGTAGTCTATCTTAGCCTTGAGAGAGCCTATATGTGAAAAGGAGTGTTAAAGTATAAGTGAATTATCCGTCTTTCCTTATTAACTTAGGCTTTTGGATGAACTAGCTGTTGCATGCAACTCAAGAGCACCAATAGCATGTGCTTAATAATTGTTGGCTAGGCCATAGTACTAGTTCCTTCTCTAACTCTCAGCACTTATCTTGCTTGCAGAACCTCTATCAAGATCTCTTCCGATTGGATCAATTGCGCGGACGTTATCATGGGAAGATTCTTCCCAAGAGGCTGCATTGTGTTCTACCAAAGGAGATAGTCATGAGCAAGAGCAGTATGAATTCATTGAGAAGATTCTATCATCTGCTGGTTTCGGTAACGAGAAGACCCACGATATCTTAGTTCGGTGGCATTCACTTGATTGCCCTCTGGGTCCAAATGTGCATGACCAGTTATTGGAACGCAAAGTGGAGGACGCCAAGTGCAGAGAGAGGCGGTCAAACCAGAGGCTCCTCATCGATTCTGTCAATGCTGCCCTAAAAGACATTGGCCAAAGCAAGCTATGGGACGCATACCCTTGCACTGAACCACACTCTAATGCACAGAGAGTTGCCACAGGTGACGTGCTGGTAACTGACGATGTATGGAGGTTAGTGAGAGGCTGGCTCTTCGATGACGAGAAGCATATGGTCAATGGGGTGGACAACGTGGGCCTGGTAGCGAATTGGGTTGTCGGTAGGGAGATTCAAGGCAGAGGATGGCCCGAGACGCTGCGGTTGGAGGTGGATGAAATCAGCAGGGAGATATGTGTAGAGGTCCTGGGCGAGTTGGTTGGGGAGGCATTTTCAGGATTTGTTGGGTGCCATTGATGTTGCTTTTATTTTCCCTGCCTGTGGCGTCCGCCTGTTGCTTTTATTTCCAATCTGGTGGAGACCGTTGCTGAGGTTCATCTGCACTCTCCAGAGTTGTTGTCTGTATACTTTGCTCTTATAGCTGTTGTGTATGCTCAAGTCAAGTGTTACCTCTCTCTCTCTCTCTCTCTCTCTCTCTCTCCCTCTGTGCGTGTGTTACATTACATGTCATTACAATTGATACATTCTGCAGTAATAATGTTCATGAATAGCAGCATTTCAAAAATCTTTGCCCCACATATTATTTTTTGTATGAGGTGACAAAAATAGAGATGCTAAAGCTGCAAGCTCTAAGAACTGTGCAGCCTTAGTGGCAATTTCAGGTTCCTAGAGGAGATTTATCACTTCCAAGCAAATATTGTTAAGTGTAAGAGGCCATGTGCTTCCTTCCTTGAAAGCCTACAACAGTCCAATGCATCCCCTTTCATTCCACTTTGTTTACTGATTCTTTTGTCCTCTGCCTTCTCCTTTGCTCAACTTGCAGCCAGGCCACCTGCCTTTAGGAGGTGAATTAAAAACGTCCAGGCAAGCAGCAAAGTCCATTGACATTCCTGGGGAATAACAGCTTTTTGGTTGATGTGATTGAGTATCCTTGCATTCTTTTATGGATCCAATGGCTAACTTCCTAGATGTGCTTTTAAAATGCTTTGCCCCTTGCTTATCAGTAGCACTATTGTTTAGGCTAGTGTGTCCTTTCTTTTTAGTATTGTGCTTGTGTGCCAGCTCGGTGTTTTTGCTTGCAGTGGTCCCTTGAGATGAACTGTACCGATCTGTCGAGCGCTGGGGCTCGCGGTCCGTGAAACAAAGCTTCCTGTGCCCATTACTGGTCAACTTTCTGAATCTTTTATGTGCAGCAAACCAGCAACCAACCGTGTCCAAGCATGCATGATTAGTAGCTAACTCTCTCCGAGTCTCTGTGCTGGACAGGATTTGTCCCTTGCTAGAAAAATAATTGAAGAAAAGATGGAAGGTTACCTTTCTCAGTGGTTTGATTTGATCACTATCACTTGCCTTGATCAGAAGGCACCTGGCTAATTGGCTTCCACTTTGCAGCAGGCGAGTAAACTCTCACCTGCTCTCTTTGGAGGCTTACCTGACCTGTTGTTTTCGATAAATACAGTCCTTTCTGTGACCCCAACATGCAAATTTTTTTGGTGCAGTACAATGAAAGAAGTAAATAGCCTAGCATTCATGTCCAGCTGATCATCGACTTACTTTTCAGTTATACTGCATTATGTATTAGTTTTCCTCCAGTTATCCATTCACTGTTTGTTTTAATTTCACTACTGATGAAGACAGGCAAACAAATTAAGAGCTAACGTGTATAAACTTTGATGTAGTTGCGAGTACAGGATTGTAGATGTTGGTTGTGTATCCGTTCGATCATGCTACTTGCGTGAAGCAAGTTATGAATCACTTATTGCATGTTTCGTGGAAGCGTCCAGCAATGGGAAATGATACGAAACGGCTGGTGCTGTACTTTTTAGTTCTTACTGTATTACTTCAGAGGAATTACTGAACACTGACCAAGTGAGGTTCAGTTATTTGCTGTCTCATGTTGACTTTGATGAAAGAACGGCCTTTTCATGTTTCTGGAGAGAAAACTGCACGGGTTATTCTGAAGTAAATTAGCTTCTCTGAACTTGCCGGTGTCTTTCGTTAGCCAGAACTGAAGAATCTTTTTATGCTCTTCGATCTGGAGTGTGATCTGAACTGCCCTTTTTTCGATAACAGCACGATCTTTCAGGTTGTTCTTTGGGATTGTGCTTTAGATAACAATGTCTCCTTCCGCTTTGTCTCGCCCTCTATTTGCAATTCTTCATGCCATTGAAGATTCCACGTCATCTGCTGTCCATACGCAGCGGTTTTGTCAGGACGCGCTCTCTGCAGCACTGCACAGTCGTTGTAATTGTCTCGGATGGGTTGGTGGCTGTCTCTGGCTCTGTCGTCTAGTCGTCTCCCCATCCATCGAAATGCAGCGGTGATCTGATCTGTAACTTGAACCGAGTGAAGCGTTAGTTAGTTCCCAAACGCTCAACTGATCAGCATCGGCAGCTTCTTGGACAGGAGAAAGAAAGAACGAGGACAAGTAAACGAGCGTAGACTTGAACTTGGTCTAGCAACCACACTGAAGAAAATTTTCCTTTTTGTGATGTCTATCTCAGCTTTTACTCTCACGTCACATGCTGCAGCTGTTATTACATTTGCTTGATTCAATGTCCCAACGGTAATGTACACGATTGCATTTGCATTCCATCAAAGCTTTGAACTTGGTTTCTCTCTGTGAAATGCTACTATTTACGCTAGTACTCTAGTACTAATAAACATTTCCGCCCTGGTCTACAGGGGCCACGTGCTCTGGACCATCCGGGGACTGCAGAGCTCGCATCGGGCGCCTTTTAAATGCCCTGTCCGTGCAGCTGAGCTACATAACATAGACTATAGCTAGCGTTATCGATCGACAAATCATGGCCCGAAGCCTGAATCTGCTTGCAGGTGCAGGTACAGGTACAGTTCCTTGCATTGTGCAGCTAGCTTATCGGCTGGGGATGCATGGCATGGCAGTGAAGCATCAACAGTCACATGCATGCAGCAGCAGCTGCCGCTGCCGCCCCACCGATCGAATTGGTCCGGCATCACTGCACATCAATAGGATACAAGGATGCAGAGAAAGGGGGACCGAGTGAGAGGGGAGGGAGGCAATGTGGGCAGACTTATAACCGCATCCTTTTTTTTAATTAATTTTGCTCTCTTCGTGTCAGAAAAAAGATAGTATCTCTCTTCATGTCAGAAAAAAGACAGCAAGTAAAGTGATCTTCAACGTCTTCTTGGTGTTGTTTACCTCGGAAGTAAAAACTGAAGTGGAAGAAGTGATATCAGGCATTAGTCGGCTCAGAAGAACGTTGGGTAGGGTTACCGGATAAGCGTACGTGCGTGGTAATAATCTGAGTAGTCTGAAGTTAAAAAGGACCCACTAACTGTAACGAAAGTACATGATACCACCATATAAAAGGATCAGTTAACTTTGAGGACCATGCATGAAATCATAGAAAGACTCATCAACTTCAACGATGGGCTGTTCTTTTCAGCTTCTAAAAGATATTTTTTCGATTTTTATATAGCAATTAGCTTTTAAACAAAGTTACAAAGTATCTTTTTAAGATAAGATATACTAGTTAATCATAGTACATACTATACCGACTTCATTTATATCAGCAAAAACCGTATATGAGTTCCTGTTACTCTATAATCTTTTACACGAATAGCTCAAAAACTATAAGCTTCAGCTAAAAAGAACAGAACCATTATAACGCGTCACATTCTGAAGTTATAAAATGACTCGTTAGCTGTATGCCTGTAACTATGACATATCCAAACTGGACCTTTAACCATTTTTTTTGTAACTCATGGCCCCCTTTAACGGGGCTTTCATTATAGATAAAAGTTTGACAGATGTTGATATTATACATATCTAGGAGTTGCAAGTTCGAAAGATAACTGCAAGGATTATTGTGATACAAACTCTGGCACGAAGTAATGGCAGTTTGTTGATTTTTTTTTTGCGAGCCTTTGCCAGCCCATGAGCAGCTTCATTTGCTTGTCTCGGAATATGCTTGGAGCCTGACTCGAAACTTGCAACTCGTGAGCTGTTCAGTCTATAGAACCAAGCTCTTTGAAATTGGGCCCCAAATTTTATTCAGGCTTCCATACATACAAACAAGGCCTAACTTTGGGCTCCCAGACGGACTAGGCTAAAAAACGGCCCACTCCACCACCCGCCGGAATCATTCGGTAAACTCGTAACGCGGTCCCCTTTCAGTTCCGAGTATACTTCACGTCTTCGTCTTCCCTCTTTTACTCCACCGTCCCCACAGCCTCGTCAGACAGCTCACGGGACAGTACGAGTTGGTGCATCTCCTGCACGAACTCCTCTCCCCCTCTACCACCACCGCCTCGCTCCCACTCCCAACCACTCCTCCACTACCACCTCGCCTGCGCCTCCTCCTCCAGTGCCCGGCCTCCGTGGCACCGGCGCGGCGACATGGCCATCCCCGTCGAGGAGGCCATCGCCGCCCTCTCCACCTTCTCCCTCGAGGTAAGCCCGGCCGCTCCTCACACTCCTCTCCTGCCTTCGCCTCTAGTTCGCGCCCGATCTGCTCGGTCTCGGAAACCCTACCCAGAATGCGGTGCTGGACGCGCGCGTCTCCTCCGGGCCGTGGGGGCTTTCGCTCCCCGCGCTGCTCGGGTGGCGTTGCGAATTGGCGCGGGTAGCTCGAGTGTTCGTTTGTCTGCTTGCGTTAAAAGTTCAAAACTCTATGAGAAGTGCGAATCTAGGGTTTAGGGTGACGAATTGGCCTCGCGCAAGTTCGAGTTGAATTCCAGAGGAGTACCTGCTGGTCGCTCACGTGAATTTGTGGGGATGGTTAGACCGATTGCTTTCAGTTTTTTGCTTGGTATGCTCGATTTAAACCCCTGGAGGAGTGTGGAGTTGTGCATTTCACAATTTCGTAACTCTGATCATGTTGTGGAGGTTTGACTGGCGTCTGTTGCTCTGAATTTTGCTAGATCTGTTTAATTTCGAGCCCCTATATGAATTGTGGAACGTGTATGGTTTCCTTCCAATGCACTGTTTAGTTGAAATGTTGAAGGACGTGGAGTACTTCCCATGGGCTGCTATAGATAGGTGTGAGGCTTGTCAACACTAGCTGTTGTTGAGCTCATTGTTAACCCTAGCAGCTATTAGGCTCGTTGTTTGATACTTTACTGTCTGTTTGGTTGTTTTTGTTGATTTAGACTGTAGGAAAAATGTGGAGCCTCAGGATTTCAGTGGCTTGAATTGTGTTATGGGGAAGGTTAGTTGATGGTTCTTCCGAACTGATGTGGACTGGGTATAACCATGCTCATTTCCAGTTCTAGTTTGGTCACTGTTATGAATATTGTGCATATATTGAAGAGGCCCAATGGCCAATATATATAGGGATATTACAGGGGAATATGCCGATTCCTATTCTATCTCTAATACCCTTAACACCCCCCCTCTCAAATGCAAGGCGTATGCAATAGCGTTGCATTTGAAAAAGGGTTAATACTAAAACAAGAAATATCCGACGTCCGAGTCTTGATAATGTCGTCGTTGCGTGCAGTTTTTGAATAAACTGTCAAATCAAGCCGAAGAGGAATAGATAGAAGCATAACGGCACAGATCGAAGGCCAAGACGACGGCGGCGCAGTGCACAAGGTGCAAAAGACGCGTGGCGGCCTTAAAGCTCGGGGTGGTGGCTAGAGAAGCGGCGGCATCATGACGACTTATACGATCTGCACGTGGCTCAGAGAGTAGAGCGGCGGCTGCAGCCATGCAAAAGAAAAATTCCTACACTTCTATGACTGACAATAAATTTGTGGACTTGCACGGCTTGGACGAACTAAAAAAGATTAGAAACGACGGACTTGGATGGACACAACGAAAAACTCACTAAAAATAACCGAAGACTGACTAAAAGAAATCTGAAGTAGAAAACGACCCACTCCCCAAAACCCCCCTTCTCCTCTCTCTTCACACCCCCTCCCTCACACTCCCAGCGCCTCCTCGCGCCTCACTCCCCCTCCCGCTTTTCTCTGTCTCCCTCCCTCCAATCTCTCTCGCGGGCACGGATGCACGGGAGGCAGCAGCCAAAGGCGGCGGCGCGAGCGCGGAGGCGCGGGAGGCGGCGGCGCAGGCACGGGAGGTGGCGTCCGAAGGCGGAGGCGTGGGCACGGCGGCCGGGAGTCAGCGGCGGCGCGGGCGCGGAGGCGCGGGCACGACGGCTAAAGGAGGCGGCGGTCGGCGCGGCTGGTGCAGAGGCTGGCGCGGCGAGTCGTCGACAGGCGGCGGTGGCGAGGATCTAAGGCGGCAGCGGACGGAGGTGGCCAGAGAGTGACGGATCCGAGCCGAGCGGCGGCCAGATCTAGGCGGGGCGAGGCCAGATCCGAGCTCGACGGCGGCGAAGACGATCGGATCCGGCCCGGAGTCGGCTGGATCCGGACTTGGCAGCGTCGGAGGTGGCGTGATCCGGGCGCAGGAGACGGTGGATCTGGCCGGATCCAGAAGAGGCGACCGAATCGATCTCGGGGCAGGCGCGGCGGTCGAGATGACGCCGGATCTGAGCGGCGGCCGGATCGAGCTCGGGGCGACGCGGCGGCCGGGATGACGCCGGATCCGAGCGGGGCGCGGCCAGATCTGGGGCTACGTCCAGGAGGTGGCGGCCGGATCGAGCTCGGGGTGGGCGCGGCGACGGCGGGATCTAGCGCGACCGAAAAGAGGTGGCCGCCCCGGAGTGAAGATTGCGCCTCCCGGGGCAGCAGCAGCGGAAGAGGATCGAGAGCTAGAAGGCAGCGGTGGCGGCTACAGTAAACCCTAACCTTTGCTCTGATTTCATGTTTTAAATATTGTGCATATATTGAAGAGGTCCAATGGCCAATATATATAGGGATATTGCAAGGGAATATGCCGATTCATATTCTATCTCTAATACCCTTATCTCTAATACCTTAACAGTCACTACATTTTGACCTTACATAGAAACGGACTTAGGTAGCCTGCTATATGTGGCTATTCTCTTCGTATAGGTTGGAATGTGTTATGGATGGGTGTGGATTTCAGGCCCTTGCATAGTTCTGAACTTCTGATATCTTGTGACTTGTGTAGTAGTATTTTTCCGTTCTGCTTGATCCTTAGCTTTCACATTAATTAGTTATATTTTAAATTTCCAGGACGAGCAACCGGATGTGCAGGGATTAGCTGTGCTCCTGTCAAGCGAAAGATATGCAACTAACAGTCCTATCGGTATGCGGCATGATAATGTCTTTCATGTTGTTGATGCTTTGTAATACATTATTCTGCCTAATTTTGGTGCTGCTGATGGGCTGATGGCACCAACAACACATATTTTCCTTGTTTTGCCGCTCTCAGAAAAATAGTATACCATACAGGATAAAACTTCATTATCTTAACTAATATCGAGTTCTTCTACAGTTGTTTATTGTCATATAATATTTGCACTTTAATGTTCAGAGTACAGTGATGTTGCTGCTTATCGTCTATCATTAGGAGAAGATACCAAAGCAATCAACCAGCTGGTATGTACTTGCTTATTTGTGCGTGCTCGTTGCTTTTCCCATAGATATTTGTTCCCATTTTGTTGGGGGAAATTGCCGTCTCTAGGTGATGTCCTTGTAACTGATAACTGTGCCATTACTGATCTATATGAGGTATAAACTGTTGATCAAGGAGGCAATCTCAGTCATTGAAGTCTATAACCCCTTGACCTACCCAATACTCCCTCAGGATGGCCCTCCCTGGGAAAATCACCTTTATTTCCATTTTGAATTGTGACTCCTTTCCCCCACTGAAGCACATAACAGAGACATACACGAACATGCACCCAAACATGTGCATACATACTTCCATGATCACCATCATTATAATTGATTCATTGTGAATGCATGTGCTAGTATATATACTATCTACCCCTGTCTTTGTCATGACTATCGACAAATTTTCATCATACCTGCTTTCTTCTCACCATTATGCTCCCAACAGCATATCATCATAAGTCCACAACCATTATCCTATTTTATGGCACTATTATGAACAGTAGCAGCACTTTCTTTTGTTCTCTTAAAAAAAATGAATAACCAGGTAGTCAAGATTGTAAAGTTTATTTGGGTCTCAAATCTATGCTTAATTCTAGCAATTGTGCTGTAGCAATGGTTTATTAGCAAGTGCTCTTGATGAAATATAACCCGTGAGAAGAAAAAAAATTGTGGGTTCAAGGAGCAAAATTGGCCTGGAAAGGGTTGTATATTTTGATATGTTGTAGCTCAGTGCTTTACTCATTCTCACGATTACTTTTTTTCTCTTCTAATCCTTTCTTCTGTCCATCTGCTTAATGTAACAACGTTTCTTCATGTTGCTTTAAATTGAAATGCTTACTTTCTTCCACCGTCTTGTGGATGAAAAATGAACTGCAGAATACTCTGATTCAAGAGGGAAAAGAAATGGCTTCTTTGTTGTACACATACCGTAGCTGTGTTAAAGCGCTACCTCAGGTTATCTTCAGCTAACTTTGTCCATTCATTGCTTGCCATCTAAATAATTGTTGCATTATTATGCCATTATGCTGTATAAAAAATCTTCTTATCATACTTTATTTTCCTTGTAGTTCCGCAACACATGATAATTGTAAGTCACTAGTAGAGGTATTATTGTTAGTAATGACGAGAATAACTAATGTTTTCTACTTTGAATTTTTGCTGTGATTTTATATCCCAGTACCAGTTTTATGTATTTTAGTTGTGAATTTAATCTACTAGCACACAACTACTCTCTTTTCCCACTTTACATGTCAGTCAATCAAGATCTTGGTGAACTTCTATTAGTTTATTATGTTGATTGAATCACATTCTCTCTGAGGTGGTTCTGATCTGAGTTGATTAGTTTGCTGAAGTGTCATCTTGTGGATTTAAAATTTCCCTCTTCCTAATTAGCTTATTCCAGAGTATCGGTACTTATTTGTTGAGTTTTTTCCCCTAATGTTGATGTCAAATGATTCATATGGTACAAAATTCTCCTAGTAATGTGTTAATTGTCCACTATGAAGCACATAATTTCCTACTATGGTCTTGAGTATCATAGATTGTAGAACCTTGAATGCAGCTGCCTGATTCAATGAAGCATAGCCAAGCAGACCTGTACCTCGAAACCTATCAAGTTCTTGACTCGGAAATGAGCCGCTTACGTGAAATTCAGAGATGGCAAGCATCTGCTGCTTCTAAGGTAGGACCTCCACTGTGTTTAATTCCTTCACGATACTTGTTAATGAGTTCACCAAACATTGTTGCCAGTTTCGTTTCTTATGCTAAGATGAATGGGAAGTGAGTAAAACCAGTCAAAAGAGCCCCTGAAATTTCCTTGAAATTGGAGGATATAAATTCCTCATTGATTCCACACAATGACCATGTGTTCAGATGGTGATTTAGATTAGGGCAAAGTGTTATATATCATCTCTAACTACGAATCAAGTTGAATTTGGGCATTTGGCCCTATATCAACAAAAGTGTACTCTATCAAGTTCAGGGGCCGAACTGGCACAATCATACAAGTTTACGCAGTGCACTTTACTCCAATACATATGACATTATGTTATTCTTGAGGCAGAGTTATGTTGCAATGTTGGGATATTTAAAGATCGAAACATACAACCCTAACTGTAATTTAAGCTTGAGCAAAATCATGTGAACTGGGAAATCTCATTTTCCACTAAAATGGCAACCCTTTCTGTAGAAAATAGAAACCACAAACTAGCAACAAATCGTTGTTGAAGGTGCATATATTGAATTTGTTGTCAATTAAATTATCATGGGCTTCCATTCCCCATTTCTTGGGTTTGCCTTGATCTGAATCGACAACGACCTAACTTGAAGACTTTTCCCCCTTTTTCTTTTTACCTAGCAAAATGTTGAATCTTGAGCTATCTTGCACTCTTAAATTCCTTTTTTTTAATTATTACTACCTGTAAAGTTATTAAATTTATTTACTTAGAAATATTTTTATTCCTCAACAATTTTTTTTTATTTTGTGTACCTTGATATCTTATTAGAATTTGTCAGCAGTTCAGCACCTTCGAAATATTGCAGCACCTATTGTAGATTTTTTACTTTATTGTGTCATCTGGTGCAGTTGGCAGCTGATATGCAGAGGTTTTCTAGGCCTGAGAGACTGGTTAATGGACCCACAATCACTCATTTTTGGTTCGTTCTTTTGTCCTGGTGACTGTTGCTAAGCTTCATTTTTTTTGTTGAGATACCATGTCTATGGATTATAATTTCATAAATTGATGAATGCTAATTGGATGCTTGTTTGTTTACTCTATAAAGTTATAATAAAGGAATAAATGAAGCAAATCATGGTGAAATGGTGCTCTAAATAGTAAAACTAGCTGGTTCCTAACTGGCAACTTATACTCCTAAATTAAGGGAAAGTGTTCTGGTATAAGTTTCCAGAACTCTGGTTCGGGAATATCCACTTAGGAGTCTAGCAGACATGAACATAGATATTTCGATGATAGAATTGTTGCTTTCACAGTTTTTTGGGAGCAATATGAGAACAAAAATTTTGAGAATAGAAAATTGCACTGCTATAAATGGGATCCATCAGGCATATTTTCTGACTTCATAGAGAACTGGTATCTCTTTTGACTTTTCTGATACTTTGTCAGTCTGTGGAGGGAATATAGAGCTTCAAAGATAACCTATTTTCATTATATATTATCCATTTTGGGGGAAAACACTGTCACAATCATGCCTTTTGTGTTCTAATTCATCATATGGTTTGCCTTTTTTTAATGGAGAATCAAATGTATGATTTTATCTTGATGTTACTCATTTGATTTCAATGCAGGTCTATGCTGAAGTTGCTCGATGTTCTACTGCAGCTCGATCATCTTAAGAATGCAAAAGCAAGTATACCTAATGATTTTTCATGGTACAAGAGGTACATGGTCATGCTTTGACTTTTAGTTTCCAGAACACCTTTCACAGAATGACAAAAATGAGTCAATGCATGAAAATTTGTTGATTAACAATTGATTTCCTCATATTCAACAGCTGGTAACAAAGTTGGTTCTGCCTGAATAAATAAAATTTTCTTTGTAGGTAGGATTATTTAAAGTGGCAATAAGGATAGCTCGAGACCACATTTCCCTTTAATTTGGTTATAAGCTACCATACTTAAACTAATGAATGACATGTTCACTTTTTCCTTTTTTGGTGTATAATGTACCCTAAATTAAACGAAAGAATGATATGTTCACTTTTTCCATGTTTTTTTGGTGTAAGGTGAGGTTTGTATGTGCTAGTTCTCAATGTACTTCCTTGTGCTGTCATCACGATTAATACTTTACATGAGTAAAAATACTCGCTGAATATTGAAGAAACTTCCAATATTCTAGTATAGAGTAGCAGTGTTCAAGTAAGCGCTAGGCGGGCGGCAAGCTGGGGCCTAGTGCCTAGCCTACCTAGGCGGGGCCTAGGCGGCCGACTTGGCCAAGGGGGCTAGGGGCGACATCAACACATATTTGATATTTAGAGGAACAAAATTATTACCTGAAATAAGTTGTAATGATGTAAAATAGAGTCGTGATGATGGTCCCCTACACCAAGAAGGCAGTAGTTGGAGAGAGCATGCATTGGGCATGCCAGCAAGATTAGGCACAATAAAGTAGTAGACAGGCAGTAGGAAATACAACAACAAAACTTTTTGTCCCAAACAAGTTGGGGAAGGTTAGGAATGAAACCTTCTTAAGATTAAAGAGATATGAGCTTTTAAAAAAAACCTACAATGCTAAAACTCTAAGCTGTACAACCTGCTATTTGAGTCAAGAACCTAAAACACTGCCCCTAACTTTCTTATGTTTCCGGTACGTGGATCGCTAACTTCCATGCACTCCTATTCGAAGCTAATTCTTTAGATACATTCCAATCCCTCAAGTCTCTTTTAACTGCTTCCTCCCACGTCAGTTTTGGTCGACCTCTGCCTCTTCTTACATTTTCAGTACGTCTTAAAATTCCACTACGTACCGGTGCCTCAGGAGGCCGTCGTTGGAGATGTCCGAATCATCTCAAGCGATGTTGGACAAGCTTCTCTTCAATTGTTGCTACTCCCACCCTATCACGTATATCATCATTGCGGATGCGATCCCGCCTTGTATGACCACAGATCCATCGCAGCATCCTCATTTTCGCTACACTCATTTTCTGTATATGTTGTCTTTTAGTCACCCAACATTCTGCTTCATATAGCATTGCGGGTCTGATCGCCGTCCTATAGAACTTACCCTTTAACTTTTGAGGGACTTTTTTGTCACACAGGACACTAGATGCTTGGCGCCATTTCAGCCACCCCGCTCTTATCCTGTGGCTCACGTCTTCATCAATCTCACCGTCCCACTGTAGCATTGATCCCAAATAACGAAACGTGTCCTTCTTAGGCACTACTTGTCCATCCAATCTAACATCTACATCATCTACCCTAGCACTACTAAAATCACACCTCATATACTCAGTTTTAGTCCTACTAAGTCTAAAACCCTTTAATTCTAAGGTCTTTCTCCATAACTCGAGTTTTCTATCAACATCTATCCTACTCTCATCAACTAGCACCACATCATCAGCGAAAAATATACACCAAGGGATATCTCCTTGTATGTCTCGTGTGACCTCGTCCATTATTAGGGCAAAAATGTATGGGCTTAAAGCTGACCTTGGTGTAGTCCTATCTTAATAGGAAAGTCATTAGTAACACTACCACACGTTCTGACATTAGTCACAACATTTTCGTACATGTTCGTAATTAGGGTAATATATTTTGTTGGAACTCTTTTCTTTTGAAGCGCCCACCACATGACATTTCTTGGCACTTTGTTATAGGCTTCCTCCAAGTCAATAAATATCATGTGAATGTCCTTCTTTTGCTCCCTATACCTCTCCATCAACTGTCGTAGCAAGAAAATCGCCTCCGTGGTCGACCTCCCAGGCATGAAACCAAATTGGTTTGTCGTCACGCTAATTACTTTTCTTAAACGACGCTCAATCACTCGTTCCCATAGCTTCATTGTGAGGCAGTAGGAAATAGACTAAGAGAAAGAAAAGTGGCAGCAAAACCGAGGAGGTAGCAAGCAAACAAGTAAAAGAAGCAGAGATGGCGTGCAAAACGCGTGAGGATAGCAAAAGGCAGACAAGTTCTAGGTGCAAGTCTCCAGCTCTTCTATTGCAAAAAGCAAATGGCAAAGATGGCACCACACTACACGTCTACACCTCTCCTCTTTGTCTTCCTCCTACCACTCCTACTTCAAACTTCAAGTCTCTAGCTCCTTCCTCCAACTCCTCGACAGATTTGGCGAAGGCAGACAACAGGCGGAGGAGGAAAAAGCGAGGGCGAGAGGGAGGTCTCCTACCTTGCCTCCTTTGCTGGCTGGCAGATGCGATGACAGCTCGTTGCTGGCTGCCATATCTGCTCCGTCGGTGGCCGACCTGCCTTGCCTCAACCCGGCTCACCCCACCTTTGATTGACTAGGCGCGTTAACCTCTTAGGATGCCAATTTTGGCAAAATTGCGGTGGTGAACCTCCGCTGAGCGCCTAGGTGGTCGCCCAGTTTGCCTTCTTAAACACTGTAGAGTAGATTGTAAGAATGAGCGGGGCTACTTGGGCATTGCTGCTTTAATTGCCGTAGTGTAACTTTTGCAACTTCCAATAGACTGTATTTACTTTACCTGGATGTATTTGTTACTTCAGTTCAGTCTATCATTTCAACTTTACCATTTAAAGATTAAACTACTTTGCTACTTACCTATTGGTGTATAAACATGTACCAACATTTTTGACTTCTTAATGGAAAATTCTATTTTCTTGTGATTTATGGCTTCTATAGTACATCCATATTTGGTTACTAGAGTTGGACCCGTGCGTAGCAATGGCACAAAATATAATTTCCGATACATACGTTTACAAATTAACAAATTATAGTAAATGGTGCATAAAACTATATTTGTCCAAATAAGAAGGATGGAAAGAATTATATTGCATGTCTTATATGGAGAACATCGTAGTCTAAGCCCAGCTTAATATGGGCCTAAGCCCATCATAGCCTGAGCCCTGCACAAATCCAGCCCAGCCCCTACCCAAGTCCAGCCCAGTATCGAACTTGACCTACTTTGGGAAATGTTTAATGGTTGAATGGCCATCACAGGGTCGATCAAATGGTCATCATTAACTTCAAGATGTGTTGTAACGTGAGAACTTGGTTTTTACTCAGCTTTATATGAGAGATAAAGATTAGTCCCTGCCCTCGTAGATGCTCCAATAACCAATTATTGCATATATTTTCATGCAGAACATTTACTCAAGTAAGCACCCAGTGGCAGGATACTGACACTATGAGAGAAGAGCTGGATGATCTTCAGGTTGCTGGTTTGTCATATCTCTTGAATTCATCGTTGTTATTACCATCCCCCCAGGCCCCGTTATCTGTGTATTGTTATGAATATTATGTGTATATTGAAGAAACCCAATAGGC
Source organism: Dendrocalamus latiflorus (assembly GCA_017311315.1). Lineage (NCBI taxonomy): Eukaryota > Viridiplantae > Streptophyta > Magnoliopsida > Poales > Poaceae > Dendrocalamus > Dendrocalamus latiflorus. Next base: position 8,765,271 of record CM029621.1, read on the forward strand.
AATATATATAGGGAATACAAACGGATATTATAGGGAAATATACCATATACAGATAAGGAAAGCGAGGCATATAAGGAAAGGAATAATACAATTCTTATTCTATCTCTAATACCTTTAACACCCCTTTGTATTCCTTATATATATATTGTCTATTGGGTTTTTTCAATATACACACAATATTTATAACATGGTATCAGAGCTAGAGGTGAGCTAGGTTTGAAAACTAGGTTCCGATACCATGTTACAAAGGAAGAAGCTTGTATTGCAAAGAGGCCCATATGGCATATGTAGTACATGAGACACACAAGTCTAAACCCTAGACAATAGGAAAAGACACTAATACCCTTAACATAAGCTCCATTGCATTCAGGCCAATAATTAATCCATGTTTAAGACAAGAAACAGAAATAGTAGAATTTAGAAGAGCACGGCATCAGGGGCATAGATTACAAGTAGTGCAATAGGATGCTTCGTTATTTGGGCAGGTTGAGGCTGAGTGTCAACAGTCAAATTGGTGAATTGCATATATCAACATTAGATAATATTTTAAGAATGGGCACTCTTCCACTTTTATTTGAAGGAATGGACTCTGAGGCCAATACCTCCGATTGATTTGCTCGACATTAAGTTTTATCATGGTATCTATGTATTTTTAACTTATTTCTTGCTGTCATTTACAGATTTTTCTGAGCACCAGATGGGCCATCCTGTTAAATTTGCATGCTGAGATGTTTCGGACAAATACGTATCCCACTTTCTTTGTTTACATACAACAAATGTTTGCTGGTTATAAACATTGTAAATGAGTTATTTCTGGATGCTCTTTTTGCAAGCAGTACGAAAAAATGCATTTTCAAAACAGATCTATTTTGGATTTGGTATATCTAGCACAAGGATCTTTGCTTCCCATAGTACAAAGTTTTTCCAGCTGGAGGAAAGTATAAGCTACTTCATAGGAACAGACTGAAGAAAAATTATGTCAGCTTTGCTGACTATTGAATCTGCATATTACTATGACTATGCCCATGTTATACTAGAACAACTTGCTGTTCTTGCCTGTGGTTCTTGCTTTCTTTGTTGATATCTGTTATGATTTCCTTGACTTATAGAATAGTGTTGAAGACATTCTACAGGTCCTTATAGTATTTTGCGTGGAGTCATTGGAGTCGGACTTTGCTCTTCTTTTTCCTGAGCGTCATACTCTACTTCGTGTTCTCCCAGTTTTGGTTGTTCTAGCAACCTCATCGGAGAAAGAGAGTGAGTTGCTCTATAAGAGAGTGAAGATGAACCGCCTTCTCAATATTTTTAAGGTTTAATTATCACCTTCTAGCTCTCCACTTAGTCTAATTATTATTATTATTACTGAAAGAGTTGATGTTTACCTAATTGTGTTATTTAGGTCATATTTACCTTTTAACTTACTATTACTCCTACTTATTTTTGGCAGAACGATCCAGTTATTCCAGCATTTCCAGATCTGCATCTTTCTCCTGCTGCAATTTTGAAGGAATTGTCATCATATTTTCAAAATTTTTCCAGTCAAACTCGTCTTCTGACTCTTCAAGCTCCTCATGAAATTCCTCCTCGAGAGCTACAAGAATATCCTTTCTGCTAAGTCTTGTAAACAAGTTTTTGTTAATGGATTTGACAAATGTTCCTTTATGAAAAGCAGGTTCCAATGACTAATATTACACATAAATAGAAGTGGAGAAAATCAAATTAAATTTTGTCGGAACATGATAATCAATGTGATCAGAATGAACTAAATTTACGTATGACAAGTCATATCATGCTTGGAATTCCTTAACTAAACCACCTATCAGAGGCATTACTTGATTTTGAACCACATGGGAACTATCAGAGCTGATCATGATGACTTCTCTATACGTTTTGCCTCTGCAATGAACCAGGTGATGTTATTGCCATTTTGAGTTAGCATGTAAAATTTTGATTCCAATACTTTAATAGTCTTTGCTAAAGTTAATTGTAAAGTTGATACCTTGCGAATCACGATTACCAGTTTACGACTGTCTTTGGTAAATAGTATCACTGTGACAAACATTGACTCAAACATTTCTGCCACTTGAACTCTTATAACTTTAAAGGCTCTGTTTGGATACAGGGGATTTGCATTCGAATCCTTAGCCAATAAACCCCAAAAAAATTCCCAAAGAAATCTCCCTCTTCCAAACACCCCCCTAAATTGATGCAGCACATATAGTTGCGATTTACCATATTCATTGAATTTAAAAAAGAAAAAAATTTGTAAAAGAAACTTCATTTAATTTTTTATTCAACTCTGAGATGATGATGCTTATTTTTTCTTTGGTGTGCTGTGAGGTGCATTGACAATGACTTGTACTTTCAGATGATAATACTGAAGTCATCAGATGGCACAAATAATGACTGGTCAAGAGATATTAAGGGGAACATGTATGATATTGTCGTTGAAGGCTTCCAGCTTCTTAGTCGATGGACTGGCAGGATATGGGAACAGTGTGCTTGGAAATTCTCACGCCCATGTAAAGAACCACATATTTCAGATTCTCAACCAAACTCCATGACGATTTTTGATTACGAAAAGGTCTACCTCTCTTCTTTGCAAGCAGTTTTTGTAGCATCTATTGTCTTGCTTTCTATTTCATTTTCTTGTGCTTGAAATTGGTTGTTTGAATGACTAGGGTACTAATGCATTTTTAAAAATGTAATTGGATGAATTCACCAGGTTGCTTGATAGGCCACCTTTTTTTTATTCTTTTCGTTCTTTACAGAATAGATTTTATAGAAACCTAGAGTTAGCCTCTCTACGTTACTTGGGCCTGAGGCATGTGGGCACAGGAAAAGACATTTCCTCTCCCGATTTGTTAGTCTGAAACCAACTGATTGGATCTTTTTTGAGTGCATGCTACGTTTCTTCGTCCAAGTCATAGGTACCATGCCTACTTATAGCATGGTGCAGTTACCGTGTAAACCTAGCAATGAAAATTAAGTACTAGTTTTTTTCCTCATTGGCATGTAAAGAAAGTGGCTGCTAACAGTGGTAGTCCCTCTCAAACAGATAATACAAGTAGAAAGTTTGTGCTATTCTATTTTTTCTTTTATCTTAAAGTGGTCTTCTATAGTTTCATAATTTATAACAATAATTTAAGTTTTTTATGTTCATAATGTAATTTTATTGATTATTTGCAACTTGGATGCAGGTAGTACGCTGGAACTATACTGCAGAAGAACGAAGGGCTCTGCTTGAATTAATTGGTTACATAAAGAGTATTGGATTGATGATGCAACACTGTGACACCTTAGTGTCTGAAGCTTTATGGGAAACAATACATATGGAGGTCCAAGATTTTGTACAGGATAAACTGCACACTATGAGCCGTACAACATTTCGAAAGAAGAAGGACCTTTCTCGGTAACTTGTTCTGCCTCAACAACCCTTGTGTTAACTTGACGTTGTACATTTACCATCCACAGTTCCAATAGGCTGAGATGCATGTTGTTCTACCCTTTACCATCGACATTTACCATCCACCCTTTATTTATTTTGGGATTGACATAGCCTCTGAACTCGATGTTGTATTTGCCATCTATATTATTTTATGTGTGACTTGCTCTTTCTAAAATTTGAGAATACACTTAGTAAACTTAAAAGGTTTTGTTCATTTTTCTTTTCTATTCTTTCAGGATTCTCTCTGATATGCGAACCCTCTCCGTAGATTGGATGGCCAACACTAGCAAGGCAGATCCAGAGCAGCACTCGCTGCACCAAGAAAATGAGGAAATGAGACAAAGTACATTTTACCCAAGACCAGTTGCTCCAACAGCTGCACAGGTTTTGTTAATGTTCTTTTATTGTGAAAGCAATGCTTTATATTGTATGTTTTGCTCCCCCCCTGCACCACCTGTTTACAGTAACAAAGGCTAAACGGTTTACATCTCACCTAGCACATACTAATACTTAACTTGTGGTACTGTGTATAGAAGCTAATTTGGACCATGGAATCATGGATATTTCTACCACATCTGTACAATTTGAGGAAGTGTGTGTGACTAAATTTTGACCAATGTATTGCTATACAAAGTTGGCTGGTTGTAACATGTGACTGCAGCAGCTCGAATTCTAACAATCATAGATTTCAAGCTTGTAGGTGCCTAGGTGGCGATGATTTCATTAAGCAGCATTATGCCATCATTGTTCTATTGACTTTCAGTAGTATAAAATGACAAAACTACTGAAGGATATAAGAATGTAAACTTTACACCAGTTGCAATGACTGAGCTACTCAGGGTAATAATTTATTGTTTTTCTAACCAGCATGCTGGAACTTCCATATTCTGGTTGCAGCCCCTAGTTTTTTTAGTACAACATATCCTTGTCATAAGATAAAAGGTCCAGAAAAAAAAATCATAGTTGGTATGCATATTCATGTATCACTTATCATCACCTCACATTCTATTTCTAGTTAACATCTAGAGTTGAACAAACACTGTGTTTCTAATTTCAGAAGGTTCTTGAGAACTTATAGTGCTGAGAAAGACACTGTATATCTAATTCCAGAAGTTTCTTAAGAACATCTAGAGTTGACTGAGTCGTGTCAAAGTGTGTGTCTTTGGTTTTGGAGCTCTCTCTTAACTTTCAACAAATGTACATCCTGTTTTGCGCTCACAGAAAAAGTATAAATAGAACGGTTTAGTCTACTTTTTATACTTCTGTTGTTTCAATGGTTCATGAAAAGCTGTCCATTGTATTGTTGGTGAAAAAGTAGTGCAATTTCACAATTATATGGAGTAACAATTGAAGAGAGCCCCATGAATATAACAAATTGTAAAATTTTCCATTTAGCTCTTCTATTTTCCAATTTTTCCAATTTTACATTATGCTGTAACTTTACTTCTTATGTGTTCTAGTTAAGAATCTTTTGTTTGCTCTGCTGCTGATTTTAACTTTTTATTCTTGTTACCAATCTTTTACAGATTCATTGTTTGCAATTTCTCATCTCTGAGCTTGTATCTGGTGGTAATCTGAGAAAACCTGGAGGACTATTTGGGAATAGTGGCTCTGGAATACCTGTGGAGCATCTTAAACAACTAGAGACATTTTTCTACAAGCTCAGTTTTTTCTTGCATATTTTGGATTATACAGGTGCTTTTGATATCCTTTCTCAAACTTAGAAATAGCATTTCTCATTTGCATAAAGTTGCTGCTGCACATATGCTGTGTTTGTTTTGTTCATTGATACACCAATTTTCGTAATTTACCCTTGGGGAAATATCTTCAGTTTACTATTATTTGTTGTATTATTCTAGAATGACCAATCTACATTTGAGCTCATTTTACTGTTCATTAATCTTTGTTTCTTTGGAGAATGTAACCGCTAACTTTTTTGGGGTACATGCAGCCACAATTGGTACGCTAACTGATCTTGGGTTTCTTTGGTTCAGAGAATTTTACCTGGAATCTTCTCGTGTTATCCAGGTGCGGTTTTTCTTCTTTTTTGGCCGTCTTTGTATATAGTGAAATTCTAGATGTAGGAACTATTAGTGAGAATTTGGATAGAACTTTGGATTTTAAGTTTTCAAGCAGTGTTTTAAGCCAATTTTAACGTCACATACTAAATCCTGTTCGTGAGTTCATCTAGTCATTACAGCTAGCTAAGGCATCACTGGATATTTTGTTTAGGCAGCTTGTTGTTACACACTACTAATGCTAAATTTATGTCTTGGTGATAGTTTCCAATAGAATGTTCCCTCCCCTGGATGTTGGTGGACTATGTCATGGAATCACAAGATGCGGGTCTTCTTGAAAGCATTTTGATACCGTTTGACCTTTACAATGACTCTGCTCAACATGCACTAACTTGTCTCAAACAAAGATTTCTTTATGATGAAATTGAAGCTGAGGTAAGCACCTACCATTGTCACATTTGCTCTTTTCTAGTCCGCACTGCTATATTTTGGTGGGTGTTAGTTGTGTTTCTCCTCTTGATTGAGTACTACTTAGTTGTTACAGCTATCTTGCTTAACAAATACAATCTATTCTCATTTATCAATCTATTCTCCATTACATAGTCATTGTTTTACAATGAAGTTTGTGGCACTTAGATAAATTGGTTATTTTATGTTGTCATTGTCTCTTGCTGGTGTAATTTATCCGGTCAAACCTCGAGTAAATATGTCATATCTAACAGCACAACTGGACCATGCCTCACAGCCTCAGAAACAACCACACTGTTGCTACTGGATTTCAATTTTTAGTAATTTTACCACTTCTAATTATAAAGACTTGCATGCATGGTTCAAAATCCCGGCGGTTACCGGCCGGTAACCGCCGGTTACCGGTTTTACCGGTGGAGACCGGTAACCGAAAAACCGGCCGGTATGAATTTTTTGATTTTTCGAATTTTGGCCGGTTTTTTTCCGGTTTTCCGGTTACCGGCCGGTTTTTCCGGTTACCGGTTTCAAAATATCTCAAAATTCAAATTTTGATTTTTAAATTGTGAGCGGTTTTTTACCGGGTTTTCCGGTAACTGGCCGGTAACCGCCCGGTTACCGTTACCGGCCTCCGACCGGGATTTTTTCCGGTTCCGGTTTTTGGAACCTTGCTTGCATGATTGTGTAATACCAGTAAAAAAAATGAACAATGCGAATGCCATGCTGGGGACCTTGCACAGTCTACAAAGAGAGCATTGGAGATAATGGAGGGGCGGCCCAATCTTTTCACAAGCCTAGGAGAGAATCTAGCCGAAGCCATCTCCTCTTTTAAGCAAAACCACCACAGAGAGCCTTCACTCGTCTCCCATTCTCAGTTCATCCCCTCCCCAACCCAAAAGCAAAGCCAAGAGAGCAAATCGAGCCTCAGAAGCATCCCCATTTTTTTTCATCCCTGCTCCTTTCCCCAAACCGAGAGCTCATCCATGAGCACCTCCAAGAAGTAGTGAAGAAGAGAGATTGGAGGCGAGGAGCTCAAGAAGAAGGGGAAGATGGCGGAGCGAGGACAACGGTCATGAAGACTTAGGACGTCCATGGCTGCGAGAACCACGACACGGCCGCGAGAATCACGACATGGCCACGAGAACCACGACAGGCCGATCGAAAGGGCGTGGAGGACGTCACTACCACCACGACCTTCATCCTCATCCATTCCTTTCTAGCCCGGTAATCGAGTAGGTCCCCTCACCCGCCATCTTTGCTTTCAGCACTCTGACACAGCACAAATCATCAGAGAGCAAGGGAGGGGAAGTAAAGAGCGGACTAGGATGGAGTATACTAGATGTGATCGTCAGCCGGGGGCGGCGCCTCGAGGAGCCGAGTTGGGGCCGGGCTGGAGCAGGAGGCGGAGGAGCCGTCGGTGGCTCACTGGTGGCCAATGGTGCATTCCAGGCCAATGTGCCCGAGAGCCCCATACGTGTTGCCAATGGCCTGGAGAGAGAGAACCAGAGAGGAGTGGTAAGAGTTAGTAGTGCTAGTGTTACTACTAGTAGTCAGTAGTAGTAGTACTAAATAACTAGCAGTAGTAGTACTAGTCTGTAGTTGTATCAGTAGCCAGCAGAGGAAAGCCGTGGGGCTGCAAGGAGGCATCACGGGGGAGGGGGAGGGCTGCAGCAGGGAGGCTAGGTGCCGTGGAGCCGATGGCTGAGAGATCAGCTTTGCTGCAGTCGGCCAGAGAGCAAGAAGTGGATGGGGAAAACAAGCAAGGAAGAGAGAAGGAAGTAGAAGAAGTGGGTGGTCGGGAAGGAATTCGGCCAAAGGGAGGAGGCGTACTGGAGTAGTAGTAGTAGTAGCAATTAGTGGTGACTAGAAGATGGGCAATTAATTATTATACCTGGTTTGTTAGGTGAAGTGATCAATTAGTATACATGGTTAAATTAATGTAAGATTAATTAGTAAAACTAATTGAATAGAGATAGATTAATTGAGAAAACTATGTGAAGGGAGGTTAACAAAAGAAAAGAGGAGAAAAAGAAAAAAGAGAGGGGTTTTGCAACGCGCGCGTCAAATCCTCATCCTTACTCATTTTATGCTGGTTTGAGTGTTACGTGTAGAACTGGTGACATGTAGAACTGGTGACATGCGTTTAGGCGCTTGTGTTGCTATAATATACTGAGTCGGGTTGACGCTCGTACATGTGGAGGTCCTGGTGGGGAGACATCCACGCGTTATCCCCGAGGATAAACAGACAAGTGCATGATAATGCGGTAGACAGTGATTGTTGTGTAACAGGTGATGTTTACGCTTTATGATGTTGCATGATTAATGATGACAATGATGATGGAGCAGAGTAAGCAATGATGCTTATCTGCTAATGATGTTAATGATGAGCGTGGTTATGATAATTGATATATGCATTTGCATCATGTGCACTCATGAGATGAGAACTAAGATCCACTGTGGGTGGATTCCATAAGACCTACTTCGGTAGGCCTCCATGAGAGTAGAGAGATCTTGTAGAAACACACCACACACCCAATCTGGGGGGGTGACCTTCATATATATAGACAATATGGCTGGGTATACAAGGAATGCAATCAAGTATACATAGCAGGTGCTAATCACATATAGACCTGCCTAATATATCTAATACCCGCCCGCAGTCTAAGCGGGAGGATCCCGGACGCATAGACTGGACCTGAACTCAGTAAACAGCTGAAGAGGTAGGCCCTTGGTCATGATGTCTGCGAACTGGTGAGAGGACGGCACATGAAGGACCCGAACTTGTCCCAAAGCGACCTTCTCGCGGACGAAGTGAATGTCAATCTCAATGTGCTTCGTGCGACGATGATGAACGGGGTTGGCTGTCATGAAGACAGCGCTGACATTGTCGCAGTAGACGACTGTCACCGAAGTAATGGAGACGTGGAGCTCCTGCAGGAGCTGGCGCAGCCAGCAACACTCAGCCACCACATGAGCAACAGCACGGTACTCGGCTTCTGCACTGGAGCGGGAGACCGTGGTCTGACGCTTGGAGGACCAAGAAATCAGATTGTCGCCGAGGTAGACACAATAACCGGAGGTGGAGCGCCGAGAATCTGGGCAGCCAGCCCAGTCGGCATCGGAGTAGGCGACCAGTGACTGAACAGGGCCGACACCAATGTGGAGGCCGGAGGAGAGAGTTCCCTTCAGGTAGCGTAGGATCCGCTTGATCAGCGAGAGGTGCGGCTCGCGAGGATCATGCATGAAGAGGCACACTTGTTGGACGGGGTATGCCAAGTCAGGTCGGGTCAGCGTGAGGTACTGGAGCGCGCCAGCAAGACTCCGGTATGCGGACGGATCGGCAACAGGAGCACCGGCGGTGGCGGATAGCTTGGCCTGAGTGTCAACAGGTGTTGACGTAGAGTGACACTCAGCCATGCCGGCGCGTTGAAGAAGCTCGAGGGCGTACTGTCGCTGGGATAAGAACAGGCCGTCGGCGGAGCGAGTGACGAAAATCCCGAGGAAGTGGTGGAGTGCGCCCAGGTCAGTCATGGCAAACTCAGAGTGGAGGCGCCCAATGACCTGCTGAAGAAATGCCGTCGAGGACGCAGTAAGAACGATGTCGTCGACGTAGAGGAGCAAGTAGGCGATACTGGTTCCGTCTTTGTAGACAAAGAGGGATGTGTCGGAAGACGAGGCGACGAAGCCGAACTGACGAATGTATGTCGCAAAGCGCTGGTACCAGGCTCGGGGAGCCTGCTTGAGGCCGTAGAGGGAGCGCTGCAACAGACACACATGGTTAGGATAAACAGGGTCGATGAAGCCTGGGGGCTGCTGGCAATAGACGGTCTCCTCCAGATGTCCATGGAGAAAAGCGTTCTTAATGTCCAGCTGATGTATAGGCCATGCGCGTGAGGCAGCAATGCTGAGGACAGCCCGGATGGTCGCCGGTTTGACCACCGGGCTGAATGTCTCGTCGTAGTCGATGCCGTGGCGCTGGGAGAAGCCACGAACCACCCAGCGAGCCTTGTGGCGGGCAAGAGTACCGTCGGAGTGGTACTTGTGCTTGAAAATCCACTTGCCTGTGACCACATTGGCGCCAGGTGGCCGAGGCACGAGGCGCCATGTCCTGTTGTCGATGAGTGCGTTGTACTCCTCAGCCATAGCCGCACGCCAGTTTGTATCAGTCAAACCGCTGCGGTAGTTGGCGGGAATCGGAGACGGAGTAGTCGTCGCAGAGAGGCCCACATACCGCACAACTGGTATGGCCTCGGACTGGGTCCGCGTGACGCGTCGTTCCTGCTGTACAGGAGGTGCTGGTGGTGCTGCGGACACCTGTGTCTGCTGGACAGGAGCAGGAGCCGGCGCCGGTGCTGTAGAGGACCCGTCATGCGCCCGGGGACGCCGGCTGTAAGTGAGCCGGAAGTCCCGAGCTGGTGGAACGGCGTGAACAACAGCCGGAGCTGAGGCAACTGCGGGAGGAGCAGCAGGCAGCACGGGGCCACGAAACAAGATTGCAGGATCGTCGATCAGCTCCGCGATGCATTCTCGGTGGGGCTGCTCAACAGCAGTGGGCAAGGATGCAGGATGCACCGGCAGTGTAGTACCTGTAAGCAAAAAATCCAGTTTGCTAGACGAAGACCTGGAGGGGTGAAGTCCGAAGGGAAAACAAGTCTCATCGAAGACCACATGGCGAGAGATGATGACGCGCCGAGTGGCCATGTCGAGGCAGCGGTAACCCTTGTGGGAAGAGGGATATCCGAGAAAGACACAAGCTGTGGAGCGAGGGGAGAGTTTATGGCGAGCCGTGGCGGTTAAGTTCGGATAACAGAGACACCCAAAGACACGCAAGTGAGAGTACTCGGGAGGTTTGTTGTAGAGAAGAGTATATGGAATGGAGTGGCGAGCAGCAGAGCATGGACGCCTGTTCAGAAGATATGTGGCTGTGGTTAGCACCTCAGCCCAGTACTGAGCCGGCATGTGTGCATGGAGGAGCATTGTGCGGCTGATGTTGTTCAGTGTGCAAAGGAGGCGTTCAGCCTTGCCATTTTGTGGAGAGGTATATGGACACGAGAGGCGGAGATGAATACCACGGGAAGCAAAGAGAGTATGGAGGGTATTGTTTACGAACTCAGTGCCGTTGTCGGCTTGGACAGCTTTGATGGCAAGGCTGAATTGAGTTTGAACATAATTGCAAAAATTTGTAATATGTGTGGAGACTTCAGATTTGCGAGTGAGGGGAAATGTCCAACAGAAATGAGTGAAATCGTCAAGTAAAACGAGATAATATTGATGCCCGGATACACTGGCAACCGGGGATGTCCATACATCACAGTGAACAAGTTGAAAAGGCATGGAGCTAAAGGAACTAGAGTTTGGAAAGGGTAGGCGCACATGTTTGCCAAGCTGACAAGAATGACAGAGTTGGTGCTCTACTTTATTACAGCTGATGGACGCATTGCGACGAAGAATGTCGATGGTGGCAGAGCTGGGATGACCAAGGCGGTGATGCCAGAGATCGGTGGAGATGGCGATGTTGGCGTGTGGAGCGGAAAACACAGCAGGGAAGGTGTAAAGATCGCCAGCGCTATTGCAGCGAAGCATCACGCGTCGGGTCGGGATATCCTTGACAGAAAAACCAAGAGCGTCAAATTCTATAGAGCAGTTGTTGTCCCTAGTGAACTGACGGACAGACAGCAGATTGCAGACTAGGGATGGGACAACTAAGACATTATGAAGATGGAAATTTGACTCTGGTGTATGAAGAACAGACTCGCCACAGCATGAAATGGGAAGATGTTGACCATTGCCAACAGTAATGGAGGAGTAAGGAGGGGGATGATGAGAGAGGAGTATACCATCCGAGGAGCTCATGTGGGAGGAGGCGCCGGAGTCCAGGACCCAGGGATGCTGGCCCTGGAGATGCATCTGATTGAGGGCAGCAACAAGTCCATCCTGGTTCCACATGGGAGCCTGTTGGGAGAATTGAAGTGGCGCTAATGTCGTCGGGGGCTGTGCAGGCGCGAAGGCTGTGTGAGCCTGAGGAGGAGGGGCGCCAAGCACGCCGGGGCGCCAGCCGCCCTGCTGAGCCGAAAAGGAGCCCTGCGGCGCCCATGGATTGTAGCAAATCCAGGGGCCCATTGGCCGGTATTGGCCATTCTGGCTAGCCGGCTGGGACGCATGTGCAGCGCCGCCGCTGTTCCAGCCACGCCGGTTCTTGCCCTTGCCCTTGCCACCGCTGCTATTGCCACTGCTACCACCCTTGTTGCTACTACCGTAGCCGGTCACATGAGGGTTGGGTGTCCCTCCAGAGGTGACTGAGGCAGCGAGAGCACGGCATCCGCCCGGGCTGGTGCAGCCAGAGCCGGTGGTGGCGAGGAGGGCGGTGTTGGCGACCATCTTTTCATCGTTGGCGAGACGGAGCTCCTTGAGTGCCAGCATGTCATGGGCTCTGGCGAATGTGGGAAGTACAGCGGAGTTGGCGATGTCGTCGGCGGTGTTGGAGAGGCGAGGATTGAGGCCACGCAGAAGGGCGAGGACGAGCTGCGAGTCCTCCACAGGATGGCCGACGTCGCGAAGGGCGGCGACCTTGGTCTTCAGTCGCTGGCAGTACGCCGAGATGGTGCTGTCGCCTTGCACCATGGAGTGGAATTCGTTGAGGAGGAAGATGGCACGCGGCTCCCGGTTTGCGCGGAAGATCGCCTCAATGGCCACCCACAGATCGCGAGCGGTTGGATCGGCAGTGTCCATGGCGAGGTCGAGGACGGAGTCGTCGACAGAGCTGGAGATTCAGCCCCGGACGCAACATTCCGCGGCATCCCACTGAGGATCATCAGGTCGAGGGGGGGCGGAGCCGTCGATGTGCGAGCGAAGACCGAACTTGCCGCACAGCAACTTGAAGAAGAACGCCCACTTGGAGTAGTTGGATTGAAGATCCAGCGTAATCGGGATGTGGGACTTGACATGGACGGTGGCGTAGGGGTGAACCACGAGCGATGCAGCAGCACCGGCGCCCACGGGCATGGTGGTAGTGCCTGTCACTGGCAGGGTGCCGGCACCGGTGGCCAGGGAGGAGGCGGAGGCGAGAGAGGCCGAAGTGGCCATTGGAGATTGGAGAAGGGACTCAGGAAAGGAAGTGCGGAAATTAGGATCGGAAAGGCTGATACCATGTAGAAACACACCACACACCCAATCTGGGGGGGTGACCTTCATATATATAGCCAATATGGCTGGGTATACAAGGAATGCAATCAAGTATACATAGCAGGTGCTAATCACATATAGACCTGCCTAATATATCTAATAGATCCAGTGCCAATGAGGACGGGCCCACGATGGGGTGAACATTAACGGGTGTTCACTCAGGCTATACCGGTATATGCAATGAGATGAGCAAATGAGCATGTAGAGTAGTGTTGCATTGCACTAATGGTATGACAATGTTAAAACCTGAGAACGATGTTATGAACATGATAATGATATGGCTAGCTAATTACTTACATGTTTGATAGTGTTTATCGTCCTATTATGTGCTTGCTGAGTCTTTAGATACTTGTTTTGTTGATTTTTTTGGGTGATCCTGTTTGGCGGCTTGCATGGAATGAGTAGACCCTTTTTGCACCGCACTTATTAAATAACAGCTTAGTCACCCACTGAACATTTATGTTTAAACTGGTGTTAAGTTGTTTTAGTTAATTCCGAATTATGTTAATGGTTTGCTTGGGATGTGGAGTCCCTTTTTGTTTGAAATGGAGAATGAGTTTCTCCTGTCATTACAAATTTCATAGGACACGTCTTATGTCGCTTACCATTTGATTTAGTATGGTTGCGATCTCGTGGTTGCGAGCCTCTGTGGGCATGGAGCCCAAAGGTTTGTTTATGTTATGTTTATCTGCAATATGAAATCAATGTCCTATCATAGTTATCTATGTATATGTTGTTTGCTCCCTGTTAGTAGTATAAACAGGGAGGTGCTGCCAAAATTTTTATTAGCCTCGCCCAATTGAGCTGGTAAGTGCGTAATGGTAGTATCCCGGGATCTGAAGAGGGTCGGGGTGTTACATATTGTATGTGCACCATTAAAGTTACCTCAGCCCAATTCGGTCCAATTTTGGGCTAGTAGTGGTGGGTTTTGTACCACGTGGTTAGTCTAGTTGCATATAAACCTTGGGGAACATGCCGAGTCAGCCATTTTAGGTAAAGAAAGCCTATGTGTTGGTATGTGCTGGGAAGTACCTGCGGCATTACAATTAATCCCCTTGTTTTGTATTTGTAAAACATCTTACCAGTGTTTCCTGTGCACTTGCAGGTTGATCTTTGCTTCGATCTTCTTGTTCAGAAACTTAATGAGATCATCTTTACATATTACAAGAGCTGTGCAGCAAGGTATCAACATTTTCTTCAGTTTTATCTACTTGTATAGCAGAAATGGTTTGTATATTGGCCTAGAAATGTAACAAATTGATTGATTTTAGATGCTTTTTTTGTACTAATCTATTTCCCCCTTCATGTGCAGTACTCTTCTTGATAGTTCATTTACCTATGCATGTGATGATGGTGAAAAGTTCTTTGTCAAACCCCTGCGATTCGATGCAATTTTCAAGTTAAGAAGAGTGATGGTAAGGGCTCTAATTGATGTGGTTTATGCTGAGGCCTTTTGACCTTTCAGTATTTGCTGATGAAGAGTACAACCGTTCCAGTGCTTGGAAGCTTTGCAAATCTGGTTGTATAGCCTTTAGTTTCCTCTTTTTCGAGATTAGTTGTTTTTCTTCTTTGTTTCTTCTGTACCTTATAAATAAAATAAAATAATGATAAATTTATTTTCAGTAGGGTCCTCCCCTACTGTTTCCCTAAAAAAAAACTGTTCCTGTGCTTGTAATAATCATGTACCATTCTCTCCAAGAGTTTAGGATCCTGTAAGCCTAGTCGGTTAATATATTTTTGAATATCAAATTGTGTAGCTAGTAGCTACTTTACTTTTCTACACAAAATTGTAAGTTTATGGCAAGATCACAAAATTGTGTTTCACAACTGGTAGTCTGGTACTACCCAAGGTTCCAAAACCCGGAACCGGAAGAAATCCCAGCCGGCGGCCGGTAACGGTAACCGGCATCGGAAAAACCAGCAAAAAACCGGTCAATTTAAAAATCAAAATTTGAATTTTGGGATGTTTTGAAACCGGTAACCGGAAAAACCGGCTGGTAACCGGAAAAAACCGGCCAAAATTCAAAAATAAAAAATTGATACCGGACGGTTTTTTCGGTTACCGGTCTCCACTGGTAAAAACGGTAACCGGCGGTTACTGGCCGGTAACCGCTGGGATTTTGAACGTTGGTACTACCTACCCATTAGATATTGCCCATATTGTAAGGTGCCAAGGGTACTGTTGTTGGATGTCATACTGAGTTTTTTGGTATCATACTTCTGCCACATTATATATGCTGTGCACTCTTGAATTTGCACTACAGCATCAAGCTTCGCCCGCAGGTTGACCTTTTAATTACTTTTTCTAGCTTTGCTTTCAGCATGTGAGCCAGTATTGAATGTGTTGTTCCTTGATTCATCCTTTAAACCAGAATTGTTTGATTTAAGCTCAATTTGTTTGCCTCCTTTAAATCTGTTCAATTATTTGTTTCAGGCTAAGATTTATAACTTTATATTGTTGTTTTCTTTAGTGTATTGAATTATTACTGAAGAATTTCATTTTGCATCTCAGGTTTTAGGGAGAACAATTGACTTGAGAAGCCTAATTACTCAGAGAATGAACAAATTGTTCCGAGAAAATATTGATTTCCTACTGGAGTGCTTTGAAAATGGAGATCTATGCGGTGTTGTGGTAAGATTGTTTTATTCCTTGTAGTACTATCTTTAGTTTACTGCACTCCATTTTCTTAAGCAATTGACACACTGGTTCTGGTCAATCACTTTTTGGAATGCTTGCTCCTTGTCTTTTCAAATTAGGAACTGCAACAACTGTTGGATATCTTGGAGCTTACGCATCAGTCAATATCAAGATTTCTTGAATTGGATTCTTACTCTCTTATGCTTAGTGAGATGCAAGAGAACCTTTCACTGGTTTCTTATTCGAGCCGCATCTCTTCTCAGGTTTGGGTGCCTACTATGTTACTTCCATGCTTATTTCGATATGCAATTTCTGCAGTAACATTTGATCTTGCTGTATCTGGTAGTCACTATTTATAATGCTCTTCTTGTGTTAGCTTGTGCTTTCTTTGGTTGGCAAGAAATTTACCAGTTTTGATGGTTGTTCGATTATTTGGTTGTGCAGTGCAACTAGTGAGTGATGTATTATTTGGTGGCAATTACTTATGAAAGACAAAAAAATCTGTAACAAAAATCTTGCTCTGAAGTCACATTGACCAGTAGTGGTGTTACAGTATGAAATGCATCTTTGTGCTTATTTCTGCACAATTCACTGGTTCGTCCAGTTAAAGTTTTGTTCTAATTTGATAATTTTTCTTGTCTATCCAGATATGGAATGAGATGCAGACAGATTTCTTGCCCAATTTCATCCTATGTAATACCACACAACGGTTTGTTCGATCGTTAAAAGGAACTCATCACTCTTCTCAGAGATCAAGCCCTTCTACTGGGAAGTCCTACTTCTATTGCGGATCACATGTAGGCATCTGTTATTAAACCTGCCACTTGCCATTTCCAGTACTTTGTTTTGACATGTGAAACCGTCAAGTGATATATATAGTTGATTTTTTCAAGCAGCATGTTTTGCTATTCAGAGTTGGTACCAATGATTTCTCAAGTAGTGTATATGTTAGTAAACTAAGTACTCACAAGATGGCTTTGACTCTTAGAAAATTTGACCTGCAACCATTTAAAAGTGAGATCAGAGTGAACACAATACATAATGCATTTGTATCACGTTGGTTGGGATGTTTTTATGGTTAAACCACAGCCTCATTGAAGTATGTATATATTATTGTGTTGAAATGTGGTCACTGGTATCAAGGTTGTCAGAAGTTATTTGTTCAGAGAATATTAATCAGCTCCATCACAATAAGGGTGCAATTATTATCTTCCCATTTTCCTTCCCAAACTTTGCAGGAAATTTTAAGCCTCCAGAGGAGGCTCTAACACTCTATTCTCACCAATCTTCAATGGTATATTAGAATATTAGATTGCCTGGCCTTTGATGGATGCATTTGCATTTTGCTTGTGGCCTTGCATGCTTATCTTTTCTCCCGTACAAAAAGTGAATATCTGTTGTAGTTCTTAGGGAACACATTGCTGGTTAGCAATTTAGCATGAATTGAAATGAAGTCGACAAATAGGAGCAATTGTTGCAGAGATTAGTTTTAGTTGTATGTGTTTTCACTGAGTAATTAGGTTTTATTTCATGTGCTTATTCATGTTTTTGAAGTTTGTGAATAATATAAAATGAAGTTTCAATGGGAAAATGGTACCATCATGGACTAATGAGCAACTGCTGGCAGTAAGGCAGCACTAAAATTATTTGGAAACTGAGAATTCACATTATGATTGGATATTTGTATATTACAAATTGGAAGATATCACAATATCGCATCTCATCTTTACATTGTTTTCCTTTTCTTTTTTACCAAAAAAGTGTTACATTCTTTAACTAGCAACAAGGTATCCACCGGAGACCTTAATTTGTACTACTTCATGCTCATTTGTTTTGTAGGATATGACCATGGCATACCAGGTTCTTGCTGGTTTGTACCGTGACTTCTTTGGGATCCCTCATATGTTTGCAGTTGTTAAACTTCTCGGTTCCAGATCATTACCTGGTATTATCCGTGCTTTACTGGATCATATATCAAGTAAGGTGAGTGGTATGCTGTATCATGGACCTGAAGGCAGGCACACTCAAGGATCGGAAAACCGGAACCGGGGAAAATCCCGGCCGCCGGGCGGTACCGGTAACCGGCCGGTTACCGCCCGGTTACCGGAATTCCCGGATTTAAACCGGATAAAATTTGCCAAATGATTTTTTTGGGCGGGGCGGGAGGAGACCGGTAACCGGCCGGTTACCGGAAAAACCGGTGAAAAACCGGTGGAATGAAGAATTTGAAGATAATTTCTAACATTTGCTGGTGGCTGCTGGTGGCTGCCGTTGCTGCCGGCTGCTGGCTGCCGCCGCCGCCGCCGCCGCTGCGCTGCTGCTCATTGCTGCTGGCTGCCGCTGCTGCTGCTGGCTGCTGGCTGCCGCTGCTGCTACTGCTCTGCCGCTACTGCTCTGCCGCTACTGCTCTGCTGCTGCTGCCGCTGCTAAGGAAATGAATACAGAGTATATGTAGACCCGGCCGGTATTTTTTCTCCCGGACCCAGCCGGGAGAACCGGTTACCGGCGGTTACCGGCCGGTAACCGCCGGTAAGCCGAACCCTGGGCACACTACCCCAAAAATCCAAAATATAATTTAGTGGATAAACAAGTTTAACAAGCTTGCAGCTCTCTCTCTGGTACCAACAATATTATGGAGGCAGACCTAGAAAACCATAGAAGTTTACCGAGGAACTAATGATTTTTCTCTTCATATTCAGATAACAGCAATGGTGCCAAAAATAACTGCATTGCAAGAGGCACTGCCAAAATCTATTGGACTTCTTTCATTTGATGGTGGTATAGCAGGTAAGATGTCAGTTGGTGGCATTCAGGGTTCTATATCCCAGTGGGAATGGGCTCTCTCTTGCTGGCTCCCGTTAATACCTGCCTGGGAGATAACATAGTGCATAATATATCTCAAAGGATCAGCTAGCAGCTGGCAGCACTCAAGTTCAATGCAGATATGAAATAGCTTTGATGATAACACTGCATAATATATCCAATCTAGCCTAGCTGTTAGTCTATTTTTGGGTGACTATCGTTTATCGCCCCTAGTTTATTGTACAATTCCACAACCCATTCTACCTAAGTTTATTTTACAAGGGAAAGCAAGTTTTCATAGAAATTTCATTTTAGTTCATATACTAGTTATGGTATCATATCTACTCAAGAGCAGAGGGAAGCAGAAGCATTTTCTTGCTGGAAATTTAGTAAAGTGTCAGTGCAGATCTAATTTGATAGTCTAATTTTGAGTAGCTGTTATAAGCTCATATTCTTTTCTTTAGCATAGAATGGTTCTCTGTTTCTTCAATTTCATTAGTTTTTGACAGTGTACTTTATTAGTAACTACATACAGCACGGGCCCAGCCAGTACAGTTATGGGGTCAAATATCCTTAAATTTCCACATTATACATGTCATAGCTCCAAGCCACAAAAACTTATTTTAGTTCTAAGAAGACTAAAAATTATATGCTGCCTTTATTGTAGGTTGCCAGAAGATAATTCATGAAATATTGACATGGGAAGCAAAATCAGAAGTGAAATCTGAAGTTCTTCATGACCTTAAGGAAATTGGAAGTGTTTTGTATTGGATGAGCCTTCTGGACATTGTTTTGGTAAGTGCATGTTTCAACGCAACTTTATTAATTTCTCAGATTGTCAAATTTGTGGTCTGCTACTTTGCTTTATGCTGTCTTGTGAATGGTGGAGAGCCTCCATTCTCTATCCTAGCAGGTAAGCTTGTATTTAGCATTGATATTTATGTGAGCATAAACACTTGGTGGGAGATTCAAGGCTTAGGCACCTTCTTTGCTTTGAGGGCTAGAAAATTCCCACATTAATCCATAAAAAAGAAAATTCTTAGAAATTGTCTCATTAATAATCAAAAGAAAAAGAGAAGCGTCTACAGTTTACACCACTTATTTTTGTGGGACCTGATTATATAGATTTCATAAGCATTAGAGTTTTATAGTAAATCCAACTGTATTTTCAATTATAAAAATATGTGCTGTAGTACCTATCCATGCAATTGGGCGGGGCAATTGCGCTAGGGTGCTAGTTGAATAAAACAGTTGAATGGTACCTGTAGTAGAGAATTGTTGCAGTACGCGTAGTGAGAGGAGCTCAGAAGTTCCTTGATCTTTGTACCTGAGAATATCAAGCAGAGTAGTCACAATTTTACTTAGTCATTTGCATTTTATGGGGGGCTTTGCATGACCAATGGCTGAAAGATTTCTCTGGGGTAAGTCTGTGTCCTCATCTCCTGTAGTGCTGCTGGATGGTCTGTATGTTTTGTTTAATGAATGCAAAGGCCATTCAGTTGTGGATATTTTTCTGGCCTCAATAACATTTTTTTGCCCTTCTCATACAATACTGATACGAAATATTCTCGTTATCTTACTGACATGCATTTTTGATTTTTACAATAGAGACAAATCGACACTACACAGTTCATGCAGTCAGCTCCATGGTTGGGATTGATTCCAGGAAATGATGGGCAAGTGAAGCATGCCTACTCTGATAATACTCCATTTACCACATTGTTAAGTGCTGCCACCAATGCAGTTGCATCAAGTCCTGGATGCCCGAATCCATCTTCATTTCTTGTCATGTCAAAGCAAGCTGAAGCTGCCAGTAAGTGCAGAGCTGATTTATTTGGTCATCTTTTCAAATGATATTTTTGTGTTGACCTTCTAACTTTCAGAAAAATTTATGAGAGCTTGTGGACCCTTACCCGCCAGCTTGTAGATTTGTTAGGGAATTTTCATCTCAATTATAGATGGTGTTACTTCCAATGAAGCCAATTATGCTTAGATGGGTTCGGAACTGGTGGGGTCTCAGCCTAATCCTTGTGGAAAACCAAGATCCATGCAGATTAAGTTGAAATCCCACCATTCCCTGCACATCCAAACAATGGCATGAACTGTGCAAATCTGTGGATAAAACAAATGTTTTCACCAGGTCTACTGTACAAATCAAATCTCAACTCAGGGAGTGTGCTGGAGTATGGTCTTGCTTTCACAAGTGCTGCCCTGGATAGACATTACAGCAAATGGAGTGCAACTCCAAAGACAGGTTTTATTGACATCACCACATCAAAGGACTTCTATCGTATTTTTAGCGGTCTTCAGTATGTAAGTAAACTTCATAACATTCTGTCTGTACTTCTGTTATATCTGTGTCGTCCATCATTTACGGGCTTTTTAGCTGCAGCTGCTTACTGTTGTTCCACTTATTTACAAAATAACTGGATAGATGACAAATCATAGCTTCTTTCTTTATCTGCATTTATTTTTACTATAGAGAATCATAGATTGGTTAAATGACATGTTGAAAACATCCTATTTTACCTGTTTTCTCTAGCCTTAGGGAATAGGGACAGCAAGGAGCACTTTGTCCTCATCAATTTGAAAAACAAAAATCATGGTAGAGTACAAAAAAAGAGGATGTTTTCTTTGAGGATAATTTTAGTTTTCTATGGATTAATTGAGGTTATGTATTTCTCTAAAATTTTAGGATCGTATGAAGTGTGAACCTAGGTAAAAAAATATTTAGATACCTGGAGTCTGTTGTGTGAACTTGGTCAAAATTCTAGCGAAGTTTGAGAATTCAGATTCTTTTGGTTTGGGGAGTACACTACTGGCTTAAGTGAACAGTTGAATGTGTTCAGGAAACTGGACTTTTTTTTTATCAGTGTACGCACTTCGCCATCCATTGGTTGAACCTTGTTTGCTCTGCGGCTCTGTGCCACTTCCTCCCCCTTAGCTGTACTTTCTTCCATTTAGCAATTATGATTTCCGTCGGCATGCCATAAAACTTTAGTGCTATTTTGATGCTTTTCTTTTATGTTTCCAGCGTGAGTTTTAATTCATCCTTTTACTGTGAATAAACAGTTTTGCTTTTTTTTTTACTCCAGAGCTACTTGGAAGAGCACATTAACAATCCTTCAAAAAACCAAGAAATGTTGGGTGATTCTGTAGCATGGGCTGGTTGTACAATCATGTACTTACTGGGACAGCAGCAACATTTTGAGCTTTTCGATTTCTCCTATCAATTTCTCAACGTGGCAGAAGTAGAAAGCGCATCAGTTTCACTCTTTCAATCTTCAGATAGAACCAAAAGCCCAAATTTCTTACAAGTGAGATAATTTCCTATGGCCCCTGGCCTGAAGTTAAAGATTCTCTTAGTATTTTTATTTCATTTTGATTTTTGGAAATTCTTGTGTTTTTGCATATGATGTGCGTGCGAAGGGTCACGAGGGAATCCTTGAAGCGATGAGGAAGGCTAGGAGGCTCAATAACCACGTTTTCTCCATGTTGAGAGCACGCTGCCCCCTTGAGGAGAAGATTGCATGTGCTATCAAGCCAAGTGGGGCGCCTCTTCACCGTATGAAGTTTACCAACACTGTTTCTGCATTCGAGGCATTGCCACAGAGAGTTACTTGAGAAGCCACCAGGGGGGCTGTTCCCCCTTTTTGTCCTCTCTAGTTCTGTATGCGAGGTCATATATTTATGTTGTTGTAAACATGCATGTTGTATAGCATGTAATTGTAATCAGAAACGGTGAATCCGAGAACTCGAATAAAAGAATGTCTTGCTGTATCCAAATTAGAAATTGAGGTTGCAAAGATGATCACAATTTTTTTTGGGAAAATATTTATTTTTGCCACTCTTGATGTTCACCTCTTGGTTGTGACATCGAAAGATCACGCCTTTCTTTTCTTTTTTTTTTTGGGGGGAAAATTGAGGTTTGACAATGTTCTGCACCACGCTTCTCCCCAGAGCTGGTATAAGTCCAGTTCAATCTGAACGGACGCCCCGGACATCCTGGCATTTCCGTCCCGTTATAAACCTGCAAAGCATTGTTAACGTCTTCATGTGTTGCGAATTCCAGGAAGCCATATCCAAGTGAACCGGTAAGCTTGTTGGGACTTGGGAGTAACTCTTGCATACCACATCTGTGTTCCCAAAAAAATCAAGTC
The DNA here is from genome assembly GCA_017311315.1 of Dendrocalamus latiflorus. NCBI lineage: Eukaryota > Viridiplantae > Streptophyta > Magnoliopsida > Poales > Poaceae > Dendrocalamus > Dendrocalamus latiflorus. The sequence goes on from CM029621.1 coordinate 8,787,984, forward strand.
TTTGCTCATCAAAAAAAAAAAAATCAAGTCTTTGTACAAAGTGCATAAGGTACTCTCAATACTCGACAGATTGAAATCACTCGATCGAAAACCCCAACCCGCACTCGCCCCCTCCCCCAAAAACAAAGCTACTACTCCCCATATTCCAGCACGCATCGAATGCAAAAGAAACAGCAAAGAAACATCGATATGGGATTGCAGCTGGCTGCTCTTTGGTTTGCCTAGGGCACGGATAGGCGGGAGCAAGAGGTGCACGCAATGGCCACGGCCGCGCAACCTAGCAGACAGCTCCCTAACTGAATATAGTAACCACTCATGTTTGGCAATTCGGACCAACCAACCAAGTTGCCATTTTTACCAAACACCTTCCCAGACTACTTACCCCCTTACAGCGGAAGATATGGTCGAGATAATCCTCGTTCATCCGCTCCAATATATCGCCGATCCAAAGCGTCCTGGGCGTCGCATTGCTCATCGGACGATGGGCCAGCGCCAACGCCATGAGGGTTCCTGCAACTGTGGTGATTGAAACTGTGCGGCGGAATAGGGGTGCGAGGGTCTTCTTTATATATACTAAACAACATTTTGTTATGAATATATATTTTAAACTATTTAAGGTTATACATCATTCAATTCAAAATAAATGTTTACTGCTACATTAGTTTATAATTTTTTTATATTTAACCATTCGTCTATATTAAAGTACGAAAATGCATCCATATATAAAACACTATCATAGCGTGACAACTTTATGGGTTTTAGTAATATACTATAACATTAAAGATTTCTATATGCGAAAAATATGTAGTGTTGTAAATCACAACAAATACAAGGGGAAAGTTTATTAATGTTTTTATTCATGCGTATTTTTTCCACTTCCTCCACTCGATTTATATCATGTGTAGTGAATGGTAGAAAAAATACAGACGAATGTACCACATATATTTTCTTTGCATTAGATGAAGTAGATATTTTCACCATCAGTGATATCGGTACAACAAACACCACAAGCACCCTCAAGTGGCCATCAACACCACAATAAAGTTTTGAGGGGCTTTCACTCTCACAGATTTGAGCCGTAGAATGTGGACCCAACGGTTCTGATTCGTGTTTGCTGTTACCAATGAATTGCTCATTTGTACTGGATATGCTCCCTATACGTACATGTGTGTGGGGGCTGGACCGTTGTTTGCACTAGGCCTTGGGCGGGTGCCCTTGTTGCCCTGGCCCAGCCCGGCTCTAGCGATCCCGGAGTCCGGTGGCAGGGAGCGCGCCATAGCACACTAGCTGGCTGGGGATAACCTTCAACAACACTCCCTGGGCTCACATCTGCCAACCGTGGATGGAGGTCGGCAGCCGGTAGGGTTGCGGAGGCGAATCTCCTCCATGAAGAATATGTAAGTGCTCGCCCTATGCAGCCATCTTCTAAATGAATGTACCTAAGATATAGTCTGGCTTACATGATTCGACACCTTTTGTTTAATAATAGTTTGTTGTTCCTTATTTTTCAATGGTATAAGCAACATGCCTACGCTGGAGGTTTTTCTTTTGCATGTTTGTTTAGGTTGTCACGTCGCCATGAAACATCGATTCTATATCTATCACATATGTATGTCACACACAACTATAACATTGTAGATTAATCAAATGTCGATACTACATCTATTACAGATATTTAACACACACGACTATGTTTTCAATAATAGGCATTAAAATCTTTCAGTTATGACACACATCTTTATAATCAGTCAATACCAGGGCCGGGCCCATGGGCGTGCAGGCCGTGCGCTTGTATAGGGCCCCCGATCTTCCTGGGCCTCAAAAAATCGCGTGCGTGGTGGCGCTGCCCGCTGCCGCTTCGTAATCTGGCGGAGTCGCGGAGACGTGCACGATGCGGAGACGTTGCTGGCCGCCGCCGAGAAGTAACCTCCGGGACTTTCCGACTTTGCATGCACGGACGTGAGGTGAGGCATGAGGCATGCACGGAACCTCCGAGACGTCAGGCGGTTGCCGCCGTCCTCTCGGCTGAGTCGGCTCTCGCCGCCAGTCGCCAGCCATCTTCCGCGGTTCCGCCACCTCGCCGGCTCGCCGCAACCAGCGCGGACGGCGGACTCCAATCACTGGCATTCGTGATTCGTCGTCGAGACGTCGACTCGTCGTCCAGTGTAGGTATTCGTTTTTTTTCAATTCTAATTGTATTGTACTAATTAAATCCTTCGTATGAAAGTCTAGAACTATTTGTATAATTTTAATTTTGTTCTTTTCATCTTTTGAAGCCATGTCTTCTGCAAATCGATTTAGAAAATATGAATCCGGTTCACAAAAACGTAAGAAGAAACAAAGAATTGAGGAGTTAACTCAATGTCAGAAAGGAGCAATGGATAGATTTATTATAAAAGAATCACAAGTGTCTTCCGGTAATCAGGCACTTGATCAAGCTCCTGCACTTAATAGTAATATTGAAAATGATCCTAGAGATGGTCAGACAGGGATAGAAAATAATGTTGAAGTTCAGGAAGTTCTTATTAATAACACAAATGTTGAAACTGATAATGATGGTGATAACAGTGAGAATGTTGGTGATTCTTTTCAGCCTGATATATTTGATCCAAGATATTGGGATTCACTTAATCCTAAACAGATCGACATTTTAGCACAAAAGGGCCCTAGTGCCCTACAAGAGACTTATCAATTCAGAAAGGTCCCAAGGATAGATATTTTTGAAGGTTTTCTGCACTATTCTATACTAGAATTCTATCAAATGGAGAGCATTGCGATAGAGATTGGCTTGTCTATTCTAAGGAACTCGATAGAGTATTTTGCTTCAGTTGTAAATTATTTACAAAAGGGCATAGAAAGGGTCAATTGGCAAATGAGGGGTATAATGATTGGATACATCTTGGTAGTAGGCTTAAAGAGCATGAGACAAGTGCAGATCATGTTTTGAATATGACCACTTGGTATGAGTTGCGTAGTAGGTTGCAAAAGGATCAAGCTATTGACAAAACTGCTCAGCGACTACTTGAGAAAGAAAAGGACCATTGGAGAAAAGTTTTATTCAGAATTGTTCATGCTTTTCTAAGTTGAAGCTATTGAAGTCATACTTGCGTTCTACAATGACACAAGAAAGACTTAATAGTTTGGCTACGATAGCACTTGATAGTGGATTGCCGGAGAAGATTAATTATGAGCATATTATTGAAGATTTTATTTCAAAGAACACTAAGAGAATGATGTTATTCAAGTAAAGATTATGCAAACCAAGAGTTCAAAAGGTACTATTCTTGATATATCGCATTTGCTCTGCAATACATACATTATTTTGGCTATATTTGATACTTTGGTTTAGGCCTCGCTTAGAGCTTTGTACAGAGCCTCTAAATTTCACGGCACGGCCCTGGTCAATACGTCTTAATGTTGTATAACAAATATATTTGTATCTATAAATACACATATAAGTGTTATAATATCTAGCTGTATAATTACGGAAACAATTTGTGTAGCTCTCTATACATACTGTAACAGTCCATGTGAGTATGTGACCATGTATCAACCATCATGCCATCATGGAACAGCTCACGAAAGTCTTTCAAGCTCTTGACGACTAGCCGCTGAGGTAGTTTTGATGTAACTTGGCCTGCCTCTGCCCAGCAATTATTTCGTGTATATTGGTTCCGGTAGACCCACTTCAGTTCCTCAGAACTGCTTCACTCCTCTTTCCAGATGCTTTTGGTGCGAAAACACAACTGCTTCACTCACTCATGCTTCCAAACTGCATCAAAACATTTCATGTATAAATTCTGCTCTTACCAATCGTGTAATCACACCAAGAAACACACAGGAACTTTCAAACGTTGAGCTCTCAAAGCTCAAGCAGGCACACGCATAGCATAACCCAAACATGGCCACCTTCGCATCACCAGCCGTTCCTCTCGCCATTCTTCTCTTCACCACACTCCACATTGCCGCCGTCCATGCACAGATACCCGCCGCGGCAACGACAGGGGCCGCGGTCTCCGCGACAAACCCGCAGTCCGGCAGTGGCGGTGCCGGCGTGGGCGGCGTGGACGCGCCTCTGGAGCTCTACATGCACGACATCCTCGGCGGTTCGAGCCCGACGGCGAGGCCTATCACGGGCTTGCTCGGCAACATCTACAACGGCCAGGTCCCCTTCGCGCGGCCCATCGGCTTCGCCACGCCCAAGAACGGCGTGCCGATCCCCAACTCCAACGGCGCGATCCCCACGTACAACGGCAACAACGGCATTCCCCTGGACACCGGCCTCGCCGGCACCGGCTTGGTGCAGACGGCAAACGGCGCCGCGGCCGCGGCCGCGGCCCCGGCGCAGGCGCAGCTCGGTCCCGACGGGCTCAGCCTTGGGTTCGGCACAATCACCGTCATCGACGACGTGTTGACAAGCGGGCCCGACCTCGGCTCGCAGCCGCTCGGGCGCGCGCAGGGCGTGTACGTAGCGAGCGCGGCGGACGGGTCGGCGCAAATGATGGCGTTCACGGCGATGATGGAGGGCGGCGAGTACGGCGACACGCTCAACTTCTACGGGGTGTACAAGGTGGGCACCCCCATGTGCCGGCTGTCCATCACGGGCGGCACCGGCAAGTTCAAGGGCGCCTGCGGGTTCGCGGAGGTGCGCCCGCTGATCGCCTCAGGACAGCACGTCACTGACGGCGCCGAGACGCTGCTGAGGATCACTGTGCATCTTGCATAGTAGACCATGAGTTTCTTGTGGTTTCACGTCCCTGGTTGTTTTTGGCGCTTCATGTTCATGGGTGCATGGTTTGTTTGCGTGTCATGATGCTAAAAGTGTGTATTTGCGTCGTCTGCAGCAAGTATGAGTTATGAAAGCAGTACAATGTTGTGGTACATTTGCTTGCACGAGAAATCATCATCTCCAAGTTGGCCTTCGCCTTAGACTCGTTAACATTTTACCTGTGTGGGAGCGCGCTCAAAGAACGCAACCCTTTTTCCGGTTTTGTACTTCGGAGGCGTACGTGCGTCGGTACACGCAGCGCACCGCGCCGGTGCAACCGGACGGCGGGCAGCCACTGGAAAAGAGCAGAGGCGTGCCACGTGGTGGCGACCAGCCTCTCGACTCGGACGAGCAGGCGCCAGGCGGTACTGCAACAGCCCGCAGGCAATGGCCAACGAGGAGCGGCCGAGCGGTGTGTTGAGCCGCCCGTGATGCAGCAGCACAACACGGGATGCCGGCGGCCAGGGGCGTAGCCAGCGTGATGCTGGGCCTCAGGCCCAGTCTATTGAAAATGACGATGACAAATCTATACTATTTTAGCTACAGTTAAAATGCTAAAGAATTTTTCAGCTGGACCTCGGGCCATTGCCCCGGCAGCCCGAGGCCCAGCTGCGGCGGCGGCAAGCGACCAAGCAGGCTGGGACTAGGAGCAAAGAGAGGTATGCTATGGGAAGCCCACTGGTGCGTGTGACGACTTATGTCATTACCAAGGGTAATAACACCAGTTAACGGATTATTATTCGTTTCTTGGTAAAACACTGCTCCAACGAATAATAAGCCTATTAGAGTGATACATCAAAACAATAATTAGAGACAGAACATAATATTATATAAATATAGCCACACATGGCTAAAGTCTTATACAAAACCACTAGAACTCGAATATTACAATATCAAAAGTATACAGTCTAGTTCAACTTCTAATATATGAGAAGTACTGAAAATAAAGACAACACATTAATTTTACAAATACCCGTCGTGCCTATGCTGCAAGTACCCCATAGTCATCCTGGGTATCATATAAGGTGTCTACCTCATACGATTCGTTCTCATAACTATCTCCCTCCCACTCAGGATAGGATTCCTCTAGGTAGGCCGCATCTACCGAAGTGAGATTCTAGGCTGGTTATCCTCTAAATAAAGGAAAATAATAGCAAAGATAACTACCAAATACTCAGTAAGCATTATTAGCAAAATACACTTTATACTCATAATCTAACATTTCCTAGAACATCCCTTCTCATTCTCATTCTCATGGCATATAGAAAATAAATGTTTTATTAGGTTGAGAAAGGGTTTCAAATTATTAATTTAGAAATCTACAAAACACTCGTATAAATGGATATAAACCCTATTGGTCCCCATAGCCTCTAGTCCAGGAGAGGCGTGAATTCATGATTTATATACCATTGCACAGGCTTGTATCACTTATCAAGTTCTTGAACTTGTAGCACTCTAAAATAACTCAATTTAGTTTCTTGGCTGCATTTAGCGTGTGTTTGGTTTGGAGGCAGTAGGGATAGAATGACTCCATCCCTGTTTTTAAGGACGGGACCGTCCCTGTTCTTTGTTTGGTTGTAAGGGATAGGACCGTCCCCGTTTTTTGTTTGGTTCTGGGACATCAAAATATGGGATGAGTCATCCGCCGTGTGGGGCCCTTTTGTCATCCTCTTGTTTTTAAGAGGCGAGGAAGAGGGACGAGCCCATCCCCTCGTTTTTGAGGGATGGGGGCATCCTCGATTTAGGGGAATATTCCCAGGATATTCCCCAAAGGGGATGGACTCTGTCCCTGCTGACTCCAATCAAAACAGGTCCAAATCTGAGATCGCCCCGTCCCATCCCCTATTATCCCTAGAACCAAACACACCCTTAGTCTGTTGACATGGCTTGGCCCATTTCTGGATAAGTTGACATGCTAAAAATCCATTTAATTCAGATCATTGCTTAGTTGGCTTTAGCTTTGCTATACATGTGTTGCCATGATCTAGATAGCACTTTCACTTTTTATGGCTTAGTTTAATACTTACAAGGTCATTTTGGATAATTTTTATGGCTCATAATGCTCAAAATGAATAAAATGTAGCCATTTTATTTCATTCATGCTCTATCTTCTTTCATGCATCTTGATGACTCCATTGTCAAAGGGGGAGAAATATTGGTAAATATGCGTATCTAGAGCATGCTTTGGGCTTTGCATAAAATTTTGCTAGCTAGGAGCTTTTGATCTCATCTCACCATGATTAAGGTCAAATCGAACAATTATTCTTTCATATGGACCTGGAGTAAGATTACCTGACTCACCCGATGGATTTGAAGCCTTTTGTGGAAAATTTGTTATTTTAGTGGCTTCACTCTATTTCTGCTTCATATGGTCATTTTCAGTCATGGCATTCTTTTTATAACCATTTTGGAGCTCTCTTTGCAAAATTATTCTTCTAAAATCACCTTCAATTTGTATTTTTTGAGTATTGCCAATGAGTTCTTCAAGAAAGAGATTGAAGAACCATGTGAGAAGGTCCAAGTTAGTATTGTGATGAACCATTGCAATATTTGTGGAGTGGCCAAATGAGTTTGCAAAGATCGCTCTTTGACTAGTTTGCTTTTGGGCAGAATTTAAGGATTTTGGGATTTGGGTCATGGATTAAGGTAGGGTGACTTGAGTCATTGGGTTAAGATTGCATGATACATGTCTTGGCTAATATAGGTTAAGTTGTGAAGAACTTGTGTCTAAAAATGATTTCTTTGTCTTGAATGTGCAGAGTCGCTTGGAGTCAACTGTAGTCAATGGTGAGGAACGGGGCTAGGCTCAGGGAGGAGCTGAGGCTTAGAATGATCATGGATGTCGGGTGAGACGGTGAGCTCAAGCATGGCATGAGAAAGGCAGAAAGTGTTGAAGGCGAGTTCGAACGGCGGGATGACGCTATGTGGCTTGTACGGGCCAAGTGAGCCATGGTTCGGTGGAACTGGGACGGAAGAGACCTGGTGGCATGTGGCATGCTAATGGTGCACCTATACGTGGCAAGTGTGGCGATTGCTTACAAAGGTTGGTGAAGACCGGGTCAACGAAGGGTATTTTGGTAGTTTGACCAAAATACTAGAAACTACCTTACATTAAAACTACGGTGCATGGGCGATGCATTCGAGAGCAGTTTAGGTCATGGTGGAGCTGGGCGGATCAAGATTAAGGATTTAGCGAATGCACACTTATGCACTTTGAAAAGCATGCATAATTGAATTTGTGTGAGTAAAACCCGTATGTGTAGGGTTAACAGGTTCCCCCATTATAATAGTGGATATGATCCATTAAGGAGTGTAGGTGGCTGGTTGCCCACCTATAAAAAGGGTTGGGGTGGAGACATGTAGGGTTAATCATCCAACCCCTCTCTCTCATGTGTGCTCTCTAGTTTAGGGTTAGGGTTTGAGAGTGGAGCATTTGGTGTGCTCTTTGTCCTGCAAGGTGATGTGACTATAAAATCTACATTCTCAAGTAAGCAATACATCAATCTTCGCGTATTTCCATGAATCAAATTGATTTGCTCTGATTTGGTCTCAAAGTGTGATTTCTTGATCCGAGGGTATTTGAGTTGATTTCTTTGGTGTTCTAACTTGCTATGATAGGTGGAAATACATCTAGACCCATCTTGGTCATCATTCACCCACGAGTAAGTTGTATTCACCAATTTCGATTTTGACTCGGTTTTGGTGGAACCATTCAACAAACTAAAAAAAGTCTCAACTTTGGCTATAATTTTTATGATTGTTTATTGGAATAGGTTCACAATACCCTAGAGAAGATACCTGCAAAGTTGTATATCATTTGGATCTGCGGATCAAAAGTTCCATTAATTTTTGTTTTTGAAACGAGGCTAAAAAATAGACTCTGCTCTGTCACCATATGAATTTTCGACCACGTTCAAGTTTTCGACCACATTGTCTCTCTTCGACCACGTTAGTTTTGACCACATCGTTTTTTGACCACATTGGTTTTCGACCGCTCTCTGGTCGTTGACTACTCTAGTCAAATTTCGACCATGTTGGTTTCGACCACGTTGGTTTTTTATCACTCTCTGATCGTTGACCACTCAAGTTAAATTTTGATCATGCTGGATTTCGACCATGTTAGATTTTGACTACGTTAGTTTTCGACCGCTCTCTCTGGTCATCGACCACTAGAGTCGATTTTCGACCATGTTGTCAGTTTTTTACCACGTTGTTTTTCCTGCTAACTGGTTGTGTTCAGCTCTGTTCGCTGTCTTGTCAAGTCGTACTTTGCTCTGTTTCTTTGGCTTTCAAGTGGGATTCCTACCCTAATCTTCATAGTTTTGTAGTTATTAGAGAAAATGATAAGTGAATACTTTTTAAAGGCGCAATTTACCCCCCCTCAGTTGCCTATCCAATCTGACATTAATATAAAATTGGTGAGATGCTTGTTTAAGCCCATATATTTATTTTTTCAATTTACACACTAAATTTTTCTTTCTCTGGACTTTGAAATCTTCTGGTTGATCCATATAAATGTCCTCTTCAAGATCGCCATTCAAAAATACGGTCTTTACATACATTTGATAAAGTTCTAAATTATAATGTGCAACTAAATCCATAATAATTCTTAGAGAGTATTTCTTAGAAACTAGAGAGAAAGTCTCTTTATAATCAATGTCGTCTTTCTGAGTATAACCTTTGGCGATAAGTCTGGCTTTGTACCTTTCAATATTGCCTTTTGAGTCATGTTTGGTCTGAAAGACCTTTTTACAACCAACTTGCTTTGAACCTTTAGGCAATTCAACCAAATCCCAGACTTTGTTTTCATCGATTGATTTCAACTCATCTTCCATAGCATTAAATCATTTTTTTGAATTATTACTTTTCTTGGCTTGTATAAATGAGACTAGATCTTAATCTATACTTAAGTTACATCAATATTCTAAAGAGTATACCACATAATCATCTAAAATAGCCGGTCTTTTCTATCTTACAGACCTTCACAGCGCTATTTCTTGTGGCATATCTTTCTCCTTCATGACTTGTGTATTATCCATCGACTTTTCACCAACTATAGTTTCACTATCCGGATTGTTAGGTAACTTTAAAACAACATCCAGAGGAGAAGTGTTAGTTGAAGAAGTTTCTATTCGAAACTCATTAATTGTTCCTTGAAATTAATTACTCCCACTGATTTGACCATTCTCAATGAATCAAGCATTTCCAGACTCAACTATGCTTGTACTGTAGCTAGGACGGCATCAAGTTTCTTTTCATGTGAATTATATATCCTTACTTCTGCTAGACATCCCCAAATATGAAGATGTCTTAAACTAGGTTTCCTTTATGTCCACACAGTTTATAAGCAGTCTTATGAACTAACTTACTAGAAACCCTATTTAGAATATATGCAATAGTCTTTAATCCATACATCCACAAAGGATATAGGTACATTTACATTACATATTATACTCCTAACCATATCCATGAGAGTACAACTTCTTTTAGCTACACCATTTTACTGAGGTGTTCCAGGCGTTGCATATTGTGCACAAAACCTCTACATTGAAGGAACTTAGCAAATGGACCTAGATATTGTCCACTGTCATTATATTTGCCATAATATTCACCACATGTATCAGATCTCATAACTTTAACCTTTATATCTTGTTGCCTTTCTACCTCATCAATGAAAGCCTTTAGGTAATCCACTGCTTGAGACTTTTTATGCAATAATTATAAATAGAAACAACGTGAATAATCATCAATAAAAGTGATAAAATACTTTTCATTTCCCCAAGAAGGAACATCAAAAGGACCATAGATATCAGTGTGTATTAACTCTAATGGTGCATTACTTCTTGTGGTAGGATGCTTTGATATATGTGAAGTTTGTTTTCCTTTAATGCTTTCTACACATATGTTCCAGTTGACAAAATCCAATTGAGATATAATTTCGTTATTCATTAACCTCATTATTCTTTCCTTGGATATGTGACCAAGTCTTTGATGTCATAGGAAAGTTGAACATTCACTATATGCACTACATTTATTGTCAACAGAAAGATCAACATTAAACAGAGGTTTAGAAAATCCATTATTAAGATTAAAGCGATATAATCCTTCAGATTGAGTAAGACAACTATAATAGTACTCACACTTATACAAAGAAAATACACTACTTCCAATCTTAAAGTTAAAACCTAAATTTTCTATTTTTCACTTAGTATGGAATTAAAAAACAAACGGCAATTTTCTTTGACTTTTATTCTAAATTTACATATTTTTGGATGACACTTCTTATAGACTTTCTTCTTTAGTTTTATGTTGGAATTCATTTATAAATCCAGCTTCTAATTTTTATTTCGAATTTAGATTATTTATTATAGTACTTGATATGGACTCTTTCTTTAATCTCACATTTATTTTTTATTTAATTTGGAATTTTAGTTTTTGGTTAGATTACAAATTCAACTGCTAATTTTTCATATAATTTTATTCTAAATTTTACCTAAACAATGCATCTCCTCACCACGGATGGTTCTTGTCATAGCAGTTATCTCTACTGTCTTTTTGCTCAACCTTTGAATCAGAATTTGGTGAAGCTAGATATGAATTTGAAGGTCTCTTTGTGCCATTTTCCTTAACACATCTGAGCATTGGACATGATCTAACTTTTTGGCATGCTTGATGGTTATTCCAATATTGGATGGATGAAACCAGTCCTTGCATTCCTCACACTGCACCATAAGGTCATCCAGGTTCTATGACATCTCACAATTGAAAGATCAAGCTCCATTTAAGTTGGTTTTGGTGTTAATGACAAATGCAATTATGACATTATGATGTTAATGACATATACTTTATAATATTTTGGTGAAAATGATAAATGAATTTATGAGACTAATATGTTTATTTGAGTTTATCTTTGGTTAGTCTCATTTGGATGAAAAGGTGAAATCAAAGAGGTATGCACTCGAAATCGCTTTCTCATTTACAAATGCATTCCTTAGATCCAAAATATAGATTGAACTCCTCAATTAGTGTAAAATGAATATGTGCATATGTCTTCACTATATACACTTGTATGCACACATTTAGGGGGAGCTCTCTATATATTTTGGAGTTTCATAAGTATTGATCCATGCTTCTTTTAATATGCATATTTAGGATCTTTACTTTGAAATACATTCTTGAGTATATATATATAGCTTGTGCAGTATATATATACTCATGTGCAATCGGGCTGTCATCTAACTTCTCCATTATGTGTTAATGGTTGGATGACTAATGACAACCGGATAAGTAAGCTTTGTTTAAAGCTTATCTTAGAGTATACATTTGTTGTGTACATATTGTATACTCGCAAATCAATTTCATATCTCATCATTTGTTAAGATTGTCACGAATTACCAAAATGGTGAAGTTTGGTAATCGATGACAATTGTTTTGTGGACTAACATTTCCCATGAGTTGGATGAATAGGTTAGGTTCCACAAATAAAGATGATTTGGGATGACTTCATGAGTTGAAGGTCATCAAGTCAAAGTTGATGAAGAAGAGGTAGCTTCATGCGTTGAAGGCTATCAAGACAAAGGCTTCATGTGTTGAAGGCCATCGAGAAGATGCTTCATGTGTTGAAGCATGTCAAAGATTGATCATGTGTTGATCAAGTGAAGACCATCATGAGTTAATGGTGTTGATGAAAAGAAAGCATCATGAGTTGATGGCTATCAAGACGATGACCCAAGGCAAAGGTATGACTAGCTAGGGCTAAGGATGCGTTCCTAGTCTTTTACCGGTCTTGGTGTTTGGTTGGAAGACCGGATTGCTAGTGTAGGTTGCCGTACTATTAAGAGGGGTCATGTCTAGTAGTTTGAGTCTCATCATGTGTTGATAGCTCAAATCTCACTTGCTCTAGCTCATCTTGACATGAGGCTTGCATTTGCGAATGTGTTTTGCAAATTGTTGAAGCTCATGTGTTGATTTCTTGTAACATGGGACTATGCATTGCAAATGTGTTTTGCAAGTGCTCGAAGTCCATGTTTCCATTCCTTGTGTATGAGGCTTATATTTGCGAATGTGTTTTGCAAATAGTTGTAGCTCATATTTAATCTTTGCGTCATGATTTCAAAAGTGTGCAAATATGTTTTGCAACTTGTTGGAAATCATGTTGTGATCCTTGTGGTATGTGACTTAGGTTTGCGAATACGTTTTGCAAACAAGAGAAGTCCATGTATCAATTCCTTGTAGCATGATTTCAAAAGTGTGTGAATGTGTTTTGCAACTTGTTGGAAATCATGTTTGAGCCTTGTGTGCATGATATCGTAGTTTGCAAATGTGTTTTGCAAAATTTGTTGAGATATCTGCACTTCTCAGAAAAAGCGGAAGTACCGGCGTTCAATGAGCGGTACTACCGGCTGGAGCGGAAGTACCGACCCTATGTGGGCGGTACTACCGGATGCCGGATGTTCCGGGCCTCGAGCGGAACGTTTTTTCCAGAGAGCGCCCGGACCCAGACTTAGCCTCTCGGAAAACGGTAGTACCGCGGATTGAACTGCGGAACTACCGCATAGGCGGAAGTTCCGGCATCTCGAGCGGAACGTTTTTTTCAGAGAGCGCTCGGACCAAGAGTTAGTCTCTTGAAAATCGGAAGTACCGCACCGACTTTGCGGAACTACCGCAGGGAGCGGTAGTACCGGAGTTTGGCTGGCAGTAGTACCGCGTCGACGGTATAACGGCTAGTTCGGAGCATCTGACATAGCCGTTACTACGCGTCAGAACCGGGAGCGGTACTACCGGCCTCTGGTCGGCGGTAGTACCGCCCGTCCTGATTTTTCAGGATTTTGGCTCCAACGGCTAGTTTTCTTGTGTGAGGTATAAATACCCCCTTGTGGCCGGTTGGAGATGTTGTTGCTTGACCTATTCCTGAGTTCTTGAGCTAGAGTGAGGCTCTCCACTCAATTGTGCATGTGTTGCACTTTGTGAGAGAGGAGAGGTGTTCTAGAGTGCATGTGTTGCATCTAGAGGAGGACTTTGTGTCCGAATTGAGCTCGTGCATTCATTGCACGTGGTGAGAGTCAAGTGAGGGACTTGGCTTATTACTCTTGGAGTTTGCCGACTCCTAGACGGCGTTGGAGGCGTCGTGCGCGGTGATCTTCTCAAGAAGCTTGTGAGAAGACCCGGCGAAGTTGTGAAGGTCGGAGCTCACCTACCCGGAGCGGGAAAGAGCTACCACTAGTGGATTGGAGGTGTTTCGGCTTAATTCGTGGAGCCGGTCCGATTCGTTCGGGCTAATCTCAACGTGGACTAGGGGAGACCGACAAGTCTCCGAACACCACGGTAAAAGGTGATTGTGTTATTTGTGGTTTGTTTTCTTGTGCTCTATTTATATTCAAGCAATTTACATTCATAGAATTAAATTGATTGCTTGTATATCTAGAATTGTAAACTTTGACATAGGTTAGAATTATTAGTGCTCTTAGGCGTTCTTATTTGACTTAGGCGCTATTTGAGCTAAACCAAATTGAATTTCGCTTCCGCATTATATACTTGGTTTAGGCAAATAGGAAAGCTCTTGAATTGATTAGTATTAATTTGTAGAGAATTTTTAAACCGCCTATTCACCCCCCCTCTAGTCGGCCCCCTCGATCTTACAACAATGCAGTACACAGCGACACGATAGGGGTGAATGCGCTAGTGGCGGCCTTGTACTCGAATCTGCAGAAGAAGTCATCCCAACCTATGTTGTCGAGCTTGGTGTAGTTCTTGAAGGAGTGGATGACACACTTCCCCTCGATGGTGTGTGTGCTCTGCGTGTCATAGTAGTCGGATAGGAAGAGCTCCTTGGCGCATGGAACTGCCGCTGGCCACCCTTGGACTCATCCAGTCGGTAGTACCACCGCACCCACACCCGCACGTTGCCTCGCCCGTCCGCCTCCAGCCACTCCACCTGCGCCACATATGGCTGCTTGTCCATGTTTGACGGTCTCATCAGCACGCAGTCCCCTACTCAAACAATGTTGTTCATGCCCTTGATGGTGAAGGAGTCGATGTCCTTCTTGCCCTGCTTGGTCTTGGCCATGGAGGTGGGGTTGGGTTGGGAGGAAACCCTAGGAGGAAAAGAGGGAGTGGCCACGGGCTCCGTTCTGACAAGGGAGGAGGCTAGGGAGGGAGGGTATTATTATTTCTTTTAAATTAAAAAGAAATATATCTTTAAGCAATAATATCTTTTGGCTGCTATAATTTTACTTAATTATAATCCACTTGATTAAGGGTCGGATGTTTTACTTTTTGTAAGAATTTCTAGCCTTTTCTCTTTTATCTTAGCGAATCTAAAATGCGATCATCAATGACACTACAGTAACCACCAAGAGAACAAAAAAATATTTTCATTATCATTTACGTTTCCATCTAAGTCTAAATGCCACCTGCCTAATTCGTTTCCACAGCGTGGCATGAACAAAAAGGAGACTTGACCAACATTGGTGTATGTCGGATCGATCAAACTCTGAGGAGATAGACACTGAGCTTGGGGCCGCCATTGATGCTGCTGTCGGGGTTCATCATGTAAAACGCCTCCGAGTCACGGGAGCCCACCACTCGCTCGAACCGCGCACGCATGTACATGACGTTGCCCTCGCCGCCGCCGCAGCTCGCGGTGGGGATGACGTCAGCGCCCGTGGACACCGGCTCAGTGCGCGCAACACGCGCCAGTCCGTGGCGCTACACTCGCGCCGCGCTGCACCACGTACCCGCAGCCCTTGCCGTTGCAGTACGCATGCCACGTCGCCTCCTCGAGAAGCTTATTGGAAGGAGGCTGGGAGGGAAGGAATTATTTTTTTTAATTAAGAAGAAATATATCTTTTAATAATAATATTCGATGGCTGCTGTAATTTTTTTAATTATGATTCACTTAATTAAGGATCAGATATTTTACTTTTTTTTATGAGAATTTCTAACTTTTTCTCTTTTTTCTTAGTAACTCTAAAACGCCCGTCATAGATATTTAGTAATAAATAGATGTAGGGCCTGTTCTTTTCGGCTGCGGCTTATGGCTTTTGGCTGAAATTTTTGAATTTTGGCTGTTTACGGTACAGATTACGGAGAGACAGATACTCACTTGCGATTTTGGCTAGTACAGATGTTGGGCTTTTAACGTGTAGATCGTTTAACCTGTAGACCCCGTCTTGAGAAAATACTCCGTTTGAAAGTTAGGTACTGTAGCAAAAGTCAAAAGCCGCCGGCTTCGGAGGAAAAGAACAGGCCCGTAAGCACCAAGTATCAATTGATCCGTATCCAGTGAGCTCAGTCGTATCGATCATCCGCATCAAAAGGCTCGAGCATGCTCCTCTTGAATGTCTAGGGCTCCAGACAATAGGGTTTTCTGCAGCAGTTTGCTTATGTAGGCAGGGGCAGACCCTTTTGACTTCATGGGTGTTCAGCTAAACATCCGTTATTTTTTACAAAAAATGCAATATATAATAGATATATTACACATATATACTTTTAATTGAGCCAAAATGCTGCATATTTATACCCAAAAAATATATCAACCTAATCCAACCTACACATCCCTCTCCTAGCTCACAAGAGCTCCCTCTACGCCTACTAGACCCATCATAGCCTAAATTTTCCAAGGCACCAAACAGGCACCTAAGTCTAACCCTAACTAGCTCATCTCTCTCTCTCTCTCTCTCTCTCTCTCTCTCTCTCTCTCTCAACGCAATGGCGGTGTGCACGTGGAGGGTGAGGGAGTCGGCCAGACGGGAGACACGAGGTAGCAATGCAGTGGAGCAAGCCCACAATGGCCACACGCGCTAGCGGCCAAGGAAAGGGAGAGAAAGTGTGTTAGGTCGGCGACAGCGAGCCAACGAGAAGGCAAACCAATTCCTAAATCAGGGCTACAAATGTACTCTAGGAGAGAAGTGAGGGTGCAAGGCGATGCGGATGAACAGGAAAGTGACACGGCGACTTAGGTGGCAACATGGCGAGAAGGGGGTATAAAACGCACGGCATTACGACAAGGTCTCATTCCCAGGTGAGTTGCGTTCGGTCTCTCACTGTCCCTCTCAATTCTGAAATCAGTAAATCCCAAATAATTCATTGAATGATTATGCTTTTGTAAAATGTAGATAGTAGAACCTTCAAAAATGAAGAAGTTTACAAATTTAAAATCATTATAGATAGAGTTGGTTTGATTAATATAATAAAGAAATTTTCTTTGAACTTTTAAATTAATTAGCATAAAATTTTAAACAAGTTAGCAATATGGTTCTAAGGAATAGTGAAATGAGTGTCCCTAAAATTGCATAAAGGGTCATGGTGTTAAAATTGTATTTTGCTTAATTTTTTGTAACTTTTTTGTATTATTTTGAGATTTTTTTGTTGGAACAATTTATACCTTTATTTTTTCCACAGAGGAACTTTCTTTTTTTAGCAATATTTTATTAACTCTGATCACCTATTTTAAAAATTTTATGTCCGCCACTGTATGTAGGCCCGTTTGGAACGTGCCTTAAAATTAAGGTACCACTATTTCGTACATACAGCGAGCTAAGTCCATTAAACCTTTCCGTACGTGTCAGATAGTCAGATTCAATTTGCTTGGATTCACCCAAATAGTAAGGGAGCGTTCTTTTTTCTGTGGTTAAATTTATTAATTTAATAAATAATAGTTGTTCAAAAATTAAAATTAAAAATAAATTGAAAAGTCCAAAAAAACATAACCAAATTGACTGAGCGCCGACGTCATAGTCATGTAGAGCCGCATCGACTTCTGAATCTCTTGGATTAGTAGTAGCAATACTAGGACACTAGATACCTGTATACCTAACTTTAAAGTATTGAGAAGGAGGGGACTATGGACGGCTAAAATAATGTAATACATTGTACGTAGTCATGCTTTGACTAGGTTTTGGCAATTTATAATACCTCTGACTCTTCGCGCATGGAGCCGAGGCTCCCTCTCCGACAATCTCGTGCTCGATGCTGCGTGGTCAGCAAGTCGTCCATAGCTTCAGCAGGAGTATACTAAGGGCATCTCCAATAATTATAGCTAGCAATTTACTATAAAACTTCTACATTATCTATATAGTACACACTAAAGCTAGCATTCTAAAGAACTATCTATAAGGATAGCTATTTAATGCTTACATGCACACACAGAATTTATAGAGGTTGCCTCGTTTGGCGTTATAGACTAGTGCTTAAGGAAGAGCTGGCTCGATTTTTTTTGCATACTCTCTTTCCTCCACATAGGATATATGCTGATGTGTACATGCATATAGCTAGCTGACTCAGACCATTGGAGATGCCCTAAGGGCATGTACAACAGTGAGACAGCTGCTGTCTACAAGTTCTTGGAATTTACAACACAGACGGCTAAACAGACAGCTCGTACAACCCACAGACAGCTGCTGTCTGTTTTGGCTGTCTATAAAACATTTAATGCTTGTATGTAGCCATGATCAATCATGAATAGTATTTGTATATACCATTGTGTTGCTAATGGATGGAAAATAAATTCTTCAAAGTAAATCATGTATTATATAATATAATATATTTCATAAATCAAATATAACATAAATCTTATTCCTCATAAATCAAATATAATTGAAACATTTATGTCTAATTTTCTTTGTTTCCATAGCGCTGCCATATGTGCTCAACAAGATCATCCCTGAGTTGTCTATGTGTTGGCCGTGCTTGGATAGCGGAATTCCTTCTAAGCACATCCGTGAAGCATGGATTAGGGTTATCACTTGTATGCACTTCAGGCGAGAGCACTATCGCTGTACTTGCATTCTCATTCAAATCCAAAGAAACTCTAACCAATTCCTTCTCATCCTCCACTATCATATTGTGAAGAATAACACAAGCTTGCATTATGTTGATAACGTCCTCTCGCTTCCATAACCTTGATGGTCGACGAACAATATCAAAGCGGGATTGCAATACGCCAAATGCGTATTCGACATCCTTCCTCGCTCCTTCTTGCATCGATGCAAATAATTTGTCTTTGTCCGTCTGAGGGGCTGTTATTGTCTTCACGAAGACCGCCCATTCTGGATATATTTTATCGGCGAGATAGTAGCCCATATCATACTGTGTTCCATTTACGGTGTATTGCACCCTTGGAGCTTCCCCTTTTAGGACACTGATGAACAGTGGTGACTTGTTTAGGACATTGATGTCGTTCTGAGACCCGGCGGTACCAAAGAAAGCATGCCATATACGAAGATTATGAGATGCCACTGCTTCAAGAATCATAGTAGGAACACCTTTGTCACCACGTGTGAACATGCCTGCCCAGCCTTTCGGACAATTCTTCCATGCCCAATGCATACAATCGATGCTTCTCAACATTCCTGGAAAACCACGCGCCTCATTTTCTTGTAATATTTTTTCTAGTTCGTCGCTTGTAGGAGGGCGCAGGTACTCTTGACCAAAACATTCAATCACCCCTATGGCAAATTTTCCTAGAATCTCCAAAGAAGTGATTGCAGCAATTTTTAGGACCTCATCAAGTTGGTCGGCCGGCGAGCCGTATGCTAGCATCCGGATTGCCGCAGTACACTTCTGAAGGGGTGAATGTCCGTCCCTACCAGTTGCATCAACTCTTCGTGCAAAATAAGGATCCCAATTGCTAAGAGTTTCCACGATCCGCAGGAACAACAGTTTATTCATCCGAAACCTTCTACGAAACATCTCATCGGTGTAGATAGGATTTGCAGAAAAATAATTAGCGACAAGATCATCATGACCTGCTTCTCGATTCCTTGGTATGTACCTCCTTGGTCCACTTTGTCGTCGGCGCCGAGTCACAGACGATGTTCCTCCTTCGATGTCGGCCTTCAATCCATCTCCAATCTTCATCACAAATTCTTCTACGATTTCATCTTCTGCTAGGAAATCTTCCACGGTGAACACACTGAAAATAAGCAGCCATTCTAATTTGACTGACTGAACACAAGTAGAAATAATAGTACACCAAAAATACAAGTAACCTCCTGATTGACTGAACACATTCAGTTATCAATTCAGTGATCATCACTGAACACATGCAGCCATCAATTCTATTGAACTGGAAACATTTAGTAGCTAGAAAAAAAATCATTGATTACTGACTACACATTCAGTAATTTAGTTATCAATTCTATTGAATGAACACAA
Organism: Dendrocalamus latiflorus; assembly: GCA_017311315.1. Taxonomy (NCBI): domain Eukaryota; kingdom Viridiplantae; phylum Streptophyta; class Magnoliopsida; order Poales; family Poaceae; genus Dendrocalamus; species Dendrocalamus latiflorus. Next base: position 8,807,908 of record CM029621.1, read on the forward strand.
ATCTTGCAGTTCCTATCCCAAAATACATTAGCACTATCAGTAACTGAAAAATATAATTGCAGTGCATACCCAATTCGACTTTCAGCAAAACAACAAGCAGCAACACATGAAAACTTATGAATTAGAAAATTAGCAAATATTTTTGGAATTACCATGTAGGATCCCAACTGGATTGATGCCCAAACGGAGGGGAACTTGGACTGATGGAGCCACCAACGCCAAATCCGACTGGGTAGCCTTGTCTGCCATGGATTGGTGAAGAATTAAAGCCGTCTCCCATGGATTGAGAATGAATCGAAGTTGCAGAGGGGTTGGGTGCTGGGGACGAGCTGCTTCCGCGTCCGACGAACGCCGCTGTAGCGCTGTTGCTGAGACCGACGAGGTTAGGTGCTGGGGCCGAGCCGCTTCCACGAGGAACTCTGCTCGCAGCTGCACCCGACGCCGCCGCAACCGCCCGCGTCGTCGTCGCTGCTGCCGTGGCCTTGCTCTTCGAAGGTACCGTGGCCTTCCTCTTCGATGCCATCCTGCTAGACATCGCTGGAGATGGAAGGGGCGGCTCTCGGCGATGGCACGCAGGGGCGGCGGAGACTGTGGAGATGGGGGGAAATGGCAAAGGCAAAACATATATGGTGGGAGATTTGGCGCGCGCGCAATCTTCACCTAGCGTGCGCGCAGCAGGATCCGCGCGGCGTCGACGAGGAGGCGACGCTCCGTACAACGCGCGGCCAGCCGTCGTCTTCGCCTGGGAGCACGAGCGCTTGCCGTCGTCTCCCCACGCGACGGCTTCCCTCTCTCTCTTCATTCACTGTAGCGAACGGGGGGGGATTTTGCAAAACTTCCGTCGTGAGACGACGGCTGCCACGGCCGTTGTACGTGCCCTAATGCTTCATCGAGGCTCTTTATTTATGGAAATCATTGTTAATAAAAATAATGTGAACTTATAGAGGGCATTCGAGGCTGATGATCTTAGCTCTTGTACCGGTACTGTAGCCTTTAGCTGTACGTCAGTATATAATATTACACACTTACAGTGCAAAATTAGCAGCAGCAGGAGGAGCACTGTGCTAAGCAAGCTCATGTCATATATTGCACTTTGCATCGATCTATTACAAATGGTAAGCGTCAAATGTCCCTGTGTGGAATTCAGGAATTTCACATGAAAAACTCAGTTCTGCAGGAATCAGTAAATATTATCGTGTTCGAGCATCTCCAACAGTATGAGCTAGTTACTAGCTCTAAGACAACTTCTCCAATAGTACTAATTTTTAGTACATAGCTCATAACATAAATAGCCTCACATGACACTCTCATATAATCTTGGAATGTGTGTATGAGACTAGCTCTTGATTAAGAGATAGTTTTTCTCTCTCTTCTATTAAAATATGAAATAATATGTTTAGAGTTAGCTTATAAATCACTATTGGAGATGCTCTTCTAAATAGGGTCTAAAATGCAAGACTCTTCAAACAGGCTGAGTTAATGCCATGTGTGCAATCACGTACGACCGTCTCATAAAGATTAGAAAAAATCGACTTAGCGTTACAAAAATTTAGACAACTTACAACAAGCAAAACCAAAACAACAACTGATGTACAATAAAAAAACCTAATAATCGACGGACCAAAAGATCTGATGGAAGCAGGGATGATCAAATCATTCATATACCAAATTAAATGGACAACATGCCGGGAACCGTCCGATCGATTGATGCAAGCGAGATGATCTGCATGTGCTAATTTCACTAGTCCTCGTAAAAAAGTATTCATTAGTACTCTATGTACTGCATTGTACGTACAAGCTATAACACCCAAGTCCAACACTAAATTCGAAATGCTATTACTCTCTACTTTCACGCTAAACTTAAACGCTATTACAAAATTTCAGCAACACTTTCCTTGATACACTACTCACAAAAGATTATCCACGATCAACATTTTAAAATATTACACTAAGAACAAGATTTAAGCAACAAATATATATTTAGATGCTTGGAACCTCACGCCCAAGGACGTCTGAAACCATACACCCGGGAGTATTACCTAGACTAGACAATTAGCATCAAAATAAAGGTAACCAAGTGCATAAATTAGTCAACTATCAAAAGAAACCGCATGCCACGCACGACTAAATGTTTTTCCCTTAAGAATCTATTTAAACTTGGAAAACTAGCTAAGCAAATCATTAAAGTCAGCATATGATAACTAAATGTGATATCTAAGTTATGACTGCACGTGAAGTGAGTGTGCAATGCCTGCCTATGCATGTCGTCTTCCACGATCACCTAAAAAACAAGGCAAGGGTGGGTCTAAAGATTCAGCAAGTACATAATAAACAATAAACATCAACATATATGTATCACAATCTAATTAATAATTTATTAACTCGTTCTTAACATTGAGGTAATGTAGATGATCATAAGCATAGTAAACACACATCCTTTCATGTCATTCACATTATCCATGTAATCATAACATTAAGCATTTCTTAATATCTCTTCACTTCCATTGATGCCATGCAATGCTTGTGCACATGTCTCAACTTCTAGTTAGCATATATCGGTATAGCGGTGTGTGACACCCATCGGTATCTACTCAAGCTTGCCTTTTTCATGCGGGGACCTCAAGCCCGTTCTTTTTTATACGTGGGCCTCATCTCTACTCCTGTAGAGTGTCTATCAAAATAGGTCTTACTCTATCCACCCTCATAGGTCGTTCATGCAAAATAGGTTCTAAAGGGCCACATAGGTCACCTCTTCTATCATGAATACTCATTATACAAATGAAATGATTCTTTCAATCATTAATCATTTACCAGCATTAATTATTTATCATCATCACCATTTAGTCCATAATCATATAGGCATTATAGAAGCAAGCATAAATATATAAACCATCATGTTAAGTACTTTCTTAACATAAAACAGTGAGAGCAAATAACCCATGTTACCATTTTACCATACACTTGCCTTAATCATGAAGAAAGATGTGACAACCGGTAATCAACCACCGAAAGGAAGCATTAGAACCTGATAATAATCATGGTACAACACATCAATACGCATCCATAACATGCAAATAAGATCATGTGCTTCTACGCTTTAACACGCCTCTCTCTCCCACGCCTCTCTCTCCCTTCTCCCCAATTTACCTGCTATCCTAGCATTCAAACAAGCATAACTTGAGCATGGCTCACACGCGAGGCCAAGTCGACGTCGTTCAGCCCAGCCCGAGCCTTCCTCTTTCTTTTTTTTTTTCCTTTTCCTTGCTTCTTTCTCATTATTTCTATTCAAGTCCTTCATTAAGGAACATGATATTACACAAGCTTCCATTGACAAAGTATATTACATTTTCCTTAAGCTGCAATATGAATATATGTATTAACCCAATAACATACTCGTAAACAAGTAGGAGTACGTACAAACAATCAAGTAATTAATCTTGTCCATGTAGGTGCTAACTACTCCCTCTAATCATAAAGAGTGACGTTTTATGATATGTGCAGCCAAACCTTGCAAACTTTGGCTATCGATATTTCTATAAATATTTAAATTTAACATATGAAAATGACATGTGTATATTTATCTTGAAAAATACTTTTATAATATTATAGTTTTCTTAGGTTTTATAAATATATTATAATAAAAAATAGTAGGTAAGGTTGGATTTTGGAGACCGTATCAATGTTCAAAACTCACTCTTTTGTGACCAGAGGTAGTATATAGTAATGTCAACACTGCTCCAAGAGTTTTTTGCACTTTTGGCACGTTTTGAATCCATATTTGCAAGAATAGTTGTATTCGCACGATAATTGCAAAAATATCATTTCTGTCGCATGGTGACCGGACAGCAGTGTCATGGAGGTGACACCTGATCGAAGGAGCCCCGTGGCCATGTAGCAGGCACCTGGATCCCTGCCACCGTGCAGCCAAGCCGCTGCCGCCTGGCCACCGTGCGGCCAAGGCGGTGTCGCACAGCCACAGGTATCCATGACCATGCACTGCTTCGACCACGGTACTTTGACCATAACGCTTCGACCACGACATTTTGACCACACACTTTGATAATGCACTATGACCATGGTGCTTTGACCACACAACACCACCTTGACCGTACAGTAGCCGGGGGGCAACAACTTGGTCGCACTGTTGCCAGGCGGCAGGTGCCTGCCGCATGGCCACGGAGCTCCTTCGGCCAGGTGCCAAAAACTCCTGTCCAAAGCGTGGGCGTTTGCACTACAATACACAAGTATGTATGCATCAACTAGGAGATTAACAATTACTACTAGAGTCCCAGTTGATTCCCCAAACTCCACAGTGTAGTGTAGCTAGCCAGTTCTTGGTGCGTCGTAGTTGTAGTTCATCACTCTCACCAACATCTGTAGCTAGTCTTCGCCTTCCTCCTCTCAAATTAGACCAGGACTCTAGCCATTGGTCCATTGCTACTATATATATATTCTCCAACATGCAAATTAGCGTGCAAACTCGATCATACAAGTGATAGTAAGGCATACATCTCTTGTATCATCCAATCTTGTATGGACTTTTTTTTCCTTTTGAATTGATATCTTGCTTCCAGTCTACTCCATCTAAAAGCGCTTCTTTTTTCGATGGATCTACTTATATAGCCTTTTGCTGTTCCGTGGTTCTTGATTCTCCTGTAGCTGATCAAATCTGCACCGAAAGGGGGTACTCGCCAGCGGCGGACCGTCGGAATGAAGGGGATGGAGAAGGCGGCGGCCAGCGCATTACCGCCGCTGCGGTTCATCGTCGTCATTGCAATCACAGCATGGACCTTCTTCCTCTACTACCATTTCTCCATGCTCAGCGGCGTGGCGCTGCTGCCGGGTCGCGGGAATGATGACAGCGCCGACCCGTGCCGGGGACGGTACATCTACGTGCACGACCTGCCGCCCCGCTTCAACGCCGACATCCTCCGCAACTGTCGACAGACCAGAGACCACTGGCCTGACATGTGCGGGTTCGTGAGCAACGCCGGGCTCGGCCGACCGCTCGCGGACCCGGCCGACGGCGTCCTCACGGGCGCGGCCGGGTGGTACGGCACGCACCAGTTCGCGCTCGATGCCATTTTCCACAACAGGATGAAGCAGTACGACTGCCTGACCAACCACTCCTCCGTGGCCTCCGCCGTCTTCGTCCCGTTCTACGCCGGCTTTGACTTCGTCCGCTACCACTGGGGCTACGACAACGCGACGAGGGACGCCGCGTCGATCGACCTGACGGAATGGCTCATGGGGCAGCCCCAGTGGAGGCGCATGGGCGGCCGCGACCACTTCCTCGTCGCCGGGAGGACGGGGTGGGACTTCCGGAGGAACAGCAACGTCAACCCGAACTGGGGCACGAACCTCCTCGTCATGCCGGGCGGCCGGGACATGTCGGTGCTCGTCTTGGAGTCGTCGCTGCTGCACGCGAGCGACTATGCCGTGCCTTACCCGACCTACTTCCACCCCAGGACGGACGCCGAGGTGTTCCGGTGGCAGCACAGGGTGCGCAATCTTCAGCGAAAGTGGCTCATGGCGTTCGTCGGCGCGCCTCGGCCGGAGGACCCAAGAAACATCCGAGAGCAGATCATAGCTCAGTGCAAGGCGTCGGGCGCGTGCAGCCAGCTGGGCTGCGCCTTCGGCAGCAGCCAGTGCCACTCCCCCGGCAACATCATGCGGCTGTTCCAGAAGGCGACGTTCTGCCTGCAGCCGCCCGGCGACTCGTACACGCGGCGGTCGGTGTTCGACTCGATGGTGGCCGGGTGCATCCCGGTGTTCTTCCACCGGAAGTCGGCGTACCTTCAGTACACGTGGCACCTCCCCAAGGACCATGCCAGGTACTCAGTGTTCATCCCGGAGGAGGACGTTCGGGCGCGCAACGTGAGCATCGAGGCGAAGCTCCGGGCGACCCCTGCAACCACGGTGGAGCGGATGCGGGAGGAGGTGATCAAGCTCATCCCGACGGTGATATACGCTGATCCCAGGTCGAAGCTGGAGACAGTGAGGGACGCCTTTGACGTCGCCGTAGAGGGGATCATCGACAGAGTGGCCAGGATCCGGAGCGGTGTGGCAGTCTATGACAACACGCCGGCCGACGAGGACTCGTCGCTCCAGTACGCCTTGGAGAGGTTTAGGTTCCGGCCGAAATAAGCTAGGAAAGTAGATCGCTAGCTCTGCCAGGATGCCCAAGTGAAATGCAATTTATAAAATGTAGAATCAAATGATATTACTCTGCACAAGTAATGTATGTTTGCATACTTCGATTTGTTCCATAACTTTTTGTTAACAAAGATTGGTTCCATTACTCATTGATACTAAGATTGATATCTGAACCGCACCCTTGATGGACACATCACTAAAAGCGTTAGAAACTGATGGATTTCCAGAAGTTTTTGGCAGGGAGTATAACTGCATTGAGCGGTACGCCAGATTGGACCTTTCACTTGATACTCTAGAATGAGTTTTGCTTTACAGCATTTGTATGTTCTCTTTTTAATACTGTGTTCTGGCAGAGCTGAGTTCATATCGCGGCCTGGAGCCTTGCCTGTTTCAATTAAAAATTGAACTGTTAAAAGAGCTCAGAATTTTTAGAGGTTGACTCCACGCCGCCAACGAAGTGCCACTCTGCTACTCCACCCGTGTTGTCAAGGGAAAAGACAGTTTGTTCTACTCGCGCCTAGCTCCAACCGGCGACTTTTGACTTCTAATTTTCACAAGCTAAAAGTCATTTAGAATATATTTGTTTCTTAATTTCGATTTTTTTCTTTTTTTGGCCTTTTTCTTTTTTTATTTTTTTCATTGTCTGTAAAGATATAATGATGTTTTTATTATTTTTTAATTAAATAACTTAGAAAAAAGTTAACAACTACTATAATATAATTTCAGCAAAAGACAATAGCTATAGCCGAAAATTGAGCTAAAAAACATAAAAAGATGAAATTTAAAAATAATAAAAGATAAGTTAGAAACCAAAAACTTAAGCGATCATCAACTTAGCACATTCAGAAGAGTGATGTACTAATCCATTCGCTGTACGTCGGACAATAGGAAAATGCTGATTTCGTGTACCCAAGCGCCATTGATGCACGCTAAACCATACTCTTCCCCGGAAGCACCCATGCAGTATGTAGTATAGGATTTGTTCTTTTTTAGTTTTGGTTTCAGATTTTGGCTTTTCTGTAGTAACTAGTTTTTAAACGGAATGCTTTTTCAAGATATGGTCTACTAGTTAACTGTAGTATATACTGTACCGACTTCATTTATATCGGCAAAAACCACATGCGAATTTTAGTTACTATGTAATCTCTCATACGAACAGCCCAAAATCCACAAGTCACAACCAAAAGTCATAAATCGCAGCAAAAAAAGAATAGACCCACATATTGACATGCCATTTGGTTATCAGTCAGGAGTTCATCTTTCGTCAGAACTTGGGAGTGCATCGCTTCAGGAACACGCAAAAAAATAGCTTTTGTTTGTGCATTCTAGCGGCAGCTGCTGTCTCAAGAGAACGCAGCCGGTGGTGAAATCCCGACGCCCTTCTCGTTCTCGATCGATTCGGCCACGAGTACGCGAGATGCGAAGGCGTCTTGCGCGGCGATCCAACGTTTCGCGGCCCAAAGACCGAGAAAATTGATTAATGCTCCGCCATAACTACTCTTGATCTAAGATCCCCCTCAGAAAAAATGAAGCCCGTGTCAACTCCTCAGGCAACACGAGGCCGAGGCTGCCTGCAAGTCTGCAGGTCTCTAGGGATCGCATCCACGCAAAAATGGCCGGCCCTGCCAGTGGCCGGTCAGTCCAATGCAACCTCGACGAACGCACGTCGCCGGTCAGATTCTACACGCATCGCTCCGGAAAACTACTGTCCAGTAGTGGTGCTCACAAGAGAAACTGCGAATCACGTGTGTGTCTCTTGTTCCATCAAATTAACGTCACTATTTTAGATTTTAGAACAGTCGGTAGGACATAGAATTTTGAATTAACACTTGTTCCATCAAATTAACATCTTTGACTCTTACGCTCGAGGATCCAGACTTGCCATTGCGGGGTCCACCATTCGTAAAACGTGCAGTCTCCGGTTCCTCAGGCGCACTTATATCTAGGGCTGTTTGATATTGGGATGAGAGCGGCATGAGAATGGTTATATCATTGCAATAAATTTTATATAGTATCAGCAAATTCAAGAAAATGTTTAAAAAATTTCACATTTTAGTGAGTTTCGTGTATTTCTAGAAGTTTTTAGAAGATTTTAAGTCAAAGTTTCGACAAGTTTCAGATTTTGAAAGTCAAGTCTCACCAAGTTTCAATCGGTGAGTTTCAACAAGTTTCTGCAAGGTTCAACATGTTTTAACCAAAAATTTCAATAAGTTTTAGTAAGTTCCAACAATTTTCAATAGGTTTCAAATAAGTTTCAAGAAGTTTTGGCTAATTTCGGTAAGCTCACCTGGCTACGATGATACTACCATATCGTTAAGGACTACCTAACACCACCCATTACCAATGCACCCTCTTCTTCAGCTCCAGCCCTGACTACCACCGCTACCACCGAGTCAACCGACATTGCCCGTCATCGAATTTGTGCTCGAGCTTCGTGTTAATCCTCTATCTCTCTCTTCCCCAGCTCAGGCCTAAGCTCCATGTCGAGCTGCCGCTGGATCCATGTGTCCTGAGCCACGCCATTGCTTCCCATCGCTAGATCCAGAGCTGAAGGTGAAGCATTGCATCACCACCTATGCTAGATTTGGAGCCGAAGGTGAAGGAGGAGGGAAGGGTGGCGCCGAAGTCGAATGAGGAGGTAGAGGAGCCATTCGTGCTCGCGTGAGCCCGTGTTCGCCTCGCCACGTGAGCCTAAAGCTTCTCCCCGCGCTCCTCTCACCAGAGTTGAAGAAGGATGTGGTGGGGCCCGATGCCCTTGGGCGCTCGTGGCCACCCATCACACGAGCCTGTGGTTGCTCGATGCCACCATCGAGCTTAGAGGAGCCCGTTGTCACCTCTCATCTGGCGTTGTTGCAATGTCCATTCGTCCGCCGCCTATTGCGCAACCGTCATTGTGCCTGCTCTATAGGATCAAAGATAACCAATTAGAGGAGTGGTGAATAGGAGGTTTATAAATTCTTTTGTCTAAAATATAATTTTATAGCAAGTATAATTCATTAAAATTATTTTCCACAAAACAAGGCCTAAATTCTCTACGTCTTGCTAAGACACCATAAATCTATGTCTAGACAAGATACAATTCTATTTAAGTAAGTCAATCAATTAATTACTAGAAATGTAAATGCGGCAAGTAAAGTGCAAGAAAGGTAAACCACACGAAGGACGTGAGAATTTTTTTGTGGTCTCAAAGACTTGTCGGTCTCCCCTAATCCACATTGAAAGAGCTTGAACTAATCATGTAGACTCCTTGCACAATCTTGATCCTTTCCTCATTCCACTATGGTAGCTCTTTCCCACTCTGAAAGGTGAGTTCCAATCTTTCACAACCGTGCTAGGTCTATTCACAATCTTCTTTAAGAGACAACCGAGCAACCTTCTCTAAACTATCTAGGTGCTAACAACCATCAAGAGTAATAAGCTAATGATATTTGCTTGAATTTTTTAACTAATATAATGATCAATTAGATGATGTAATGTACTTGAATGCTCTCAACAATATCAAAATACGGAAATAGAGCAAATGAGTTGAAGAAATAGTGGCAAGAGCTCAAGTTATTCAATGAGATCCAAGAGTTCTTGCTTGCTGCTGGTGGGGAGGTATTTATAACATCCACCCATCAGGATGACCGTTGGGATTGAAATCTCCAAAAAGCAGGGGATGCGGTACTATCTCCATGTAATGGCCTGTACTACCGCACCTACTATTCAATAGCTACATAAGATTTATTAAATATACAAAAACTAATTATTAAATCAAATTTCGGTAGTACCACACTTACATGTCCCAGTGGTACCACACCTTAGCTATGATAGCACCAATTTTAGAGGAGAGAAAGTGCTCAAAAAATGCACTTCTCGGAAATTAACTACCACCAACTAAAGTGCGGTCATACTGCACTCCAATAGTACCGAACACCAAATACGGTCTTACTGCTATGGTACTACCAGCCAAGAAATACAGTAGTATTATTCCAAGGTAATATCAAAAATGCATCTCTCTAAAAATAACGTACTAGTATGTAATGGCCGGTAGTACCAATGCAGCGTTACTAACGCTGATACAACTATGGTCATACCGGATTTCAAATGAAAAGAAAAGAATGCTCCAAAATGAAATTTCAAATGCATGCATGACCCATAATTGATCAAAGTGGCACAATATTAGCTTCAAACTACTAGCAATGGCCCCCTCTTTATAACACAACATCTATTCTATCAACCCGGTGTTTTTCATCAAGCACCGAAACTGATAAAAGCTATAAAAGAGATTCTTAGGCTATATTATATCTTTGTCTTGAGCTATATCTTGATCCATATCAACATTTGGTCAACTTTGCATGTTTTTCCATGATGTCATCAAACTCCGAGACTAAATCTTTTAATCACCTTAACAAATATGTTAGGCCCTTTAAACAGGGGCGGATCCCAACCTATGGTAGGCTAGCTCCAGCCCTGGGCATGGGATTTTTACCAATGTAAAGTCTAGGTAAGCTCGGGGCACAGTCTTCCCACCAACCTAGGTAGTAGTGATTTCTAGCCCTCCATACTCACATGTCATACCCGAGTAAGGATTTGGAGGAGGGAGAGAGAAGAGTTGGGCACCTACTCGCTTGCCATGCCAGAGTAAGGATCTGGAAGAGAGATAGAGAGAGAAGAGTGATGCATGGACTTCAATTTGGAGCAATACCTTGGGCTGGATAGATAGAATGGGTGGATTGAGTGGACAAGAGAGAGACCGAGGGTGCGTCCGATACCATTCAATGCATCAGATCGTACCATGAAAAGCTATCCCATTGTTTTTTACTTACCGTCGGCTAGTTTTTTCTAATGGGATAGGAGGGATGGAAATGAAATAAGAATATAAGGTGAGATAAATTTATTCCTCAGTCTCTTGATTCCACGGTTGAGTTTGTCCCCTCTCATATTCCATCTCCATTCTCACCCCTCGTTTAACGGTCCTTTGGTTGATTAATGTACATGTAGAGTATCTTTGTTTCGTTTTTTTGCTACATCGTACAACTCAGAAGTCGCAGCTAGCTCAGTACTACTACGCATAAACTGCCTCCGATTTTGCTCCATTTGAGCTTAGGTCACCACGTATATCAGCGTTCTGCACACGCATGGTCATTTCGAGCATCGGCACGCTTAATTACAATACTCTCTGAAGTTGGAAAGAAACTCTCCGGGACACGAGAGAGCATGGAGAGAACAGGCGCCCACGGCGGCAAACGCTGGCTGCCTCGCCTCCTCTTCCTCGCCACTCTGTCGGCCACGCCGTGGCTTCTCATCGTCTACTGCCATCTCTCGGTCTTCGACGGCGCGCCGGTCAGCTCACCGCACTCGTCGCTCGTCGCCGCCGCGTCCGATGGCGAAGACTCCCAACGTTTGCACCTCGAGCAAGAAGAGCAATTTCAGGAGCTCCCATCCGCCCGTGCGCTCACGACGGCGGAGGATGAGAGGCACCGGCACGTCGACGTCGACGAAGCATGTCAAGGGCGGTACGTGTACATCCACGACCTGCCGCCGCGGTTCAACGCCGACATACTCGGCAACTGCCGCGAGTGGTACCAGTGGATCAACATGTGTGTGTACCTCAGCAACGGCGGCCTTGGTGAGCCTCTAGACAACGCGGACGGCGTGTTCGTCGACGAGGGATGGTACGCCACGGACCACTTCGGCCTCGACGTCATCTTCCACAGCCGCATCAGGCAGTATGATTGCCTCACCGACGACTCCTCCCGCGCCGCCGCCATCTTCGTGCCATTCTACGCCGGGTTCGACGTCGTGCGCCACCTGTGGGGCAACAATGCCTCGTCCAAGGATGCCGCGTCGCTCGAGCTCGTCGATTGGCTCACGCGGCGCCCCGAGTGGCGCGCCATGGGCGGCCACGACCACTTCGTGCTGTCTGGCAGGACGGCGTGGGACCACCAGAGGCAGACGGACAGCGACTCGGAGTGGGGCAACAAACTCCTCCGGCTGCCGGCCGTGCAGAACATGACGGTGCTCTTCGTCGAGAAGACGCCCTGGACGGACTTCGACTTCGCCGTGCCGTACCCGACCTACTTCCACCCGGCGAAGGACGCCGACATCTTCGACTGGCAGCAGCGGATGCGCGGCATGAATCGCGAGTGGCTCTTCTCCTTCGCCGGCGGCACGCGCCACGGGGACCCGAACTCGATCCGGCACCACCTCATCAGGCAGTGCGGCTTGTCCAGCTTCTGCAACCTGGTCGAGTGCCGGAAGGGCGGGAAGAAGTGCCTCATCCCTAGCACCTTCATGCGCGTGTTCCAGGGAACGCGCTTCTGCCTGCAGCCGCCGGGCGACACGTACACGCGGCGGTCGGCGTTCGACGCCATCCTGGCCGGCTGTGTGCCGGTGTTCTTCCACCCGGCGTCCGCGTACACGCAGTACAGGTGGCACCTCCCCGACGATCACAACACGTACTCGGTGTTCATCGCCGAGGACGACATTCGGATCGGCAACGCCAGCATAGAGGAGACGCTCCGGAGGATCCCGCCGGACGTCGCGGAGCGGATGACGGAGACGGTGATCAGCCTGATTCCTAGGCTGGTGTACGCGGACCCTAGGTCGAAGCTGGAGACGGTCAAGGACGCCGTGGATTTGACGGTGCAGGCGGTCATCGAGAGGGTAAAGAAGCTGAGGAAGGAGATGGACGGCGCGTCGCGGGGGCATCTGATGCAAACAGCAATGGAGGCATCTAGCCAAGTTAGGTGATAATTAGGGAGGATGCCACGAGCGATGCAATAGTACTATTATCAAACAGAAAATAATGGTGCAACGATGCATGCAAATGCATTGATGTTTTGAGTGTCTTTTACCAACTTACCATCTGCAGAAGCATGTTGAGCTTATTTGTTTGGCACTAGAAATTATGGGTTGAGCGCAGGGATGGAGCTAGGACTTAGGCGCATAGTTATGAGGTGTCGATCATGGCCTGAAACTTTCTACCCTTTTAGACACTATGTTGCCAAAAATGAGGCAAATGGTTTAGAGGAACAAGAGTAGTCAAAACACCGTAGTTATCTGTTAATATGTGGTGGCATCTCCAATTTAAAATAAAATATTAAAGATTTGGTTTATTTCTCATTGCACAGGCCTCAAACACCAATGCGCTTGGACATATGTGAGTTGTAAGTAGCAAATTTCGTTAAAGAGGCACCAATCAATTAGTACCTTCCAGTTTCAAACTTTCAATCTTAGAACAGTAGGGCTTTCATCTAAAGAAGAAAAAGAACAGTAGGACTACTGTGCCATGATGCGTTCTGGCCTGGCCCAAGGATTTAAGTTTGCCTTTTGGGCGAAATCTGAACAAATTAGATCGCAATATTTGTCACGGTACCAAACTGGTCGGGTGCAATTTATTTGGAAAAGTTAGCCTGCAACCACATTAAGGCCCCGTTTGGCACGGCTCCACTTCACAAGTGAAGCTGTTTTTTTTACTTCACAAGTGGAGCTGGATGAAGCTACTTTTTTCAACTCCACCCAAGGAGTTACTTTTGTCTCAGCAGGTTTTAAGGGACTCCTTGGGTGGAACTATTTTGTTGTACCCCATTTGGCACAAAACGGCTCCAAACAGCTCCAGGAGCCGGTGGTGGAGCTGTGCCAAACGGGGCCTAATAATCCTAAATTAATCCGGCCTACGAAAGGCCCAAAGCAGCGTTCTGTGCACTGCTTTCTCCGGATTGAAGCGGTGCGGCCCACGAAATCTGTAGCCGATGCGCGAATTTTTTGTACGGATAATCCATTTTTATTCAAAATTACAGAAATATACCCGCGGGAAATTTTTTTACAAAAATAGGCTCCAGTCGCCCAACCATTGGGCGACTGGAGTCTTTCGCCCAACCCAACAGCGCCAACTGGAAAATCTCCCAACCGTTGGGCGATTAATTGCAGTCGCCCCACCATTGGGTGACTTTCATCCAGTCACCCTCCCATTGGGCGACTGCATAAAAGTCGCCCAATGGTTGGGCGACTGCACTCAGGTCCCTGAGAGAAAAAAGAGAGGAAAGAGTCTATTTTGCCGAAATTTGGAAAGTGCATCAAACCTTCGCCAAAAATAGTGAAAATTGGTGGAGCTGTTCTTCATACATCCAAAAGCGTCCAGAAAAAAATTTGAGCAATTTCGGCCATGGGATCAAAAGTTATAGCAGTTTCAATTGAGGCCGAAACGAATTCGAGTCCGTTTCCGACACATCTTCAGTAAAACAGGCATAACTTTTGCATACGGTGTCCGTTTTCGACTTTCTTGTACTCGTTGGAAAGCTAACGACGAGCCCGATCCAAAAATAACAACGTTTTTTCTTTGGACCTAAACCTGCGTCGCAAGTTTTTTCTTTCTGTTTTTGCCCTTTTTCTTGTTTTTCCTTTCAGAATTTGGATTTTTCTTCAACTGAAAAGTTGTAGATCTCGTCGAAACCTTTCAAATGAGTATATATAAGCCATATAGAACTTTGTCATTTTATCTTTTCAGACTAGTTGCTTATATTGCATCAGTATATAAAACGATCGGTACATACGATTTTGTCGGCCCCTGAGTGTAGTCGCCCAACCATTGGGCGACTGCATGAAAGTCGCCCAATGGGAAGGCGACTAGATGCAGTCGCCCGAGGGTAGAGCGACAGCTATTGTGTCGTCCGCTGGTTGGGCGAAAGGCTCCAGTCGCTCAACCATTGGGCGACTGGAGCCTATTTTTGTAAAAAATTTCCTGCGGGTATATTTCTGTAATTTCGAATAAAAAATGGATTATTTGTATCAAAAATTCGACCGTTAGGGGCATGAAAGGTCGATTTACCTTTTCCTTGCCCCCTTCTTTTGTGAAGCATATCATTTTGCCAGTTCCCTAGCAATCCGAATGGAGCAAATCTAGCATGTCCAAAAGCCAATATAAAAATATAACTTATCAAAATAGGTTATTCACTCCTTTTACTCTAAGAATGAGACATGAAGTCACAGGTATATCACATATCTCACTGCTCTTGCTCCTGTCTTACACACGTATCTCTCTCTTACTTTTCCCAGTGTTTGTTTCCTCCCTCTAAAAGACACTTCTTTCAGCTATTACTATTTATTTTCAGTTAAAAACTACTAGCTATAGCCAAATGCCATCAACTGCAGCGAATACCAACACTCTCTAATCTCCATCCATCCAAACAAACCCTGGATTGAGATCGATTGCTTTGGGTGGGTTCTTTTGGGATATAATTTATGATTTTTTAACTTAAATTTTGAATGTTGTTTGTTCGTGAGAGTACAAATAGATACTCGTATATGATTTTGGCCGATATAGATAAAATCAGAATAACGTCTACTACAATTAATTTATAAATACTCTATTTAAATGATAATTACTGTAAAAAATACAGATCCCATAGTTTACTACCAGGCAACAAGAGTACGACTGTTAGCTTGCAAAGAAGCTCTCTCGTTTTGAAAGAGGCAAAGAAGCTCTCTCACTACTCACTAGCGCCCCTATAAATGTCCATAGCAACGTGAGTACCTGATGCGTATTGTGCGCTTGTGGCGGAGTGGTGAGTGGAGTCCATAACTGAGGTGGTCAGGAATACAACCAAGGTGGAGAATTGAATCGAGATGCGCCTAATTGCGGTGTTGCAGGACGTCAAGACTCAGGACGATTTACGTGCTGGGAGTTTATGATTTTGTCTTTGAACACTAGCAAGTACAGCAATTAACAAAGTTCCTGCTTTCCTCTTAAAAAAATGGCTACAGATGAACACGATGTCACGATTGAGCAGTACTCTGCCGTACTCAACTGTAGCACGTGCGCGCACTGCGACAGGTACAGTGTACTTTTCGAAACTTCAGCGTAAAATCGTACCGTGGTGACACGTATGTGTGTATCCAACCGACTGCAAGTAATGGGTCTTTCCTCGCCGAAAAAGAAGTGATGACTTCACTGCAGTGCGTACCTGGATCCTTGTTCGTGTAGTATGATGGTCCTATATTGTCAAGTTTCCGGATCAGTGCTAATCTGGTGTGATAATCCTTTAAAAAAAACCTGGATTTGACCATTATATTTGCCAAGCATAATTTATTGTGTTCGTATGGATTCTCAGATGGGAGCAATCTAACACTAGCCGGGTTCTTTTGTGTTTAATATTGGTTTCTGTTTATATTATTTACAGTAACTAGCTTTTAAACAGTATATTTTTTAAGACGGTGTCAATAGAAAAAATTATAGTAAAAAATATACTGAGATTAGCTTTATCGGCCAAAATCATATACAACTATTTTCCTATACATACTGCCTCTAACAAATAGTAAAAATTTAAATATTTGAATTAGAAACCATAAATCATCAGCCTAAAAATTTCTACCCTAACCAAATGATCACCCTAGCTAGGCCGGTTATCATTTCTTCATGGCTACGTGTTCTCCGTACGAAGATGCTGGCAGTGCAGGTCATCAAGAGAATCTTTCCGGCCGGATCTCGAGACAACGTTTACATGGTTAGATTACAAGAGTAAACACAGACGAAACAGTAATCAGTGTCTGGTGTTTCGTTAACATTGGACGTCACTGTCTCGGGTCTCGACACGCTAACATGGGAGATGTGCTGCAGTTCTTCAAGTCGTCGCCAGGCTGCCCATAGGCACGCCGGTGATCGTGGACCCAACAAACATCGCCGAGCGCCTGGAGGGTTCCGGTAGGGTCTGAATCTGATGGCACTTTTTTTGTTGTTAATAGCATCCTGATCAACTCGACTTCGGCTTCTGACTTCTGGCTTATTTTTTACTATTCATAAGTTTCATCTTTTTTTTGAATTTTTGACTTTTTGTTGAGCTTTTTTACCGGTTCTTTTTCCCGTATTTATTTGTATTATACGTAATGAGCTAACATATTTTTTATATTTTTAAATTTAATTATGCTAAATAAGCCTCTGTCAACTACAGTGCTTTTTTCAGCCAGCTACAGTATTTTCAGCCATAAGCCATGAGCTTTTCAGCCGAACCGATCACCACCTAGATCTCCCCATTTGGAGCTTATGGGTTGACAAATGGCGGCTTTTGGTGCTGCTTTGGGAGACTTGCACATGTAGTAGAGCTTACCTCCAAGTTCGTGAGACCCACTGTCGATCCGGCCAAAGCTATCGGTACGATAATGCTCTGTGGCATCAGGGGACAAGGCCGGGACCTATAAAATATTTGTGTTTTCTTTCAGCTACAATCTATAATTTTTTAGTTTCATATGAACGTTTATATAAACGAACAAAATATCAGTAAACCGGTAAACTGCTTCAAAAAAATATCCCGATAAATCGCTTTGAAACGCAACAGAGCAGCTGTCACGCTTGTTTGTTTGAGAAAAACAATAAGCTATAAACTGGATTCCATGGAGACAAATAGGCAGTGTAACATCATACGATACCCTAATCATTTGGCAAATTGCATTTTGTGTTTGCATTTCGTAGTCTTTGGTTTCACCCCATATGTTACACCCTGATATCTCTTTTTATGCACGGCAGTTTTTCGAATCGTATTAAAGTTTATGTGATATGGCACGAGCGAACACGGTATCAAGAATGAAGAAGATGAATCTCGTAGAAAGAACCAAAATAACGATACTAAAGCAATCATGACAAGAGAAAAAAGATTTGGCGAAGCCAACGATAAATTCTTTGAGCACAATATCAAAACAGAACAAGGGATTGTCGCTCACTTACAACCCTCTCGAATCTTTTAGTACCATTGGATTCTTGTCCTATATAAGAATCTAGTGCTAAAGAATATCATATCCTCTAATCCCCTCTTTCGATGAGTAAGCTTGATTGCTTGTGGCTTCTCCATGGTTACCCCATGTTTTATATAGTCTCTCATAGTTCTTCTCCAATGTAGAATAGGAATCTTAATCCAAATATGACTAGGAGTTCTAGTCCTAATAGAATTCATCAAAAAAAATTTATAACACGCATTCCTATGTCTTTAAAAACTAGATATGAGTCATCATAACTCAATAGTCTCTAGCTTGACTCTTATCCATCGAAGTCACTGTGCTCCTCTAAGAAACTCTAAGTCACTCAGTATGCTGTAATATGAAGTCTAGTAATACTCAGACTAAGTTAAGAGTGGCATTCATGCAAATGCATTTAAACCCTAGAATCAATTATCAGTCGTCGTTTATTAATGAATGGTCGCATAACTAAAGTTAACTGTTAAATAACAGTGATTACATAAATAATCCCATGCCTTAATAAATTATTAAACTAATCATTTATTCGGCAACTAAACCTCAAAATAATAATACGTTATGAACTCCCCAGAGATATGAAATAAAAGATTAATATGGGTAATTAAAATTATGCTGATCACAAGTAAACTCTCACATCTGCCCCTAGTTCTACCCTAACACATAGAAATTTCTTAATAAATATAAAACAAGATCATCCACATAATCATAATAAAACTTAATTGAAATCATTTAGATTTATTTGGACTTTTTGAGTTATTTGAATTTATTTGGATTCAGTTATTTATCGCATAATTAGAATTCGGAGTCTTGAGGAAGTAAAGTATTGAACGAGATCAAGAGTCAAATAGAGACGAAGACTAAGACTATAAGATCATTGGCCGAAAAAGCTTTGAGTAAGTTTAAGGCCACGGTAAATTGAGCAAGGCAAGTCATCACTTTGATCATTTTGCACCTGCATTCCAAGGCTGTGGTGAAAACTGTTTGAATAGTCGTGCCCACGATCATGGGCGGACATAGGAACCTACCTGAGTTAGTTCTATTTATAAAATAAACTTTTAGGTTGGGATGAAAAATGTCAAGTAGTTAAAGCCCTGGATTGTGTTGCCGTAGGTGGTCGGACCTAGTGATGATAATGGTTGGATGTAACGTTGAAAATCTAGCATACAGTGTAGGTAGCCATATAACGGTGGATGTGACCTGTATTACTATTATTATTGCAATCTTTGACATACTTTTAGAAAATCTGTTTTTGGTTAAAATTGCTAAGTCTAAGGAATTTCCTATCCCTGTATCTCAAAACGGTGGCATTTTCACAAATAAAAGAACCTTAAGCATCTCTTTGTCCAGCCTTTCATCTATTATTATCGTATTTTGTGTGGTGGTTTACTGAGTACCTTTGTACTCACTGTTCCTCAATTGCTATCATTTAGTAAGTAAGAAGGAGAAAGTCAAGCTCTACCATCGTCTAAAGAGCTGGTAAGACTAGAAGACTCGAAGTCTATCGTGGTCAAAACAAGACGTGGTTATTCTTCCGTAGTCGTGGTGCTCGTACTGCCATGGTCGTAGTCTGCTAATTTCAGTTTTGTAAAAGATCACCAATCAAAACTTTTTCACACATAAATTTCACTACAATCTAAAAATTAATTATACATCATCAATAAAACTACGACATGATCCAACAGTTATACATCTGCAAGCAAATCTCCTATAGCAATTTTTTTTAGACGAATCTCCAGAGACATCTACCAGCAGTAAAGCCGACACCCGCTGCTGGTGCTGCTGCTACAGACATTTCACCAAGGTCTAAAGATTCGATGAAAAGAAGCAGTGCAGAGCACTGTTCTACTTCTACCCCAGTAGTTTTTTCATTTCTTTTCGGATCTGAGCCGGATCCGGCACCGCGCGAGCGTGACGGGGGCTAGTTGTACAGGACAGCCGGCGCTCTGTGCGGCGACCGGCACGTCACCGTCCGCATATTGGCTGTCTCCCAGCTCTGACCGGCTACCGACGATTTCGCCGGCGCGCGCACGTTTTGGCTTTAGGAGAGCGCCTGCCGTCGCCGTCTAGACTAGGTTCCATCAACTCGGCTTCGAATTCTGTCTTATTTTTCACTATTTATAAGTTTCGTTTTTTTTGAACTTTTGGTTTTTTGTTGAACTTTTTTGCCGGTTCTTTTTTCCCGTATTTGTTTGTATTATACGTAATGGGCTAACATATTTTTTTATTTTTAAATTTTTTTAAATTTAATTATGCTAAATAAGCCTCTGTCAGCTACAGTGCTTTTTCAACCAGCTACAGTGTTTTCAGCCACGAGCTTTTCAGCCGAACCATCACCTAGGTCTCTCGTAGCGTAACCGGACTTTGAATTTTAGACATCAGTCCCTTGATTCCGTTGCGTGATTTGCATTCAATTGAACACAGTTTTTACACACTGCAAACAAAACGATTGAGCATAGTATTTGACTACTGTTGTTGTATTACTGATTTAATTTTTGTTGACTCAATCCAAGCCAAAATAAATGTGCAATGCATAAACAGATTTCCTTTGGACAGAAGGATTTTTTGGTGCTTTCGCGAGGACAAAAAGGACGAAATACCATTCCTATTTTGTTTTGTATTTCAAATGAGTTCGCATTTTCTACCTTGAAAATATATCTATGCCCCACAGACTACCACGTACTTGACTCGATCGTGCCTTAAATGGATTCAGTTTCTATTTTTTTAGCTTTCAATTTATTTAAATCAGAGGCCACTTGAAACGTATCAATTTCTAATTTTAGCTTATTTGTTTTTTTATTTTTTGGTTTTTTTGTCTTTTCTTTTTGTCTTTATTGTTTTACATTGCCTATAATGATATAATGATTTTTTAATTTTTTTCTTTGAGAAAATGTAACAACCACTACAATACAAGTTCAGTCAAAAGCTAAAGACACCGTTAAAAGTTTAAGCCAAAAGCTAGTTGAAGCGTGCGGCAAACACACATGGTCAGACCAAACGGGATGGGGTTAATAGGGCTTGACCCAGCCAAATCCAATTATCCTGAACCCTCAGTTTTTCTTTTCCTTTAACTAACTCTTTTTTTTTTAAAAAAAAAACTTGGCACCTGAGCCCTCGCAAAAAAAAAAAAAAAAAACTCAGCACCTGAGCCTAAATCTTACAAACAAAGACATTCACATGCAAAATAATAACAATAACACCCTCCTGGTTATTTCCCCAGCTATTGCCACAATTACACACTTTTCAGTTAAGAACCCCCTGGTTATTCCTAGCTTCCTCCTCTTAGAGGTGAAAACGGATCATTCGATAGGATATTGCTTATTTCATATATTATTCTATATTTTTTTCTCGAATTTAAAGTCAAATACGAATAGTGCCAAATAGAAATACAAATACAGGTAGTGTCGGTCATAGATACAGAATGAATATAGAGTAGGTGCGAATACGATAACGAATATCTAGTTGGATATTACGCAGGAATATAAAGAGCATATATAGTGCGCACATAACACCCACCATTGGGGAAAAGATTATTAGCAAGTGATGGCTATATTGTCGTAAATCAATCATTCTCTCTACTATTTCAAGGACCAAATATCATGCGCACAATCTCCTTGCAACCACCAAAGTACTCCTCTCTCCCAAGCTTTTCTGGATACTGCAATGCCCAGCTCTACACAGATTTTCTGGCCTGTGCAAGCAACCAAAGCTTGGCATGCGTGGACATGAGAGTATGCCAAAATTACCAGCAGGTCAGCAAGCAAAGTGACAACCAGCCGCTCCTAGTCTCCAAATCTTCCGTGTGACTTCTGAGTTCCCCCGGTGCCTAGAGAGTAAAGGCTGCTGACTGTTGAATGCCGGTTAGGCTTCGCCCATTCACGGCTTTATCCTTGGGCTGAAATGCTGAACTTGATGGACCGGATATCTGTTAAACATACTTAGATATTATCCGGTAAAATCTCGGGTATTTTTTGTATCCGTCGGATAGTTATCTCCCGGATCCAATTTCATATTCAAAAGCAACTATCCATATTCAAAAAGTATCTGATATATCTATCCAAATTCAATCCAACTCGAATTCAATCATCGATCAGGAAACATCTGATCCATTTTCACCCCACGAGCCCTCTACGCCAGCGCGTACGCCCACGCATTACCCCATGTCCTGCGCTGCCAAAGACGGCCGCGCTGGGCGCCACGTCTCCCCCCGTCGCCCCCACATCGCGTTTCATTTATTCCTCCGCGTCGCCGCTTCCGGCAAAAAATAGACGACATTCAAACAACACCCTCCAAATCGAAGGAAAAAACAATATCCCCCACCGGCCGCGAGCGAAAACCTTGCGCTACTAATAAGCCTCCATTCTCCCGCAAAACCACAAGCCCCCACCCCCCTCCCCTCCACTCACCACGATCCGACTTTTCCGCGCCGTGCCCCGAATCGCATCTCAATTTCGCCATTGTTTCGGCGATCAAGCTCTGTTCTTTCTTCCCTGCCTGCTTGGCGTTGGGGTTTTGGGACACTTTTGGTGTTGGTGCGGCGCGATTCGGACCCTGGCCTGTGAATCGGGTGTCGGCGCGGGCGCCGCGGCCATCTATTATGAGGCGGCGGCCGGTCCTGCCGGCCCACCAGGACGACATGGGGAAGGGCGGAGGGAAGCCGCCGCAGTCGCGCCTCTGCTTCCTCGCCACGCTCTCCGCCATGTTCTGGGTCCTCATCTTCTACTTCCACTTTTCCGTCATCTCCAACGAGCCCGACGCCTCCACGGCGCAGCCCGCCGCCGCCGGAGCCAGCATTGCCCACGTCGACCATCCATTTGCCGTACCCAACCGCAGCTCCCACCCCGACGACCTCCCCCTCGCTCCGCCCGCCCGCGTCTCGGAGCCACCTCCTGCCACCCTCCCGAAAGAGGAGCCCGCGGCCGTCTCGGCCGCCGTTAGCCAGGAGGCGGCGCCCAAGGAGTACCCGTTCGAGCGGGCGCTCAGGACGGCGGAGAACAAGAGCAACCCGTGCGGCGGCCGGTACATCTACGTGCACGAGCTGCCGCCTCGGTTCAACGACGACATGCTCCGGGAGTGCAAGAGGCTGAGCCTCTGGACCAACATGTGCAAGTTCATGAGCAACGACGGGCTTGGACCGCCGTTGGGCAACGAGGAGGGGGTGTTCTCGAACACCGGGTGGTATGCGACCAACCAGTTTGCCGTTGATGTGATCTTCAGCAACCGGATGAAGCAGTACGAGTGCCTGACCAAGGATTCGTCCATTGCTGCGGCGGTGTTCGTGCCATTCTACGCAGGGTTTGATGTCGCGAGGTATCTTTGGGGGTATAACATTTCGATGAGGGATGCCGCGTCGCTGGATTTGGTGGATTGGCTGCGGAAGAGGCCCGAGTGGACTGTGATGGGCGGGCGTGACCATTTCTTGGTTGGGGGAAGGATCGCATGGGATTTCAGGCGGTTGACGGACGAAGAATCTGATTGGGGCAACAAGCTGCTATTCTTGCCGGCTGCGAAGAATATGTCGATGCTGGTGGTGGAGTCAAGTCCGTGGAATGCCAATGATTTCGCGATACCATATCCTACTTACTTTCACCCTGCCAAGGATGCTGATGTTTTCCTTTGGCAGGATAGAATGAGGAGCCTGGAGCGGCCCTGGTTGTTCTCGTTCGCAGGGGCTCCTCGTCCTGATGATCCAAAGTCCATTAGAGGGCAGCTCATCGATCAATGCAGGATATCAAGTGTTTGTAAATTGTTGGAGTGTGACCTTGGGGGGAAGAGCAAGTGCCACTCCCCAAGTGCAATTATGAAGATGTTCCAGAGCTCTTTGTTCTGCTTGCAGCCCCAGGGTGATTCCTATACGAGAAGATCTGCCTTTGACTCGATGTTGGCTGGCTGCATACCTGTTTTCTTCCATCCTGGTTCAGCGTATGTCCAATATACATGGCATCTTCCAAAGAACTATACAAGGTACTCTGTCTTCATTCCCGAAGATGACATCCGTAAGGGAAATTTCAGCATTGAGGGGAGGCTAAAAAGTATTCATCTAGATGTGGTCAAGAAGATGAGGGAAGAGGTCATCAATCTCATACCAAGGGTGATATATGCTGATCCAAGGTCGAAACTGGAAACACTAAAGGATGCATTTGATGTTTCTGTAGATGCAATTATTAACAAAGTGACAAAGTTGAGAAGAGATATCATCGCGGATCGTGAAGATAAAGATTTTATTGAAAAGCAGAGCTGGAAGTATGATCTGTTAGAAGAAGGACAGCGGACAATTGGACCTCACGAATGGGATCCATTCTTCTCTAAGCCCAAGGACACAGGTGGAGATTCTAGTGGTTCATCTGCTGAAGCTGCGAAGAATTCTTGGAAAAGTGAACGGAGAGGTCAGAATTAAACCACAAGTAGTTATTCTTAGAGATGAGATCAAGGGATCAGAAATAGCTATCGTCCCTGAAGGTGCTCTGATGCATATACGTGGTCAAAAGTTCCTTAAATGCTGTAGTTTTGGTGATCATGTATGTTCTTGATGATCTAGCCCCTATAGGTGTAATAAGTGCCACCAAAAATGCTTTGGTGAAAAAATGGCACACATGCTTTGCTTTACCCCTATAAATATCATTTTCACTATAATTTTTATTTGTTTTGTTTGTTCAATAACACTTTGTAAGTCCTTACAGGATTTAGTGGTATATCAATTTTGTTGTTGTGCTATTTTGTTTGCTTCACTCTTATATTTTGTTTGCTTCACTCTTAGAGCTGTATGGTTTAAAATTTATGTATGCTATCTTTTGATATTGCTTTTCTGATTGCTATGTTAAATGGGCAAATGGCAGCAGGACGTTTGTTTCTATTGTTTAGTTGTGTAGGGCTGAGTTGCTCCAATCAAGAAGATTGCGGTTACCTTGCTTGCCAGTGATGATCAAAGATAGATGCTATTCTGTCAAGTAGTGATATTGAATGGTCTGCTTATTGATTCATCTTGTTTTAGCTGGGACTGATAGGATTGAGCATTGTTCCATTATTTGTCAATGACTTCCTGTACATAGTGGTGTAACCTGTCTGCTTGAATCATGTGAAAAATTTGATGTGGCCATGTGGGACTACTTTTGATCAGATTGGCGAATCAGCGCTCTGATTCAGTATCCTGTTTCTTCACATTGTGATTTCATCAGATTTTGAATCAGAGCTGTGTCACTTGTAAGGATAGTGAATTGATTTCACCCAGACAATAGTTCCTATTTTGTCCATGGCAGTGTCTTCTTGAAACAAGAAGTGTTTAGCTCGCTTCTATGCTTCTGCAATAGGCCGATGAGCACACCACGGGCTCTCTGAAGGATGAAATTGAAGAAAATGTGGTCATAAATCTCAGGTATATGCTCACTGAAGCCTTTGTAGCTAGAAGTTACAACTGAGATTCAGTGACCAGTTAGCTGCCTAGTATATTAGTATGGCACGTAGTGGTGCAACCAAAATTCTCTTTCTGGCATTGATTTTGGTATGAGATATTGAGATGATGTTTTGATTATCTTTTGGTGCATAATGCAGTATTTGCTTTTCATTTTCTCAAATTCTGTTTGATGCATTACTTGTCGGTTCATCTGATTATTGCATTTTTTTTGGTGTTGTGGTCGTTGCTGATGTGAAGGGGAATTAATTTATTATGAAGTCAGTATAGTACAGTCAGTACTAATTAATTTGCACGGATGAGAATGATATTTGCATGTGGTGTGTATGGAAATCTGTATACACAGTACATCTATTCATAATTACTATAGATATGTTTATATTGGTTTCTAGCTCTGTTTAGAAAAGCTAAAAGCTAACAAGAATACTCACTTTTTAAAGCGGTTTCTCTACTTCTCTCGCTATCGTTTTGTTTGGGAAATAAGATAAGAGATTATAGGTGTATCACCCACCCTACTTATTTCTCATCACATACACGTATATTTTACTCACTTTTTATACTGTTTGCCATCTTCTTTTAAAAATTACTTTTTTTTTAATTACTACTATTTATTTTCAGTTAAATGTCATAAACAACAGCTAAAAACTATAAATACGTACCGTAATTTCTTCTTGGATCTTTAGCCGCTGAACCATTAGCGCTTCATACTTTTCAAGTAGAATGGCACATTCTAGAATCTAGAGTCTAGACCCGCAAAATTCTATGTATAGTATTCCTTCTTATTTCTAATCTATCAAGAATGGATCAGCTCCTTCAGAGTTCGGCACATCACATCTACTATCAGGAAATTAGTTTGGGTGTCTTCTCTTTGGAGAGGAAATTAGGGTCTCTTGCTGGACGTCCAGTTGCTATCAAGTCAAAAAGGCCAGGTCTCATTCAGCACCAGTAAGCAAAAGCGAGTATGTCCTCCACGTTCCCACGTTGCCGATGAACTTGACATGAAAAAGCGCGGCATTGTTCCGACCTTTGGGACTCGAATTTGGGCCCATGCAAGCAAGAGATGGTGTCACCTCAAAGCATGGGATCCAACCGGTGGCATGGATTATTATATTGGACGGCGATGCTTTTGGTGGCATCCTTGTTTTAATCATTTGTTCGTTGCTCCAGGTCTTGTTTGTACTTGTTAACTTGAAGATACTTGTTCAAAAGCTGACTCTAAAGATACATGTTCCAAGCCTGATAAAATTAGTAGGAAAAACACTATGTTACAATGCGGCGACCTGCGACTGAGAGTGTGTGCATCCGTTTTGTACTAAAAAAACCGTTTTGTGCACTCTCTAAAGAAAAAAAAAAGGTGATGTATGATGCAGCGTCTGAAACAAAAGAAGTGGTTGCAAGGGCATGACCCAAGAGTGGGAAAAATGGACGTTATGAGGCCGAAAGTTCTTGCAGGTCTGTAGCAATAGAGGCTTGGTCCATCAGGTGCTGGGCGTCATGCATCTTCACGGACACTTAGCTCATGGGCCGTACGTAAGAGGCCGGTCTAGGGATCTGCCCGGTGAAGCGATCTGGAGGCTTAGCGAAATGGGGCTCTGGCTGTCTGGCACGACACGAGGCTGGCTGGGATTGTGTCGGACAGCTGATTGCTCAACAGGTCGAGAGCGGACAGCAACGGGCAATCTTCAAGCTCATCCGACACACCATCGATTAGATCGTTGTCAGCCACCGTGAACGTTTGCAGTGTCGAGATGGATAGGATGTTCGACGGTAGCACCGACTGCAGCTGGTTGTGCGAGAGATCGATGAAGGAGAGCGACGTCGAGAGCGCCAAGTCGTCCGAGATCTCATCGGACAGCTTATTGTCGGCTAGCTCAAGACGTTGCAGCCGTGGTAGTCGCTTGAGCTCCACAGGCACCATGCCGTTTAGCCTGCTGTTGTGTGCACAGACGTGGACGACGAGCGTGGAGCATGTGGTTAGACCCTCCGAGGATCGGGCCTGTGAAGACGTTGTTGTTGCAGAGGCCAGCGGGCACCGACCCAGACAATGCGTTCATCGGCACGTCAAGCCACTGCAGCGGCTGTGCGGTGCCGAGCGACGGAGGCAATGGGCCGGTGAGGGAGTTGTTCCATAGCTCCAACACCTCTAGCTTAGGAAGCTCGCCGATTCCAGCCGGGATGCCACCCTTCAGCCTGTTGCTCATTATTAGAGTTACTTTATTTTCTTCATTAAAAAGGCCACTATTGTGTTGTTGCCGGCTTATTTGAGAAAGATCTACTGATGCAGCTGGATAATTACATGAGCTAATGTCAATACTCAAACATATATATGAAGTCATTTTGAACAAAGAAGCAGCCGACCATGTGTAAACAGAGGCAGCCGACATGCAGTTTTTCATATGCCAGTCATAAGCTTTGGATGCATGCATGCTAGCCCATAAGCTTTGAATGGCTGAGTCAAAGTAGGTAGAATTGAAGTCGGTTAGTAATAGACATGTAACATAGTTGGTTAGCTGTGCTTTTGAGTCAGTGCATGTAGCCTATAAAAGGATATGCATTCTTGTTTGTAACATGTGTGCAAGAGATCAATGAAAACATAATACGAAGTTTTGAAGCTCCTCTGTTTTCTCTTCTTCTGTCCCTTTCTTGCTTCCTTTGAGTGTCAAAATCCTCAACAACTGGTATCATATCTAACCTAGTTATAGTTCCAACAACTAGTATCAAAGCCTTAGGTTCGAGTCGGGTGTTTGAACTTTATAATGGACTAAGAAAGAAGTGCAATCAGCTTGTTGTGGATGTTGATTGGGTACAGGTCCAAGGACCAAGGGTAGGATGTTTGTCCTCATCTAACCACTGGCAAGGATCTTTCCTGATGCGATAGAGAGTCTCTGAGGCCTGATTTCAAAAGAGGAGAGAGACTAAAGAACTTTGTTTATTTCTTTGCTTAGTGAGAAAGGATAACAATGTTGTGCTTATATAGTGTCAGCTATCTAACAATATAATCTAATCTTTTTTAGCCATAAAAGATAACCTTCCTAATATATAAGATCATATCCCTGACAATAAGTTATAGCTAAGCAAACTAATCTTTATCCTAGAAACTAATCAAACCATCAAGGGAAAATAGATAACATTGCTATGGTACGTGCAACACTGTTCACACGCCTATTGCATTGACTCACTACGAACTTAGACCATAACATTACACCCTCACGGTAAGATAGTTCTTCCTTAAGCTATCAGGTGGCAGCCATGGACAAAGATTGTCGTGTCCCCATGTCATCGAGAGGGCACGATGATGACATAGTGTCATGCGGAAGAGGATCAGTGAAGCCCTAATGAACAACAGTGAAGACAACAACCCTCCAGCATCGATTGATGTCACGTAATCAGCGCACGGAAGCAACAACATCCGTCTCACCTAGTACGCAATGATTGTGGGAGAGTTGCGATGATGTTGTTGACCCCTACATGGCAATCATTGTGCTCCACACTTTCAAAGACACAATGTTAGTTGGCCATGTGAAGAAGACAGTTGTTGGACGGCGGCAAATTTCTTCCTCAACGAAAGCATCAATGGTGAAGCCAAGGATGGCATGGCTGATTGAGGAAGTGTCACCAGTGCTGGAGAGGTGGTGGCGGCGTAGCCATGGTGGTGACGGCAAGCACCTCGTGTTGTTGAAAGGTCGAGGAGGCCGATTAGAGGGAGTGAATAGGCACTTTTAAAATTTCTCTTTGACTAAAACCGAGTTTATATATGGAAGCGTAAATCAAATTAGTTTTGCATAATTAAGGTCTAAACCATCTAAGTTCATCTAAGTGTACCAACACCCTAAGTTTAAGTCAAGGTTTGCAATCCTAGGGTAACAAGCACCCAATTCAATTTTTATGAATATAAATTGTAAATATGTAAATTGAGCATAAGAAAACAAACCATAATTGATATGATCACTTTTTATCATGGTGTTCGTAGACTTGCTGAGGTAATCCCAAACGAATTGAACTAACTCTATAGATTAAGCCAACACATCAAATTTCACTAGTGGTAGCTCTTTTCCCTCTGGATTGGTGAGCTCTAACCTTTACAACACATCGGGTCTTCTCACAAGCTTCTTTAAGAAAATTACTGGACTACCACACCTCCAAGCCATTTAGGAATTGGCAACCTCTAAGACTAACAAGTCGAAAACGCTCATTTGAACGAATCAATTGCCACAGCTCAAGGGTATGAAATCCACCACCAAGTGCAACACATACACTTGAATTTTCCCTTCCCAAGCTCACTAAGTACAACACATGTACATAAGAGGTGAGAGAGCTTGCTCTTAGCTCAAAGGTGAAAAAAATGGGAACTAGCATTCTTCTCCAACCTGTCACAAGGGGGTATTTATATCCCACACAAAAAACTAGCCGTTAGAGCAAGAGTTCAGCAAAAAATATGAGATTGGTATTATCGCTAACTAATGGCCGTTACTACCACTCCTCTACAACGGCTAGAAAACTAGCCGTTACGGGTGCTACCAGTTAGACTGCACACATAGGGTCCGGTCTAACCGCTCAATCCAGTCAAACCGCTTGGCCAAAGATCAGAAAACATGTCTTCTAAAAAACTACTACCGATAACTAATGCTCGGTGTACCACACGGAGCTGGTCAGACCGCCTACCATCTGACCGCTCAACATGAGCCGGTTAGACCGCCGACACATGGCCGATCAGATCGCTTGGTCATACCACCACACACAGGGCAGTCATACCGCACGGCTAGTCCAACCGCTCTCACAGAGTCGGTACTACCACCTTGCATTTTTTTTAGCAGAGATAGAGTGCATGTACTTCAACACATTCATAAATCATAGTAATATGCACACAAGGATTAAAACATAATTCACAACAAGTTGCAAAATATATTCACACACTTTAGAATCATGCCACAAATATTAGGGACATGAACTCGAACTGTTTGCAAAACTCATTTGCAAACTTAAGTCACATGCTACTAGAATCAATGAGTATCAACTATTTGCAAAATATTTTCGCAAATGATAGTATCACGGAGAACTAGGGCAAAACAAATGAGTTATCAAGACATGATACACTCAAGTTACTAGTTATAACTCCTCTTAATAATATGGTAACCTATACTAGCAATCTGATATTTCTCCAAATACCAAGACCGGCAAAACTACTAAAAACATATTATTAACCTATGCTAGTTATAATTTTGCCTTAGGCCATATACAATTGTATGATGTCAATTGTCTATAAACTTTGCAATGTAAGGCACGAGATGATATGAAGGAGAGAGGGAGAGCATAGAGAATTGGGACGTCTATTATACAGTAGTCGACTGTAACACGGTAGGCAAGACACATTGTGTCATAGAGAAGTTATCTATAAAGACATGCAAAAAGACAATCTATTGTATAAGCCGTCTTTAGTGCCATCTATAAATGACATAGAAGATATTATAGACAACAGCTGTTTATACTATTGTACATATATACCCTTACATATCCTCTTGAAACTAAAAAGACAGATTAAAGTCTTCCTCACCGTCCCAACAGATACTTGTTGGGTCTTTTAGGTCGGCCCCATTTATTCATTTGTTTACAGATAGAACTTATAAGGGCATCTCTATGTATTGAATTAACATCGTTATAAAGGTATGTCACTTAGCATTAAGAGAACTTAGCATTTTTTTTCTTTAATGTATTGAACTGGTTCCTCTCTCTTTAGGTGAGACCCACATCATTAAAAAAAAAGAAATAATTGCATCAACGCAGCAAGCGCATCCTCTATCCATCCATGCCTCTTATTCCATCTTTCCTGATCGCTCTTTCTCTCACCCAACCCCCTCCACCACCGTTGCTGCCAGCCTGCTCCCTCCCCTCCTCCTCCGCGGTTGCATGGCCTTGTTACCCTCGATCTGACATCGGCGCGATGTCCTCGGCCTCGAGCAGCAGCGACGGCGACCTCGCTCTGATGGCACGACGTCCTTGGCCTCAAGCAGTGTTCTCGGCCTTAGCAGCGGCGACGGTGACCTCGATCTGACGGCGCAACGACCTCGGCCTCAAGCAGCGACGCGGCGCCCTCGGCTTCGAGCAGTGGCACGCAACGACGACGGGCCTCGTGCGGCAATGGCAGCCTTCATTTTATGGCGGGTGCGTCGAGCAACGGGTGACAAGTAGGCCCACGCATTTTTTTTCCTTCTTTTGTCATCGATTCATACTCTGGGTTCGATTCCAAGAATTTTTTTTCCTTTCTAAGCATCGATGTCTGCAATGTATTGAGCTGTTCTACCTCTTCCCTCCCCTCCTCCTTTGAACCGGCTTAGGGTGTGTTTGGTGGAGCTGTGGCTTCTGAAAAAGCTGCTGTGAGCTGTGGGCTGTGGAAAAGCTGCTGTGAGTTGTGGGCTGTGGAAAAGCTGTAAGCTGTTTGGTTCAAACAAGTATAAAACTTACCTCCTATCTCTATTTTCCTTGAAACAACTATGAAACAGCTCTCTATTTTCACCATTTCAAAAAGCAGAAAGCCAAAAGCAGGGTCCAAGGTGCTTTCAAAATTGTACTACCCAAAAGTAGCTGCTTCTGAAAAAGCAGCTTCTGGTTTCCACCCCTTTGATTGGCTTTTGACTTTTTGAAAGCAAAAGCAGCTCCCAAAAGCTCAACCAAAGGCACCATTAATTATCATCGTATTGCAGATGACCATCTCCACGTGAGGATGCGCCTGGTAACCGTCCGATCATACTACAGTGCTTGATCTGACGACTCCGAGATGCATCCCAAGCAGTCCTCACAGAAAAGCGTCAACGTGCACCTGCATGCGCACCGCCGCTGGGGCTGGCAGCGCGGGCTTCGCGAACGGCTCCACCCTGCACGTGGGGCATGTCTGCCGCGCGGCGAGCCAGCGGTCAATACACCGTACGCGGAAGCCGTGGTTGCAGCGCGCGCACGCGCTCTCCTTGCGCCCAAACGGCCGACGGCCGCATGGATCGAGAAGCAAAAAAAATGGAAGCTTCCGGCTTTGGAGTGTAAACCCAAGCAGAAATAGGCACGAAGCATGATTTGAAACAGCGGCGCTGAACATTTCTGGTTGGTGTATGTCCTGTTCATGTTACCGACTCCGGTGGATAGTTTTTAGTTAACTAGTAAAAGAATTGGTTTTTAGAAGGATATATGTGTGGTGGGAAAAGTAAAGAAAATGTGTGTTCGTGACCCTTTGTCTGATCCCGAGAGCAAACTGGAAGTAAGATAAATGAGAAAGCCATTTTAAGAAATCGAGTGTTTATATTAACTTCTAATTTTTTTAAAAAAAGCTAAAATAAAATCAATATAAACAGACTTACAGCACATGTGTCCTCAAATTCTACCCAAATTTATGTTTACAGAGCTCATGTGTCCTCGTGTTTTTGTCGTAAGCATTCCTCTTATGCAATACAGATCATGAACCGCGGTGTTTCCTTTTTTACCAAACCAGCCATCGTGCTGTGGCTGGCTGCAAATGCCTAAGTCATTAAGTGAAAATATAAATGATTTTGGCATTTTGCGATGGATAAAAACTGAGAGAAAATTGACCGTCTCAACTCTATTTACCTACTTCAAGCAATTAACCCAGTTCCTAACCATGTAACCTAGTCATGCGCCTCATTTCCATTTCTTTAGGATTAAAAGGGCATTCTTGCACCTTTAAGTCACATCCTCTAAGATGAAATTTTGCTTCCCCCGTTAGTTGAAGGACTAGGAATGACAAACAACGTGTTCTCTTTGACAAAAGTAACAATCTATCTGTCTTGTTCTCTTTAACTTTTGGGAGGTTTTTGGTTTTTAATTTCTCTAAATAATTATTATTTATTAGACTAATAAATTACCACCCAAATATGGAAAATGATGAAGTGACACATTCTCTCCGACACGAATAGGACAAATTGCGTTTTTCCATCTTTCGCATGTAAACGATTAGGGCGCGCAATAAACAAGCATGCGCATTCCGTTACCTTCGAAGGGAAAAACGACAAATCAACGCATCGATTATGTAGTTTTTCAACTTCGGTATAACGATAAAAACAGCTAACCGTGTGCATTTTTCATCATTAATTCACATGTCTCCCTAAACTTAATAGCGAGAAATTGCACTTTAAAAGTTGTAAACACAAACATAGACCTCCGAAACAGCCTTCATCTATCCTATCAACGAGCCCTTAGAAAAATGTATAAAAAAATAGGGCACAGTTTGATCATAGTACGAACCCACTGATCTCAATGACATCCTTCGGCAAGGTTTGGACTTAAGACTTTGGGTTCGTTGTTATAGAAACTAATTTTTAAATAATGTATTTTCTAAGATAAAGTTTATAGATATATTATAATAGATACCAACAGCTATAACGATCAAAATCATATATAACTATTTTTTCTCTATGTACAATTATAATTTAAAAACAATAAAATAAAAGCTAAAATCACATAAAAACCCACTTAATAATATCACGATTCACGAAATGCACGCACCCTGCAATCCTGCATGCAGAAAAGAAACCACGGAACCAGCGTGCATATCTTCTTTCCGTTTCTGTTTTTTCAACACTGCTCGGAAGATCCTGGTTAACCCGACCGTTTTAAGCAGCAAATAAATCCAAATCGTCCAGAGACCAGAGCCAGTGACAGCCAAATCCTAAAAATTTACGAACCACCCCACCCCACGTGAACGCCGTGGGGTTATTACTTATTACCATCGTTAAAACCTATGGATTCTCGCATCATCACAAGAACCCAGACAAAAAAACTCTTGCTTTAACTTGTGAAACCACTAAGATAGGAACAAACCCTCAAAAAAAGGGTGCAAGCTGATGATAAAAGGCCACCGGATCAATCAAAATAGAAGTGTCAAGAAATCGAATAAAGTTTTCATTTCTTTATCCCTGTGCCCTGACGGCGGCGGCGACCATGGTGGGGGGCGGGGCGGCTGACAAGGACGCGGCGGCGCTGGCTGAAGAACTACCCGGCGGCGCGGGCGCCAGCTTGAATGGCTTCTTTGACCACACGGTAGCTGTTTCTCGCATGACTGGCTGAGGTTGGGTTGCGATATAGGCGATAAAAATTTGTTTTTTGGGTGGTTCTTGCAGGGGTTGGAGGTGGCGGCGGGAGGAGGGGGGCAGGGGGAGGGGGAGGAGGAGCTGGAGTGGCTTTCGAACAAGGACGCGTTCCCGTCGGTGGAGACCATGGCGGCGGAGGTGGAGGCGGCGCCGGCGCGCGCGGCGGTGGGGCCGAGGACCAAGGGGCTGCGGCGGCGCCGGCGGGTGACGGCGCCGTGGAGCCTCCCACCGGTGCTGCCGAGTCCGCCCCAGGCGGCTGCCGGGGTGCCGCGGCGCCGGTGCACTCACTGCGCGGTGGAGGAGACGCCGCAGTGGCGCCTGGGGCCGGACGGCCCCCGCACGCTGTGCAACGCGTGCGGCGTGCGGTTCAAGTCCGGGCGGCTGTTCCCGGAGTACCGCCCAGCGAACAGCCCCACCTTCTCCCCGCTGCTGCATTCCAACTCCCACCGCCGCGTCCTGGAGATGCGCCACCAGAGCGAGGAGGAGACCTCAGCCACCGACCGCACCAGCGCCAAGGCCCGCCGCGCCGAGCGCGCGGTGGCGCGCGCCGCCGCCAAGGTCAAGTGATGGAGCAATCAAACAAACACCGTTGCTTTCTTGGCGATGGAGTCATGGAGATAATTAGAGATTATGATTATTGTTCGCTCCTTATCGGTTTTCTTTTCTTTTGAATTTCCATTTTGTCAGGAGACTTTAGGATTAGGCGTTTGAGAGTAGCTGCTGGGTGCTCTGGTAGTATCTTAGTTCAGACAAGGAAAGAGAGGGAGAAGAAGAGCGTCATCGCCATCATAATTTTCTGCAACCTGGCTGCTTGGCTGTAACAAGACTCGTGGAATCATGGTGATAAGCTATGTCTGTTCAAATGGGATAAGCGCTTGTCAGGTTTTATCTGTTCCTCCTAGTAGCAAAGCAAAGCAATGAAGATGAGAGAATACATAGAATGCGACACGAGCAGCATCACCGGCCGGGCAAGCTGTTGCGTGACGGCTCTAGGTCCGTTTTCCGCTGCATTTCTTCTGCAAACGGCAACAGTTGCTGTCTGAAAATGATGCCGAGCCCAAGAGCACGTAGGACTAGGCTAAAGCCTTAGAGCAAGTACAATAGTATAGCCAACTAGTGGCTATAATATTTGTCTATTTCATCTATAGTTTTCAAAAAAATAGTTCATACAATAAGGTAGCTATTACAATAACTATTTGGCCCCACGTGTAAGAGAGTGAAATGCATATTTTTACGTGCTATAGCTAGCTGTAATTTAGTAGCCAGCTTCCTTCTCTCTGCCACGTAAGGTTTTGTTGATATTATATTTACTATAGCCTACTGACTAAGCATTATTGTACTGCTCTTATCATTGCATCCTCACATGGCATTGCACGGCGAGCAACAGTTCGACGAGATGGTCCCATACATTCATGGCTAGCATTCCTCCTGCAAGACCGGCTCTCTGACATTACTTTGCGAGTAGGGGCTGGATCAAATGGGATATTTATGGCGGCAGAAGAGGTACGGCTGCGGAGCATGCGGTGGTGTAACACTCGCTCTGGCCAAGCTGTTGCCGGGGTTGTAAACCACCAGGACATGATCGTACATTCATCTTTTATATTTGGGATGCTTCGGTTCTCACGAGGAAGGGTATGTGATTACTTGCAGTTCACAAAATTTTGCAGTTTTTTTTAAATGATATTGGACCGTGTTGTTTGACGTGCATTATTGTGTGCACAAACACATGTGGAAAAACTTAGATGTGAGATTTTAGCCGTTTTAGCGTATTTTGGATTTGTATTTATAAAAATAGCAAATGACACTCCACCACACAGCCACCGTGCGGTAGCCCACAGGGTGACACGTGGGTGGTGCCGTGCCCAAAATATCGTATCGTGTTGGCCTGGTCCATTTGAGTCGTGCCCCATGCCGTGTCTAAGCTGAGCCAACAACGCCATGTTTCAGGTCGGTCCGGTTGGCACGACTCATTTGGCCATCTCAATATGGCTTTTTAATAAAATTTTGCTGCAGCTTTTTTTGAATGAAAACTTAGGCTCCATTTAAAACTCGAGAGTTTTTCCTAAATTCTGCAAGAATTAAATAATTTTCTATGAAAACCTTACGAAATTCGTGTGTTCCACGTGATGCCTTAGCTTTCCATTAAACCATGATCATGTTTCAGTCGGCGGCCACAAACTTACATAGCTACTTCATTCTCATGCTTAATTTTGGCCAGCTCACGGGCAACCAAATTTATCACCAACTTTTTAGACGAATTTATCACAAATGTTGGTAGAATTGGAATGGCATCCACGGGTGCTCCCTAAAAACCAAACAAGCCTGCCGAGTCTCATACGCAACTGCTCGGCCGCATATCACTGTATCAGCCTCTCAGGAGTGCGCATTTCAACAGATGCACATCCACCACACTATCACAGCAGTGCACCAGTGCCTATCGACTTTCGCTCACCATTTTGCCACACTCCACTGGATGAGTTGAACCTCCGAGGCCTGCTGCAAGTATACCACTAATGGCATCCTTGCATCCAAGATTTTCTCTCTGACAACACTTTCGCAGAGTGTTGCGATGGTGGAACAGTCATAGGTGAGGTGCTCTTTCTGACCGTGGGCCTCACACCATAATCATTGCTGTTGTTCCTCCTCTCGGCCTCGGTCTCTTCCACGGCCATGGCCCCTCCATCCGCGTGCGCACCTACTATAGGGACGGCATTGCCCTCTTCGTCCCCTTCGATATTAGAATTGACGAATTGATGCATGTGGTCATTAAGATATCGTTTATTAAGCCTGGACGGTGAAATCGGTGCTGCCACTGTTGATCTGCTTGATTCGTGGCAGGAGAGGGAAAGGGAGAGAAAGAATGGATGGAGAGAGGTGTTGCTGCTAGCCAGTACTGGAGTAGTAGTACCATCTAGTAATAGTAGTTAGTAATTGATAAATTAAAATAAGGTCAATTAGTATAACTGATCAAGGAGAGAGAGATTAGAGAAAAGAAAGAATAGATGTCTTGTTATTTTGGCCCAAAAGCGAGCGAATAAACATTAAGTGTGTAGAATTCAATTTGTGAGTATAAATAACGAGATCGCTAAAGTCTTGGATCGGCTGAACACTTCGCTATACCGATATAAGCTACAGTTACAAATACATTACATGAAAATGACAGAGAAGTGATACAGCTACAGATATTTAGCAATTTACAGTTCACAGTCGTGGAATTGATTTACAGTTTACAGTTATGATTTTGATTTACAGTTCACAGTCATAGAATTGATTTATAGTTTACAGTCATAGAGTTGATTTACGACTTACAATCATGAAATCGATTGAATTGCTAAATTGATGTTACTGTTTTACCGTGTGCTCGCTGAGTCTTTGGACTCACTCTTGTTGTTGTTGTTTTCTTAGGGAGATCCGGATTGGCAGCATGCATGGAATGGGAATGGTCTTTTTTGCATTGTACATATGAAATAATAACTTAGCCTTACACTGAGTGTTTATGTTTAATCTAGTGTTAAATTTTTTATGGCTTGCCGTTTGGTTTAGTTTGCTTATGAGTCTGTGGTGGTGGATCCCCATGGTCATGAAGCTCAAAATTCAGTTTTTGTAAAGGTTTGTAATATGAAGTTAGTTGGCTTATTGATATTATCCTATATTCATATGCTAGTTGCTTCTAGTTGAGATGGTAAATATATAATCTGTTACTCTATATCGATAAAACCGTATAAGGATTTCTATTACTTTATAATCTATCACACAAACAGTCTAAAAACTACAGACAGCCTAAAAACTACAAACAGCAGCCAAAAACCATAAAGCTCAGTTAAAAAAGAACAGATCCATAGCTTCTGTCCTGCACAAGAAAACAATTCTCTCTCCTGGCTTTTGTTCGGAGGGACAACGCTCGACTCAAGGGGACAAACAATACTGTGCGGCCCGCTTTCGAACCGAGATCAACCTGTTGCTGCTTTGACTTTTTGCTTTTTTTTCCCCCCTTTCACTGGCGCTAGCTCCGTCGCAGTAGGTGCACTGGCTCGGGACTTCGTGCTTGGCTGCATCGATGCACGCTGGCCTCGGGATGGCTGCTTTACCGAGGGAACTCGATTCGACGATGAGCTCGACTTGCCTTCGGAGATGGCGAAACGGCTATGGCTCGGATTCGACGGGAGCACCGCAGCGACCAATGCTCTGGTACCAAATTACCAATGAACATATCCTACTGCCCTGTGCTGAGTGGAATGCCCCGTCGTTGAAGCGCGAAGGCGGCAGCTCGTACGGCTGTGGTGATCAAGGCCGCAAAAATCGAAATTTTGACAAGATAAAAGTGAATTATTATAATTATAATGATTATAGACACTTCACTTTAGAGTATCATAAGCCGAAAAAGGAGAAAACGTTTTTTTTGCTAAAGCTCTTAGTGATAATGAGCCAACTCTGATGTGATGACTGCGTGAAGCAATATTGATAAGATTAAAGGGGTAAATGTTAGCTATAATCTTATCAAAATTGTATTAGCATGTCTTTGCATTTAGTTACATGGTTAAAACGTGCATGTGCATGTGTATGTAGAGTCCATGGCATGTGAATGCATGTTCAGTTGTGACTGCAAGTATGTAATTGATTTAGTTAGTTATGGCATAAGTTATGGAGGCATGCACGGAGTAAAAGTGCTGTTGATGGACTCGGCCAGAGTTTGTTAGTTGATAATTAGCACGAGTCTGTTTACGAGTTAGTTGAGTCATTGTATGTATGGAGTTGCATGCAGGTAGTTTGTTGAGTTAGTAGTGCGCATGTGTTTCTCTATTAGAAGGTTCTGCATTCAGTTTGTGTGAGCGAGTGAGTAGCGTAGAAAGAAATGTTAGGTCTAGGTTCTTTAGGGATCTCCTAGGGTAGATCTAGTGGGGCTTCTTTTCTCTAGGGTTCTTGATGTTCTACCGAGAGAGGGAGAGAGAGGTACCAACCTTCAGACGCGTTGGAGGAGGAGGAGGCCATCTCGGGTTCGGCGGTGAAGATCTGCGCACGGGCAGCGACGTTCGGGGAAGGGCGTGGAGCTCCTTGGCGGCGGCGTGTCCCGGGCGGTGGCGGCTCCTGGCGGCGGCGTCGGAGATCCGGTGAAGGAGACCGGTGGCGTTTCCCGTCGCTTCAGCGCCCCCTCTAACAGATCGGTCTAGGGTTTGTCGGTGGGGTGACGGCGGCGCGGTCAACCTCGTGATGCGTGCCGCCCGGCCCCCACCTCTGTATTTATAGCGCTGGCGACAGGGGCCCACCAGCCAAACGGGCTGGGCGCCCCCGATCAGGGCGCGGTCAAGGGCTGGGCTTTGGCCGTTGGGCCAAAGCCCTGAGATCATTCTAACATTCTCCCCCTTGATCTCAGTCTATACTTTATCTTTAATTACTTTTGACTTTACACATTCCATCACAGATTAGTGCATAGAACATGTCTCATCGTCACGGTCAATCGCCGATAGATTCAACAGTTACAATACACCTCTCTGTTCTGAAACAGTTACTTTAATCTTTGGGCCATCTTTTAGTCCAGGAATCATAGGCTTTCCCTTAAACCCATGCCGGCTACATGTTCTCTGAACACGTTGGGTGGTAAGCCTTTAGTAAGCGGATCCGCTAACATCTTTGCGGTACTTATATGCTCTAAACTTATAATTTGATCCCGAACTTTATCTTTCACAACATAGTACTTTATGTCAATGTGTTTGGCAGCACCACTTGACTTATTGTTGTGGGCATACGTTACTGCGGGCTCATTATCGCAGTACAACTTAAGTGGTCTATTGATGTCGTCAACCACTTTTAAACCGGGTATGAACTTCTTTAGCCAGTTCACCTGCCCCGTAGCCTCATAACATGCTACAAACTCGGCATACATTGTGGACGATGTAGTGACGGTTTGCTTTGAGCTTTTCCACGATATAGCTCCTCCAGCGAGAGTGAATACATATCCGGATGTAGACTTTCTATCATCTCCCGCAAAATCAGAATCTGTATACCCCACTATATGGAGTAAATCTGATCTTCTGTATGTCATCATGAGGCCTTTTGTTCCTTGCAAATAACGCAAGACTTTCTTTATCAATTTCCAATGTTCTATTCCAGGATTGCTCTGGAATCTGCCAAGTAACCCGGTAACAAATGCTAAGTCAGGGCGTGTGCACACTTGAGCATACTGTAAGCTTCCGACAGCTGAAGCATATGGAACCGCTTTCATTTGATCGATCTCATACTGGTTCCTGGGGCATTGAAAATCCCCATATCTGTCGCCCTTGACTATAGGTGCAGGTGATGGACTACATTTATGCATACCAAATTTCTTTAAGACTTTCTCTATGTATGCCTTTTGTGACAGTCCCAATACCCCTTTGTTTCTATCTCGGTGAATTTCGATCCCTAGAACGAATGAAGCTTCACCAAGATCTTTCATATCGAAGTTTGAGGACAAAAACTTCTTTGTTTCCAGTAGCAGACTGACATCACTACTAGCTAGTAGGATATCATCCACATACAGGATTAGGAAGATAAACTTCCCATCTTTAAACTTTGCATAAACACAGTTGTCCTCTACATTCTCTTTAAAACCAAATTTTCTTATTGTACTGTCAAACTTCAAGTACCACTGTCTTGAAGCTTGCTTTAACCCATAAATCGATTTCTTTAGGCGGCATCCCATTCTTTCATTTCCTTTCACGACAAAACCTTTCGGTTGTGCCATGTAAACATTTTCCTCCAAATCCCCATTAAGAAATGCCGTCTTTACATCCATCTGATGTAACTCTAAATCATAATGTGCTACTAATGCCATTATGATTCTGAAAGAATCTTTACATGAAACTGGAGAAAATGTCTCATTGTAATCAATCCCTTCTCTTTGCGTAAAGCCTTTTGCCACAAGTCGCGCTTTATGTCTTTCTACATTCCCTTGGGAGTCATGTTTAGTCTTGTAGACCCATTTACAGCCTACTGTTTTGGCTCCTTTAGGAATAATTTCCAAGTCCCAGACTTTATTAGTCTTCATGGACCTCATCTCCTCTTCCATGGCCTCAAGCCATTTTGAGGAATTTTCGCTTCTCATGGCTTCTTCAAATGAGGTGGGATCATCCTCCATTTGAAATTCCTCTGTATGATAAATCTGATAATCATCAGAAATGGCTGATCTTCTTACTCTTTGAGACCTCCTCGGAGCCTCCTCATTTGGTACATCTACTGTTTGAGGCTGCTGTTGCTCCCCCTCATCTGTGGCAATAGGTTCTATATGATCCTGAAGAACAGGTTCTTCATTCTCATTCATTGTTGCCACGGGAGGAACAATAACAGTTGCTGGCACCACAGTGTCTTGCACCGTCGGTGCAGCGAGAGCAGGTAGTGTGAAGAATGGCTCTTGAATCATCGGAGTGGGCGCAAACACCCGCTTCTCTTCAAGGTCAATCTCTCGAGCTACCATGCTCCCCCTCATCATTTCATCCTCTAAGAAGACAGCGTGTCTCGTTTCTACAAACTTTGTATATCTGTCTGGACAGTAGAAACGATAACCTTTTGACTTTTCAGGGTAGCCAATGAAATGACAACTTACTGTTTTGGGATCAAGTTTCCCAAGGTTTGGGTTAAATACTTTAGCCTCAGCAGGACTCCCCCACACACGTAAGTGGTTTAGTGAGGGAACTCTTCCTGTCCACAACTCGTACGGTGTTTTGGGCACCGACTTACTAGGCACTCTGTTGAGAATATGAATGGCGGTTTTCAACGCCTCCATCCATAAACTCAATGGGAGTGTGGAGTAGCTCATCATACTTCGCACCATATCCATCAGGGTACGGTTGCGTCTTTCAGCTACTCCATTTTGCTGAGGTTCGCCCGGCATAGAATACTGGGCCACTATTCCATTTTCCTGTAAAAACCTCGCAAAAGGTCCAGGAACTTGTCCATATGGGGTATGTCGACCGTAGTACTCCCCCCCACGATCTGATCGGACTATCTTAATCTTTAAATCGTGTTGGTTTTCAATTTCAGCCTTAAATATCTTGAATTTATCCAAGGCTTCATTTCTTTCTTTAATTGGATAAATATATCCATAACGGGAGTAATCATCTGTGAATGTTATGAACGAGTCATATCCATCCACACTTTTCACAGGAAAAGGACCACAAATATCTGTGTGAATAATTTGTAGAACTCCTGTGCTTCTTTTAGCATCTTTTTTAATTTTCTTTACATATTTTCCTTTAATGCATTCTCTGCATTGTTCTAAATCTGAGAACTCTAATGCAGGAAGAATATCATTCTTTACTAGTCTTTCTATTCTCCCCCTCGAAATATGGCCTAAACGACAGTGCCATAATTTCGACGACTCATCTAGAGTTCTCTTTCGTTTTCTGTTTACATTCGTAGACGAGGATTCAATCACTTTCTCGCACGCAACTTTCTCATTATCGCATACGACATTCACATCATCACACAATGATAACAAATAAAGCTCATTCTGTAATATGGCAATACCAACACATTCTTTATTAAACATTATTTCGCACTTGCCATTTCCAAAATTGCAATCATAACCATCTTTGTCCAAATTTGACACACTAATCAAATTCCTCTGTAAAGAGGGTACAAAAAGGACATCTCTAAGTAAAAGAGTGGAGCCATTAGCTAATTCTAATGAAAGATCGCCAACGGCTTCAACTTCAGCTTCGACTCCATTTGCGACTTTAACGCATCTTTCTTTTCTTTGCGTAGTCCTCGTCGAACGGAATCCCTGTAAAGAATTAGCAACATGAACAGTTGCTCCTGAGTCAA
Organism: Dendrocalamus latiflorus; assembly: GCA_017311315.1. Taxonomy (NCBI): domain Eukaryota; kingdom Viridiplantae; phylum Streptophyta; class Magnoliopsida; order Poales; family Poaceae; genus Dendrocalamus; species Dendrocalamus latiflorus. Next base: position 8,851,084 of record CM029621.1, read on the forward strand.
TCCACCAAGTGGATTTCGAATATTTCACATACAGGCATTCATTAATAAAGGTAATAATGTTCTCACCTTTCTTAGCCATTATCATCTTTAAATAGTCAGGACAATCCTTCTTGTAGTGTCCCGTCTTCTTGCAGTGAAGGCACTGGTCTTTGTCTACAGCAAATTTGTTCTGTTGAGGCTGATGTACAGAGGCTTTGCCCTTGTTCTTTGAGAAGGGGTTACTGTTATAATTCTTTTTCTTGTTTTCCCTCACAAAGTTTATAGCACCACCATGTGAGGATTTGATTCTTTCCTCCTCTTGCACGCACATGGCTATGCACTTTTCCATGTCCCATTTTTCGGGCTGCATATTATAGTTGACAACAAAAGTGTCAAACTCTTTTGGCAAAGAAGCAAAAACCAAATGAATAAGGAACTCATCCTTGAGAGCCAAATCCATCGGTTTAAGTTTAGATGCCAAGTTGCTCATTCTAAGAATGTGCTCTCTTATGCCATTGCCACCGCCAGAATACCTCTCTGTTACCAGCTGCTTAATCAGCTGTGTAGCATAAGTCTTTGAAGAGCCAGTGAACTGACTCTTTATTTTGTCAAGGTATTCAGTGACAGTGTCACACTCTGCAATTGAGCCCAGAATAGCAGGCTCAATTGTGTTCTTTATCACAGCCATACATTTCTTATTGGCTGTGGTCCATTTCTTATGATCAAGATCATAAGACATCTGTAAGGGAGCATGATCCCTCTGTCTTTTCTGCCATGCAGTGTCATCCTCATTCTGTTCCCTCACTGGCGCCAAAGGCTCAGTGGGACGTGCTGTAGTGAGGACCCAGTCCACCTCAGCCAAGATAAAAGCTAAATCTAACTTTTTCTTCCACTCTCCATAATTATCACCTTTGAGAGTGGGGATTTCTCTAATACAACTCATTAAGTTGTATCCTCCTGAAAAATATTTCAAATACAGTGAGAACGTAACATCAAAATCATATGCCTTATTTTCAACGTTGGTCAAAAATACGACATACAATTTAAAAACAATTCTATCATACATTAAATCTACATCACCGTTGGGCAGAAATAGAAATAATGCATGAAATCAACTTTAAAAATTTATAATACTGATATTAACAACGTTGGTCAGAAAATAACAGTATCATAAATCTCTGGGAATTTTGTCTATTTTTCCAAAATTAAATTCTCCCGTTGGTTCGAATTTAATAATGAAAAACAATCAATATTAACTTTTGCAGCGGAAACTGTAATTATTCTAAAAATAATTCAATATTCAGAAGCATTATACTGTAAACATCAATCTCTGGAAAAATTAACACGTTGGTGCAAAATTTACAGAGATTTTAGTTCAAATTTCATTGAAATTCATCAAAAAACACTTCTGAAAATCAATAAATATCAAAATTGGTTTTTACTGTGCAAAACGGCCATTTGGCCCGTTCCACACGGCCGCAGCCCAGCCGGCCCGCTCGGCCTGCGCTCTCCCGCGCGCAGCCCACTCGGCCGCGCCTCACGCGCGTGCGCCCGCGGCCTTGGCGGCCTGCTCACGCGGCCCGCTCGGCCTCGCCCTCTCGCGCAGCCTCGCGCGCGGACTCGCTCGCCCACGCCTCAGGCGCGGCCTGCTCTCTCGCGCGCCTCACGCGCTCACGCGCGCGCGGACACCACGTCGCCCCGCGCTCCGTCAGCCGTCGGATTCGCATCCGACGGCTCTCGCTCCTCGCGGCGGCGCGATTTCGCTCGCAACCTGGGCCTGGGCCGGGAAACGCCTCGCCCGCCTGGGCCAAAAGGCAGCCCGCCGCGGCTTGGCGCCATCTCAGCCGTCGGATCGCATCCGACGGCTGCGCGGCGTTCTCGGCGGAACAAAAACGCCCGCGGCGGACGCCCCCAAACCCTAAATCATTCTGCCTCTCCCCTCTCTCTCTCCGCACTCGAGCGAGCGAAGCAACGGCGGCGGTGGCGACATCGTCCACGCCGTCGGAGAAGAGGAAGAAGACCGGCGCCGCCATGGGCCTTCTCGCCGGCGTGCGCGCTCCCCTGAGAGGGAGCGCGCCGTCGTCGAGCAGCCCCGTGTCGGCGCCCCTCCGAGCACGCGGGCTCGGATCTGTCTGGCGCATCGACGGTGGCCCGTACGTGGATCGCCGGCGAGCTCACGGCCCGATCGATCTCCCGTACGCCAGCGACGACGACGACCAGCCGACGACGGCCAGGTAAGCCCAGTCGGTTCTTTTCTAGGGTTAGGGTTAGGGTTCTTCTTTCCCCTCCTTTTCTTTCTTTTCTTTTTCCTCCGTCTAGATCTAAATGCTAGGTGCTCTGATACCATTGTTAGGTCTAGGTTCTTTAGGGATCTCCTAGGGTAGATCTAGTGGGGCTTCTTTTCTCTAGGGTTCTTGATGTTCTACCGAGAGAGGGAGAGAGAGGTACCAACCTTCAGACGCGTTGGAGGAGGAGGAGGCCATCTCGGGTTCGGCGGTGAAGATCTGCGCACGGGCAGCGACGTTCGGGGAAGGGCGTGGAGCTCCTTGGCGGCGGCGTGTCCCGGGCGGTGGCGGCTCCTGGCGGCGGCGTCGGAGATCCGGTGAAGGAGACCGGTGGCGTTTCCCGTCGCTTCAGCGCCCCCTCTAACAGATCGGTCTAGGGTTTGTCGGTGGGGTGACGGCGGCGCGGTCAACCTCGTGATGCGTGCCGCCCGGCCCCCACCTCTGTATTTATAGCGCTGGCGACAGGGGCCCACCAGCCAAACGGGCTGGGCGCCCCCGATCAGGGCGCGGTCAAGGGCTGGGCTTTGGCCGTTGGGCCAAAGCCCTGAGATCATTCTAACAAGAAAATCCGAATCGCAAAGCGGTTGCTGCGTTCCACCAAGTTTTCACCGTGTCTCCGTGTTTCTTGTTTATTGTATCCCCGTAAAAGTGTGCGTCCACGGAAAAATTGCGTGAGTAATTCTGGCTTAGTTCCAACGCTCGTCGTGGGAACCCGCGGTGAGCAGGTCGTCAGGCCGTCGAAGATGCTGCCGTTCAAGCACCGAGAGTAGGAGTCGTAGAAGAAGCGGCAGACGGCCACCGCGCCGCACGCGCTGGCCAGGTGGCACTCCTGGGCGACGCGCTCGAGCAGGCTGCGGTGGCCCACCCTCCACTGCCACAGCGCCTCCGCGAGCGCGAGCCCGTAGAATATGTCGAGAGCCGAGCGCCGGTTGGTCCGGGCGTCGGCGCTGCCGCCGTAGTGCTGGTCGACGAGGCGGACGAGCGAGAGCGCGACGCACGACGACGCGGTCAGCAGCTGCAGCCAGTAGAAGACGCGGCCGACGGCCCACGCCACGGGCGGGCGCCACTTCGCCTCGTGCTGCCATTCCAGCTCGTGGCTGCGGCCCAGGATGCGGGCGCCCTCGATGAGCAGCAGGGCGGTGACGCACCAGAAGTCGGTGCGGCCGAGCGCGATGGAGAAGCCGCCGAGCAGGACGACCGTCGCCCAGATGAAGCCCAGCGTGCCAAGCCGGCTCGCCGCCTTCTCGAGGACTGCTGAGGGTCAGCACGGTGCGCCGGCGCCACGTCGTCGTCGTCGTCAATGCTCGCGCGGATGTGCGGAGTCATTATGGCCTTCTGCGGCTCGAACAGCGTCGGCAGCTGGTCGGGGATTTGGATGCGGACGCTCCGGGCAGCGAGGCTAGCGCGACGATCCATCGGAATCCTTTCATGCGGTAGTATCTAGTCTGTGTTCTGAGTTTTGACGAGTGATTGCGGTGTGTGCCCTGCACTGGTTAGCGTGCGCCTGACTATTTATACGCGTGCAGTGCAATGCAACTATGCAAGAAATGGAGGATTTGAACGGGTGTGCACAGGATAGGCCCCTGCAGTGCAACATGCAGTTATCTCCGTTATGCAAACGCGCATGAGGATGGCATGCATGTTGTTATTGTTGATTTCTTGTGTGCATGGAAGACTCTGGTCCGATTCTTTTAGGCTTAAGTTCACTTATATTTGTACTGTCTATAGTAACTAGTTTTTAAATAATACGTTTTTTAAGACAGGGTTAATAAAAAATTATAGTAAAAAGTGTACTGAGTTCAGCTGTACCGACTAAAATCGTATACGATTATTTCCCTCTACGTACTGCCTCTTGCGAACAGCCAGAATTCAAATATTTAAGCCATAAACCATAAGTTATCAGCCTAAAAGAACCCACCCTCTGTTTGAAGTTTAGAGACGGAGATTCTCTTCTTTCTTGTTACGACAGAAGGTTGCAGTTTAAGGCAACAGTGGCGGCTGGTGCAGCTTTTTAAAATGATAAACCGAATGTCAATAAATAATTTTAAAAAGATTATCTCAATAAGCTAATTTAAAATGATGACGAGAAGCCATTTTATTTATTTGTTTAGAGAAATTATAAACCATAAGTTAAAAAGAATTAAGTCAAAGTCTCGAGCTGTTCAACAGCGCCACATTCATGAAACATAGTCATTGGGGTGAGGTTGGATGATATTTAGAGTACAATATCTACCCTACTCTATAATACACCAAAATTTTCTTTACTAAATCCACCCCCCTCAACCACCCCCACAGTCATGCCTAATCTAAGTCCACTCAGATTTGTGTACCAAAGTAATCCAACTTCATACAAATGAATGGCCTGGATCTCTCCTCAAGCCTTCTTCTCTTACTCATTGAAGATCCTAAGGCCAAAATCATCCGGATTATGCATATCATTGAACCCAGAACCCTACCCCGCGCCCACGCACCCCGCGATACCCGTCTCTGTGGCGCATACAGCATACTCGCACCGTCGACCCTAGCCGCCCCACCGCCCGATTCCGCCGGGCCAGCCGCCAGCTCTGCGACCACGCACCCACGCCCTCCGCCAGTCCGCCTCCAGGCTCCGGCTCCGCCCTCCGTCGCCTGCTCGGCTGCTCCGGCATCCACCTCGGTGCAACGCCCTCCGGCCTCCGCCAGTCCGCCTGGCGCCCGCGGCCCCGGTGAGTCCGCCGGTCTCTTTGTTGGTTTGTTCGATTTATTGCCAAGGAGGCGACGGCGGGGGCGGTGCTGGTTGGGGGCACCCCGCGCGGAATCTTCTCCCCACGTCGCCCGTCTCCCCCGTTCTCCGCATCTCCCCGCCTCCTCCCCTCGCGTCGTCGTCGCCGCCCCCTTCCCCGCTCCTCCGCGCCGCCGCCGCCTCCTCCTCCCCACCCCGCGCCGCCGCCTCCCCTCCCTCCCCACCCCGCGCCGCCGCCGCCTCCTCCTCCCCCCACTTCGCCGCCTCCTCCCCCGCCCCTCCACTCCGTCGCCGCCTCCCCCTCCCCCCACTCCTCCACCCCGCCCTCAGCCTCCTCGCTCGGCCACAACCTCAGCCCTACCATGGCCTAAGCGGAGCTGCCGCCACTGATCTGCCATCCTCCTCCGCTTCCTCAGCGCATCCGCGCCCAGTTCCGGTCGTCATCGATAGCGGTAGAGGCAGCGGTGCCCGTGTTCTTGCCTACGCATGGCTTCGGCAGCGGTGCTCCGGCGACGATGACACTCGGTCTGCACATCCTACCGACCCCGTCACCCCTGGACATTGGATGCAAATCCCGACAGCGTTCATAAAGAATAACCTCGTTCTTTTACTCTTGTTCCTGCTAGCTTCATGGTATCTCTATTTAACCTAGCATGGACTTTGAATCTCCTGGTTCTATTCAGCCTATTCAATTCACATATATTATTTCAGAATATGCCATTAGTAGCGAGGTGCTGAGCTAAAAGTCAGGCCCTGGCAATATGTCTTATCGTATCTCTTGGTAGTTCTGTGCATTACAATAAGCTTATACTTCCATCAATGGTGTTGTGTGCTAACAAGTTGTTTTATCCTGTACTATCTAAAGGAGAATTATGATCACATATCTCAGAAGGACATAGAAAGCCCTGATGGGAGGTCTCTTTCTAACAGTAAGCCCTTGTTTCATCATGGAAATGCTCTCTTTGGATGATCTAATATCGGGAACTTAACATCTTTAATGTGTACCGTTTACAGCTGCAGCAACTTCCAGCCTTAGCACTGCAGGAGATTCAATGGGCAAGTATAGTTGGAAGCTAAAGCAGGAGTTAGTTGTTTCAATCTTTTTTCTATATCGCATACTTTCTTAGTTGGCGGCGGCGAATATGGTTAAGCCGAGTGGATAAGGGGAAACAGGGGAGAAAGTGGATTCGGGAAATGTGCTAAGGCTTGAGGGAAGCGACATCAGAGAACACAAAAGTCGTGGTTGAGTACGGTGCTGTGCCCATCTTTGTTGAGCTCCTCAGCTCCCCAGCTAGGATGTCCGCGAGCAGGCATGAGAATAATTTATTGAAGAGTTGTCTTTTCCTTAAGAGACTTGTACTGCATGGTATTTAGGTTGATGTGTTTCTTATTTGATTTGCAGGCAGTATGGGCTCTGGGGAATGTTGCTGGTGACTCTCCAAAGTGTCGTGGCTTGGTGCTTGGGAGCGGTGGGTTATTCCCATTGTTGCAGCAGCTCAATGAGCATGCCAAGCTTTCGATGCAAAGGAACGCCACATGGACACACTCCAACTTTTGCCGTGGGAAGCCACAGCCGAACTTTCAGTAGGTTTAATTCTGGGCTGGTGTCTCATTTGTGCTACTGATTGTAAATGTTGATCCTTAGGATGATTTGGCTGACTTATGTGTGCTTGAGCAGGTCAAACCAGCGCTTTCAGCATTGCAATGCCTCATCCATTCCCAGGATGAGGAGGTGCTGACTGACGCCTGCTGGGCTCTCTCGTACTTGTCTGATGGAACTAATGACAAGATACAAGCTGTGATGAATCTGGTGTGTTCCCATACCTTGTGGAGCTTCTCATGTGAGTACCTTTTCTTTGTCTTGGTATTTTGCCCTTGAGCTACCTAAGGACCATGACAGATGCTTGAAGTTCTAATTTCTTTTATTTAATTTAGGCATCCTTCGACATCAGTGCTCATTCCAGCTTTGCGCACGGTGGGTAACATTGTCACTGGGGATGACATGCGGACTCAAGTAATCTCAATTGGCGAGCTTAATTTCTTTTGGCCATGTCATTTTCTTGTTTCTTGTTTTGTTATTTATGTTTCCTGCTCTTGAAATGAATATGAAAGCTGTATGTTGTTGCAATGATTAAAGAGCAGTAGTGTTTTTGGAAATTTAACTCTGCATCTGTCTGCTTGGTAAACTTCTTGCTTTGTTTGTTTGGAATGATAACTATATAGCTACATTACTGTTCTATAATGTTCTATATAGCTACATTACTGTTCTATAACAAACATCATTGCCTTTTGTTGGCTGTTATAACAGCCGGCTCTTTCACTTGCAAAGATGGCCTATTTCCCATAACTGAAAAGATTCTGTGTATAAAAATCATTTTGTGTATAAAAAACTTTACTTATTCATTAAGTTACCATTCAGACCAGATAGCCATGTTTCTACATAAGTCCAGTGACACGAGCCTACATTGTTTTCTTTCTTTCAGTGAATATGGCCTTAAATTAGAATGATAGACTATAACCAAGTATTGTGCTTTCTCTATATGCTTCTTCAGCCTTTCCTTAAACAGAGGAAAAGGTTGGTTTTTTCTCATACAAGGATATGTGGTTTAAGATATATATATGTTGTCAGATGGGCATTTTTATCTTTCAGTTATTTATTTTAGTAACCCACATGCCATTCCCAATTTTTGTTCTATTCTCTTTTCCTATAAAGTGATTTGTTAGGACCAAATTTTACCTTGGATTTAAGTTGTGAAGGCACAAAGTAGGAATATCTCACTGTTTGATAAAAGCATTCAGCTATTCCAATCTTTGAGAAATTAGATTACTATTTACAGATCCTTATGTGCAGAATTGAAATTTCATATAATGCTATAGTAGATGTGGTTGCCATGTATGCACATACGAACATTCCTAAACATATATATTTTACTTTTTTTGGTGCATGCAGTTTTGGATTCCTTTTGGAATGTCTCAGTTTCCAAATTCTATCAGCAAGTATTTTAACGCTCATGTCTGATAGTTTTCGTGGAACTTACGTATGTTGAGAAACAAAGGTTGGAAGCAACCCTACATGTTTCCAAATACTTAAAAATACGAGCCATTGTTAATATAATTTGTCTCAACATTGGCACAGTTTAGCACTTATGACATTGTTTGTATAAGATCCGTTGCAACGCACGGGCACCTTACTATGGCGAACCCCAATCGGAGGTGGAGGAGGTGCCGAGAGGAGCCCCAAGGAGCAGTTGCTGCGGACGACAGTGAACATTGAGGCTATGGCGAACCAGAAGCGGCTCTGATATCAAATTCACTCCAAGGCACAGGTATCAAACTCGTCTGTTTTGTTCAATCCTGATCTTGACACTTGTGTATTTGTATGCAACTTTTGCCTTGCGGATGACTTGAAACTGATTTGAATGGATAATTGTGAACTGAAATCGGTAAATCAATGCAAATATCTTGATAGTTTTGGTGTTACCTAGAAATGGAAAATAGCATCAGACAGTGAGTTCTAACACTTCCCTCTCCTATTTCACATTTTCACTGTTTGCTGTATCCCGTTCAACAACATAAGTCACTACTCAGATTGGTAAAGCAAATGAGCAAATTACTATACGATTCTGCCTTGTTTGGAGGTGCATTGGAGATGTTTTTCGTACCCTTAGGAAAGCGGTTGATGCAATATGATGTTTTTCATGAGTCATAACCTAACAAGCTTGGTAGATGAATAGTATGCTTAAATGTGAACTACTTTCTTAAAATTTATTTAGGATCATAATGCACTGTTGATTTCCTTTCAAATTCAGCCTTGTAGTTGCACAGTGTATTCCTTGTGTTATGCGACGTAGTTGATAGGAGCCATGCAAGTTTTGTCAGTTTGTGATTCTTACATTGCTATATTCATTACATTGACTAGGAACTAAAAAGGAGAGAGGAGGCTCGCAACTCTCCGCCGCAGGCACACCGAGGGCACTAACGGAGCAGCTGTCGCTGGTGCAGTACCTCTCGCTGGAGCCTTCCCCAGTCGGTGACCACAAGCAATCGAGCGCTACGGAGTTGCAGCTGGTGCTCGGCGTCACCGTGGAGGCGTAGTAGACATTCGGGCTGGTTTAGACCAAGCTGCTCCTTGGTGAGGTGCTTGATGGAGACAATGATGCATTATCCAAAGGGCGTCCTTGGATTTTATCTCATGGAAGTGCAACTGCAACTCCACACTGGGCAAAGATATATCTCTCGGTATGAATTGAGGCAAAATAAACAACAAGGACTAAATTATAAGCTATCACAAAGAAAAGTGAATGAAAATTTGAAGCTAATTATAATTACATGAGATTCTTTGAGTAGATGGCCAATGCTTCTTGTTTTCGTTTTACCATATTAATTAGTCATTTTATCTTGAATATCATGGATGCACTAATGATTAATCCAACAGAATAGTTGTTTTACCATATTTCGTTCTCCATTTGAGTGAAATTAACTCAAGCTAATCTTGTTTTTAACCAAAGGTAATTGGTATGTATGATTGGTCAGGGAATAATTTTAGAGTATTTCCTTTGCTCCCTATCATTTTGCAATTAGACTTTTTAAATGTTACGATTATGTTTTAATCCGTAGCAACGCACGGGCATCCAACTAGTTAACTTTAATTCCGTGAACTTCTCCACTAATCTCACATGCATAAGACATAGATCCTATAGGATTATTTTCTCAATACATACCGGATAGCATGCTGTTAGGTCCCTTGTATTTTGCTTGTCCTTGCTGACACTACTTGCCATAGTCTTCTCTCGGCCTCTCTTCCAAAAATAGCATTACTTTGAAGTTTGAACCCGAACAACGAACCTTAAGTTAGGGTGCAACGGTTATTTTGCTTCCATTGTCATGCTGTAATGATCACCAGGTTGTCGTCCAATGATGCTTGCGTATCATACTTAGTGACGCCGCTGTTGTGATCAGCGAAAGTTTGCTTCATTGTCTCTTTCTTTCCAAAAAGAACAGTCTTTTGAACCGAAATGGGGAGCTTATTTTGTTAGGGGCGAACTCTTGCTTATTTTGTAACACCCCACCTACCCTCTGGGCCAGAATGTTACCACCACTGCATACTCTTACCATTTCATCAACACTAAAGGAATTTAAGCCAACATTAAATTTATTTATACTGCCGGGTTCAGATACAACATAGCATTTTTAGCGATTATTCTAGCATACTAGTAAGGCTAAGATACACTGAAAGGTAGTACAGAGAGTGCTAAGGGTGAGTCCACCGACTCAGCAAGTACAAAGCAAAACAGCAAATAACAGGTTCATTCATTAGACCATAATCATTCCAGTTTCATTAACCACTTTTCCCTTTAACCACTTCAAGTTCCGATGAACCATTCATCATGCATATGCACATGCACTTCTCTTTTAACTCTTTAGCCTATACCGGTATAGTAGAGCGAGCACCCGTTGATGCTCATCCAGGCCCGCTTGTTTCCATGCGGGGATCACAAGCCCGTCCTTTTTCATACGGGGACCTCAAACTCCACTCCCGTGGAGCGTCCACTCAACATGGACAAACACTATCTCTTTTCATGACATGCATGCAATGCAAGTTCTCCACTTATGCCATGTCTCAACGTTCATCGTTCATCATTTCTCATCATGCACCCGAAAATGGTAAACTTACCCCAACATGGTAAGCAATGCATCATATGGAAATAGTAAACTTACCCCCAACACGGTAAGCAATGCATCATCCGGAAATAGTAAACTTACCCCCAATACGGTAAGCAATGCATCATCATTCATTTAACCGAAATCACTACCCGAATTCACCGCTTTACAATGCACTTGCCTGGTTAGCCTCGGGGACGATGCGTGGACGGCTCCGACCCGGGACCTCCACCTGTGCACATGTCAACCCGGCTTAACGGCAAATCAAAAATCAGAGTTTTAAACGGGTAACGACGATTCTATGTGCCTGACCCGACTCGGGCACAAAAACGCAGGGGGTTAAGGACCCGACACGCAGGTGCCAAACCCCCTTTTTTTCTCTTTTCTTTTCTTCTCTCTTCTTTTCTTTCTTTCCTCCTCTTTTCTCTTTTTCTCCTCCTTTCCTTCTCTTCCCTTTCTCTTCTTTCTTTTTCTCTCTTTTTTTCTTTATCTGGTTCGGCCGAATGGCCACCATCTCCCAGTCTCCTCTCTCACCCCCCATTCTCACCGGCCGAATGGGCCTCTCCTCCCCTCCCATTCCGACCGGGGCGGCGCGGCGGCACTCGGCGTCGCCGGCCCTTTGAAGAATCTAGACCCGTCATTATGCGTTAATGACATGTTTTGGTAATTAATGACAATCGAATTGTGGGACTAATATTTTCATTGAGATGAATAAACAGGATATGTCTCACGGTGATGGATGATTTGAGATGAGTTCATGCGATGGATTATGCTCAAGCAAATGTAAAGACTTCACATGTGTTGAAAAGTCATGACCCGAACTTGAAGTTGGATTATATGTTGTCAAGCTTTGAGTGGATGCGCAAGGCAAAGGTATGACTAGTTAGGGCTAAGGATATGTTCCTAGTATTTTACCGATCTTGGTGTTTGGTTGGAAGATCGGATTGCTAGTATAGGATTGCCGTACTATTAAGAGAGGTCGCGACTAGTAGCTTGAACGTAACAAGTATTGATAGCTCGCATAATTGCTCTAGCTCTAGCTCATGTGTTGACTCTTTGCAACATGAGACTATGCATTGCAAATGTGTTTTACAAGTGCTTGAAGTCTATGTTTCCATTCCTTATGATATGAGGCTTATATTTGCAAATGTGTTTTGCAAATGGTTGAAACTCATATATGAACCTTGTGACATGAGACTTAGAGTTGCGAATGTGTTTTGCAACATGTCGGAGTCCATGTTATTTCCCCTCCTTGAGGCATGACGCTAATATTTGAGATGTGTTCTCAAATGATTGTAGCTCATGCAAATATTATTGGTACATGTGACTTAAGTGTGAAAACGCAAATTTGAATTTGGTTAAGTCCATGTCGTTTCCGGTGATGTGATTCCAAAATACAATTGAGGATGTGTTCTCTAATTTATTGGAAGTCACATGATGTATATTTCTATATCTTGCAATGCTTTTGTGCAAGGTGGCTGAGGAATATACATTATTTACAATTTTCAGAAACTATCGGCAAGGCGGTGTTCGGACCGGGCTGAAATGGGCGGTCAGACCGGCCCCATAAGGGCGGTCACACCGGCCCTATGCCGGCAGTCTGACCGGCCCAATAAGGGCGGTCTGACCGGCCTCCGGTAGTTTCGCTTTTGCCCGGTACTTTTTTCCAGAGAGGGATTTCGACTGAATTTTCAGAGGGCGGTCTGACTGGCCCTGAGTGGGCGGTCTGATCGGCCTGGCGGTCTGACCGGACTTTATATGGCGGTCTGACCGGCCATATAGCCGTTGGGAGGCTGATCCTTGGCTTTTCTTTGCTCCACCGGCTAGATTTTGAGGAAAAACTATATATACCCCCTCAAGGTCTGTTGAGGGGTGGCTACTGGTGCTTTTCATCCATTCCTTGAGCTAGAGCAAGTGTTTCTCCACTCTTTTGCATGTGTTGCATTTAGAAAGTGAGAAGTGAGCAAAACCGAGTGCATGTGTTGCACTTGGTGGTGGACTTTGTGTCCGTTGAGCTGCGATACTTGATTCGTTCAAGTGAGAGTTGTCGGCTTGTTACTCTTGGAGTTTGCCGACTCCTAGACGGCGTGGGAGGCGTCGTGCGCGGTGATCTTCTCAAAGAAGATTGTGAGAAGACCCGGTAAAGTTGTGAAGGTTGGAGCTCACCTACCCGGAGCGGGAAAGAGCTACCACTAGTGGATACGAGGTGTTTTGGCTTAATTCGTGGAGCCGGTCCGATTCGTCCGGGCTAATCTCAACGTGGACTAGGGGAAACCGGCAAGTTTCCGAGCACCACGGTAAAAACGTCAAGTGTCATTGTGGTTTGCTATTTTGTACTCAATTTACCTTTTAGCAATTCATATTCAAGTATTTGTATTCATTGTATTGATTAGAATACTTGTCTTCCTAGGATTGCCTATATTGATTTAGAATTATTTCATTGGTGCACTTAGTCATATTTATATGTTTTAGGCTATACTTGTGAAAACCAAATAGTTCACTCTTCCGCATTATAAATTTGGTAGTAGTTTAAAAGAAAATTTTAAAATCGCCTATTCAACTCCCCTCTAGTCGGCCTCCTCGATCTTACTCCCTTGGCCCGCCGCCGGCGACTCTGCCGGCCCTCGCCTCCTCTTTCTCCCCCACTCTCCCTCTCTCTCATGCGCGACCTCCCGTGCGGGTGCTCCTCCGGCGGTGCCGGCCCATGGCCACACCGCCAGTGGTTCTGCCAGCCCCCCCCGCCTTCCTCTCCCGTTCTCCCTCTCTTGCGCATGCGCGACCGCACATGGCCCATCTTCGAGCGGTGCGACGGCGCACGGCGGTCTCGGCACGCCGGCCTCGAGCTCGTCGCCGGCCGGTGCCCCCCTGTCTTCCCCCTTCTACTGCGCCTCGGGTTCGGCCGGCTAAGCCCGGACACGTCCCTTCGCCTTGCGCGCGCGAGGTGGCGGTAGGGTGCTGGGCGCCGCCGCCCGGTCGGTCATGGCCAACGGAGGCCGGCCGCCTCCTCCGCCTTCGGTCATCTGCGCCACCCCACACCACTTCAACCCTCTCTCTCTATGTGCTTGTGTTGTGCCATGGCGTTGAGGGGTGGTGGGCATACTCAGAGGGCAGCTTGGCGTGTGTTCGGCGGTCGCCGACGTCCTTGATTGTCGTTGGCGCCGTCCTCACGTTCTAGCCTTCCGAGCTCCTCCTCCTCTTCGGCTTCCTCTTCCTCCTCTTGGCTGTGGCCGTGGTTCTTGGGAGTGGTACTGGTGATCAGTCTATCTCTGTGTTGCTCTTAGTGTTGGAAGGAAATGAGGAAGAGTGGGTGCCTGGCTTACCTTGCCTACCCTTGGTTGTGAAGAAGTTGAGGAAATGAGGACTTGCTGTGATGCGCTGGCTATTTAAGGGCATGGTTCTAGCTTGTGAAATGACCGAAGCGCCCTTATCTAGCTCCCATGCCCCTCTCGCATACTTGACTGCCCAAGGGCATTTTGGTCCAAGGCTGTGTTGGCTTGTGGTTTCTACTGCAGCGGTAAGTCGGTAAAAAATAAGGTGGAATTCACCGGATGATGAAAACCCGAAACGGTGCCAACTAGCCCTGGGCAGTCCGGAAACATCTGAGAGCGCTAAATATTCGGCACTATTAACGCCGATGGGTCTGACGACAATCTCTTCTCTTTTATTCTCTCTTTGCGTATTTGGGGTATTACATATTTTCCTTCTGTTTTCATGCAAAAGTGATCACCTATGGTTGCTTCTGTTCCAATGATGCGCGCATATTTCCTCACGCCGCTGTGACTGGCCCTTGCTTGTGGGGGAGGTGAGTCCGACGAACGTGTTATTCGTGTTACTTGGTGTTTAGTAATTTGAGTGCCACAGGTGCTAGGTTTTGCTTCATGACGATTTTTCTGTCAGAGAGCACCTGTTGCCGATGTAATTCATGGCACTTTGTTACATGGTAAATTGGTAAAGGTTGTAAACTTATGATCATTTGAAATTTTGACGAGAAGCCTTTTCGAGCAGCCTGTGAAGATGAGAGTAGTAAACCTTGTTGCCATAATGATGGGCACTATGGCCTTGTAATAATTCACAGAAAACCGCAAAATATGCTCCCTACAGTATCAAAACTTCTCCATTCTTGTGCACCAGGAACCCACACCATAGTTTACAGAATTAAGACAGGATATGGGCACTACAATGAATAAGCTCATCTTATTTACATGGTTCTTTTCACTATATGCGCCGTATAACACAGAAAAGACTTGGAACAGAAACCCAACTCTAATACAAGTATACAACAATGCAACATTTCATTTGTGTCCCGTATATGCCTCCCAAAGGGCAGGTGCGTCCCATTTAAAAGATTGTGCTGCATCATGTTTTTCATAACCAGGCTGTCCGATGTGTCTTCTTACATCGGACAAGCCCTATCATTGAACGGAACGCCATAACCGCTGGGACTTAAGCACAGTCCAATCCTCCGTATTCTCGCTCTGAGTGCCCTTTTTTTCTTCCCATTGCCCCATCATTCAAAATGACAGGTAAAGATCGCACCAGGAAGAAGACATTGTTACCTCAAATAGGGAATATTTTGATCTCAAAACGGAGTATTTTCTCAAAACAGGGTCTATAAGTTAAACGATGTACACGTTAAAAGCCCAACATCTGTACCATCCAAAATCGCAAGTGAGTATCTATCTCTCCGTAATCTGTACCGTAAACAGCCAAAATTCAAAATTTTCAGCCAAAAGCCATAAGCCGCAGCCGTTACCAAACAGGCCCTAAGTCTGTTCGTTTTCAAATGTGGAAAGTCGAGAATCTGATAGGACAGAGAACATCTGCGTCTCCACAAAGAGCTGCGAAACATTAAGAATTATGAGAATATGCAGGCACGATGGTGGCATATCACGCTAACAACAAAAGAAATTAGAAAGTCAATTCGATGAAACACATACATAAAGTTATAAAGTAATAGCATCCATACGAGATCCACTAAGAAAATTCTAAATTACCAGGACTTGTAGCACATACATAAAGTAGTAAAGAAAGACTGGCAAGTCTATAACGTAGCATACTATGCTAGTTTCATTAACTAATATATGGTTTTTTTCCCTAGAAAAAAAGGAATCCACTGTGTAAAATCTCAATTGATAAGTACCTTTATAAATGGCCGATCCTTCAAGGGGAAGGAATCAATAAAACTGTCTTTCAGAAGCAAAGAAACCTGATCAGACAGAAGAGCAACAATATTCAGTGGATTCTATATGTTTTCAAGAAGTAAAATATCAAAGTGGCATCAAGGTGTAAAATGAAAACAACAGTGCTTATATTGCTAACCCTGTCATTATTTGAATGTATATTGGTGATGGTATGAGAGCGCAAGTCAGAACAAAGTGATTCCAAGTAGGATCTCAAAACATTTAAGAACTGCCAAGCTGCCTCAGCCTGCAATAATATCCAAAGTAGTAGTAATAAACGGAACACATTGCCGTCTTTATCTTTAAAAAAAAACTAGCATGAAGATCAACAAAATTTTACATGGTCAAGATATGCAAAGAGAGAACTTTCTTCTAGAGGGATAATGAATGGCTCCAAAGAGGATGGACCCACATTTCACATGGTAGAATATGAATTAGTACCTGAACTTCATTGCATTTATAGATAGGATGTCTCTTAGCCAAAGCACTCTCACATGAAAGTCTAGCATGAATTGGACTGAGATCAGAAACGAGCTCCTTGTAACGTGGAAGTTGAGGCAGTGAACATGCCTTGACCTGCGTATTTTAATTAAAAAACGAACAATTAGTACCAATGAATCTTTTCTAGCAATTTCGGCACCACATATGCTTGAGCTCTAGTGCATAATAGTATATCCTCGTGCATGCTACCTCAAAGTTAAATATCACAAAACAGACATGATCAGACCAGAATCTCCGTGGTGGCATTACACAGATGTAGAATAATCAGATGCATAGTTTGTTCCCTGGAGGTGGACCTTGCTCTCATAGTATCAAAACAGAAATTTTGTTCTTGACAAACATCATGTATAAGAATCTAAAAATATGAAATGTCACTAGTGGGTAAAATGAATTCCTACTTCCTCTTACTGATCATGTTCTCTTGAATATTTTTCTTGGGTTCACATGTTAACAATACTGTATCACCTATAGAATCAACAAGAAAATAGAGCAAAAACCAAAGTATCCACGTTTTACACAAAAAAAACAATGATTTAGACATTCTTTTCCCAAGATAGTTTCACTATCAGGAAAGAACATGTCACACTTGCCTGATCTTTCTGTACATTGATTCTGACAAGAGTAGATGCTTTCATCTTGATATCAGGGGGTTTATGTTGGACACCAGCCTGTAGAAGAAAAACAGATAATCTCCCGATTTTCAGCTAATACAGATATCTATCATATAAATGAGCTTCAAATTGGCAACTGCGGTCATTGACGATTCTTTGAAAGAACAACAACCACATAAATGAGCTTCGAAGAACAGTCTAAACTTACAATGAAAGGGACGGGGGCATCAAGAAAATCAACCAATTTTCTTGGTAGAACCTGAAAAGGCAATTGCTTGTACCTTAAAACAGAATAGTAATGGGAAGCATATCTGCATATGTATTAGGCTACAGATATCACACTTTTTTAGTTAAAAGTTTAAAGTATGTCTCAACATGAATATGGTTTAAAGTATGTCTCAACATGAATATGGTTGGGCAACACGTGCAAATAGAGAAAAACAATCCACCAGACATTTTCTTTATTTGATCAACATGTGAACTGTTGCATAAACTAAATCGAAAGCTTCATCATTCACAATTTCATTGTTTTGAAAAAATATTAGTGGCACTTTGCGTTATGGTAAAACATACCAAACAAAAGAACACACCTACTGACCAACTCAACGAAGCCCATGCCTTGTTCATGGCAGATGTCTATTTTAGTTACCAATTTCTATTCTAAAAAAAAAGTTCAGCTACAAATCAATGGAAATCTAAAATGAAAAGGCAATGACCAATTTTTGAAATTTAGCATCATGGGCAATTTAGTAGTCACACTGGTAAACAGCAGTTATTCAATTACATAGAAAACAGATACTTCATGCCAAGCAGAAAAATAGGCAAAATTGAGCACAATCCAAAACCAAGCAGATCAAGGCCCAAGCACCCACGGTCCCACCCCAACAAAACTTAAGTTACTAACAAGGTATTCCAAAAAATCAAAATAGAAAAGAAACTTAAAACTTACAGGAAACAATAATACTTACGGGAAGCAATAAACTTTGCCACTGGAATGGCCTTATCATCGGTATAACTGACAAAACAATTGCTGATAGTACACCCTGCAGTCAAGCATTTGAGAGAGGCACTAAAATCAGCAGGAACAAGGATAGCCTGAAACCAGAGCACGTTGTTGCAAAGCTCAAGTGCTTGAAAAACCATACCAGATTTGGGCATATTACCACAATTTGCTTCTCCAACAGAACTCCAGCAAATAATGCTAGCACCTGCAGGAAAAAATAATGAATTTATGCGCACATAGTCAACCATGATGACTATTATCACTTATATAATGTCTAGGAGTTATTGCGGGACTCAAAAAAGAAAAGGCAAGAAAAAAGCCATAGGGCAGCAACTTTACTATGATCCCTTCTTATTAGGCAATAGGAAATTGTATATTGTATATTTAGGCAGTCCGGTCAATTAGGATCAGAGATTTATCCCTGTCCTTGTATTTGTAAACTGCCATATATAGCAGCAGCCGCTGCCCTATAATACAGGCGCCCCTCTCCCATTGAGAGTGCGGCTAATTGCCCCCAACTTCATCTTTCTACATGGTATCAGAGCCATCTGATCTTGGCCCTCCCTCTCCTTCCCAAACCTGCGCCGCTCTCTCCCTGAGCGCCGCCCCAACCTTGCTGCGCCGCCCAACAGCCGTGCCACCATGTCCACAGAATCCTCCACCACCTCCGCCACCTCTCCAGCCATGGCTGACGCCATCAACTCAGCCGTTTGCCCCTATGCTCTGGTAAACGTGAAGACCCACATCCCCATGACCCTCGAGCTGCGACCCTCCAACTACACCAAGTGGTCCACAGCCTTCCACGCCATGTGTGGCAAATTTGGGCTGCTCTCGCACCTTGCCGTCATCTCCCCTACGCCCACTGATGACGCATGGGTGCAGGCTGACTTTTGCATCCACAGCTGAATCTTCGGCACCGTCTCCGACTCCGTCCTCAACCTCGCTATGACCGGCGCCCAGCAGATCGCCGGCCAGCTCTGGACGGCCATCGCCGACCTGTACCAAGCTAACAAGGCGCCCCGCGCCGTCTTCCTGAGTCACGAGTTCCACTCGATGACCCAGGGTGACTCCTCCATCGACGAGTACTGCGTGCGCATGAAGGAGGCTGCCGACAATCTTCGCGACGTCGGGCAGACCATCACCGAGCCCAACCTCGTCCTCAACCTGCTCCGCGGCCTCAACGAGAAGTACCAATCCGTCGCCGACAACATCGCCGCCCAGGAACCTCTCACATTTGCTGTTGCCAGGAACCAACTCCTCAAGGAGCTGCGTCTCCAGAACGAGGACAAGGTCCGCGCCGCTTCAGCCCTTCTCGCTGCCTTCCACGGCGCCCCTGGTGGTGTCCCACCGACCGGAGTCCAGCAGCAGCAGCCGCAGCGCGGCAACGGCGGCCGCCGCGACAACACTCGGCGCGACAACAAGCGCCAGCCCTGGGGTTTTGATCCTTGGACTGGCGCACGTGTCAACCCCGGCGAGCGCGTCATACCTCCCTGGGAGCACGACCAGGGCCGTTCCGGCGCCCCTGGCAGCCACCCATGGCAGCCCCCACGCCAACAGGGGGTGCTCGGTGCCCCTCCTCAGGCGCACACGGCGTTCGCCCCCGTCCAGGCTTCCTCCACCAACACTGGTGAACCGACATGGGACTCGGCCGGCCTCATTGCTGCCCTGCAGCACCTGGCTGTCCAGGGCAGCCCCTCGTGGGTTGTTGACTCCGGCGCTTCGTCCCACATGACGTCTTCCGATGGTATGCTCCTCCAGCGCCTACCCCCCTCCACCTCCTCTATAACAGTGGGCAATGGCACTAGCATTCCGGTCACGTCTAGAGGTCACTCCATCCTACCCACTGCCACAGCAAACTTCTCCCTCAATAACATTCTCGTCGCCCCGTCCCTCGTTCGTAATCTTTTATCCGTTCGTCAATTCACCCGTGAAAATCGCTACTCTCTTGAATTTGACGCTCTTGGTTTTTCTGTTAAGGATACCCAGACGGGACGCGTGATTTATCGCTGCAATAGTACCGGCGACCTCTACACCATACCTGCTATCCCTCCGACCACTGGCGCCTCCTCACATGCTCTCCTGGCTGTTTCGTCGACCCTGTGGCACCAGCGTCTCGGCCATCCAGCCCCTGCTGCATTAGACCAGTTAAATAAAATACACGCTGTTTCCTGTAATAAAGTAGACCGCTCCCTCTGCCATTCCTGTCAATTAGGCAAGCATACGCGTCTACCCTTCAGTGCCTCTCAGTCTTGTACTCATGCACCGTTTGAACTAATTCATTGTGATGTTTGGACCTCTCCCATTCCTAGTATATCTGGTTTTTCATACTATTTAGTCTGCCTGGATGATTACAGTCACTATTGTTGGGTTTTTCCTCTCCGACGCAAATCCGAGGTACACCAACACTTAGTTGAGCTCACAGCTCTTGCACAAACCCAATTTAACCTCCCTGTAAAATGCTTCCAAACCGACAATGGCACCGAATTCGTCAACACAGCCACCACCACTTTCTTCGCTGCTCAGGGAACACTTCTCCGTCTCTCCTGCCCATACACTTCCTCTCAAAATGGCAAGGCGGAACGCACCATCCGCACCCTCAACAACTCAATTCGCACCATGCTGCTTCACGCTTCCATGCCGCCTGCATACTGGGCTGAGGCTCTTGCTACCGCCTGCTACTTACTCAACAGGCGCCCTTCCTCCTCCATAGCCCATGAGGTTCCCTTCACTCGCCTCCATGGACAACCACCCACCTACAGCCACCTTCGTGTCTTTGGGTGCCTATGCTACCCAAACCTACAGGCCACCTCCCCACATAAGCTCGCACCTCGCTCCGCGGCATGCATTTTCCTTGGGTATCCATCCTCTCATAAGGGTTATCGGTGTCTTAACCTGACAACTCAACGCATCATTATTTCTCGTCATGTTGTGTTCGATGAGACTGTTTTTCCCTTTTCCACCACCAGCGTCATCCCATTCCCTCGCTCCCTGGATTTCCTTCTAGACAACGATTCGTTTTCGGTGCCTTGCTCTACTGTTCCTGCAGGTAGAGGTCCCTCCTCGACGACCGCGGATGCTCCGTCCACCTTGGACGTTGTGCAGCCGCCTCCTGATGATGAGCCGGACCCGGCTCTTCTCCTGCCTGGGGGGCGCGGCCCTGTGTCCCCTAGCCCCAGTTCGGCTTCTCCACCACCGGGCGGGTGTGGTCACGTGCCCCCGCCTGGCCTTCTTGTGGCTCCGTTCACACGGACCTACAGTCGACGACCCCAGCCGGTGCCTGCGCCATCGGCTGCCCCTGCAGCACCGGCGCCCCAGGCTGAGTCCGTGGGCGCACCCCCATCTCCGCCGCTCACGCGCACCAGGACCGGCGCCCTCCCGCGTGTGAGCTACGAGGGGCTTGCTGCCACCTCCTCGCCCTCACCATCGCCTCTACCGGCGAACTACCGCAGCGCCCTGGCCGATGCCAACTGGCGGGCTGCGATGATGGATGAGTACCAGGCCCTCGTCGACAACAACACCTGGCGTCTTGTTCCGTGCCCTCCTGGCGCGAACGTCGTGACGGGCAAGTGGATTTTCCGGCACAAATTCCATGCCGATGGGTCCCTCGCTCGTCACAAGGCCCGCTGGGTGGTCCGCGGTTTTTCTCAACGAGAAGGCATTGACTAAGACGAGACCTTCAGTCCGGTGGTCAAACAGGCCACCATTCGGACCGTTCTCAGCATTGCCGCCTCCCGCGCCTGGCCGATCCATCAGCTGGACGTGAAGAATGCCTTTCTTCACGGCCACCTCGACGAGACGGTCTACTGCCAGCAGCCACCAGGTTTCATCGACCCCGCCGCTGCAGATCACGTCTGTCTCCTGCAGAAGTCCCTGTACGGACTGAAGCAGGCCCCGCGAGCTTGGTACCAGCGGTTCGCGGCCTTCCTTCGACAGCTCGGTTTCGTCGCCTCCACCTCCGACACGTCCCTCTTTGTTCTCACCGAGGGGACGAGTCTCGCCTACTTGCTACTCTACGTCGACGACATCATCCTCACCGCCTCGACTCCCGCTCTTCTGCAGCGACTCATGGCCCGACTCCAGTCTGAGTTCGCCATGACCGACTTGGGTGCTCTTCACCACTTCCTCGGCGTCGCCGTCACCCGCACCTCCGACGGCCTGTTCCTGTCACAGCGACAGTACGCCGTCGATCTCCTCCAGCGGGCAGGCATGGCTGAGTGTCATCCTACGGCAACCCCTGTTGACACTCAGGCCAAGCTCTCCGCCCATGAAGGCGACAAACTGTCAGACAAGGACAGCTCAGAGTACAGGAGCATAGCAGGGGCTCTTCAGTACCTGACTCTGACGCGTCCTGATCTGGCTTATGCAGTTCAACAGGTGTGTCTCTTCATGCACGCCCCGAGGGAGCCCCACCGTACGCTGATCAAGCGCATTCTGCGCTATGTGAAGGGCACGCTATCCTCCGGTCTTCACATTGGTGCCGGCTCCATCAAGACACTGACCGCATACTCTGATGCTGACTGGGCTGGCTGCCCTGACTCCAGGCGGTCCACCTCTGGCTTCTGCGTCTATCTCGGCGACAACCTGGTCTCCTGGTCCTCCAAACGCCAAGCCACGGTCTCCCGCTCTAGTGCTGAGGCAGAATACCGTGCTGTGGCTCACGTTGTGGCCGAGTGCTGTTGGCTGCGGCAACTCCTTCAGGAGCTCCATATTCAGCTGCCCCAGGCTACGGTGGTCTTCTGCGACAACGTCAGCGCCGTCTACATGACGGCCAATCCGGTCCACCACAGGCGCACGAAGCATATTGAGATTGACATTCACTTTGTGCGCGAGAAGGCGGCCCTTGGCGCGATTCGGGTCCTTCATGTTCCTTCGTCTCATCAGTTCGCTGACATTATGACGAAAGGGTTCTCAACGCCACTGTTTACAGATTTCAGAACCAGCCTGTGCGTCCGCGAGCCTCCCGCTTCGACTGCGGGCGGGTATTAGGCAATAGGAAATTGTATATTGTATATTTAGGCAGTCCGGTCAATTAGGATCAGAGATTTATCCCTGTCCTTGTATTTGTAAACTGCCATATATAGCAGCAGCCGCTGCCCTATAATACAGGCGCCCCTCTCCCATTGAGAGTGCGGCTAATTGCCCCCAACTTCATCTTTCTACACTTCTACAGTTCTACTACATATTTCCCCTGTTACAAAATGACTAGTCTTAAAATGGGGAAATAATAATGCAAACAAACGGAAGTGCAAGTGGAACCTGGAATTGGGAGTAATACAACATACACTTTCCAGAGACAAAGCACGACAAACTGTAGCCATAGTCCATATCGATAATGCAAGAGCTTCTTCTGCAGCCGCCAAACGGGCATTGACCTACAATAATTTTTCATGATAAGTGAAGCAGGGCCATGATGATACCAAATAGGCCTGTAAAAGGTAAAGTATCTACCTCATTGGTTTCTGCCAAAGTCAAACCATTGTTTAAAATTGTCTCCCCTAAACCCAACAATGATAATCCAGGCCGGGAGTATTTAACAGGCTGGAGATGTTCAAGGGGGTGGAAAACAATTTCACCTCCACGAGGTGGCAGAGGAAGAGCATGGTAACCACAAACAATTTGTAGAGGTTCATTGTTGTGTGCCTAAAATATGAAATGTGTCTATGGTAAGTAAGGACAGGGGCTAGCGGAATGTGAAACTTGACTATGCTAGACAAACCTTAGCCCATCCCATAACTTTTTCATCATCAACAGTGATTTCATGCTTCACATTTACTTCATCATCTTCTTCATCTGACCCAGCACCTTTGACTGAACTGTCACCAACCATGATGATACTTAATTAGTAAGGCAAATGGCATGATAATATGAGACGTACCCAGTTCACAAAGATATGTATGCAAACGTAATCATTAATAATTTCAGAGAACAGATTTCACATGATTTCAGATAACTCCTAGCAGATGTGAATGTGATCGATGCTATAAATTGCACTATTGCACTCCACAATTGCAGCAAAGATCTTCTCAAATTTTCAGGGTTACCTGTGTAAAGACTCCATGCTCTGTGCACGCTCTAATCTTCTAGAGATAGGAGAATGTGTGGACAGAAGATCTGGGGAAGTGTGTCCATTCTCATGAGGACAACTTGCTCTTCCAAAGCTATCACAACGGGATTCCATGTTCTCTGATACACAGTCATCATATTGTTGGAAACTATGCCTTCCTTCCTTTTCAAGTTCTTTTGCATAACTAGAATCTGAAGTCTCACTGGCAGATATACTTTCAGGAGAATTAGGTTCCCAACTCCTGAACAAATATGAAGGAACATCACTTTCTGATGGAAGTCCTGCTGAAGAAACAAAACCCGAAATACTGTTGACAGGCACAGCATATTCTGCCCAAGCATTGTACGAAAGCCCATTTGAGGATTCAAAATCCCCATTTACTTGATCTTGTTCTTTCATGGAATGGGGGACTGGCTCTGCCAGAGCAATTTCACTGGCAAACTGTGTTATCCTGTCAAGCCTCTCCTGTGCAATTATGCTGTTCATACAATAATATGCTTAGTACTGAAGTGGTCAGATAAATCGAAATGTATATGATGGAAATGAGAACAAACCTGTTTAACATCTCATAATGTAGCTCAAAAAAGGGAACTCTTGTGAGTAAACAGTAACAACGTGGTGCAGAAACCAAGAAACGACTTGGCTTGTAGGAAGTGGGATTTAGTGGTGAGACCGCGCCTAATATACATGGTGCTCTCTGAACTATTTCCTGGACATGCAGGCAAACACCATATAGTGGTGCATTGTCTGATATCTGGTGTCATGAACACAATCAATAAGAAAAAGATGTAATTGAGAATTACCTTAATACTAACATCCAGGAATATTAAAAAGGAATAAATAAACAAACCTTAAGGGAGAAGATAAAGGACAGATCATCTCGGCACAGATGTTCCTACATAAAATTGTTATACAAGTTAGCAAGTTCAATACTTTAAAAGAAAGCACATTGCAGCTGCCATTAAGTATGAAAACTGACACAATCATGTTGGAACCTCATGTAAGAGGGCAGCAGAAATATAGTCGTTGAGAGGTAAATAAGGAATACTGGTCTTCATTAACCAGTAATTTCAAATATTGTGACAGTACATTATTGCTTGCAGGAATAATGCATAAGTTAGCTAGATTCATTAAATATCTCATTGCTTACTAGCTCAGCACACAAGGGCCTAAAGCTTATTCCCTAAACAAATAGTTTATTAAATACCTCAGATGGCCAGTAAAACAGACAACTGTCAATACAAGTGGGCTTCCCAAATCCTGCTACAACTAAACTCTCACCTGCCCAAATATCACTTCGTTCAGATCACTCATGGATGGAGTCCTCTCTATCAAGCGAGCCTGAAATTTTGAAATAAACAAGAATAAAGATATTTGTAGCATATCATATCCTAAAAAGAACAAACAGGAAAAGGAAAAGAAGACAACAATTTTGAAACGAAAATTGAGTAGCAAATGGAACAGGGAACAAACTCAATCAGTGGGTTAGTTGGTAGCATTCTCCATTTCTAAAGCTACTTAAAACTCAAAGTCTGCACCACTCGAAAAGAATTTAGCCTAGGGCTCTAAAAGGCATATGCTAGTAAACAAGTCAAGATAATCATAACTAGGGTAGCGGAAGGATAACTGGCATTATAAATTTATAATGAAGTGGAGGCTACTTCAGAAAAATGAAGGTGCCCAGTTTGTTTTAATAGGGCACCTACAATCCAATTATCCAAATGTGCAATCACTTGCAAGTACCTCTCAGAAAATGGATAAGCATTACCATATGAAAGTAGCAACTAATGCTAACACTAACAATTATCATAATATGTTGCTCAGATTCTGAGAAAAGAATAACAACAAGCAGGTTCACAACACCCTTAACTGATTCTTTCTGTTACACTGTTACTGCAACAATCCTAGTTACTCATCTTAAAAAGTTCTGACACTTTATGGAAACTTATTAAGGAAATAAAAGAAAAAAGACTTTCATAACTCCATTTTCAGTCATCTAAGTAGAAGAACATTCACAGTTGCAAGATATCTATCCAAGCGGCTGATAAAATCAAAACAAAAATTGAAGCAATAAGCATCTTCATGTAGTTCAGTGAATTTATATCCTGACAGAAAAAAGAGGTGAGTCCCTGTTCATACTCCCACAAGCATGATATGTCTTCACTTAAATTTCAAAAACTTTAGAAAAAAAATATATGTCTGCAGTTTTAAATTTCTGTCATTATTAGAGTGACTTTTCCTGCATTGAGAAAATCAAATGGCAACTTTCTTAAAGAACCAACAAGAGCGGTACAAATTCAACAAAAAAACCTTATTTAGCTAACCTGTACACCTTCCGGGAAACAGAATGAGGGCAGATCACTCTCCCTAATTTCAACTCTCTTTCCAGGTGGATACTTGAAAAGAATCTGCAAGTAAGTTGCACTTTATCAGTTTTTATCAGAGCAAAAAGGGTAAGGGAAATAGATGGTTTATCAAAACCAGCAAGTGAGTCTACAGTCTAGAGACCAAGGCCCTAGAGTCCAAATCAAGATAGAATTCCCTGCATGTCCCAGTATAAACTAGGAGATTGAAGTTTCCAGAGCCCATGAAAGCTATCCACAATCAAGTATGTCTAACAAGGTTTCACCAAACTAATAATAGTACCAGGAACAGGCATATAAGATTATAACAGACAGGGATATTAAAAACACACATGCTGGCCTTCCTACGAACTTGAAATTAAATTTCTGATAAAGGAGAAATTCAGATGTCACTCTGCAATAGTGATCAAATCAAGTTTTTTACTCCTATAAGGAGATATAAGTATGAAGAGAGAAATAAGCACAACAACAGTAAAGCTTTTAGAGCTCAATTGAGTAATACCCAATTGTTGACCCCTCCCTCCTCATAAAAAAAGTTAGTTTATGATTTTTCACCGTAGCAACAGTGTGCATCTATAAACAAAATGAAGAAACTGAACACAAGCTACATCTATTAAAAGAAGGCATTACATTCATTTTCTTCGAAGAAGTGCTCCTACGTTCCCTTCAGGTTTTACCATACGCAGACAGTATAAGTGCTCTATAAGCTTTGTCGTACTAGAGAAAGGGAATCAACAACATACAACTAAAATGATTACACAAAATGAACTTGTTATGATAGAAGAAATTCCTTTAGTCTTTAAAAAAACAATCTGTAAACCTGACATGATCCATCTACCTAACTTACAGAATCAAAGCATCTCTCTTAGTATTAAGCACACCCTAATACATTTTCTCATAACATGAAATATACAACAAACCTAAAGAGAGAGCAAAAAAAAGGATAACTAACTACAATTGTCAGCCCCATCTAGAGGAGAAGAGTGAAGTATCAACTAATATTTGGTCTTAAAAATGACATGAATAGCATATTGTTGCATCCAAAGCTGAAACATACAATTTCTTCTAAAGCAGAAGAATTCCTTTTACTCTTCAAAGCAGCATACCTGTGGTTCCATGGTTGGTATTGGTCCATGATACTGAATTTTTCCAAGATCTACAATATCTGAACGTGCTACATTAGATTCCCAAGCTTTCTTTTTTGCAAAAGCATCCTCAATGACCCCAACATTTGCATAAGAATGAAGTCCAACTACGAAAAAATGTTCAAAGAGCGACGTTGGTTCCTTCAATTGCTTATGATCCTGCAAGAATCATAAAAAATAGCTTAATAATAAGGGAAATTTCACATTAAATACAAATCAAAATATTGCAAGAGAAACTAAACAAGAGCATTGTAGTGTAAAAGTTGTAGGTCTTAAAGGCCCCGATTAAAAGTACGGAAGAAGTTCTCTGTGCTTCTAGGAAAGTACTTTTGTACTTGGACATATTTGATAATTGTATCCAAGCTGTTAGATATAACTACGACATTTGAATTCAGCAGCTCTGCGATCACACACTCAAATATCTTCCAAGCTTGTTAGGTTATGACTCATGAAAAACATCAGATTGCATCAGCTGCTTTCCTGAGAGTATCAAAAACATCTCCAATGCACCTCCAAACAAGGCAGTATGGTACAGTAATTTGCTCATTTGCTTTACCAATCTGACTAGTGAGTAGTGACTATGTTGTCGAATGGCGCATAGCACACAGTGAAAATGTGAAATAGGAGAGGGAAGTGTTAGAATTCACTCTGTCTGCTGCTATTTTCCATTTCTAGGTAACACTACAACTCTCAAGCTATTTGCATTGATTTACCTACTAAAGTTCTCAGTTATCCATTCAAATCAGTTTAAGTCGTCCCGCTAGGCAAAAGTTGCATACAAATGCACAAGTATCATGACCAGGATTGAACAAAACAGAAGAGCTCTATACCCGTGCCTTGGAGTGGATTTGATACCACAGTCGCTTCTGATTCGCCATAGCCTCAATGTTCACTGTCGTCCGCAGCAACTGCTCCCTGGGGCTCCTCTCGGCACCTCCTCCACCTCCAATTGGCCCCCACTTCCACGCGCGCTGTATCTGCTGCCGGAACCGCTGGAAGCTGCCAGTCCGCACGTGCCGCACCTGCTGCTTGATCTGTGACAGCGGCGATGACGGCGTCGACGTGCCCGACAGCGCCGGGGAAGACGGCGCTGACGGGATACTCGGCTTCGACTCCTCCCTCGGTGGCGATCCTGCTCCCGTCGGGGCCATCGGATTCTCCTGCTCCTCCGCTCCCCTCGCGTGCTGTTCCGATGCCGAAGCCGACGGCGACGCGGCGCTTCCCGTATCTACCCTGCCCAGCTCCTCTCGCAATTCAGAAACCGCCGGCGACTCCTCCCCGTCGATCGACGGATGCCCCAGCGCTAACGCCGAGGGTGACTCGTAGGTTTCCACTTCCTTCGCGGCCGCCGGCTCGTCGCCCTGCGGTCTCGACACTGATGGCGATGAAGAGGGCGAAGCCTCCGCGGCGGCCTCGCCCTCGCGCCATGCCACCGGCGACGCCGAGGCGGTCGACGACCCTTCCACTGCATCCTTGCACAAGTCCGCCTCCCGCGGCGACCGCCCCTCCCCCGCCTGCCCGTGCTGCTCCGGCGCCGGCGAGGCGGGGTCGCCGGAGGGCTCCATGCGCGCACGAGATCGAAGCAACCGGGAATCAAAATTCGAAGGCTCGCCTACGTGCGTAATTGAGTGCCAAGGATCAAACCAACGGAAGGGGAAGAGGAGGAGGACGAGATCGTAGAGAGAATTATAAATGTTAAAAACAGAACAAAAATTAGAGAAACGAAAAGTAGATGGAAAAGATAAAAAAAATTGGAGTCCGACGGAAAGCGGACGGAGCAAGGGCGGCACGTGGTCGGCGGGGCAGGTGCCTGGGGGCCACATGGCAAGTTACGCTCTTGTACCTGGTGTCCCACTGATATGTGGGACCGAGCGCACAACTCGGTAGGATTGAGTTGTTGCGTATGCACTCGCTTGGCCTTTTCTCCGGATGGGATGTGAAGTGTAGTTGCTGGTCAAAGTGAAATATCTCGCTTCCATCGGGCTTTTTCATAAAAAAAATGTTACATTACATATACCCCCTGGCGTTTAAGTGCATTTGAGCTCTGGTATTTTTCCTGTACTTGTGATTTTTTAAAAGCATATTTTGTGCTTGATTGTTTGGAGCATGAAGGTCGTTACGACCACGGCCAAAAAGTAATCTATCTTTTTTATATTACAATAAAGATGCACACGCATATATATCTCTATGCACGCGCGTAGATGTAAGTACACCCGGAGGCTGAGTATAAATCCGTTCTTTAGAACTAGACGTTCAGAATTTGAGTGACAATGTGACAAAGGGGCCTAAATGAAGCAGCACGTCAACCGTAAAGACAAGCATAAAAAATAAGTGACAGGGCAGTAGAACACAAGTTAATGCCAGGCATTGAGGTCGACATGTCACGCCGGACGATGTCGGTAGAGACGCAACAAGGGCTTGTGTTTGGTGGAGGCAGTGTCGCGTCTTTGGCTGTGATCGTTTTGGCTTCAGCTTTTAGCTTCCTGTGTATTTTTTACTATTTATAAATTTTATCTTTTTCTGAACTTTTGACTCTTTGTTGAGCTTTTTTGCCAGTTTTTTTCCCGTATTTGTTTGTATTATACGTAATGGGCTAACATATTTTTAATTTTTTTAAATTTAATTATGTTAAATAAGTCTCTGTCAGATACAGTGTTTTTTCAAACAGTTACAGTGTTTTTCAGCCATAAGCCACCAAAAAAAGTCCAAATGATTTGTTTCAAAACATGTATATAAAGAGGTCCGGTTGGTTTAATTACGCAGTAAATATGAAAGCGTGGACTGCTTTAAGGCATAATTAGTTGATAAACCAAAATCACACAATGGTTTGTTTTAACTTCTGTTGAACTTAGGGGATGCCATGACCACAGTATGGAGGAGGTAGAGCGGGTGGAGATGGAACATGCAGTGAAATGGCATTTTGTCTGCGTACGGTGGAGAACAAGTGTGCAAGTTTTCCTTGCAACAATGGTGGATGAAGACTATTTCCATGCTTTAGCAGAGCTGTAGCATATTAATACGGCCACATGATCACGTGAAAATTGCGTTTACACCAAGCCAAAGGGGCGAACCTTTTAGTTTTCGCCTCGGGATGTTCTCTTCTTCGTGCCCGCCATGACCCACAGGCTGGACCTGGACCTCATGCATGTTCAAGGTCGTGCATGGCAGGCAACGCGCGCGTGCGTTTCCCCCTTTTGCACGTTTTGGCAAACGGCAAGGCGAAGTAAAGATCTCGAGGACCAGCCACGTTGGGCCGGCCGCTGCTTGTTTGACGTCGTTTCGGTTTCAGTTTGTGGTTTCTAATTTATTTTTTACTATTTATAAATTTTGTTTTTTTTTTTGAACTTTTGATTTTTTTTGCGGTTCTTTTTTACCGTATTTGTTTGTGTTGTCCGTGATAAGTTAGCATATTTTTTTCTATTTTTAATTTTTTAAAAAAAATTTAATTACATTAAATAAGTCACCTTCAGCTACAGTGAAATTTCAGCTATTAGAGTGTAATTTCAGCCATAAGCCACAGCTTTTCAGCCTAACCGAGTGGCGGGGTAAAATCGTAAGGCGTTAGCGCAAGCACGGCAGCAAGCAAACGCCGGCATGCCATGCATGGAGAATCCTGTTTATTCTGGGGTATCTTTGCCATTAGCAAATGGACAATAGCAAACTGGTAACTGCAGCTAGTACGACTCACTTCTGTCATCTGTTTTGGTAAAAAGAAAAAAAAAACAGTGGGTCTTTACCGAATGTTCAGTTACATCTCACTTTCGTCTGTCCACATAAAATGCCTCACTTTTGTTTATCATCTTGACGGCATCTGATGTCTATTGGTACGTCGCAAACGCAATGGGCGGTAACAAAGCGTAACATCAGCAGTCGACAACTTTAGAAGCAAAAAAAAAACTCACCCCTATCTCCAATATATAACACCATCTGACCGGTCAGCCAAATGTTGATAGGAACTAGGATGAAACCATAATTTAATCAGTCAGTTTTATAAAGCAACAATAATTAGTCAGTTAACACAACTAGACGTTAAATAATGCATGTTATGCAAGATGACCACACACGGTACTTCGTATTTACGGCAAGTCACATGCTGTAACAGTACTTCGCATTGTTCTTTTAAAGGAGAGCCAGGCATGCAACAGAATGGTCCTTCTTATTTGAACTCTCTAGAGGAAAGCGTAAGTGCATAGAAACAAACAAAAAATTAGCAAAATTTTGAATTTTCTTGAATTTCAGCCAAATTTGAAAACTTGCCCAATTTAGAAGTTCTTTAGCCATTTCCACTTTCTATTCTTGATTTTCCGTCCCCTCCATACCTTGGCGCCATCTTACCTCCTCGCCTTCTCCCTTGAGCCTCAGGACTACCCTGCCAAACTCGTTTCGCCGCCACCATTTGCGACCACGTCAACAACCATACAAGCGCTACCATGTTTCTGCCACCCTCATTAAAGCGGTCCTATCACCAAGGCCACACGCCACAATTGTTAGAGCTATCTCCGCCATCGCTGCCGCCTGAGCCATGTGCAGCCGACGCGCGCGTGCACGCCCCTGCCAACTTTGCCAGCTCCCTATCATCTCCAGTGAGACAGCACATCCTTGCCGCTCCAGCATCGTATGCCAGCTCCCCTACAAACCATCCTGGCCGTCACCGCATCAGCCACACGCCACCACCGTGACCCAAGCCACTATTGCTCCCACCACCTTACCTTCACTATAAAGCATCGCCAGCATGCAACTTAGCTCATTTAGCTCCCAATTGCACCCAGCCACCTCTCTTCCCCACCTACGGTCTCACACCGCCACCGTCATCATGCCTTGCATCGGTAAGCCCGATTTGCAATTCATTGTTAAATATCAATCAAAAGTTGATTCCTTCTAACACTAGCTCCTCACAAACCACCACAAAACCAAAACTGACCTCACCTTGCCCTCTTGTGACTTCTACGCCGCCGGCGCCATGCGCCACCGTCGTCCTCGCAGGTCCTTTATGGACAGCTCCACAAGGACCAAAAGAACCAAATCCACCACTACCACTAAGTTTCTAGCTTGTCCTAGATGCCCAAAACACCCACAGCCTCGCCGGAACTCCACCAGAGCATCGCCGTGCCTTGGTGTTGCTACGACAAGCCCACCCCGCCATTAGCTAACCCCAGCGAACCTCGGTCCATGCAAACCTCAAAATAGAACCACATCGCTCCCTTGAATCCATCCATGTGCTCTCTTGCCTTCGACTATCTTCGCGAAGCAAGTAGGCTCACCGCTGCTACTCCTCTCCTTAGCTGTGTCATGGCGACAGAGCGCAACAAGCTGAGCTGAGCTGAGCCAAGCAAAGGCCTGACAAGCTACTTCATTTGGGCCAGGCCAAGTTGGCCCACAGACCAAAAATCCAACTGAGCCAAACCAAATACTGTTGGCCCAATACTATTCCAAACAGGGCTCGACATTGTTTAAAACCTAGGGGTGCAAATGGGTTAGGTTTTTCCTGACTAACCCAGTACCAAATTCGATTGGTACCGAATTCGGTAAGTTGGATAGGTATTTGGCTGGATTCTATGTGGTATCTAGATAGTTGTAGGTAGGTTCGGTATTCGATAAATCTGGTAAATATCTGTGTAGATATCCGCCAAGAGGCATGAGCCACCATGAGTATTGTCAGGCCATTGGCCTAGCTTGACTTTATTCATATTAGCAAAAATCGCACGTAAGTTTCTGATACTCTATAATTTCTCGCACGAACAACTCAAAAATCTAGCCAAAAAGAACATGCACAAAATCAAGCATGCGAGAAAAGGATAAGCAAATGGTAGGAGTTCAATTTTACCTTTCCTATAATTCAACAATACAAATAAAAAAAGGTAAAGGGAGAAACAACCATGTCCTTGCTCCCTGCACATCATTACATAATTCTAAGGACAATAGAAATTCAGTTTTGATGGTAGGTAGTTGCGTATTAAGAGACTACCACTCATTTTAACAATTTTTAACTAAGGAGTGCCGCTGGTCAATCAGTCGCTCATATGTGTACTGGCCTCAACTTGCTTGGCAGTTAACAGGGTCCGGACTTCAGTATCTTGATCAGCCATCTCGGCTGGTACCTGCCCATAAGCATTCTCCTCCTTGGGACAGGCCCCAGCCTCCAGCAAAAGCTTGACAACATCCAGATGTTCCCCTCTAGCAGCATGATGGAGTGGCTGCATGGAGTAGATGCAGAAATTTATATACCATGCTGCTAGCACATGCCTGAAACTATGGTTAGCATATGTCAAATGGTTTAGAGAGCTTACAGTATCACCTTCAGCATCAACGGTGTTGAGCATTCGTGTTACGCAACCATCAATATTTGCAGCAAAATTGAGCATATATTGGACTATCTCAGTGAAGCCTGTACAAATAAAAAGTTTTGATAAATAAACTAAACATATAAACTTAAAAGCAAAAGACAAGGATGGCCAAAGATTTTTTTTTTTTTAAAAAAAACATACCTCCAGCACAAGCGTCGTGAAGAGGAATTGCTCCTTCTTCATCTTTGCATTCCAATCTGGCTCCGCGTTCCAACAGTAGCTGACAAGATGACCATAGTTAGGTACAACCAATAAGCAGAGCAAAAACACGCAAGATAACAATGTGAACCTGCACACAAGGTAGATGGCCATATAAGCATGCCAAGTGAAGCACCGTATCACCATCTTCAACTGGATCATCAATGCTGCCACCATAATTATCTGTGTACACATAACAATAGACCCTAAGTAAAGAGCTCCACAGATGACAAAATCACATATGCACAAATGCTTTTCCTGTTGCCAGCTTTCCACTTGCAAGTAATTGCCAAAAGCACCAACAGAAAAAAAACAATGATACCCACAAAGAAAAAGAAGTTCTTAAGAACAAAATAATTTAGCAACAAAATTTTTAAACAGATGTAGTCATTATGTCCTGACAGACTGAGATGGATAGTCATCAGGACCTCAAATGGGTAAAGTTAAATATTACACGATGAAACATATGTAATCATTATAGCATTATGTTAAGAATGCTAAGGACATAAAGATACAAAATGGATAGTAACTATGAGATGTCAAGCATCAAACCTATGAACCCAGTTCTACCCCAGAAATAGCATGTGCTTCGCTTTAGTTTGAGCTTCCGCAAGGCTCATGAAAAATCAATTGTTGACCTTGGTAAGTTTCAAATACGAAAATAGAAACAGAAAGACAAATCTCAAATGGCCAAACCAGGGTAAACTATGTATGCATAGATGTTCTTGAAGAATGGTGATTACACCATTATGGAAATTCAAGATAACCACAAAGTGGTGTTGAAACAAAGAAGATGCAAAGACATCCAATGAAGGTTAATCAAGTTCATGAACAAGCACATAACATGCCAACCAACCAAGCATATAGAATGCAGATGAAAGAAAAAGGTAAGAGATTCACAAACTAAAGCTACCCCTTTAAATTTACTGGGTTGGGCAAAGATATTAAGGGTTTGTTTGGCATTGCAGTGGCTTTTTCAAAATGCTTGTATTTCCAAATAAAGTAACCAATTGACAACCCCCTTTTTAGAGATGTAGCACAGATATTTCATTATAGTAAGATAAGGTTTTCTGTGACTAGCTTTATCCTGTTACTTCCTCAGCACAACACAGCAATGTCAAGCTGGCTCTAAACAAATTGCAAAGACCTACACATAAAGCAATTACACTACAGATATCACAAAGTGCATAAGTGAGGTGCTAATTATAAGTTGCCATGTTTTTCGTACAAAGGATGTTATAGATTTCACACGACAAAAAGTATAATTTAGCTTTCCCTTATACTGCAAAATGCATCCAACTAGTGCTTCTACATGCACAATTGCATTCGAGTGCTATGGAACTAATCGAAGATTTTGATCCCGGATTCCCTAAAAATAAGAACTGATAGAGCATCAATCACGTATTCAAGTGATCACTGAGAAGCACATAGAGGGCTTGTGCAGATACGACTGAAACTTATACATCAGAATCATCCAATACAAGACTTGCAAAAGAAAAATTCAGGTAGAACGCAAGCTGATCCACATATAAGAACATGCGTCGGAGAGCACTAAGGTAGATCTTGAAACAACAGCAATTTTGCGGCCACACCATGCAAAGTAGCGATCTGTCTAGTGAAGCCCTATACATCTTCACGAAAGGACAGATATAGAAGCGCACTGCACAAATAAGAAGCGATACCAATCTATACAATATGCGTACTCTACTCTAACCAAATGATCTTATAGAACCCTAAAATTGCACGAGAATCGGGACAGGTGGGGGTGCGGAAATAAGCCAGTACCGAGCGCGGCGCGGAGGGCGTCGACGTTGCCGGACTGGGCGGCGTCGGCGAGGGCGCGGAGGTGGGGAGGCAGTGGCGCCTCGTCGTCGTCGGAGGGGCCGCTGAAGGCCTCGGCGTGGTCGGCGACGTCGTCGTCGTCCATGAGTCCGTTGCGGCCACCGGGGACTGCCATCTGCGGCGAGGTTTGGGCTCGCGAGCGTCCGGAGGAGAGACCGAGAGGGGAGGAGGAAGAACGCTTTGGCGGCGGCTTTGGAGACTTAGCGCGTTGGGCGAAAACCTAGGCGGCTGGAGACGGTCCTCCCTCCTCACGCGTCATCACGGTGGATACTGTGCTGTGCGTTATCCCATAGTGTTGGATCGAAAATAGACGCTCGAGATCGTATGGAACAAAATAAAATCTTGATGCTTTCTTGTGCAGGATTAATTAGATTTCGGCAAATTGAACGCTGACATCTCGATGTGTTCTCCACTGATCAACTAGGCTTCGGCTTCAGACTTCTGACTTATTTTTCACTATTCATAAGTTTCGTCTTTTTCTGAACTTTTGGCTTTTTTGTCGAGCTTTTTTGCCGGTTCTTTTTTTTCCGTATTTGTTTGTATTATACGTAATGGGCTAACATATTTTTAATTTTTAATTTTTTTTAAATTTAATTATGCTAAATAAGCATCTGTCAGTTACAGTGCTTTTTTCAACCAGCTACAGTGTTTTCAGCCATAAGCCACGAGCTTTTCAGCCGAACCGATCACCACCTTAATTGCACAGCTCACACGAGGAAAATATGCACTACTAGATTATGAACTCTAGACAAGTTTGCAAAGATTTGAACGATGAACACAAGTTTCCACCACGTTGTGATTATGTCACCAAGCTATGTAGTGGTATTTGCATAACATTTGGGATTAAATATATATTATTTACATAAAATGCACATCTAACTATAGAATGTATGTACCACATGATTAATGTTTTAAGCTCTCACCGCTTATTCAAATTCAAATACCTAAATGGTAGGTTCTCAATTCCATGAAACTAAAGGGCGGGTTTCGTTTTAGCTTATTCGCGGCTTGTGCTCGTACTGTTTGTAGTAATTAGCTTTTAAATGGTGCGTTTTTTCAAAGCGGAGTCAATATGAAGATTATAGTAAAAAGTGTACCGAGTTCAGTTATACCAGCCAAAATCACATACAACTATTTTTCTATGCGTATTACCTCTTGTGAACAATCAGAATTCAAATCTTTAAACCATAAATTATAAGCCATCAACCTAAAAGTAAGATGTTGATGTGAATGACAATATTGCAATATATACATCTTATGGCCGCTGTTGTACTAATTGGTTTATTCAAAATAATGAGAATGACACAATAATTGATTCATACATTTACCATGCATATGTATTATTCTTTTTGTTTACTACACCTTCAGATGTACATGATATGCTAAACAGAAGAAGAGTAATTGACAAATATATATACCATGCATACACATTGTATTCTTTGTTTAGTATAATTTCAGGCTATCAAAAGCCGAGAACGGCTTTTCTTGAAGAAGGGGAGGATGATACGGATACAGACATGCATAGCGCTTTTCAGTTAAATAAATTATTTGACTGGAAAGAATTATTGAGTCGCACTAAATATTATCAGGTGAATTTGTTTTTTTAATGAATTTCCATGCGTTGATGAGAATAATATTCTACCTCAAGCAAGTTCTTTGTGAATTCTCAGATTTAATCGCATTGAAGCTTTGGAGTCATGAGGAAGGCGATGGAGCTCCGAGGCCAAAGCAACGGAGAAGCACAAGCGACAAGCGTAGAGAAGAAGGCCAATATATCAAGAAGATTCAACCCATCCGCAAATAAGTCACTTGATATAGGCCCTGTTTGTTTCCACTTAAGATTATTATAATCTAGCTTATAATCATAAGTGGAAACAAACAGCCCAGATTATAAGGTAACTTATTATAATCTAATAGCCCAGATTATTGTAATCTAATAAGCTCAAAAAAGTAGCTTATTTCAGCTTATAAATCCACCTTTTATCTTAATGACCATAAAACTTTAGGAATATTACCCACCTTTGCCGTTCAACCATCCCCCAACTCCCGTACCTCTCTCTCAAGGGCATTGTGGTCTTTAAACATTCGAATACAACAATCCATAACTCTAATAATCCAGACTGCCAAACACCTGACAGCTTATTTCCCATCAACTTATTATAAGTTAGCTTATATAATCCTCCACCTATAAGCTAGATTATAATAATCTTAAGTGGAAACAAACAGAGCCATATTCAACCCATCCGCAAATAAGTCACAAGTGGATTAGACTACAAGGTCTCAGTTGACACCAATTCAGTTTCTTAAACCGAATAAGAGCTGGCCCAAGGCCCAAAGCCAGAAGACGTCGCGTGCGCCGCCGTATATATACGTTGGACGGATGGAAATCAGAAGGGGAACGAAGAAAAACCATGAAGGAAGTACGTGACGTAAGGAGGTTACTAGATAATACTTGAGATGAGTATACTTTGTACATGTTTCTTGAGTTTTTGATAGCCACAAAAATTCAATAGAAATTTGAGAGTTCTTGCAAATCAAGATCGTTCAACCTTTCCGTTGGGAATTAGGAGCGCGATAGGACTTTCGCTTGGTGGTCGTGAAGTCCAGCGCGTGTGATCTTGCGAATTAAAGAGCGTTCGTTCTTGCATTGGCAACGGAGGATCGCTACAATTCGAGAGGCTGCACGTGAGTATCCAATCCTACGTCGAGAAGATCGGGCGACCCCATATCAGATGTCCTTGCACTAAGATTATTTAAGCTAGGCTATTTTACTCCCATCCACACTATAACTCTACTAACAGTTCTGTGTTTAATGGAAATCAAACTTTTTTCATTCGTGTTTATCCTTAAGTTTGTCCTCAATCAATTAGTGCCACAGTGCAAGTGTGTATACTTACTATGGACCAGGTAGCAGCGACTCTTGGCGCTCAATCCAACCGCGTCCATTTAATTCATATTCTTATTCTCAATCATGAAAACGAGATTGCTTGACTGCTTTGTCAGGTATAGACTTCTAAAAGCTGCTTTTCTATAATAAATAATTTTTATAATATCTAATTTTCAAACAAAGTATTTTTAAGTATGGTCTATTAGTCAATTATAGTACCACTATAATAGATTTATTTATATTAGTCAAAATCGTACGCAAAGTGTCTTTTTCTACAAGCTATTATTGTTTAAAAGCTAAAACTAAAAATCAATATGAACAGACCTTAAAATAGTACTAACAATACAATGATGGTATTATTATTTAAAAAAGTGACAACCGTATCCTATAATGTAGAGTAAAATTTCTATCATAGGGGGTGGTCCCACTGATCCACCAACTTGATGAAGCCACCAAATATGAGCACGACCTCTTCACAGAGAATGAAGGACATGCGATCGTCCATGTGACCCCTTCGCATAGAGCGAAGGGTACATAAATGTTGGTATGGCCCTCTCGCACAGGGCGAAGGAAATCCAAGTTAGTACAAGGGTACCCCTATTATGAAGTCTGCTACCTCAGTGTCAACGAGGGGGCTTCGCCTCGGGACCACCTCATATGGGCTAAAAAAGAAGGTCGGCTGCCTATGGACAAGGAAGAAGACATGGTAAATGAAGGCTATAACGGTCTACCGTGCACTAAGGGTGCATGAAAGAGGGATGCAAAGACTATAGAGTCTTTGGAGTTTAATATCTTTGTAGGGGAGCGTTATAACTTCATATATTCCTGATATAACAATATAAATAAGTCTCTTTGGAGCCTAGAAGGGGAGATTATTCTTGAAGGAGACAACAAAACCTTTCCTCTCGCATTTAAGATTGTTTCATGTTCCAAGGAGCTTCCGGGTGCTCACCCTTTGCTCACTAGGAGGTACCTTGAGGTCTATTTTCTTTTATTGTTTGATCTTTAACCACAACAATTCATTTATATTGTACTAAGAAAAGAATAATTCCATACTTAAGATCACTGCACATGGTGAGCTCTCAATCGATGGCAACGAGCTTAAGGTGGTGCTCTAAATGACTTAAAAGATTAGGTTTCTAGTTCTTTATACTGTAGCGATTTGAAAATGCATTATAGCTGCTGTTAGCTTTTCTACGTAATTAAATTTTAAATAATAATAATAAGTTATATTATCACAGACAATACAAAATAAATAAGACAAAAAGAATCAAAAAGTCAAAAATGCAAAACTAATGAGATTAAAAAAACTAGAAACCAGAAGCAGACTATCGTCAGAAAATGCTGAACAACGCAATGGCACTGTCGAGCTGATAGTTACCTACAAGGCACCCCTGCAAATCTCGGTACTTGTTTACTGGGAATCGGCACCAAATCGGACTTGAATAACTCTTCTTTTGATCCGGTCAGTCAAACGTGGGTGCGTCAGGCAGGTGATCAAACAGCATCTCGTCTTGATTAACACCAAGAGAAGGGAAATGGGAGGCAGGCAAAGCATTACTTTCGCGCTGTCCAATCTGCCTAGAAACTGCATTAACGAATGACATGGTCTCTCGAGTAGGTCAGATTGCATCTCAGACGACCCTGACGGCAGGTTGGCTGGCTGAAGGTTTGCAGGTCAAAAGGCTTCGGTCATGTTGAGTTTGAAGCTGCTTGTACGAAAGACGTACATGCACTTTCCGTAAGCCTGTCGCTTCCGGTTGGGGAAAGCAAGAGTTGTATCTCTCGACAGGAAACCAAGAAAGCAGGAGTAGAATAGAATGCTACCAATACCGCCGTTATCATACTCGCCAAGAACACGAGTGAAAAATATAATGCTGATGGGAGGAGAGGGAGGCCAACACTCGTACGAGATCATTTTTGGTACAAATCGTTCGTGTAACGCTTGCGAGAGGCAACTCAGCTACAGGGTTCCGGCTTGCCTGCAATTATCGGATGGGAGGCGCTTGCACATACGCATCATATCGGATCATCGTCATCACCACCACAAAACAACGCATTGAAGTATGCACAGCAACTTGGCTCGTAACGCTTCGGCGATTAATGATCAGCTTTTCTTTCGCCGCGAAAGGGATCGATGAGCTGCTTTATGACAAATCAAGCTCCTGGATCTGCCAACAACATAGCACAAACATTTCTTCCTCTACCCAAGCTTGAGAACATAACAGCACCCTAAACCGAACACTCCAATTTCTCGGTTTGGCTGCTACCGTGACCAAGCTACGAAAAACATACATCAACGTTTTGGTGAAAATTCTTTCGTTAAGATATCGAATCTCGAGTGCCGAATGCAATGAGAAATTTCGATATTTGACACTGAATACATGCGCATCTCAACTTTTAACCTCCAATTCGTACGCCTTTGAAATTTTAACCATGTCACTGCGAATTCTTTTGATTCAAGGGATTCTCTTCATTTTCGCAGTGACAAGTGTCAAAATAGGAAATGAGAGAAAATGAGGAGAATCCCTTAAATCAAAAGAATTCGCAGTAACAGAGTTAAATTTTCAAAGACGTGCAAATTGAGAGTTAAAAGTTAAGAGACGTACGTATTCAGTGTCAAATATCAAAATTTCTCGAATGCAATGCCTCCAACTCAAAAGGCACGGGAATGGAAAAGGATGCGTCTGACAAAAGCCAAACAAATCAATGCGCTAAGTCCTAAGTGGCGACGTGACCGGTGGAAACCCAGCATTTCGTCCCGACGCGCATCCCGTCTCGCCCCGTCGTCTTCCACGGCCCGCACCACCCAACCGTCCCAGGCTCGGCAAGTCGGCAGACGCCGCCGCCGCCGCGGCGCAAACACGTCAAGGACGGGAGGCCCCGCTCCATTGGTCTTCTAGCTTCAGCTTCTTTCATTGTTTAGCACCATCTGAGACTTATTTTTTCACTGTAGTTACGGTGAGATTTTTCAGTGTAATTAAATTTAAAAAAAGTATGTAATTACGGAAAATGTAAAGAAATAAAAAGATCCTAAAAGTTAAAAGCTAGAAAAACGAAATTAACGAGCTAGAAGGTTAAGCCCAATCGATGCGCGGCCTTCGTACTTTGTTTACTGCCTCACATAAAGGTGAAGCGCCACCAAATGCTACGCGACTCCTCTTCGTTTCTTTTCTTAAAACTGCGCAAAACTTTGCGCGCCGCGCCTATATAACCGGCCCGCGTCGAGCCGTGCACTCGGGCTCCCGCGGGGAAAGCGTTTAACAAGCCGCGCGCGCACGGGCGAGTCGGTGCCGGTCGCGTGCTGCCGCCTGCCGCTGCCTCCCGCGGCCGCCTTGGCCGGCGCACGCACGCAGGTATGTATGCGCGTGGGACGGTGCCTTGCGACTCGTGCACACGGGTTTTTTTTTTTTTGGTTTTCGTCTTGGCATTAAATACAGTGAGACGCCGCAGTCGGCTGCCCTCTTTGCCTCTTGATTTTTCTCTTCTTTCGGTTGTCTTCTTTGGGTGTCTCCCCATCTGGTCTCGCTGGTGGCCGGCGACGAGATGGCCGAGATGACGCAGAGAAGGTGAAGAAGCCATGAGAAGAGAAGCAGAGCGAGAGTTCTTTTGATTTTTGTAATTGATTCATCATTTTGATTTCTGTTCAGGTGCTAGGTAGGAACTTGAATAACTGAGAATTGAGACACCAGATAGAGAAAAGCTGCAAAAATGGAGATGAACTCGGGATCCGAGCAGTACGGGTAAGCACCATTTCTCATGCTTGCAGCTGATCTTTTTTCGGTTGTTTTCTGTGAATCAGTCTTTTTTTTCCAATTTTTTTCCCGGATGCCAGGTGCGTGCATTACAAGCGGAAATGCAAGATAAGGGCGCCGTGCTGCGGTGAGGTCTTCGATTGCAGGCATTGCCACAACAAAGCCAAGGTCAGAACTCAGAACTGTTAGAATTAATCTTGATACTTGTCAATTCCGTAGGCGCTGCTCGGACGACCACCGTGGTCGGATTGGCCGTGGTCGGAGTGACCGTGGTCAAAGCGGCCGTGGTCGGAGTGACCGTGGTCGAAGCAGCCGTGGGCGGAGTGACCGTGATCGGGTAGTGGCCATGGTCGTAGCTCTTATGAGTGGTCGGTTGCGACCACGTTGTGTGTGGTTGTAACGACTAGTGTCATGGCGTGGATGTGAGTGATCGGTTATGACCACGTTGTGTGTGGTCGACCAGCGCCGTAGTGTTTGTGTGAGTGATCGGTTACGATCATGTTGTGTGTGGTCATAACGACCAGCGTCGTGGTTGTGGCGCCTATATGTGGTCGTAGTCGTGGCAACTATGGTCGTGGTCGTAGCACCATGGTCG
Source organism: Dendrocalamus latiflorus (assembly GCA_017311315.1). Taxonomy (NCBI): domain Eukaryota; kingdom Viridiplantae; phylum Streptophyta; class Magnoliopsida; order Poales; family Poaceae; genus Dendrocalamus; species Dendrocalamus latiflorus. The sequence goes on from CM029621.1 coordinate 8,894,219, forward strand.
ACAATACAGTGGTCGATGCTCAAACGATCTGTGTGGTCGGAGACGCGGTCGAAGACGAGAGCAACTGGTCACTGTAGCAGACGTGTGCGGTCGAAGATGACTAACTTGTGTGTAGTTGATCACGACCAGTGTGGTCGTAAACGACCAGTCTGTGTGTGGTCGGCTACGATCGGTCTGTGCGTGGTTGTTGCGACCAGTGTGGTTGTAGATGACCAGATTGTGTGTGGTCAGTTACGACCAGCTTTTGTAATAGTTGATGACCACTGTAGCATACGGCGGTCACTGTAGCAGTCGTTAGCACTGTGCTCGGTATGGGCAACAGTTGCTGTTGGTAGGCACTGTAGTAGTCGTTAGTGCTCAGAGCAGAGCATGGGTAGACAGTGGATCATGGACGAGCGGCGGAGCAATTAAGTGCTCTGAGGCCCGATTGTATATATATACCTTGTAAGCTATAAGAGCAAAGTAAGTCAGATGAGCAGAGAAAGAAGAAAGCGACACAAGTTGTGTTCACGTCGGGAAAATTCCTTCGTGCCTCTTCGTTCAACTTCCCAGTGTAGTGTGCGTCCACGGGTAACTCATAGCTGCACTATTCGTCATTCGACAACAGCGTTGACTGGAGTGGTTAAGAGCGAGCTGAGACTGCTCTGTTTTACCTCGTAGATATAGAAACCATTGTGCGGTCGTATTGTGTTTGGGCTTGCAGATCCCATCCAACAAGAACTTCGCACAATTTTTCCTGGAATTTTACATTTTACATGTTTTGAGGTCTTTGTTGGGCTTACTTTGTTGCAGGATTCATTGGATGTCAGCATCCGCGACCGCCACGAGATCCCTCGCCATGAAATCAAGCTGGTCAGCGTTCTTGGCTTGTTCGTTTGGTTGTTTCCTGTTGTACTTCACTCTCACACGCGCGCGCGCGCGCTATTTTGCTGCATTTGGTGCCTGTGTTGTTGGACATGATAGTGGTTTCCGAGTACAGTATTCTTGGATTGGTTGATAAATTGATGCTTCTGTTCCATATTTATACTGTACGCTCCTCCACTATGTATATGCCTACTTGTGGTCCGTGCAGTTGATGTGTGCCCATGTAGACACCATAGCTGCACCTGTGCATCAGCATGTAACAAAGTTGAGAATGATAGGATAGCTAGGAAAATGTCAAATGGGATTATGGGAGCAAGAACATAGACATGTTTCACCGTCAGTCAAGACAAAAAGCACTACAGGCTACAGCTGATCGAGCATTGCATAGTTGAGGGAATGGCTGGTGTTAACTGTGGTCCTATTGATGTGGACTGACCGGTGCTTCAGATGTAACGTGAAGTAAAGACTGGGATATGGGTTCCATATGTTTACTTTTGATGTTTAACGATTCAAGCAAAGTTCAATGAATGTTTTATCTTTACGACATAACTGCATAGAGCTTGGCTTATTAGGATTAGTAAATTCAGGACAAAAGACAGCTCCGGTGAAACCACAATTGTCCCCTCAATCTTTAAAATATAGTGCATTTACACCCTATGCTGATCGTTTTGGAAATATGAGGTATAGTAGAATGCAAGAAAAAAGGAGAGCTTATAGTCGCACTCGTATAACGGTTAAAAGAATGATAATTTGGAACAATTATCCGGATATAGCCTATAAAATCCGCTATCTACTGGATGATATCATCTTGTTTATCCAAGAAAAGTTGTGGAAAAACAAAGAAGATGTCTAGCATAGAAAGATCTCTTTGCATGAGTAGATATGGACATCGTCTGTTGTTTTGCAGATACAGATATCAGTCATTCTCCACCTTTTCCACTTTTAATTGTTTAAATCGTTACGAACCTCCCTCACCATATAGTGATCTCACTCGGACTATTCTACTTTTTTTAAACCTCACAGGTTATCTGCTCTCTCTGCAACAAAGAACAGGATGTAAGTTGCCAATAGCGTATTTCAGGTGCTGTCAGTTTTTCCTGTGCTCATCTGATGATTTTTTATTTACAGGTACAACAGGATTGCTCAAATTGTGGGGCACGCCTGGGTAAATACTTCTGTGCAAAATGCAACTTCTTTGATGACGATGTAAGCACATCAGAGTTTGAATTATGTGCGGTTAATGAAATTAAATGCTATTCTGAATATCATTTCAGAAGTATTTCTTTAAATGCTATTTCGAGTATCATTTCAGAAATATTTCTCTTGTTTTCTCTGATTTGTGTGGCGTGCCCTCTTATTTCAGGTATCAAAGAACCAATTTCACTGTGATGGGTGTGGCATATGTAGGCAAGTAGTACTACATCTGCAACAGTGTTACGTGAACTTACCGAAATACTAGATCTTTCTCCTCCCATAATCTTACTTTTGTCATTACCTTTTACAGAACTGGTGGCGCAGAGAATTTCTATCACTGTGACAAGTGTGGTATGTTTGGTGTTAACTGACTTCGTTAGTTTCTTATTTCTTGTTGCTAGTAAAGGTTGCAGTAACATAAATGGTGAGCATGTTCTATAACAGGATGCTGCTATAGCTATGTGTTAAAGGATTCTCATCATTGTGTGGAAAGAGCTATGCATCACAACTGCCCTGTATGCTTTGAGGTGAATATTTGTTGTCCAGAGAGAACATTTTTAGGACTCCTGAAACTTTTAAGTCTACGATTTTACAAAAAAAAAAGTTCCATTATCTGTTTCTGCCACAGTATCTTTTCGAGTCGACGAAAGATATCAGTGTGCTGCACTGTGGACACACGATTCATTTGGAATGCCTATACGAGATGAGAGCACATCAACGGTGAGTTCACAATTTCACATAGAAACTTATCTGATTTTAGTTCTAGATCTTGGCCTATCCTTATGCATACGGTGTCAACCTGTGCCATTTTCTCAGATTCTCATGTCCAGTTTGCCTGAGATCGACTTGTGACATGTCTGATGCATGGCAAAAACTCGATCAAGAGGTACAGTTTCCTTCTCCCATTACAGAACTCATTCATTAGACATTGATCCTGTATAGATAGCCACCATCCAAGTAACTCTTTACTCAGGTTGCAGCATCGCCAATGCCAGCGATTTATCAAAAGAAGATGGTATGAAATTTTTATTTGAAAACAAAGTTCATCCATCTCCCTTGGGGTTCTTCTATCAAACCAGTATATGTTCAAGTAATGTTTCGTTTTTCGCCTTCAGATATGGATCCTTTGCAACGATTGTGGGATGACATCAAACGTGCAGTTCCACACTTTGGCACACAAGTGCCCGGGATGCAGCTCTTACAACACCCGGCAGACAAGAGACGCCCCAGCCGCATGCTCTAGAGTCTGACTGTCTGAGAACAAAGCATAGGAAAGCAATGCTGCCTGCAGTCTGAAATGTTCAATAAGCTGTAGCTTGCGAGGTGTGAAGCTACATTTGCGAGAAGGAAAGCCTCTTCACTGGTACTGAGGAGATGGCGTGTTAATGCAGTTACTGTTCATAGCATCTCATCTCGGGAGAATCACCAAGGCCCCTCGTCATCGTGCCAGGCTATGATTTTACCGACTCCCAGATGTTCGCGTTGGTCAGTGATCTGTATGATCCGATTGGTGCCTATCATCGTATGTTTGAATTCATTAGTTACTGTCGGTTTTAACTTGTAAATTGTCTTGTTCTTCTGTTTGCCTAGTGCTGGGGGAGTACCCCACCTTGACCTAATCGGCCTATTGCACTAAGAAACCTAATAATTGTGCAACCATGCGGTTGGTCCGAGAGAGCTGTCACAATGGAAAAGACGAGATGATGAGATTGCCTCTACAATTGTAGACCCAAATATGGTCATTGATGTAAGAAACCTCATCATGGTTATAAATATATTACTTAAGGCATCATGAGGGGGAGGTCTCATTTTTTTCTCAAAGATAAGCTTACGTAATATAAACTTCTATCCATCTTCACATTTCCTAAGGCTCCGAACAATCCCTTTATGACCTCTTCGTAGCCCAATTATTCACTGTTTGGTTTGTAATTATAATAGTTGACATCGTCTGTGGATGGCAGCGTAGAAGCTATGAGTCAAAGAAGAAGTGTTCGGACACAATGGCACCAAAGAAGACAACGACGTCGGCTCCTAAGCTTGAGTAGCACCGCCACTGAGACTGCTGTTGTGAGGGCAAGGGAATCGGTCCGCGAAGGCCCCTGCCCCCATGACAACGACACATCCTCGTAGCAACGTCCTGACCCATGATAGGTAACGAGGGTGGCCCTTCAGTACCTACGCCAACGACGGAGTGAGTAGCATCGTAGACAGAGGACCCGACTGTGGTGGCCAACAAAAGCGTTGAGGTTCGTACCGCCCAAGAGGTGGCCTAGTAGATGGCATACAATGCCATTCAATCCTTTTGGTATTGCACGGCACCAGGCTCCACTGCTTCTCACACGTTCTGAGCCTGAAAAGTGACATGCTTCTTCATCGCCTAAATCGTGTAGTTCGTGCAGGTGAGCTGTGGGTATGACAACATCACCGCGCTCTCCCACTTCACTACCTATAAGTTAGAGGCGGACAAACCACCTCGCAGCAGGCCTTGCACTGCTGATGGAGACACACTCTTTTCTTCCCTCGGCATCTTCTTCGACTCACAAAAATAACCAAGGCTCTGATACCAATTGTTGACCCAGTCTAAAGAATAAACACACATGAGTGGAGAATGAATAAATGCAGGAGAGACTTCTTTTATGGCAACACATGCCTTTTTCTTCTTCCTATACTATTTACTCACTTCTTAAATTGCTCAACAGATTACATGGCTTAAATAGATACAATTGGGACGCACATGCAGACTACTCACCCACTACAGCCACACGACACCCTATGATCCAGTTTTATCGGTTACGATCCATACGACTCGCTCACACTGCGCACTATGCGAAAAACTCGCTTCACTAACCAACTAACACAACTAGTGGATATGACTGGTGCAGACACACTGCTATCTGATCAAGTCTACAACTACACACTGACCTGACCAACTTCGAGTCCTTCGACCATGACACTTCAAGCATGGCTTCTCGACAGCGACTCTTTGATCACGGCTTCTCGACCGCAACTCCGGTAGTACCGCTCACACAGAGACGGTACTGTCAGTCTTCGACCATGCAGGTCTTTTGAGCACTAATTGGATATTGTAGCTTACGAGTACCAACCGGTTACTATAGCTCCGACTACCGACTGGTTACTATAACTCCGACTACCGACCGGTTCACTGTAGCTACGACCAGTTCACTGTAGCTTATGAATCTGGGGCCTCCGCCTGCTCTCTGTCTCCTGGGTCTCGACTTCTACACGTATTTGAACACACGAGTACTCGACACAGGACTACACAGTACTCAAACACATGAGTAATAGACACACAACTTACACAGTACTCGAACACTCGAGTACTTAACATATGACTTACACAGTACTCAAACACTTGAGTACTCGATATATGACTTATACAGTACTTGAACACATGAGTACTCAATACACGACTTACATAGTACTTGAACATACGAGTATTCGACACTGACCGCTATCAATAATAAGATTAGTTCCAACACTGATGAATGCCATGCCAATTTTATTAGCATGAAGGGACCCGAGCTGCTCAGCATGTGGTTCGGTGAGAGCGAGGCCAACGTCCGGGAGATCTCCGACGAGGCGAGGCAGTCCACGGCATGCGTCCTGTTATTTGACGAGCTCGATTCTATTGCGACGCAGAGCGGCAGCAGCGTGGGAGACGCTAGTGGAGCGACGGACAGGGTCCTGAACCAGCTGCTGACCGAGATGGACGGCATGAACGCCAAGAAGACGGTATTCATCATCAGCGCCACCAACAGGCCCGACATCATCGACCCCGCGCTGCTCCGCCCTGACCGCCTCGATTGTTGGATAATCCTGGTTCGGTTTAAAGCTCAAGGTTCAATTAGCATTTAGTCTGCATGCATCCATCCGTTGCAAGATTTCAAGTAGCATGTAATGCTCATAGCTCAACCATTTTTCAGTTTTTCATGCATGGAGTTAGTGCCTGTTTCAGTTTTTCATGCATAGAGTTAGTGAGTCCTTTATGTCTTCTATGTTTGCATTATATTAAGAAAGTAGAAATCGCTGCTAAGAAGTGCGGCAGAACAAAACAACTTGTCTCCTCTGTGTTTGTGTTCTAGAGAGGAAACAATGTGCGAGTTCTCTCCAGGAGCTGAGCCAGCATTTGGTATCAGAGCGAGGTGCGAGGAGAAACTCCTTAGCGATGACTCGCTGATCGGCGTGATGGCGTGCACAGCGGCGCATGTCAGGTGGAGGTGCACAGGTGCTGGCGACGAGTCAACTGCAGCACCGTGCGCTCAAAAGCACGGCAGCGAAAGTTCGTGCAGCCATGGCGAGGTGCGTCACCGACGGTGAAAAAGTGAAAGACATACTGACAAAGTCACTTGGACGCGCTAAGTTCTGTGAGCTACGCAAAAAGATTGGCGTCGTCAAGATCAAATGGACCGAACAAGAATTAGGGGGAGATTAACACACCTCCTACGTGCATAACCAAAATAAATGACACATGCAACACTCCTACTGTGCCATCTCTCTCACTCACACACTTCGATGATGTTGTCGCCGCTTTAGACATCACCGTGCTCACGACAACTTACACTGAGACACTGCTGATTGTGGAAGAACGTTGTTTTCCGTCGACGCCGCTCCCGCCTTGCAGCCCACCTATGCCGCTCGTCGTCGCCACACCACAACGATCACGTCGTCACCCCCAGTGTGCATGCCATGTGCGATTATGGCACACCGCCCTGACCTCGCCATCTCTCTCACTCACACACCACCAACTGATATACATCCCTTGCCGGACGAGGCCTCGCGGCACCAGATCTTCAAGGCCTGCCTTAGGAAGTCTCCTGTGGCCAAGAGCGTCGACCTCGGTGCGCTTGCTAAGTTCACGGCGGGCTTCAGTGGCGCCGACATCACAGAGATTTGCCAGAGGGCGTGCAAGTACACCATCCGGGAAGATATCGAGAAGGATATCGAAAGGCAAGGAGAACATGAAAGGTATGGAGGTGGACAGTGCCAAGGAAGCAGCACTATCCATCGGCACTGTCCACCTCTTCCTCGGCACAAATCAAGGCGGCACATTTCGAGGAGTCGATGAAGTACGCGAGGAGTGTGAGCGACGCGGGCATCAGGAAGTACCAGGCGTTCGCGCAGACATTGCAGCAGTCTAGGGGGATTGGCAGTGAGTTCCGCTTCCCCGCGCAGCCTCAAGCAGCGGACGCTGCTGTCACGGCCAACGGCTTCAACCTATCCTCTGCAGCCGACGGCGAAGATGATCTGTACAGCTGAACCAGATTCATCGCTGGTGTAAAGTCTGCAATTTGTTCTTTACGTGTATAGTCCCAATTAATATTTGTGCTGCCAGTTAGTGCTAGTTACGGTCATATGTTTTACAAATGTAATAATTGTAGTTTTTTTCCAAGAACACGTAAAAATTGTAGTTATGTATGTCTCTCCTGAAATAGACGTATCACATTTGACTGAAAGAATATTTCGTGTGGTAAACTTCTGTAAAGTTTGAAACCCGAAGTGACGAAGTGCTGATTCGGAAAAAAAACACACGAAGTGTTCCTGACGTTACAGTACAGCAGCAATGCAGCATAGCTCAATTACTTCATTAATTTTTTAGGGCAAACAAAACAAGCTAAGTACTCCACTTCCTTAATTTGTTTCACAGCACACAGCTAACCTCAACGGCAACAACGCAACGCAAGCCATTCCGCGAGCCTTTTGACGCAAATTAAGCCCTCTAGCCTAGCGGTTAGAGCGCCTCAGTAGCACCTCTCAGGTCCTGGGTTCGACTCCCAGTGGGAGCGAATTTCAGGCTTGGAGGAAAAAAATCCCCTCGCCTGCTACCACACCAAAGCACAGGTCTAAGGATCCGCCGGTTGTCTCACAAAGTCGGGCGTTGGTGCCGTTGTGTAAGGGTGGAGCAGGGGTTTGGAGGTTTTCTTGATCTGCGTGAGAAGAGTTTCTTCTTAAGCATGATGCCCGGGGGTTTCTTCCCCCCGCAGGTCGAGTTTTTAAATGCGTACGTTCTTTCTGAAATTTGACTACTCCAATCTCGATTTCATGAGCAGACTTTTGAGTTGCTCATCGGCATTCTCCGGAATAGGTTCAGTAACAGTACGCGATAGTGCCTGGGCCTTGCCTTGTCCCGAGTGGACCTAACGGATTTCGTCACCGCAGAGCACCATAAAAAAATCCGACAGTTCAGTTCTAAAATCAACACGGATTAGACCTCATGAAGGATGATTCAACTGTATGCTGGCCCGTGAACACGACAGCTTACGAGTAATATCACCTTTTTATCTTCGGCCTTGGTACACACGTAATGGAATCCATGATCCACCCGTGGTGATGGCATAACCTCACCGGCTAAAGGTCCTTCGAGCGGACTTCCCTTCCCCAGCTAAAGTTTCTCCCGAACTGCAACTACGCAATAACTAAAACCTGGTTGTGTTCTTCAGTTGCATCGTGATCGCCCTGCTTCTGCATGTGGGATGATAGCTCGGTTAACTGCTAAACAGTACCAATCGTGTTTATGAGAAGGTGATAGAACAAGTGGATTGATCTCCGGGATGTCGGGGCGTTCTTTGCAAATAAACAAGGGAAGGCAATTATGTTTGCTGCATACGCTTAAGAACTATTTCTTCAGCGCCTTCGAAATTGTTATGGAGATATAAAAAATGGAGGGCGAAAAGAATGGCTTTATTTGGTTTGCCAATGAGTTTGACATACTTGCAGTTGAAGAGTACATGTCACTACGAGGTTATGTACTTTTGATTACGACTACGTCGATTCCAGCTTTACTCGCTTTTAGCTCAAGGAACCCATCGAGCCCCCAAGTCCCTGCGCGAGCACCGCGACGCAACAACAAATGGCTAACAACTTACACCCGCGCTCCAATCCTCCAGCATATCCATCCGCTTTCACATGCCACTGGTGGTGCAAAGGGGCGGGTCAGCCTACCATCCGATTAGTTCGCCTCTAAATTTTTGGCACCAATCAAAAATAGGCCGACCCATAAAATTAGGAGGTCCAGTACCAGACCCCGTCAACTCTAGGGTCGACACAACCGCCATCCCTTTCTTACTTGGCGACTCCCCCTCTGCCCTTTGCCTCCACCGCCCCTGCGTGGGGCGCGGCTCTACCTCCCCTTGTGACTCCACTACTGCGGCTCCACCTTCCCCTGCACCTTAGCCTCCTCCACTGCCTCCCCCTCCACCTCCATCTCCCCCTCCGCAACTCCGCCTCCTCCTGTGCCTGCACCTCCCCCTCAGCCTATCTCGAATCCAACCGCTACATCCTCCTCCTCCTGCTTCATCTACTAGCGGCCAATGCGAGACAATGCCAGTGAGCTCGAGCCTTCTTGTCGTCAGAGTGTGGTGGAGGGCTCGATCTTGCGATCCTTCTTGTCGCCAGCAAGGTCTCTGGTCTGCCCCGTCATTGTCGGTCGGTTGTCCCACCATTGGAGAATGGAGTGGAGACCATAGGAGAACGAAGGAAATGCATGCACCAGTTGCAACTTTGGATCCTATTTGTATCTATGATTCAATCTGGATTCTTCTTAAATGAAACACACAAATTTGAGGATAGAAGGGGGCTTTTGTATTGGTTTTTCCGGGTGACTTTTGCCTTTTAGCTAAAAATAAATAGTAGAGCTAAAATAAGTAGTTTTTAGAAGGAGGGTGCGAGCGGTGCAAAAAGTGAGGGAGAGATGCTGCGCGTGATGGGAGCAAGAGGAGTGGGTGGGTGATGCACCCGTGACCCCTGCCTTATCCTTGGAGTGAGACAATAGCGAGAGAAGTGGAGAAGTCATTTCGAGAAACTAGGTATTCTATTGGTTTTTGACTTTTCTAAGCATAAACCAGAAGCAGAAGCCAATACAAACATGCTTGAAGAATGGGACGAGAGATGGAGGAATTGCTAATGGAGAGGTGAATTGATGGCATATTATTACTCCTCAATCAACATGGATTTACTGGATTTGATTTTTGTTGATGTCATATGAGTTCTATCGACAATTGAGTTGCCAATCTTACAAAATGTGAGAAAAAATGTTGGATTCCTTAGATGGATCTGGGAGGAGAATATAGATGATCTTTATTACTATGAACTGATTATAAGATGCTCTCATTAAGAGATTACAAAGGTACATTACTAGCCCTAATATCTGTAATATTACTACTAGTCGGAAGATTATGATTGTGCTGTCCAATGTTCTTCTAGTTCTGGTTATGATTCTGATTGTTGAACTTATTTGTGTCTTCTCTTGTCAATCCTTAAATAGCACTGAAGGGTGTCATTTATCCATATGAGTAGGTGCCTTGTTGAATCATCCCGTCCAGTTGAGTGGATAGTTGCTATCAACGAGAGAGAGAGAGAGAGAGAGATCTGATAATAACTGATCTTCGGTTATTGTCAGTGGGAAAGAATTGTGAAGACAACTGCATGAAGGTTGTTGTTTGAATCATCGTGTTGTTTAGAACAAATAAAGCACATGCTTGATTCGTTGCACAGGAGGAATTTCCTTGATGTGGGCCCTTATACCAGTTCATGAGATCTTCGAGTAGTTTGCTGGTGGGGTAAAATGTATAGCAAACCTTCGACTAGGGGCACTCGGGTAATTGCCTTTGGAAGCTTATGACAATATGGGTCATAAGGGTTTAATTGAGTATTAAAGCTGTATGTAATGGAATATTTAATCCTCGCCAAGCTCCATCTTGGCTTTGCATTGGTCGACGCAGCACTCACGGCTATGCACAACTGCTGACGTAAAGGCCGCAGCGGTGGCGGGCGGCAATGTGAGGCCACGGTGACACTTGATGTGGCACGTAGCAACAATGTGAGGCCACGACGACTATGTGGTGGCATGCAAGGACGGCATGGAGGCCATAGGAAACAGTGGCACTTGTGGATTCTTGTGGTTATAGGGTCAGGGCCATGAACCTAATGGCGCCATAGGTTCCTAGCTAAAGCTGGGTTGAGTCGACCTATAACCCTAACATTTTGTAATGGGCCATGGGAGTACCGAGATAGCCTGCCCTGTCCCATTTGCATCCTTGCCTGTCACTAGCGCGGTGCAACCCAGGTAGGCTGGTCACCACCATGACCAACAGGACACGACGCGGCTTGCATGTAGGGTAGGTACGTCAATGGGGTAGGGGTGCCGAGGGAGGCCCCTACGATCCGTACCAGCCCGCCCCGATCCCGTTAGCCTTATCGAGGGGACCTTGCCCGTGTTCTCCACGAGGACCCTCGTGATGGATTAAAAAATAGGGTAAAATATTTTTAAAAATAGTAATGTGATTTTGTTTATTAATTTATAATTATGTAGACTTTTTTTTGCAAAATATAGCTTTAATATATATATATATATTCAAGTTTTAGTCTAAATATACATATAAAAGAATATATATTTCATATTAAAAAACTATAATATATTAATTTAAAATATTTTTTATTTTTATTGGATCCGATGTAGTCCAGGAGAGAATGACCTCATTTCCGCCCGTTAGCCTAGCGGGCCGCCCCGTTCCGGGGTGAATCACACCCTCCCCAACCCCGATGGGAAAATTCGGCGGGAGGGGATTGCCACCCCTAGCGCGGGGGGAGTGCCCGAGCGAGACAGCGCTGCCTGCACGCCACCCCTTCCGTCCACGCGCGGCGCGCCGATCCAACGCATCTGTCCGCAGCCGCTTACGAGGACGCTACGTGCGCGCGGCACGAACGCATGGATCGAACGCGGCAGGCGGCACGCAGCGCACCCGTCTCGGCAGCTCGACAACCGCCGCGCGCGCTCCCTCTCCCCGCGCCAGGACAACCGCGGCCAGTCGCTCGCCTCACTCAACAACACGACGACGCGGGAGCGAGACGGCGCGGCGCGGCGCTCAAGCTCCCGCCGTCCCGCGCGACGCCATCTGGCCGCTCCGCGCGGCCGCTTTCGGCCACGCGGCCCGTCAAGTCGTCAATCGTAACTGAAAGCAGTCCACCCGACGCCTCGTCGTTCCGTTTCGCTTTCGCTTTCCACCCTTCCTTCCTTCCTTCCCCTTGCTTTATTCCCACATCGGCCACCTCCCTCCTCTCTTCTCCGACCCTCGCACCAACCCACCGCCCGCGTTCCCGGATGCTTTGCTTTGCCCGCGATTCGATCCAAGCCTGATTGGGCGAGCGCTTGTCCTCTCCAGCGGGGTAAGGGACCATGGGCTCGTCGCCAGGGAGCAGCTACGACTGCTCCTTCAAGATCCTGCTCATCGGGGACTCGGCCGTCGGCAAGAGCAGCCTCCTCGTCAGCTTCGTCTCCGCCTCCCACATCGACGGCGACATGGCGCCCACCATAGGTGCGTACGGTCTCCTCCCACCTCGCTGGATCTCGTTGATTCGAGCCTCCTCCTGTGCTAAGTATGTCCGCTTCCTTGGCTTGCCCCGATTAGGGAAAACAACGGCAATAAATTTTGTCTCTAGTGGAGATTAGTGTTGCTGTTTATAGTGTCGTAACATACGTGCCTTCCCTGTGAGATGACAGTACAAGTCTTGGAGGGAGCCGAGGAGGGATCACCAAACTCGGCAGCATCCATTTATGGCAGCAGCTTTGTGTGCTGCTGTTTCGGGCACTATGTAGTATGTACAAACGGAAACCACGGCTAAGATAGTGATTGCTTTTGTGTCTGTGTTTTAGTGATCCAGCTGGGTGTAGTTCTTCTCTTAGCGTTAGCACCTCCGTGCCACAACCTTAATTTCAAAGAATAAAGTGTGGATAGATATGGTGTAGGTGGAACCGTGAACCAAGCATGTTTATCTGCTCCTTTGTCAGATGTTAGAAATAGTAAAAAAGAAGTAAGCAACATTTTAGGGACGCAAGAGGTTCCACCATCTTGTTCATGGCGCTACTACAGATGAGCAGCAACCAAAGACACAAGAGCTGCCCCTATCTCTCTGTCACCCTTAAATCAAACCAAAGACAACAAATAGCACTACCAAGTACCAACAGTACTAGAAAACTAAACAGGAATTGAACAACTTGATCCTGAATGCTTCTCAAGATGGATTCTGTCTTGTGGTCATCCTAAGCATGAATTATCGATGGCGATTAGTTCAAAATTGTGCTTGATATTTTTCTGAATCAAAATTGTTAATGAGGACAAACCTTCTATGTGTTCACCGTGGAATAGAGCAGAATGTATGGTTATTAGATCAGTATCTGGGCAGACAAAAATCTTCCATTATGCTTTGCAAACTTATCAAAATGGCAATCCTTTGCTTAAGGTGATAGTATGGGTTTGATGTGTTCTACGTTGTTTTAATTTAGCTGGTTTCCTGTCAATACAAGTCGCAGATATTACATTTCCTCATAAATTTGGTGACAATTATAGTCTCCTGTTGAGTTGTTCTATGTGTTAGTAAATAAGCACAAATTGAGTGGATTGCCAAGTTTCACATCAAAAGATCACAGTAAAATTGATCACTTTTGTCATGTTTTTATGCTGATTTAATCAAACTACAGGAAGCCAATCTAAAGGATGGAAATTTTGGAATGACTGTACAAGTAACTAGCCTGATGTCAGCAGCAATAAAATTGAGTGTTAAGAACTTATGATGCTTTTAAAATATAAACTCACTGCAGCAATGTGTCATGGATGCCACTTATGTTTTCTATTTGGGATTTTTTAGGTCGAACTGTTGTGTCAGATAATTTATTCATGAGGAAAGCTCCAAAATTATCCACGGATGAGTGAGATATAAGATATTCGCTTTTTGAATAACATATATTTGATTCATGTAGAGACTAATATTTATAATCTAGGTGTCGCCAGGCTCATGGAAGTAATTGTATCAGCTGATTGTGCACATAGTTCAACAAAATCTCTTTCAACTTTATAGGTCAAACTGCTGCCTAAAAAGCCAATATAATATGTTTTCCAATTGTAGCAGCACTAACCTGACCTTATTTTCTCAAATAGGAACACTTTAGTTATGGCCTCATGTAGTCATGTTCCATTCATTGTATAAGCGTGCCTTTTTGTTGCATTGTTCTTATTATTACTTGTCTGAACTTACTTTTGTTTCACACCGATTGCCAGGTGTTGATTTTAAAATCAAATTTCTCACTGTTGGTGGCAAGAAACTGAAGCTGACAATATGGGACACTGGTAAGGTTTTTGCCTTTTTTTTGTTTCTGAAAATGGTGTTCACATATTGGTTTTGACAGTATTTTTTGCATGTTGTAATGCTGTTGTCTTTGCCTTTTGTGGGCAATTATTTTTGTGTACCTTCAGAATTTCAGTACAACATATGTGTACCTCCAAAATTATAAGCCCACTTGTCCTTTGCGAAGGCTTTTTATCTTGCCCTAGGCATAATGCCATAATGATCATTATGTGGGCTATTTTTGCCCCCAAAAAGGGCGGCTTGTCTTGTTGCTGGATGCTGCCTGCCCTGGGCACAACCGCCTTGTTCTACAAAGAAATCAGTATAGTCTAAAAAACATTGTGTTTCCTCCTATAGTGATCAATGACTTTCTACACAATACTTGTCTGGTATCATAACCTTGTACAGCCTATATCATGTCCCTAAGATTTCAATTGTTTGAGCACCTTGTTTTCCATTGTCTGCAGCTGGCCAGGAAAGGTTCAGGACAATCACTAGCTCTTACTACAGAGGTGCTCATGGAATCATTCTAGGTATGGTTACATTTACCTTTGAAATTCTGTGCAAGCACCACTAAGTGTCACTGTTATGGTTCTGACTTCTGATACAGGATCTTTTGAATATACATGTAAATTGAGCAAGTTAACATACTCAATCATGATTCCCGAACAATATATTTGCTACCTTGGATCTTGCAATGCCACATCTAAGTTTGCAGTAAAGGTTGCATTTAGCGTTATGAGTTTTATTTGCCTTGGACACCTCAGTTTACCTGGGTTATGATGTCAGGACCTCTTCAAGTTAGTTGGTATATGGATGTTTCCTTTCCACCACCTTGAATCATAGTTTTAATCAATCCATTTGTGTGCTGATCCATACTTTCCCATGTTAGCATTGTATTTGTACTGAAATTAATGGTGCGTCAATGCTGAAATGGTTGTTGTGACAACTTGTAGCAAGTTGCTAGCAACAAATGTCTAGGAAGAATTCTGTGTACCAACCCTTACAATCCTCCTTTTATTCTGTGAAAAGTGTTGCAGGTTAGCTCATAGAAGTTTAACTTTGTGCTATCTTCTTCTGTCAGTTTATGATGTCACAAAGAGAGAAAGTTTCGCAAATTTGGCTGATGTATGGGCCAAGGAAATAGAATTGCACTCAACAAATAAAGAATGCATCAAAATGCTTGTTGGAAACAAAGTGGACAAGGTATCTTTTTTCCCTATTTAAATCAAATTGTTATTTGGTGCGAACATTTATCCATTTCAGCTCATGTTAATGTTTTCCGTTTTTAAAGTAGAAGTATTAATTGACACACACACGCACACGTACGTACTTACATGCACACGTACATGTATATGTATGTATATGTACATGTTCATGTATATGTATGTATACATATATATGTATATGTACACACACATATGTATGTATGTCTGTGTGCGTGCGTTTTTTGGGATCACTCTTTGTAACACACTGTACAAAAAACATAATATCAATTGGGCCCCTGATGGGATAGATGACATTTGGTGTAATAAAATAATGGACGTTAACAATGCTAAAATATAATTATGTAAATGGGAGAAGAAAAGTAATTCGCCAATACATTACTGTGAGATTGTTTCTCCATCCAAAGAAAGAAGCAAGTTTAGTATGGTTCATACTTGGCCATTTACAGGAATTGCCACCCAAGATGAAGTGACAGTGCATAGTTCTGATTTGATGGTTCTACTTTGCAGGATGAGGACAGAATGGTGACAAGGGAAGAAGGTCTTGCCTTTGCACAAGAATCTGGATGTCTTTTTCTTGAGAGCAGTGCCAAAACAAGAGAAAATGTGGAGAAATGTTTTGAAGAGCTTGCACTAAAGGTACACCTGCAGAAAGATACTACGCACCATAGCCTTAACCTCTTTACTCTTGTACCATCCAAAATTTGCCTTCTAAGAACTAGTACACACATAAAGGTTAACTCGTAAAGTTATGAAATTAATTCCACATAGTAGCATTATTGAAGTTAAAGCTGAACAAATTTGTAGTTTCTAACAAATCTAGATTATAACAGTGTGCTTCAGAGTTGGAAGTCTTCTGGCATATAAACTTTTCTAATCTTTGCTGTTTGATGTGTGGATTAGTCCTGGTCTTATTCCTGTCTTAACAAGTGTTTTCAGAGCTATTCCATAACATATCTTTTGTTTTTCATGACAGTACCATCTTCTTCATACGAAAGTGTTGTGGAGCAATTGTGTGTTGTCTTGTTTGCTTAATCACAACATCAAAAGAGTACAAGAGCTTGTTGCTTTCTCACAATCCTCTCGAATCTTTTAAGATCCTTGAATCCTTGCTCAGTACAAAAATCTAGTACTGAAGAATAACCTAGCTCCTAATCCTTTCGTACACCTCTGCCTTTGGATGAGTGACTTATTTGCTTTGTTAATTGGTTACTTAGGTTCTTTATGAACACCTCTATAGGGTTTATATAGTCCCCTAGCCCTCTTCCAAAATGGAGAAGGAATCCTATTCTAAAAGAAAGTAGAAATCTTAAGACTCCTTATAGCATCTCTCTCTAAATCCTAAAATCCTAGGACGAGTCACCATACTTAACAAAATTAGTGTTTGCCCCAGTTCTAGCTTATATGTTTTCAATGAAAGTTCTACTATATATGTTCAACCCCTTTCTATCCCTAATCCTATTGCCACTCCTTCGATGGCTTACTATTGGGGCTCGGGGGTGCACTCATTCTAATTGTATATGGATCACATCCACAGTAGTCTCTTGTGTTAAATGTTGCATTATTAGGCTACATGGCCATACACATTTTTTCTCTTCATTTCTCCATTCTCAGGACATGTTTGTTTATTGATGAATTATTCATTAATTATGATTTCTTCTGTGTTCTTTTATTAAATCATGACTTGTCACCTGATTTAATGGAATATTGCTCGTGACTCGTATGGGTAGTGTGTCACCTGTGGTACCAACAAGGAACATGCTTGAGCCAATTTGTTGGTCTTTCTGTCAGATGATTGACTTGATGCACTATCCTCGTATGTTACGTTTGCACATGAGTACACGTGCATTGCTTATGTTCTTTGTTATTAATAGTACGACCTTTTAAATTTTTTATGTGTGCAATGTTGCTGGGGCATGTGAATGCATGGACTATATCCTTGAAGCATACAACTAGTGCTGCTTTCTTCCCAGAGTTGCTTGTACTAAGCCACAGTTTGCCTTGGTCATGAATAACATGGTATTTATTGTGCTGGATTTTTAACTTCATGCAGAAAAAGTCCTCTATACCACATATATGTGGTGAAAAGAGTCTCCATGTGAAAAAAAAACTCTTCCAGCTTCTTCTGAAGATACCATTTTTCATTTAAAATATATTTCCTACATATTACGCAGTTTAAAACAAGATACAAGCTAGTTATAGGCCTTCTTAGTACCTTTTATGTCACATAGTCACAGGGTTTGTACCTTGATCAAATCGCGATCGGCAGAACATTGTTTACTTCGTGGTAGAAAATATCTCACCTTAATTCATAGTAATGCAATATTGTGCTCCTCTGGTTTAGACAAAATGTAAATGCCATGTTGTGTTGACCTATTGCAGATTCTTGAGGTTCCAAGTCTCTTGGAGGAAGGTTCTTCAGTTGTCAAGAGGAACAGTCTGAAACAGAAGCAAGAGAACAAGGCAAAACAGGGCGGCGGTTGTTGTCAGTAGATCCAGTTATTGTATGCAACCAGCTCATGATGCCTAGACCTAGCTGCTCTTGAATTCTGATGTAAATGAGTTGTATCTAAATGCCCATTGGTTTAACCGGTGCGACTAATCTAGAAATAACCGCGTGAGGTTTTGGTGTGAATGGTGAAAACTGATCTGTACAAAAAAAATGCTGATCTTTTTCTTCTTTTCATGATGTGGCAATTTGGTTTGCTGCTTGTAATGAGATCCAGTCCGCTGATCGCTTTCATACTATATAGCTGGTACATAATTGAGGAATCGGCTCTGATTTCTGGTATCAGGTATGGTTAGACCCTGTTCGTATCCGTATTAGCTTCTAAAAACTGTTTTCTACAGTAAATAGTTTTTTTATAGTAACTAGTTTTTAAACAGTGTATTTTTAAAGTGAGTCTATTAGTAGATTATACAACACATTATAGTGACTTTATTTATATTAATCAAAATTGCACATGAATGTCCCTATAAGCTATTTTGCAAGATGTTACTATTTATAAACCAAAGTCGATATAAATGGACCCACAAGTCAATTATTCTCCTAGTTGGACTGAGTTTAACACTTGACTTATGAGAAGTTTTGGGGGATGGGCCTGCCAGGGCCCTCTCAGCCCATTAGGCCAATAACAGGGGTAGCCAATCCACCAAAGGCCTGCTGCGTAACGAAATACCGATTTTGCCTCTGTGTGTGTAAGTCTGAGTAGAGACATTTATGTTAACTTAGGGAAAGAAAATAGCACAATTGCCCCTGTAAACATTTACCCAGCTAGGGTCACCATTGTAATATGGCTTCTTATGAGTATAAAGATAAGCCCTGAGCATTATGGAGACAGGCGGCTCATTTTTTGGGCACAGTTATCTAGTCTTAAGGCAATTCATATTTTTTTCACACTCATTGGGCTCTAAGAAGCCACCTAGGCGATTTTCAGGCAGGGCCCTGCCTGAATTGTTTGATGTATAACCACAACAGAAAACTTACTCTTTTAACTTGTTTTGGCCTTGATTTGTATAGCATTGTCACTACAGTGAGCAAACTGAAGCATCCTTATTGTAGCTCTGTTTGAATGGAATCTAATCATTCTACTGCACAGTAGGCCACATCACATGCAGCTTTTCCCATGCAATTATTCTCCATCCTCATGGAGGATAGTGATCCACGACTGGAACTGACTAGTAGCCATTCAGAACATCTCAAAACTGTACCAGTACTCACATGATATTATAATTGAACCTGTTCATGTACTTGTAACTTTCCGGTGAAGTCTTTGCTTTAAGCCCACTTTGGGTTGGTGTTTCTTGTGAACATCGAGGGGACACATATGATGGGCATCCGGCTTCCCAGAGGGATGCATGTGAATACGTGATGCATGTAGCCACCACTTGCATTTCTTTTGCACGGAAGGGCATTGGAAAGGACGATCCCGACCCTCTCGTTAGGACAAAATAATGCACTAGTGTACCTTCCACTTTGTCCCGACCGTCCGATCAAAATCTTTAGACAGTTTAGACCATTATTACACGCAAGAAACTACCATTATTACACGCAAGAAACTAGGGTGCACTGTCCTTACACAAGAAATATTGAACTTTTCTGCCATCTTTCTTGCACGTCGAGTTGAAAGGCACAAGATGAATCCATGCATAACCCCAAAAAGAGTATTGATTAGTGACAACTTCCTTGCTCGGTCACCACTCACTTCCGTGCGTATATACATGGTATATTTTGCCTATTTTGATCTTTTTTTCAATTCTATATTTTGAAATAGCCCCTGCTGAAAATTAATTGTAGGAATGGCTCTCTTTCCTCAGCAACAGCGTGAATGGCACCGAGGATGAGCATGTCAGCGTTAGAAGTGCTGGCACTGAGAAAAGGGATAGATTATCGAAGATAAGTTACCATTTCACTGTACAAGCGTGGCCCAAACCTCAGCGTCAGTCTTCCTGGCACTAACATGTTCATCCTCAGCGCTATTCGTGCTGGTGTGGAGAAAAAACCGATTCCTGATATTAGTTTCCAGCAGACTACTTTTAGAAATAGAAACAAAAAGGTAACAAAATAGGCTAAAAGATCTGCACACATGCATGCAACCACAACTCCACGAGTGCCCTTTTGCAAATGGTCGGCTAATCAGTCAAGGTATCAAGGATGAAAAAAAAAAGATGCATTTAACCTAAACTGAAGGGACAGGAAAGGCCCAAGCTACCCATGCATGGCAATCACAAGAAAGGTTAGGCTCCATGCGTAATGGCAAAAAGAACAGTGACCTAGACTATACGGTGAGTCCTTTGGACTGTATCTCTTATAGTTTAAAATTTTAAATTCTTATTATTTGTGAGAAGCAATACATATAGAAAAATAGTCGTATATAATTTTGACCGATATAGCTGAACTTACTACATTTTTTCTACTACAATTGACATTTACACTCCACCTCAAAAAACATACCATTTTTGAAAAATCTGTTGTAGCTACAGTACATAAGCATAAACAATAAGCCGCCTCGAACCCCCATATATATATATATATATATATATATATATATATATATATATATATATATATATATATATATATATATATATATATATATATATATATATACACACACACACACACACGGGGGCCATGGCCTCGCTGGTACATCTGTCCATGACTTCTGCGGATGCATGGCGCGGGCTCCACTCACCCAGCGGTGCAAGCACAACCCCTTCAGTGTACGAGATGCATGCATGTGACGAAGACGGGTGACACCTTGGATGTAGATCATGTAGTAAACCTAGCAACTTGTAAAAGATCTTCTTTGCAACGGAGGCTTAGACAACTCATCCCATTTTGATGAAAATCAAGCGTAAAACCACTCGTGAACTGCGACCATGGTTCCCAAGTCCTAACCATGCAAGTAATTTACCACCATGAGCTGCTTTTTACACTAGGCATTATAAAATTGTGTTGAGAGGCCAGTGGCCAGTGCAAATTGCAATTATGTGCTCGCTTACTCCCGTGAGCATATATGGATGTATTTGTTTAGACTTTTTTTTTGACTTAAAAAGTAAAGAAAGCTAAAATCCAAATAAATGAGTGGCTTTTCTACGGGGCTTTTGGAAAAGACCAAGCTACCCATATAATAGTAACCCAAAAGCGATGTGAGAGGTGTTTTTTGGCTTTTGCGGGTGGAGTAGACCTTTGCTCCTAAACTTCAAAGAAATTATCCGTACCGTACCAGCTATATATAGCTTCCATAGCAGCCTTCCCCACCCGATGAAATGAGAATTTTCGGCCTTCAGTTGTGATGATTGCTCTGTGTTCATTGAGAGCATGTTCCATTCAAAACCGACGATATACAAACCCTTCTTGACTATTTGAATAAGGATATTTTGTACTTTAAGATAAAAAGATAAGTTAAGAAAAAGACAGGTTGTCAAACATCCTGACTTAGCTTAAAAACAAACTGCTTATAAATTGTTTAAGAAAAAAGATATCTTTAAGCTATAAACAAAAAAACTAAATCTAAAGAAACAGAACCTATACTTCATCGATGTGCCCAGTCGCCACTGACCATTCCAACGAAAACAAAACAATCTGCCAGAACAAGTAAAAGGTTTCCATGGCTTATCTCAACGATGTAGAGTGGTGTTAGGTATACGAGAAATTAGATGGTACAATCACACGAGCCGACAAAATCACCACGAAATCAGCTCGATGGGGATACATATGACTGCTCCGTTTGCTTCTGAGAAATTCAGGAACCTAACAGAATGCTGTTTGCGAGCTGTCTATTCCTCTTGTGAATTTCTTGACAGGATTATTCGTTACTAGTAATTAATATTTCCTGATCATTAGCCGGCACCCTGATTCTGATAACACAAAATAAAAAAGGCCGTTCTTTCCAGAATTGCAAGGCGAATGTATGAGAAACTACTACCGTTACGGTTATGGGCGACGAACAGCACGTGCATCCCTGTGAATTCCGTGGCCTCTACCCATCGTGAAGCATCAGCCATCAATGCTCGGTCGAGAAGACTGACTTCGATTCTGCTGTGATCTCTATCTTCACATCGTCAGCGACGACGAATACGGAAGACGGCTGGGATAATCTCGGTTGCACTTGCACATCACGCGATCACCCGTGGCACCGAGAGATTCAATGCGACAGCAGCGACGCCTTCCCCTCGGTACTCATTGCTAGCTAGCGGATCGAGTACGTACGTTTGCAAGAACGCTGTGCAAGCTTGTTCCGTTTCCAAAAACGAATCGAAACAGGAGGAGATGGCCGGGCGTATCGATTCTAGTGCATATCATTCGGATTCGCGCCGGGGTTTAGGGGGATACGGCTCTTGGAAGACGGACGGAGCTTTTCGCGAGAAAATGGTGAGGACGAGCTGATCCGGCCGGTGCGAGTGGCGAGAAAATTGCAAGAATAGGACTCCAAACGTTGCGCTTTGCTATTATAGGACTCCAAACGTTGCGCTCGCTAAAATGACACTGCAAACGTTAACTCCTTGTTTTATATGATATTTATCTTTTTTTAATCTCTTATACCTCCTCAAATACATGTATTTTGCCATAACAAGACTATTTTGCCCTTCTGCTTTTTCACGTAACAATCGTGGTCGCTGGATTGAGAACGCCGGGGCTGTTGCTCGTTTTTTGGCCCTTGCTGTTCGCTGCCTTTGTTGGCAGGCTGCTCGCTGCCTCTGCTGGCAGGTCCACGCTGCCTCTGCTACCAGGCTGCTGGCTGTCCTGTGCTGGCCGGGCCATTGCTGGCTGGCTGGCCGCCATGGCTGGCTGGCTGGCTGACTTGGACGGGTTCATTTTTTCAAAGATGTCCGACACAAAACAGTATGAATTAAATTCAGAAACGATATCCATCAATTAAATTCCAAACAAGTTCATGAATTAAATTCCAAACAAGTTCGAAACAAGATCCACACAAATAACATCTCATCACAAGTAAATAAAACATGAGTTACATCTCATCAAATGAAACATAAGAGTTCATCCAATTTGTAGCTTTCTCTTGGGAGTCATCTTTTTTGGTGCATTCTTCTTAGGTTGCAGAGGACTAGTTGTGTCGGTTTGTGAAGTTGTGCCCTCCCCTAATAACATCGCGAGCTTGCTGCACATAAATACGATATGAGAATGAGATTATGGTAAAATTAATGTACAGTAAATGATTTGGTAATATTTACCTCCGAGTGACCCTTCCTGGACTATCCTGGAGGATTTCTTCTCTAGTTGGCCGCTGTGGCGTTATAGGTTCCGCTGCTACACCTCTTTTTGGTGCATTCTTCTTAGGTTGCCTACGCTTTCTACAAGTAATGAAATAAATTAACAGTCTTCCTAAGCTTTAATTTTGGTTTATTGATAATGAAAATCAATTGTTACCTCTTTTTTGCGGTTCCATTGAGTGGGCACTTAGAACTAGCTTGTCTATGGCCTTTTTCTCCACATTTCTTGCAAGTCATAGGTCCCCTAACCATCTTTTGTCCCTTTGCATTAACAGGAACAGCCCCATCTTCACCTTCACCCTGGTTGCTAGATTCAGCTTCTTTTGAACCTTTCTTCTTGTGGCCACCTTCCATCCATCCCTTCATTCTAAGCTTCCTGCGCCTTCCTACAGATAATTTAGCCATAGGTGCACCAACGCGAAATGGTAGATCCACTTCTGGCCACTGGGTTTTGTCTGTCATTGGCTCAATCTCTCTACAATAAGCAGCCCTGAATCGATCAACTGAGTAATACTCATGCACAAACTGCTCTAGGTCCACTCCCCGTTGGCGGGTTACATAGGCCAATACATGCTGACATGGCTTACCAGTGTGCTGCCATTCTAGACAAGTACACGTCCTTTGGTGCAACTTGACAATATGCCTCTCAACTCTGCTGCCATGGTCCCAGACCTCTGCACTCCAATTAGAACATGGTACAATTTTTAAGTGCCCCAAACCTCTAGTGTTTGCCTTCATTTGGCGCACAATAGCTGGAAGTATCCTGCCTTCAGGTAGCTTGTATGCAATATTTCTTCTCTTGATCCAAAGGACCATGATCTTTTCTCTAATCTTATCGGCAAGGTCAGCAACAGGCAAGTCTTTGTGATCTCTAATCCAGTTATTAAATGACTCAGCAATGTTACTAGTTATGTAGTCACACTTAATTTCTGGATTGAAAGCACACCTATACCATAACAGCTTATGATTGGTCCGTAACCAGTTCACGGCATCATGTGATTCACTTACCATTTTTGCTATGTTGTCATAGAATATGTCTTCTCTGTAAGCCCTAGCAGCAGGGTAAATCTGGCCAAACCCTCTAAATCTCTTCAGAAAATTCTTGACAAGATGATGAAAGCATTCTCTCTGCTCTGCATTTGGAAAAACATTCTTCACTGCATTCTCCAAGCCCTTACAAGCATCAGAACAAATAGCAAGAAGTGGGAGATCACCTATAGCCTTCTTCAACTGTTCCATGAACCAAGTCCAGTTGTCTGTATTTTCAGAAGCTATGAAGCCATAAGCCAGTGGATACATCCAATTGTGACCATCAACTGCTACAGCTGCAGCCAAGTGACCATTCCACCTTCCATTAAGTGCTGTGCCATCTATGCTCAAATGAGGCCTACAACCTTCCAAGAAACCATCAATACATGGTTTAAGAGCACAGAAAAACCGGTGGAAATATACCTGACCATCCACCTCCAGTAGATCAATCTCAACAACACTCCCTGGGCACCTCTTCATGACCTCGGCTTTCCACCTAAACAACAACTCAAAACTGTCCGACCATTTCCCAAAAACCTCATCAAGAGCTCTTTCTTTACCCCGCCATACAATGTCATATGGAATTTGACACTGATGCTCTCGCTCCAACTCTTTCTGCAGTTCCTTTGCACCCATAGTTGGATCATCTCTAAGCTTACTCATAGCCTTGCTAGCTACCCATCTGGAGGTTGCTGCTGATGCGGGCTGCCTCTGGCTAGAATAACATGTGTGCTCGTCGACTAAGACGGTTACCTGCAAAAGAAAAATTCAATGAAATTAGATGCTACACTTACCAAGTACAAGTAATGAAATAAGAAAACTCACCTCAACAGTGGCTTGGCCCGTTTGTTTACGGCCATTTATCCGCCAAGTGCAAGGGTCATCATCATCACCAGACCTGCAGAAAGCCCTATATCTCAACTTATCAGCCTTCTCTACTCCTAAATCGAACTCCTCATTGATTGCAAATTGTCGCACTGCAAGCTTGAACTCCTCCATTGTTGGGTACACGGTTCCTACCAACATTGACGGATTGTTCTTATCATATGAAATAATCATCTCACTGGGTACAACATCACTAGTTGGAATGGCAGCACCGTCATCATCATCTAGCCCAACATCGTTAACATGCCCCTGTTCATCCATACGGCTACCAAAGCCCTGTGCAGGTATATTTGTTGTGTCCTCAGCTGTGAAACCTAGAAGCTCACAAATTTGATCCTCACTCATAACTGCAATACGATCTTCCTCATCATATGTATCCACTATCTGAATGTTGTCCCAATCAATTCTACCCACATCATCTACTTGTGACCTAACAGGCAAGTTAAAAATATTACTACAGTCATCCTCTACTACTTGCTGTTACAAACAAAAGGGTTAAAAATATTACCTTTGCACGTTGTCGATCACAGGAAGATGGCAGTGCGTTGTCGGATGATGTACAGTAGGTAGCAGTGACCTTGCTACGGCCACAGAACTCGACATGGACGATGCAGCCGACGTGCCCTCGCTAGCTGCGGCAACAAACTCCGTGCCCAGGCCACCTGTTGCCACGGCCAGGCCATCGGTGGGCACTGCCAGGCCACCGGTGGGCACTGCCAGCCCCTCAGCGGCCTCCACTACCAGCCCCTCCCTCGTGCTAGCTTCCATGGTGGCCGCGACGTCGAACCCCCTCGTACAGCCTGGTGCCACGACCGCGGCCTGTACAGTCGCGGCCTCCCTGCTCAGCCCGCGAGCGAGATCGACCGCAGGCGGAGGATCTCCGGCGCCGGCGTCCATCTCACGGCCTGGAACGTTGAACCCTAGCAGCCGAGGGAGACGAGACGGCGGCGGCGGTTCTTACGTGCAGCGGCGGCTCGGCAAGAAGAGAAACAGTCGCGTGGATGAAAAGTTACTTGAAAAAGCAGAAGGGCAAAATAGTCTTGTCATGGCAAAATACATGTATTTGAGGAGGTATAAGAGATTAAAAAAAGGTAAATGTCATATAAAACAAGGAGTTAACGTTTGCAGTGTCATTTTAGCGAGCGCAACGTTTGGAGTCCTATAATAGCAAAGCGCAACGTTTGGAGTCCTATTCTTGCAATTTTCTCGCGAGTGGCTTGATAAAAGGAGCGTCGCATGAGAGCGACTCTCGCGGAAGCTGGAGCCACTCGCTCGAACGGCTCCGACGACGACCCGCGGGTCCATATGAATGATGCACATGAGTTGGTTGTGGTTTCTGGAGTACTGTACACTCCTCGCCGCCGTGTGACGTCAATTAGTACTAGCTACGGTGATACGAACGGATAATGTCGGAAACTTATTTCTCTTTTTCGTACTTGTTCTATAAGTTTTCGAACTGTTGGATAGAAATTATCTATTTCTTTACACATAACATTAGACAGCAGGATGCAATCATAGCGAACACGGAAAAACTAATCGTCGATATGTCGAAGAAAGAACACTCTGTATTCTCCATATATTTAGATGTGGCAATCTGCCTATATGTTATCTTGTTACCAAGTGAAGTTACAATAGACTTCCTCATATACGGACAGATATCACTCATCCTGTATCCTATTTCATATTTCAAACATAAGAGAAGATGGTCAAGAGGGGGAGAATGCTACTGAGGTAACACAAGAGAAGACAAATGATGGGTCATGGGAGATGGCCGTTATTATAGGATCAATTCCATGTCCTAGAAGTAATTTTCCTATGGAAGAGAGGTCGGAAGAAGAGTGACGCATGAACAGGATAATATACAAGTGTGTACCAGGAGAAAGAGAAATCCTAGAGTGCAAACTGTGGAGCAGCAGCAGTCTCCAGCTATTGTTGGAGTGAGTGATCAGTCATCAAATGATCAATCGTCTAATCAGTTAGGAGGAGAAGAGTCTGGATCTTCTATTAGCTTGCCTATTGCCCTAAGAAAGGGAATAAGGACCACGGCAGGTGTACTACCACCAAGATATGGTTATGAGAATGATATAGCTAACTATATCTCGTATACATCTCTATCTCCTGCCTACAAAGCTTTTACTGTGTAATTGCAATTAGTAACATTTCCAACAGACCGGAGAACTGCAAAGCAAGACCCAAAATGGTATGAGGCATGTTAGAGGAATTAGGGGCTCTAGAGAAGAACAAGACATGGGTTTTTGTACCTCTTCCAATAGGGAAAATGGTGGTTGGTTGCAAATGGGTGTATACTATTAAGCAAAATCTAGAAGAGAAAATAGAAAAGTACAAGGCAAGATTAGTGGTAAGGGGTTATAGTCAAACCTATGGGATTGACTACGATAAGACCTTTGCACATGTTGCAAAGATGCGCATAGTAAGGACTCTAATTTCCTGTGCAACTAATTTTGGCTAGTCATTACATCAATTGGATATCAAGAATGCGTTTTTGCATGGGAATCTTCAGGAAGAAGTGCATATGGAGATTCCACCTAGTTTTGTTATTCCTAAGACTAGTGGGAAGGTATGTAGATTGAGAAGATCCATATATGGCCTCAAGCAGTCCCCGAGGGCATGGTTTGATAGATTTTGACGTGCACTATGCAACAGGGGGGTACAAACAATGCAATGGAGATCACATAGTTTTCTATCGGCACTCAGAAAAACAAATGACTATTCTCATAGTGTATGTTGATGATATCATCAACACATGAGATGATACTTTGGAGATATCACGTTTAAAAGAGAACCTGAATAAGGAATTCGAGGTCAAGGACCTTGGTCAACTTAGATATTTTCTTGGCATTGAGATTGCTAGATCTTCCAAAGGGATAGTCCTCTCACAACGGAAGTATGTCTTGGACTTAGTGATACCGGTATGCTTGGATGTCGTGCTGCATTAACACCCATTGATCAAAATCATAAGTTATGTGCTGAATCAGGAGACCTAGTGAACAGGGAGAGCTACCAGAGGCTTGTGGTGTGACTTATATATTTATGTCACACAAGGCTTGACATTTCTTATACAGTAAGTGTGGTCAGCATGTACATGCATGATCCTAGGAGTGGACATTTAGATGTAGTTTATTGAATCTTACGATATTTGAAGGGAAGTCTAGGGAAAGGGCTATGCTTCACGAAGAATGGTCATTTGAATGTTGATGGTTACAGGGATGCCGACTAGGATAGCTGTCTTGATGACAGAAGGTCAACATCAGGCTACTGTGTCTTTGTTGGAGGAGCAAAAAACAGTCAGTTGTGTCAAGATGAACTGCAGAAGCAGAGTATATAGCTATGTCACTTGGGCTAAATGAGATGCTGTGGGTGAGGAATCTTCTATCAGAATTGAAGTTGCTTAGGAAAGGCCCTTTGAATGTGTGGTGTGACAACAAGTCAGTTATTAGCATTGCTAATAATCCAGTCCAGCATGACAGAACCAAGCATCTGGAGATAGATGGCTTCATCAAAGAAAAGTTAGATGATAGTCTAGTAAAGTTATATAAACTCTGGAGGACAAATAGTGGACTCTTTAACTAAGGGTTTAGGAGTAAAGGAATGTAAATTTGCCTGTAACAAGATACGAATGATAGATATCTATCATCCATCTTGAGGAGTGTTGGGTCGTGTGTGTACTTGGGCCATAAGCCCATGATATATGTATACCATATTGCAAAAGGAAAAAAAATGAGTGTCGTGTTTCTTTGACCAAACTGAAAAATCCACAAGATCGCAATTATTTTAATTACCTACCTAAATCATGGAGTTACCCATCTTAGATATTAATCTATCTGAACTGAAATCTTACTCTTATATTTACTAGCCACGTAGGCATGGCGCCACGCCACGCCAGCCACCGTGTGGACCGAAGCAAAAGAGACGAAAATTCGCAGAAAAAAGAAAGCATAGGTTTTTTCGCAAAAAACGAGGGCCTTTTCGCAATAAAAGGAGTGGAGGGGCTTTTCGCAAAAAAACCGAGGGCCTTTTCGGAAGAAATAAGGGCCTGTTCGTAATTACAGGAAACCGCGGGTCGCTACCAAGCAAAAAAAGTGTGTAGGGGCTTTTTCGCAAGAATCCAGGGACCTTTTTGTGAAAACTGGGGACCTAAACGTAATTACCAAATCTTTGCGGGCTTTTTCGCGGAGGCTGACACGTGGACATCCTTTCCGGCTGGAGAGTCCACGGGGCGTAATATATATAGTATTTACCATAGTAGATCGGTTCATGTTATTGGCTTTACAATAGATATTTTCTGGGTGGATTGCCACCTTTTCGAAAATGACTTCCCTGTTTCCTTCTTCGTGTTTCCCTCGTGTTCCCGTCGACGTGTCAAACATCCAGAACACCCTTCCTATCCCCTCATGTTCCCTGGTGCTCTGGATGTTTGCCACGTCGACGGAAACATGAGGAAAACACAGAGAAAAGAACAGGGAAGCCACGTTTCACCTTGTCATATCTCATTAGCGCTGCCGTTGATTACGAATTTACGCATTTGAGGATTCTTTTATATGTGCATACGTGAATGACAAACAGCCTTATGTTTTTTTTTTTTGCATTGTTCTTGTTATGGCATACTGTTGCACACTCCTAGGCTTAGGATAGGGTTGTCTCTGTAGTTAGTTCATGAACGTTTTGTAATGTAGTTAGTTCATGAACGTTTTGTAATTGGCTTAGGGCTAAACGTGGTTTATGCCTATTATTACTAAGTGATACATGGATGTGCAAGATGTATAAACTATAAACATCTAATTAGACTTGTTATTATGCTAATCAGCATGATTCATGACTTAGGAGATATGGCAGTGCATAAATAAAAAATACAGCGTACAATAACTCTTTTCAGAAAAGTATTACTCTGTAAGTTCTGAGCTCTCTTGCTTAATTAGAGACTTACTGACAGTTTGTGCCTCTGTAGATTCCCCCCTGTTGCCTAATTCTTTCAGAGGTTGTTTTTGCTGAGTGCCCCGTATTTGAGAAATATACTCTGCAAAGCACATTACATTTTTGAGGTAACATCATATGTATAATCTTTTATGCTTTCCATTTGTATTGCATATCTGATGCACTGATTGTTGAGTGTGATAATGTAGTTTTATCGATATATGACTACTTTCCTTTACAAATTCTATACACTGACTTGACAATAGTATTTAGTTTTTGTGATGTGTACCTGTATTCTCTACTTCTAACAGAATAGCAAGAGTTGTGTCTTTGCTAGAATGGTAGATTTCGTCGGCTGCGTGTCCTTCTTTCTCAGAGAAAACATTGATTTCGGGATTTGTTAATGGCTGTTCCTAACATGATTAAAAAAAATCCTATCTCAAGCAGGATTTATTTATGTCCTTTTTATAGCTAATGTAAGTAGGATTTAGTTTTAGTTTTCTTTCCTGCTTGAACAAACTGTAGGATTTACTTTCAACAAACCAGGTGATAGCGCTCTATTTATTTCAATTATTTTTCTTTTCTTTGGTCATAAGGACGTATAGCCATTGCTTTCGTATTCTCATCGTAGTACTTAATCTCTTCCTGTGTTTTTAATGTTGGTCGGTGACTGTTTATTTCCCAGCCTCTTCTCTTCATTGTTTATTTTATTTCATAACCTCTTCTCTTCATTGTTTATTAGACATCGAAATTCAATGTGCTGATCTGGTATAAATCACGAAATACGCAAGCAGAGGCCCATCGTACACAAATACACAGGACCTCCTGCTGCGGTTGCCACAGCTGAATGAACGGTTCCCAATTTTTTTTCCAGCTTTTAGTTTCAGCTTTTGATTTTTCTACAGTAACTAGTTTTTAAACGAAGCGTCTTTTTAAAATAGGGTTTACTAGCTAATTATAGTATATACTATACCGACTTTATTTATATCGATAAAAATCATACATAAATTTTTATTACTCTGTAATTTTTCATATAAACAGTTTAAAAACTACAGATCACAGTCACTGAGACAAAAAGAACATATCCGTATACACACATGTCGTTCCGACGCACGATCCTACTCAGCACGGCGCGGCCTAGTGCGCTGACCTTTCTAGTAGCTATAATAGCTAATGGAATAGCTGCTCTTGTCTCAGAGTTAGTGGTGGACCTGAGTGGTCAGGATGGCAGAAGAAGCACGAGGCCTCTGGACGCATTGCCAGCGACACCAACAGTTCCCAGTACCTTGCTTTTGTAGGAACCCGAGAGGCATATTCCACGGAGGAGGAGCTGAAAGCTGCGTTCAATTCTTCCGTAATCCTCTTGGGGCTGTGGCTCTAAGAGCAACTCCAAGAGAAGAGCTAAATCATTTTCTAAAGGTAAATTTGGCTATTATTGGAGAAAAAACGTCTCCAATAGACTCTGTAAATGACTCTCCAAATTTAGTAGCTCTCCATCCCTCCTCCTTCGCTCTCTATTTTTGGATAGCCTACCTCGCTCACCATCCAGCCTCTTGGCGCGGTCGGCGTTTCCTTCCCGCACGCTGCGCCCCATTCCCGCGCGTACGCGACCCACCGCGCACCCTCTATTTTAGATAGCCTGTTGGAGTAGTCTTGTTTTTTTTGGTGAGATTCATTTTAGAGAATAGCTAAATCACTAAATTTAGATACTTCTTTTGGCTAATCTCTTGGTGTTGCTCTTGACTAACTTGCTAGTTGGCTCCTAGTTACCACCAAGTGTCACCAAAATTGGCCACAAGATTACAGTACTTCCAAACATGAAACTTTGCTTTACCATTTTTTTTTGGATAAATGAAACTAGCTCTAGCTTGTTCGTGAAGAGCAGCAGTTAGATCGACCGGGCAGAATGGTACGCACGCCAACTACCCGCATTAGATGTGGAGGACCATGACGCGCGCATTTATATATGGTGGCTAGTGTTGGGTGGATTATTTTGGCTGATAGTTTATAGGCTAATTTTTTGAATTTTAATTATTAGTGAGAGATAGTAGTCAGAGAAAAATAGTCGTATATGATTTTGGACGGAGAAAAATAGTCAGAGAAAAACTAACTATAATTTTTCCTACTGACCCTATCCTAAAAAAAACGCATGTTTAAAAGCTAATGACTGTATACAGTAAAAAGCATAAATTAACTTTAAGTCCAAAAGATGACAATTATTGTGTGAGCTCTTTTATGATATCTTAAAATTAATATGAGCCATCTAATCTTTACGATACAATGGTTTAGATTAGTTAGGATTTAGTTATACTATTATCTACATTATTAGCACAAGAATTTTCAAAGGGGTAAAATTGTAAGTGGGTGAGGCTACACGAGAGGAGGTAGCAGCTATCGGTTGTAGCTCGAGCTCTCAATCACAGAGCAGGTCGTTCGCCGGCAACGGCAGCACGTGTCCACCGTCGCCGTCCTCGTCACACCGCTTGCTATGCGACTAGTTCAGTATCAAACCACGTAACTTCACGCCCTCATCTACCGCCGCCAGCATCACACGGAACGCGAGGCTCGCGCCCGTCTATCAACCCATCACGAAGACAGCCTGCCAGGCGAGCCAGCAACGTACGAGCGGACCCACCGGACCGCGTCGGCGGCATCCTCGAATGCGGCGGGGAGGCAGTGCTCGGGCGCAGTGGCGGAGGAACCGATAGGGCAAGGTCTGGCGTGCGCCAGACCTTGATGCGGGCGGCGGGAGGCGGGCGGCCGGCGGGGGGAGGCGGGAGGCGGGCGGGGGGAGGCGGGAGGCGTGCGGCGGGCGGCCGGCGGGAGGGGGGAGGCGGGAGGCGGGCGGGCTGCAGGAGGCGGGCGGCGGGAGGCGTGCGGCGGGCGGCCGGCGGGAGGCGGGAGGCGGGTGGGCGGTGGGAGGCGGGCGGCGGGAGGCGGGCGGCCGGCGGGCGGGCGGGTGGGCGGCCGGCGATCCGCCCCACCTCGTTTTTTTCCCCGTCCTCCGCCACTGCTCGGGCACAAGGCGGTAGTCAACGGAGGCGACGCCCGCAGGGATAGTGGTGACGAGAACCACGTGGTTGTTGTAGAACGACTCGGAGGCCGCGTGGAAGAGGATGCACCGGCCGCCGTGGAAGTACATGATCCGTTAGACTTGACTTAGAGTTCAAGACGTAGTAGATTCCGTCTTCATGTGTAACTCAAATTGAAATTCTGTCCAACTTGAAGTCCGAATACATATACAAGTAGGAGATTATTAACCTATATATTGAAGTGGTTTGTAACCAATTTTGTAAGAAAAGCAAGGAAAAAAGGGAGCAAATGAGAGAATAAAGAAATTCAGAAATTCTATTGTGTTCCCTCAGCTTATTTGTGATGTGTGCGTTTTCTTCCCAATCAAAGTTTTAACAAGTGATATCAGAGCCTAGACGAGAATCAAGTCACTGAAAAAACATCTTAGCGATTCCGTTTCGTGCTCGTCTCGTGCGGCGCTCCTGGCGCATGGCGCTCGGTCCGACGGAACGTCATGTCACATTGGAAGAAAAAACCGTCGGCGATTTCGTTTGGGCGTTTTCCACCGAATCCGTCACGCGGCGCTTCGTCCACACGATGAAGAAAACGTTTCTTGTTGAAGCGCTCAGTGATGATGAATCAATAGTGTTCTGATGATGGGTTGAGTCAGGAACGTTGAGAAGATATGTCGCCGTCCAAACTCAAGTAAGGTGAAAAGAAATCGGAACGATGAGGAGATGTCACCGTTCTGTGTCAAGTATGAGTTTAGTAAGTCGTAGTTAAGACCGACTGCCTTAATGTTTTAGAATCTTTGCATCCGGATGAACCTGTGCCAGTTAAGTTGAGTTCTTACATGTAGTTTGCATATAGAACATTTCATGTGAAGGCGTGACTGGTAGTTCATAATGCATTGAGACTAAAACTATAGTATGTCAAGTCAAGATTAAGGGGGAGATTGTTACAAATAATCTTGAATTAGACTTCAAGACGTAGTAGATTCCGTCTCCATGTGTAACTCAAGTTGAAGTTGTGCCCAACTTAAAGTCCGAATACATATACGAGTAGAAGATTATTAGCCTATATATGAGAAGGTTTGTAGTTAATTTTATAAGAAAAACAAGGAAAAAGGGGTGCAAATAAGATAATAAAGAAATTCAGAAATTCTCTTGTGTTCTCTCAGCTTATTTGCTGTGTATGTGTTTTTTTCTAGATCATAGTTTTAATAGGATCAACGATAGCCTGCCCCGCGGGGAGCCGCATCGTGGACGTCGGACGACACAAAGAGGTGGACGCTCGTGCCGCTGGCGTTGTTGAGCAAGGCGTCGTTGGAGTGGACAGTGCCGGTCTTGTTGCATCCGGAAAATATTTTCCTGCTTGCTAATATGCAAATCCCCAAGGCATTGGAATGATCAGATCGAACAAAGCTTGCTAATGGAGCCAAGCCTTTTCGGTGAGCTACCAAAGGCTCATCTCCTCAAACAGCTCTCCCTCCGAATATTAGAACACCACTACAAGCCTGTGGTCAAGGTCTCACCGGAGGTGAAGGCTGCCATCCTAAGATCCTTCAGGACTAGCAGCGGGCAGCTAAGCAATGGGGTAGAGGCCATGCGACGCCGGTCCCCCCGGCATCACCTGGCATGCCACGGCGAAGTCATCACCAGTACCAACATTATTATTGCGTTTATACAGAAAAGTCCATTATATCTTCATAAAAAAGATCAAATTTAATTTTTTTACTGTTGATAAAACATACTTCAAAAATTTCCTACTGTGTAATCACTAGCTGTTGGCAATCGAATTTTTTGTACGGATAATCCATTTTTTATTCGAAATTACATAAATATACCCGCGGGAAATTTTTTTACAAAAATAGGCTCCAGTCGCCTAATGGTTGGGCGACTGGAGCCTTTCGCCCAACCACACGGCGACACAATATATCTCGCTGCACAGTAGAGCGACTGCATTAAATCGCTCTTCCGTATGGCGACTGGCATGCAGTCGCCATACCGTTAGGCGACTGGCATGCAGTCGCCATCCCGTTAGGCGACTGCAGGTAGCCCCCGTGATTGTTTTAGAATTTGTGAATTTTGTAACGTTGAACCGGTAAAAAATACGGTGAAGTTGTAATAAAAGTTTATGTTCATTGTATATTGTAGGTGTGTAAAAAGTTTTTAATTTTTTTTTTGAAAGATTGAGTAGAGAACGATCGATACATACACTGTTAAGTGAGATAGTTTATATGCGGAAAGAGATGATAGACTTATGTAAATATAAATAAACTTCATAATATAACTGTGAGTAACATGGCGCATGTATTTTCATTACATGCATAACATATATAGCATCTGCAGCACGCCTCACTGGTCACCCTGCTGTGCCCCGTCACCGCGCCCGCGTCCTCCCATACGGCCTCGCTTGGCCCTCCTCCGGTGCAACGGATTAGGACGATCCGAAAAGGTAAAACGAGGAGGAGGGTGTCTATCCCGCCCCTGCGCTGGTGGAGTCAGCTGCACCTCTGGCTGTGTAATCTCCGGTGCACCGGGGAGGGCACTGGCAGAAAGAACCTGCGGTGCGACGTCGGGCGACGACGCGAAAAACTGGTCCACATCCTCCTGGCCTGGGGAGACGCCGTGCTGGTAAGTACCTGCAATATTAATATCGTTAGTGCGTTGCATGTCGTCTTCGGATAAACACGGTATAAGACCCTATGCGTACCCGTAGCTGGCGCCATGGAGGAGGCGTACACCCCCTGCGTGGGGAAGACAGGGGTCTGCGTAGGAGGCGTGAAGTGAACCGGTGTAGGAGGCCCTGCCCAGGCTGAACCACCTGGCTGCTCCGGGTGAGGTGGTGGAGGACGTGTCCACGTAGGTGCACCATAGTAGTGCCACGCTGGTGGAGGTGGCACTGGTGGACGAGCAGTCGTAGCGGGGGGCGTGGAGACCGCCGGTAGCCTCGTGCAGGACAGTATGCTAACGATACGTCTACACCCCTCGTGCACCCGACGCGCAAAGCTGAGGCCCTCCTCATGGGTCAGCTGCGCACCACTGGCGAGCCTCTCCAGTACTGTGCCGGACTCGGCGTATAGGTCAGAACCGACGTCAGCCTGGACACAAAGACATAAAATGGTCGATTATGGAAACGACATTACCATTTGGGAATCTTTGAAATGACATGTAACGTACCGCGAGGTGAGCGTCGTGCGCGAAGTGCGCGGGGTACGTGTCCGTCGGAGCGGCGACGTGTGTGGCAGGCGGGTCTACCACATATACGAGCCTGATACGGGTCTGCGGCTGGTACCAGCGCAGGTACTCCGCGTACTCCCTGCTGTCGTACGGTCGGTCCTCGTCCACGCGGTCGTCGAGCGCATCCTGCCACTGCTCGACCCAGGGCTGCATTCTCACCGACCAGTCCGTGCCTCTTTTCACTCCCTTCCCGCTGTGCCTGCGTATAAAACCATTACGTAATGTGAGATACTTGCGAACGCCAACAGCGCGATGAGAGCGGTCCACGTGCTCGTCCAACAGCGCGAACCGCCACTCCGAGTCACGTCCAGCACGAGTCATACCTGCAAAATTTGTACAATACTTTCAACATTAAATTTTCTGCATCTAAATTTGTACAATAATTTCAACACTAAATTTTATACATCTAAGACTGTACATTAAACTTGGTACATCTAAATTTCTACATCTAAACTTGTACATTATACTTTCTACATCTAAATTTGTACAATAAATGGTACACAAAATTTATAAACTAAATTTTCTAAACTTTATTTCTAAACTACATTTAGTACACAAAATTTGAAAATTAAATGTCTAAATTATATTTCTATATTTAATTTCTAAACTAAATTTTGAAACTACATTTTCTAAACTAAATTTGTAAACTAATTTTCTACACTACATTTTCTAAACTAATTTTCTAAACTAAATTTGTAAACTAATTTTCTACACTACATTTTCTAAACTAATTTTCTAAACTATATTTCTAAACTAATTTTCTACACTACATTTTCTAAACTAATTTTCTAAACTATATTTCTAAACTAATTTTCTACACTACATTTTCTAAACTAATTTTCTAAACTAATTTTCTAAACTAATTTTCTACACTACATTTTCTAAACTAATTTTCTACACTAACAAAAAATATAATACGAAAAATTACCTGAAAATCGCGCACTCCCCCTCCTCTTCTCCTCCTCCCCTTCTCCTCCTCTCCCTCTCCTTCTCTTCCCCTCCTCCCCTTCTCCTCCTCTCCCTCTCCTTCTCTTCCCCTCCTCTTCTCCTCCTCTCCCTCTCTTCTCTGCGACGGCGGCCGAACGACACAGTGACCGCTTGGCCGAGCGCGGTATATATCTCACTAGAAGTTGCCGAACCGTTGAGCGACTGAAATGCAGTCGCCTAACGGTTGGGCGACTGGATGGAAGTCGCCCAACCGTGGGGCGACTGCAATTAATCGCCCAACGGTTGGTAGATTCATTAAATGTCGCCGTGTGGTTGGGCGAACGGCTCCAGTCGCCCAACCATTAGGCGACTGGAGCCTATTTTTGTAAAAAATTTTCCCGCGGGTATATTTATGTAATTTCGAATAAAAAATGGATTATCCGTACAAAAAATTCGTTGGCAATCGATGGGTGAAAAGGGGCAGGCAGTGTGAGCAGATACCGATTGAAGTAGCGTGCATATCGGTACGTACGAGTACGACCGTATAATAATCCCGGCATTATTAGCGGGGGTTCCGGCCCAGGCGCGCTATCCACGTCGCCCCGCTCACTCGGCCGGCCGACGCGTGTCGGCGCAATTCGCGTACGGCCAGCCGAGGCACTTTCCTCCGGTTTTGCAAAAATTACGTATAGGTCCTTTTTCCTCGCGAAAAGGTCCCTGCAAGTTTTTTCTTTGCAAAAAAAATTTGGATTGTGCCCGGCGGGTTTCCGAAATTACATATAGATCCTTATTTACTTACGTACAGGTCCTTACAAGTCTTCGATTTTTTGCAAAAAAAAACCCTTTGATTTCCCCGAAATTACGTATTTGTCCTTGCTTTTTTTATAAAACTCCCTGCGAATTATCATCTTTTTTATTTTGACCCACACGGTAGCTAGCGCGGCGTGCGCCGCGCTTATATGCAGCTAGTATATAATAGAATAGATCGCGATTCACGCAGCACGATCGAGCCGCCCCACCCGACAAGAACAGGTCAGCCTTATCACAACTGCCCCCACTCCGACGTGGCATACCATTCCATTTCGTCGTCACATGCCACCGCACTCATTATTGCATTGGCCCGGAGGCCTGCATGCCTCAGCATCCCGCTACCTCTCTCCTGGTCACAATCGAACGAGCGCATCAAACAAAACAAAGTGGGTTTTTCTATCAGATGGTTTATAGTTTAAATATTTAAATTCTAATTATTTATAAAAAATAATATATAGAAAAATAGTTATATACAATTTTAATAGATATAGCTAAATTCAGTATATTTTTTACTACAATTTTTTAATTATATCTTAAAATACACCGTTTAAAAACTAATTACTATTAATATGATAAATATAAGCTAATTTTAAACCTATAAGAATCCGACCTACTACTAAACCTAACAGGCTAACGGACAGACCTGAGAATTCAAGTTTTACCTACTCTTTTCAGTTTGAGTCTTGGTTCAGTCCATGTAGAGGCGTAGGAGGTGTTAGCACCTCCACCACAGCTTACCGTTAATTAATCAAGGGCAAAACTGTACAATCACTCCAAGAGCCTCTCTTTTTTGGACAGTTAGTCAGTTACCCCCCAAAAAGGAAGGCAATGAAACTCTCCCCGTTCAGTTCCGGCCACTTCTCTTACTTTTTTGCCCACTTCTTTAGCACCACCTCTTCGCACCACTCAATGACACTGGAGATATCAAAGTCATGACAGCCGTTGGATGGGCTATATTTAACGGTTGAGAACAACTGAATGTATTGAACCAGAACTCTTTCAGTTTCTACATCCATCACACAAATAAATATCAAAACGGCTTACCATTTTATCAATATTTTTTTTTATTCATCAGTTCACTCATGCTAGGAAAAAAACCCATCAACCAATTATAAATTATTCACTCATGCTAAAAAACCATCAACCAATTATAAATCAATCGTAGTCGAGAAAAACCCACCATTATCAGTAAGAGGTAGAGGTAAGAGTAGTTGCGATCGAACTTGGACTTAAAAACTCAGGCAAATGCACAGTTTTACAGCAAGCAAACGGGTCCCAAATCCACAGTTACATTCGGGGGTACGACTGACTGATCGAAGCAAATGAGGCGATACGCGATGGTCGATGCATGCATGCAGCAAGAAACTAAACGATTGATGGGAGGAGAACTGATCATCAAACGGACAGCGGCGACGAGCACTCTTGCTAAGCTTGCAGCTTAGTACTCGGTGGAGGGGAGCTGCTCGTGGGTGTGGGAGATGAAGAGCACCTCGTAGATGACGCCGGCGAGGCCACCGCCGATAAGAGGGCCGACCCAATACACCCACTGGTAGTCCCAGGACCAGCTGACCAGGGCGGGGCCGAAGGACACGGCGGGGTTCATGGACGCGCCGTCGAAAGCGCCGCCGACCAGGATGTTGGCGCCCACGATGAAGCCGATGGCGATGGGGGCGATGGTACCCAGGCTGCCCTTCTTGGGGTCCACGGCGGTGGCGTACACGGTGTACACCAGCCCGAAGGTCATCACGATCTCCAGCACCAGGGCCTCCCACACGGAGATGCCGGTCAGGCCGAAGGTGCCGGTGGGGAGCCCGCCGGTGGAGAAGCGTAGGAGCAAGCAGGCGACGACGGAGCCCAGCAGCTGGGCGATCCAGTACAGGATGCCGCGGAACAGGGTGATGTTGCCGCCCACGAAGGCGCCGAAGGTGACGGCGGGGTTCACGTGGCCGCCGGAGATGTTGGCGCCGACGGACACCGCCACGAACAGGGCGAAGGCGTGGGCCACCGACGCGGAGATCAGGCCGGCAGGGGTCGACGGGCCGCCGCCGGTCAGCTTGCCTGTGTCATTCGTGGGGCCACATAACAGTCAAAGAGGATTATCGAAACAAGTATTGATTCGTCAAGTGGCATTACTATGTGAAATTTCCTGGTGTGCAGATGGCTTCTTCTGCTGCCTTTTCTTCTGTTTTACTGCTTTATTTCTGCTACTTTTGTGAAAACTGAAAACTGTTTTTACCACTAGCAATTTTCTGTTTAGATAAAACCGTTTAACCGTGCTAAACTATGCTGTCTTCCGAGATTTTTTTGTCCATATTTTTGGAACATGCAGAGTTAAAATATTTTAAAACCATTTACACTGCGGATTTTTTTTTCTAGTGATACAAACTGTACTTCTGTTAGAAAAACTAGGTTGTTTCAGGTGCAAATGTGTCAGGAAATCATTTTGCTAGTTCTTGGCAGAAGCATATGGTGCGTGACAGTATCTCAGACGGGAAAAAAAGCTCCGGAGTCAGTCAAGTATTCCCCGACGTAATCTTAAGGGCAAACTAGTCATTTTGCAGTAATCATTCCATCTAAAAGGCTATCACATCACATTTCACCCTTTTTCTTTAAAAGAAATTTCTCTGGCCTTCTGGAAACACCTTATAAAGTTGTACTGATGGCCAGCTTTCATTTCTCTTGGCAAAAGCCAAAAAGAGATGAAAGAAAAGGGAACCAAATCAGTCTCAAAAACGGAACTGATTTTCCATTTTCCCTCTGTGCGGAGCTCCATCCGTTGCTGGATAGATTAACCCAAAGGATGTACGCACTGTACACATCCTAAACTTGTACTATTTTTTTTAGGATGACTTGACTTGTACTATCACGTGCCAAACTACTAAGCTCACCTCCTAGCCTTAAAACAGAGTTCACTGAAGGAGATGATGTGCCATGCCATGCCAGGAACAAGGTGTTTTGAGAACTCACTGAAGGCCATGCCGGAGCCCTGGCCGGCGAAGACGAAGATGAGGGTGGAGAAGAACTCAGCGAGCGCCGCCTTGAGGGCGCCCGGGTGGTACACCTCCTGGTGGCTCCCCACGGCGATACGGTTGATCGGCATTTTCACCTGCCTCCCTCGCTAACCAAAGAGAAGACTGCTGGGTAGCTATAGCTCCGGGATGGGATGTGATGGTGAGGAGACGAAATGGGATAGAGGCCGTATATATACACCCGCACAGGCATGCATCGATAGGTCGGGTTGGCGCGGGCCACCGGTTGCGGCCCGTGTGCGGTTGCAACGCGAGGACCATGTTTTTTTAGCTTTTAGTTATAATTAATACCTCTTAATTGTGTTTTTAAGATGATGATGGGATAATAGTAGCAGCAGTAGCATGGCGTCACGTTAAAATAAAAGAGCCAATAATTCGTATAGAGCATGTTCTACAAAAAGCAAGACTCTGTACGTAATTCCACAAAATCTAAGGTCTTTTTTGTTAAAAACTAGCGATCTGTATGTAATTTTTAGAAAATCAAGGGCACTATCAAGCAAAAAGAGGATTCCTTTGAAAAATCTAAAGAGTCCATACGTAATTTCTAGAAAATAGAGAACCTTTTAACGAAAACTGGTGACATGGCAGGGACTGTTGTAAAAACCTTGCAAATACCGGAGACTTTTTGTAAAAATGCTGACGTAGCATGAGGAGGCTGGGAACTCTTCCATCTCTAATATAGCATGATGTGACAAACGATGTATATGATAATAAATAAAAATCGTTTAAAGAAGCTTTTTTTATTTATTTCAGAAATTGAAGCCTAAGACACCCCAGCCGCACAGACGAAGGGAGCCGATATTTTTTCAGAAATGAACTACGAATGTGACAGTTTGACACTGACACCCCCGAATCTTTGTATTATTTGTCACATGCCTGTCCTGTGTGAAGGTTCTAGGCTTGTGATAATGGGAGAATAAGGTGGACATACGTGCATAGCAAAAGCGTATGGGTATTACCGTATCGGCGAAAGTGGTACGGGTAGTTTCGAGAATTAATTAACGAATGAATGGCAGAGATAAGGATGACACAATAAAATGGAGACTCTCGAAACAGAAAGGAAAATTGCAATAAAGAAAAACTCGATCTGTTCTGTGTTACAGCTCACACGGTACTAGCACCAATTGTTTCTTTAGGCAAGTCATCGAAATCGAAAATAAATACTCGATATAATTTCTAGATGAAAGCTTTGACAATATTATCACTCACCATCTTTTGTGTTCAATTTCTTGCAAGAATTAACTATGTGCAGAGTACAGCTCGACAGCTACGTTTGACAGACACTAATACAGTAGCACTACCTTTCTTGCAAGAATTAATTAACTACGTGCAGAGTACAGCTCGACAGCTACGTTTGACAAACACTAATACAGTAGCGCTACCTTTTGCTCCACTTTCATAACACGAGTATCCCGTAGTTGAGCTCGGATTGCAGCCAATTCACGCGGAGGGCGCCGGCTGTTTTTGAGGGAAAGCAGCAACCGGGGGAGCGTCCGTCCGGTGCGCGCGGCCAGCTCAGCAGGCGCGCCGGCCGGGGAGCTGCCAGAGTGCCACGTGTGCGGGTAGGCAGGGCTCGCGGTTCTTGTGGATCAGGAG
Source organism: Dendrocalamus latiflorus (assembly GCA_017311315.1). Taxonomy (NCBI): domain Eukaryota; kingdom Viridiplantae; phylum Streptophyta; class Magnoliopsida; order Poales; family Poaceae; genus Dendrocalamus; species Dendrocalamus latiflorus. The sequence goes on from CM029621.1 coordinate 8,936,840, forward strand.
GCCAGGGCGACGTGGCCTCTCAGCACGGATTGGCTGCTAATCTGCAGCATAATTAGGTCGTCGCCGTGACGTCAAAGGCGGAGTCCGGGATTAGCACATGCTCCAGAGTTGCATATGCTTCGAGTGATCCCTCCAGAGTTGCTCTTCTTACTGCATGTAAACTAGAAAAAATGTATAGATAGATGCACATCTAAACTGGGAAGACCTTATATGCATGTGCTTTCTTGAAAAACCATGAATCTATGATCATACACGAGCTCAGGTCCGAATTGGCTGTTCTCTCCCTAGTTTCTCGGTTATCCTAAGCGAATATGTGCGTGTGGTTAATTCCTCTCATTCAGTCGAAAGCGGATATGAATATGATTAATCTGTCAGTTTCTTGAAATGCAAAACTTGCTTGTAGCATTGTTCCAGCGAGATCCTTCTTCTCCGGAGTTAACAATTCTCCAAGGACGGCCAGGACAATTTCATACTCCATCCATCATAACCCTAGACAAAAACAAGCGTCCAGCCCATATTTTTCTCTGCCGACGTGGTTCGTACGATGGAGACACGTCGTCCACTCAAAACTGCTCGTTGCTTGGCGCGCCACGGCTGATGTTGCCACCTCCGCTAATAATTCGCTGCCAGCTATGGTAAATTACGATCATACCCTCGGGTTCTCGAAGTATCTATGCTCCATGCGCCGAAGAACCAATAGTTCTAGTCCACTGACCACTAACCTCCAGGATTAGGCGAACCTCTAATTACATTACTATTATCCGCATGAGTATACTACTACTACTAATTATAAGCAGTAGGACATCCATATCCACATGATTTTTCTGTACAAAAAAACAGCAGCTTGGCTCCACTATTTTGTAGCTTCTGTTCTTTTCTGCCTCTGTGTTCTTGCCATATGCTGCCCCCGGTCACATGCATCACCACGTTGAAGAACCTTTCAGATCGATCGGTATTAATCCATACCAGTACAGTCACCAGGAACAGCACATGAAGGACGAACGGATTCAATGTAATTTAGCTGTATGCCTGTATTGGAATTGTATTCGAGCTAGCAGTACCGCTCCAGATCCCATCTGATACTTTCTAGTATTAGAGTCCACACATTAGGATAAGATCTTGTTGTTATTATTGGTAAACATTGGCTTCGTCTTGCATGTGATCGAGCGCTTGACCTGCCCCATCTGGGAGAACTATTCTCTCGACCCCCGATCGAGCAGTTTCAAGGCAGAACTGCGTAGCAATTCATGCTTATCAGCTATCACTTGATCCAATCACAGATTGATCATGGAGTGGAGATGTAACAAATTAAGGCAGTTTGGTTAGGTGGCAGGACTGAAGTCTAACTAAACTAAGCATTAGGTCCCTATGTTGCCATCAAAGAAAAATTGAGTAGACATTGCCCTTTTCCCTTTTGGCTTTTAAATAAGAGCCACATGCAAATGGAAATTAAGGAAGTGGAAGGAAAAAAAAGGTGTAAATGAAGTTCAGGAAGTAGTAATGGCAACTGGCCAGAAAGATGATGTGGTTCTAGAGGAGCAGATAGATAAAGAAGAGGGACATTATGGAATGGGAAGCCAAGATAGGCTACATTTTTCAGATAGTGAGGAAGCTTTTGGATCACAAGATCACCAACTTCGCTAAAATGGTCGGTGTGGACTTACCTGAAAGTTGAGGTGGAATGTCTATATCAACCAGAACTTACAGCAGGGTGGTGGAACCTAGAAGATGCTCGAGATTGAGGGTAGAAGACAAGAAAATAATTGAGAAAGCTAAGGAGAGAGCCAAGGCAAAAGATCTCGATTGGGAAAAAGGTATGGATAAAAACGTCTGGAACATGAGGAAAGCCAGCATTTTGTAAGAATGCTGCTGAGCAATAAGAGTGATACTTTTACATGAAATCTAATTATTGTTTATGGAGCTGCTCAACAGGAGGGGAGAGTGGTCTTTCACACTGAACTTTATCAGATGTGCAGAAAGAATCCTTATGCTGTTTTAGTTGCTGGGGATTTTAATATCATCAGGAAAGAAAGTGAAAAGAATAAGAAAGGGGGATATAATAGATGGAGCTTTATTTTTAATTCCATTACAGAAGAAAAAGGGTTAAGAGAGCTTATTCTAAGTGGGAGGTCTTACACATGGCGTAATGATCATGAAAATCCAACTTTTAGTTGCTGGAAAGGCTCTTTTTTTGATCTTGCTCCCATCCTGTCGGACACCGGGCAAAAAAAAAAAAAAAAACTGAACACCCATTCAGATTGTTAGTGATATGCTTTAGAGACAATCATGTAGATGGTTGCATTATTTCTATATTTATAATTTTTTGAATAATATGTTACTTTATCTCTTGAATAAATATCTTTCATATTGATTAACAAGTATGAGATTTGTTCGTAAAACTCTTATTCATATTTTGATGTTATTCTAAAAACATTTTTGCCATTCTTAGGAGGTACCAGCAGTATCAGTATCTCTCCATAAAAAAGAGGTACCAGTCAATTATATCCGTTGATCGAAACTTGATCTAGAGGAGTGGTATGGACATTGCACAGCTCAGCGCATAGTAGATATCATCTCCTCTCCTTTTCACTCGCTTGCCTTCATCGCTTAGCTGTCTTCATCGATTCGAGATAGCGCCGCACGCGGCCATCCATGAGGGCTAGCAGCATGCCACCGTCCACGAGGGCTCGCCATAGGCCGTCGCACGCATGTCGCCATCTGCAATGGCTCGCCGCAGGTTGTCGCATGCATGGTGCCGTCCGCTAGTGCTGGCCGCACACGCGGCATCTAAGAGGACTCACTGCAGGCTGTCGAACGTACAACATCATCCGCGAGGGCTACCCGCATGCCAATGTCAGTGAGGGCTCACCGCAGGCCGTCGCTCGCAACACGCCATCCATGAGGGTTGGCCGAATGACGCCGTCTATCCTTCAGCTTGGAATTTGATCAACAGGTTTGATTTATGATATTTTTCCCTAGTACTTGCTAGGCTATAGATTGTGCTACTTAGTAATTTATTGACGTGGTAGTTAACTCTTGTAGAATGCCACTTTACATTGATGTCTACGATACGATGGACATGCACCGCAATCAGAATTTTGTAATGCAGCGTTGACAGTACTTAAGAAGTAAGATGCGATGTGCATTATGATGATAGAAAAACAAAGCAACAAGCATTATAGTGGATAGGAAAAGTAGGCCTGCAGATTAGATGGGTTATGGTTATATTTGTTAGATCGACTATAGCCGAGTTTTATATTTATATTGCTCTTGTGCAATGTTATTTTCGACACGGTATAAATTCAGTAATTCCAAAATTGTGATGTAGATGTAAACATTTATTTCTCCAGAGCAGTGAAGTATATGCAGGGCCGTCTCCAGAAATTTGGGGCCCCAGAGCGAATTGCAAAATGAGGCCCTTAATTTTTAAAACATATTGGTCTAATATAACTAAGGCATACTATCGCACAATCATGTAAGATGTAACTTCAATATGTATTACTCCATACAAGATTTGAAAATATATCAAATATTAAGACCAAAAAAATATAGTACTGGCCCCATATTCTACTAAAAAGCATCATACGTCTTGTATTTCTTGAAATGAAATCTCCAATTATATCTTCATAATTAACCAGCCTCTACTCCAAAGTCCAACCACAGTATATACGTTAATTTCCTACGTGCGATTGTGCGAAAACAGTTTCTACTTTCTAGCTAGTTACGTACGTACCGGAGGTCTCCTGGGAAGTCTGCGCCAGGACTTGTGCTCGCTTGCGTCGCCCGTGTCTCCGAAGGACAGGAACGCGCTGGCCGCGGCGACGAAGGCGTCGTATGAACCACTGATGCTAGCGGCACCACCGTCGTTAGTTCGTCACCACATCAGCGGCCGCAGAATTGAAGAAACCCTAGCAGGCACGCCATGCGGCATGCACATCGGCAAGAGCTGCAGGAGTCAGGACCGGGACCGGCTGTAGCCTGTACATAATACGTATACGTATTGGTTTGGGGGCCCCACCAATTTGGGGGCCCTGTGCCGTCGCTCAGTTGGCACGCCCTCTTCAACGGGCCTGAGTATATGGTGAATATAATGTCAAAGCATAGACCTATATACCCTCAGTCAATTAATCAATTATGATTTTGATGTATTTAGGAACTTATTAAATAGAATGAAATCGATAGGCTTATTTTAGTACTGCGGTAGTACACTGATGAGAGACGTGAGGGCCATAAGGCCAGACCGTTGCCTGCCTGCCTTGGCACACACCACCATATCTTAGAATATTTTCTTGTTTTTCTTCATTTTTCTTTAATTGAAGGACTCAAGAAAAACTAAGGCCATGTTTGTTTCATCTTTTTTTCTCTTGGCTTAAAAGTAGAAAATCTAAAGCCTAAACAAACGGCTGGCTTTTTTCTTAGCTTTTGTAAAAGCCAAAAGCCAGCTTATAAATAAAAGCCATATGCTTGCAGTGTGGTGCTTTTTGGCTTTTGCGGACTCAAAATAACTATCTTCCACTAGACTTCATGAAAATTGCAGCCAAAATGCCATCGTATATACACCGTCGTCCAGCCGAACTGTTCATATTCCCATCCCTCCCCTTCTTGACCGAGTCGCCCAAGCGACTAGTTGCGGCGCGTCCCGCCCCGCCGCCCTCCCATGTACCCAGAGCCCCACCGCCCTCCCGCGTCCCCAGAGTCCTCTTCCCCGTTCCTGGAGCCTCGCTGCCCTCCCGCGTCCCCGGAGCCCTGCCACTCTCCCGCGTCTCCAGAGTCCACTTCTCCGTCCCCAACACCGCCGACATCCATCCCACTGCCGTCAACGCCACAACCTCCTCATCGCCGACATCCATCCCGCCACCGTCCCTTCTTCTTCTTCATGAGATCCTTCTCGAACTTCAACCTAGATCTGCCGTTGTCATCTTAGTATTGCTGCTCAGTTGCTCCTTTCCCCCCAATTTTTGTGGTTGTTACATGCAAAATCTGAAGTCTGAGAATATTGCATAAAATATGCATAGGAACAATTATGCTATTAGATGTACAGACATTGTGAGCATTCAACTAATGAAGGAATTCATCATTATGAGCTCTTTGTTGGAATGTCAGAAGCAATAAAAGTGAATTTTGTATAATTAGAATCGTGATTAGTGGTGGAATTCTACAAAGTTCTTCAGGCTCTATTAGTGCCATTATTTGATTAACTAGATGGGATAGGATCTAATTTCAGCCTCTATTCATATTTTATCTGCCATTGTTTGAACTATACATGATCTTGAATGCTCTTAAGAAGATTGATCATATTTCTCTTGAATTTCAGCCTCTATTCAAATACAAAAAAAATCCATAAAGCTTTTGAAGATAAATCCTCCTCATTACATAGCCCTTGAAACAAACTTTCCAACGAATCCAAGATCGCTTCAACTGGACCTCGTACGTGAAAGTTATTACCTTTATACACCAGGTATACGATCAGAGATACGGTCATACTGTTCCGAACACCTTCAAATCAATCAAATGGCTACAAGCATCTCCAGCCAATCCAACGGTAGGATCGTTCGGCCTGGTCCGAATGTTACCATAAATATTGACCGTCCAAAGTTGATCGAACGACGTAGAACGGCGAACGTTCAGAGCAGTCCGAACGTCACCATCACTATCGACCTACAAAACCGTTCGAACGTCATAGAATGAACGAATATTCGAAGCGGTCTGAACATCTCTAAGGCGATCAGGCAGTCCGTTGAAGATCGGATAGTACGTCTTATTGGAGTGGGCCCAATGTTTCTAAGGGGATCGGACGGTGCAATCGTTCGGAGTGGTCCGAACGTTTCCGAAGCATCTGAGCGTCCAATGTTGATCGGACAGTTTGGACAATTGAAACCATTCGAACTGATCTGAACATTTTGAAGGTCTTACGAGCGCCCAATATGGATTGAATGGTCCTGAACACATCCGAGGTCGATCAGACCGATCCGAATGTAGTTTTTGATACCAGTTGAAATTGTTTGAATGTCCAGAGCATCTTTTGAGTGTGATTGTTCTTGTGGTCGATCTAACATGGCAATGAGAACTTGATCGTATCTTCCCTTGCTTGACTCCAAGTATTTCTTCTCCATTAGCTTCTCCTCCATGGCTCCAATTTCAAAAGCTTCATGTCGTTCAAACCTGAGAACGCACAACACATTGAAATGAGGTAGTATCCAGTTCTCACGTAAATTATAACCAAATTCAATTAAGAGTGAATTCATCTATTGATTAATTTGTTTAGCTCGTGCTCATGTAATCGGTCCAATTGGGATGTCCTCACCATCCTGTACACTTGAAGTGATGAACGATGCACTAGTATCGACGAAACCTTCTAAACATATCTTCACTTTAGGTTTGTACAGAATGAGTATGGGTCTCAATATAAATACATAACATAGTAGTAGCTTTGTATATCCATATAATAATTAAAGACCCAATTAAATTAGAGTTCACCTGATAATATTTAAAATGGCTTAATGATTTCTTCTAGTCAAATAATATATTTAACTGAAAAATGTACAATATCTGGTACAATATCTGGCTTGACTTTGTATTCGGCTTGCATGTACAACATTCGTATATTGGTCATTGCTCCATTTGTACGCTCAACAGTTAATCAAAACCCTCAACGGTAATTCAGTCTTTTTATCCTTCACCTGTACCTTAACAAGCCAACCATCTCTAAAAAGGCCAGACTACCAAACAACCTGATTTAAGCTTAAAAGCACCATGCTTATAAGTTGGTTAAGTAAAAAACTGGCTTTCAGCTATAAGCCAAAAGGTTTCAGCCTAAATAAACGGCTAATAACTATTACACTTCAATTTTAACCAAAAATCAATCATGAGCTTTCATGAGCTCCACACCGTTTAGAGCAGATACTTGGTGGTGATCATTTGGGCTTTTTTTTGGTGGCTTATGGCTGAAAAGCACTGTAGCTGGCTGAAAAAACACTGTAGATGACAGAGGCTTATTTAGCATAATTAAATTTAAAAATTTTAAAAATATAAAAATTATGTTAGCCCATTACGTATAATACAAACAAATACGGGAAAAAAGAACCGGTAAAAAAATCTCAAAAAAACTAAAAGTTCAGAAAAAGACGAAATTTATAAATAGTAAAAAATAAATCAGAAGTCAGAAGTCGAAGCCGAAACCGAAACCGAAACGATCTCAGGACAAAGCTATGTAGTAAATTAATAATTGTAGATTCCCGGAGCTCTAAGGCTCGATTGGGTTAAAACAGTAGTGAGCAGTGGGGACTCGATGAGTGCCCTACCTGCGCTTTTTGGTTGGATTGCTATCAAAACTCTGTAGTAGCGTCGCTTTCTGGTAACAGAAATAGGGAGATTCTTCCTTCCTTTCAAAAAAAAAAAAGGAACAAGAACAAGAAGAGTCACATGTATCCGCATACCTGTTCTTTAATGAAAAAGAAAAGATGTTCATAAACCGCAAATACCATCATTTGTCTGTTTTTTCTTAGGGGTATTTGTCAGTTTGTCACCTGCTCCTTCACACTTCTCCACCACTTGATGATAATTATTAATGAGTACCTTTTGCAAGATGCTAAGTTGCTAATTACTACCAGTTTTCGCAAATCAGAAATTCCAAAGCAAGCTTACGACGGATGGTTCTGTTGCCGTTTGGACTTTACAGGGGTCCTTTCTCACGGGCCATGCAGGGCCCAGGTGAGAAGCCGTTGCGTTGCTCTGCTCTCTTCTGTTCGTTTCCCTGTCGAGGAAAGTGGAAACCTGATGGGCTTCCGTGTCCATCTTTACTACAAATCGGCCTCGGTGGTTTCCCACTCGTGCTGGGCTTTCAGGTTCCGGCCAGGGCGGAAGCAGGCAGTCGGCCTGGCCCACTGGACGCTTCGGCAGGCGCACCAGCAAGTTGCCAAATTTCAGCCCAGCTGCAAGATTCGTCTCTCCTCTCTGATCAAACGATCTGGGGCTTTTTTTCCGAGCTCCTTCCCTGGCACGGTAGAATTTGCCCTTTCGAGGAATTTTTAAATTCAAAGCATGGCTCCCTTGTGAAGGAAAGTGTGTGGTTGAATCAAGGGCCGACGCCGAAACAAATCGACAAAGAATATAAGGACCTTATTTTCGTACAAAAGCAAACGCAGGGACCTTTTCCAAATTCGCAACACTTCTATGAGGCTATCGGAGAGATTCGCTCGTAAGTTTTTTAAAAAAATACAGGCCCGAACAGCGTACGAGCGATTTCAAAATTCAAACCCCACCAAAAAGAAAATTCCAGCCCACGCCGCCGACTGATCCGGTGGTGATCGGTAACGGAGTAACGACTAGTTGCCCTGTCCGCCCCGCCCCATCTCGGCCGTCCATCTCCGCACCGACGGCCGTGCCCGTCCGGCTCCTTTTTAAATAGATACGCTCCCCACTCTGTCTCCACCCCTCCCCAGTCCCCAGTCCATCCCACCGTCTCCTCCCGCCGCTCTTCGCTTCGGCTGCTTCACGACCAACCGCGTCCCCTCCGCTCCAAGGTTTCGTGGTTCGCCTTCCTCTCAAATCCTCCGATCCCTCGTGTTTTCCTCGGAATGTCTCTGCAAGAATCGTATTTATCTCTGATTTTTGCGTGATTGGGTGGTTTGTTCGGATTTTTCTGAAAGATTTTAGGGTTTTTTCTTGTAGAGAAGCTGATCAAGAAGTGGTGGTGAACATGGGCCAGATCCAGTACTCCGAGAAGTACTTCGACGACACCTACGAGTACAGGTGGATGCGAAACCCTAGCCCATGATCTTTGCCCCTCTCTTTCTCTTCGGTGTGCCGTGGTTTGCAAAACCCTAACTTGATCCCCTTTGCCCTGTGCAGGCACGTCGTCCTCCCGCCCGAGGTCGCCAAGCTCCTCCCCAAGAATCGCCTCCTCTCGGAGGTAACCATCGAGATTTCCAATTGCGTTCTTGTAAAATCGCGTTCTTGGTTGTCTAATGGGGAACTGCGGTTTTCCGGTGGGGGTTCTTTGCAGAACGAGTGGCGTGCGATCGGCGTGCAGCAGAGCCGCGGGTGGGTGCACTACGCGATCCACCGGCCGGAGCCACACATCATGCTTTTCCGCCGGCCGCTCAACTACCAGCAGCAGCAGGAGGCGGCGGCCGCCGCCGCCGCCACAGCGCAGATGCTGCCCAAGTGATCGCCCGGCGAGGGCGGCTGCCACCGCGGGTTGGAATGTGCGAAACCCTATGCCCTTTTCATCTCTAAAAGGGGAGTCGCGATACTGCTAATTTACTCTGGTTTGTTGGTTGGAATCTGGTCATGTTGGCGGCGGGTGTCTGCCTTGTGTTCGTGGAAATGCCTGGAAGGAACTGGAAATGTTTTAGTCTCTGTTATCATGGGTACTCCTTATTGCTAAGTTGTTATGTGGTGCTGGTACTGTTGTTAATCTGTTTGTGATGATCTGGCTGTGTTTATGCTTGCATGTTTGATTCTTACCTCCTTGTTTAGTAGCAGTGAAGTGTTCATATGACAGTGAAACTTATGTCAGAAATGCTTTGGCCGAAGTAGAAATGCACACTCAAGGCATGTTGGGAATTGAAGAATTCTGGAGAATACATTCTGTTTCTTGTAAAATTTGTGCATTCCAAACTTGCAATCGGAAGAAACACTGAGGAACTCTGGATACATGGGTATATGAACAGAGATCATGCAACAGTGTAGAATTGGAATCCACATTCCACAAGCTCGAGAGTAGAAGATGATGCAAAAACTGAACAGGCGATGGAATGGTGCATGTAGTGGAGCCTGGAGTTGGAGCTGCAAGTCAGGATTGTATAGACCAGACGTTGGCCATTTGCTGTGTCATTCACCATGCACCATGCTGTTGAATTTCCGCAATCATTGCAAGATATTCTATGCAATTTTGTTTCCTTTGGGAGAAAAGCTATTGGATTGATGGTGCCGAGGTTTAACGACAAGAATTTGCTGACTTCCTAGGTTTTAAGAGATTTTAGGTAATAGACATTAGACAGAATTTAAGTAGAGCGCAGCTGCCTATGCCATACATAAGTTAAAGCCAATAGTGACACTTCAGCTGATCAGTTGGCTGTGGCGTGATCAGGAACATTGACGACTGATCATGTGTACCTATTGCTTTGGTGCGTATTGCGTAGCCGAGTAGATGTGCGTGGCCGAGTAAGTTTCTTAAGTGTGGAGGCGCCTTTGAGATGTCGATGTGGAATTATGACAGCATTGTCGATGTCTTTCTTCTCTCTCTCTTTTTAAGGAAACAGTTTTGATGTCAAAGCCTGCATCCAACGTGACTACGAGAGTATGACAGCAGCACTGCAGCAGTCAGAGCCTGCATCCTACGTGACTATGAGAGTATGAGAGCAGCATTGCAGCAGTCACTCTCCCTAAGAAAGCAGGTTGTGGATGTTGTGATGAACAGATAGCCCGGCGAGAGGACATCCGATCAGGATGAATCGTGTGATGGAACGTATAGTTTGTAGTAAATCAGAAGGTGTGTATGCTCGAAAGATGATACAACGTTCAATCTGATGGCCGGTAAAGAGTGTTCGAATCTGTCCCACGGAATACGATGCTCTTGGCCAAAGCCTAACCATATGAATTCATGTCATATTCCGTCGTTCGTAGCACGAAAAGCCAGCGTTTTTCTCGGTACAAAAGTCCAGTTGTTTTTAGCATATGGGTTTACAACTTAATGGCTTCTTTTAAACTAACAAATAGGATAGCTTCTCCGCTACTATTTTGAAGCAGCTCATTGAGATAACCTTTTTGTTATGGTCTATGATCCCAACAAGGCATGGTAGCGATGTATGAATAGTACGGTGGGGTACTGTAGCGCATGTGAACAGTACATGCGCGGTGCTATAGCGCATGTGATCAGTACACATGCAGTGTTGTAGGGCTTATATGTTTAGGAATAGAATTTTATTTGTATCTTCATATTAGCAAAATTAGATGCATATCTTCATATTTAGAATGAATATTTTATTATCTTTAGTTGATTGGTTTAATTAGATCATGTTAGTTTCTATATTGTTAGGGGATAATCTCATCTATATAAAGGGAGTAATCGCAGCATTTATAATCAAGCAATAAATAAACAAAGTTTCTAGTCACTCCCCTCTCTTCTTCAACTAAGCTTCAGATCCTTAACAACATCATCATCGACCGTTCAAGGGTGAGTGCCCCACCCTCTATCCTCGGACTTGTACCCAACCAACACCAACCATATCATTTTGTATTAGAGCCAATCATTGCCCTTACATAATGTCGGGCAGCGAGGGTTTCAATTCCATAACAGTCAGCGACATGCTGGGTGATTGATATGCTTGAAATGATGCTTGGTCTTCTAGAGGAGGAGAGAAGGTATGCCAAAATTGTGGAGCAGAAGGAGGTAACGTCTGTCGTCACCAACATGGCTCTGTCGCTACTTCCATTACCTCCAGAACCAACACCAACATCGATGCCATCACTACTGTAGCCACCAACACTTCAGCAAGCAGCGCTGTTGTTGGTTGAACCTCTGATGCCTTCGCTAAGGAGGAAGGTTGCCGCTATCCAGCGGTGGTTCTCTCCATGTGCCCAGCCGGTGTCATGCCTTTTGTAGATGTGGGGGTGTGCCGAGTGTCAGAACCGCATCAGCATCATGTTCTTCTCTGCACCCGCGCCTCCTGACAAGTCACGCAAAGGGACAGTAGTCCTCGTTGCTATCCATCGGAGTGTTGCAAACTCTCTTCTATACGACGTTCTGCCGGCGCCATGGACCCTCATCGACATGGAGTTACGAAAGACTTCAACCATGATGTCACCTGATAGCTCGAGGGCAAGCTATTTCGCCATGAAGGGGGTGTAATGTTATGATCTACAATCCTAGTGAGGCACGACAGCAAGCGCATGAACAGTATCATGGGTACTGTAGCGCACGTAAATAGTACCCCCACTCGGTGATGTAGTATACATGAACAATACCTGCACGATACTGTAGTGCTTATATACTTAGGGATAGAATCTTATGCGTAGCTTTGTTAGGAATAGTTTAGATGCATATCTTTATATTAGAATTAGTTATATGCATATCTTTATATTTGGAATAGTTAGACACATATTTCCATATTTAGATAGTGTGGATATGATATTATTTTTAGTTGATTAGTTGTATTAAATTATATTAGTTTCCATATTGTTAGGGGTTAATCTCATCTATATAAAGAGATAAGCCGCAGTATTCATAATCAATCAATAAATAAACAAAGTTCCTAGTCTCCTCTCTCTCTTTTTCAGCTAAGCCTTAGTGCCTTGATGGCGGCATGACCGATAGTTCAAAGGTGAGTGCTCTACCCTCATTTTTTGGGTTCGTACCTAGTCAATATCGACTACATCACTTTTTATATAGCTTATCGATATTCAATTTGTTCATACAAGCATTTATACTATAAAAAAAACTATCAGCCAAAAAAAAAACTGGACCTTTGAAATAGTTCAATTCGATCTGCCCTTGCATTCTGAAATGCGTAGCTCGTGCACTCTACCGTCCCAACGTTTCAGATTCCTGTCATCGGTAGTCTGCCCGTGGCGCGGAAGTGATCCCTGAACTGAAACCAATGGGCGGACTGTGATGGCGGTTCGGTTCGTGTCATTCTCACGGGTCAGGAAGTTCGTTCGGGTTGGCAGCGGCTGGCTGGCCCAAGCACCACCACACGACCACCGCAAAACGCCATGCGTGCTCCTGCACACTTGTCCCAGCCTTCTGCCCTCCTCTGCCGTCACGCAACCTCATACTTGCCATTGTTACTCCACTTCTCAGCCTGAGAAAATTCGGAGCCATCAACCGCGGCTGCTGGTTTTTGTGCCAAAGGCTTGGCACACCAGCATGTTAGTACCTTTCTTCTTCCTCCCTTTTAACGTGCTAGAACTCCATTCTTCTGGAGTAAGATTCTAGAAGTACTTGCTGGTTTTTGCTCTCAACCAGCTACGTTTTAGCCTCCTCAGTTTCTAAAAACCGTTTTATACACTAATTAATTTTTAAATAGTATTTTTTAAAAATAAGATCTATAAATTAATTATAGTATATAACACAACAATTTTATTTATATCAGCCAAAATTATACACATTTTTATAATCTTTTGCATAGATAAACCTTGAATAAGGTCCTGTTTGGATCCCATGGTCTAAAGTTTAGTTGTCTAAAGTTTTGGACTAAACTTTAGTTGACTAAACTTTAGCCACTAAACTTTAGTTGAAGGTCCTGTTTGAATGGATAGGACTAAAGTTTCAAAAAGACCATACTACCTCTCCTCGTTTCGTGCGTCAGCCATTAAATGGGAGGTGAGAGACCAACATGCATGGGTAAACACGTCTTTGTACCTAAGAACCCAAAACTTTAGACCACTTTAGTTCACTTTGGTGGACTAATGGTCTAAGAGCAAGTATTATAAGAGGTTGTAAGCTGGCTGTATGCTGAGGTGGAGGAGAAAGAGGAGGAGAGAGAAGAGAGGTGGGCTGTAAGCTTACAGCCAGCTGAAGCACAAGAACCAAGAAACTTTGTGAGAGGAAGGGGTATGTCATACAAACTTCAGCTAGCTGTATGAGTAGGCTGATAAGTGAGCTGTAAGTATTCATATAGCCAGCTGAAGGCTGTATTATAAGACTTGCTCTAAAGTGTTTTTTAGGAGTTAGCTAAAATTTAGATCTAACTTTAGACTACCTGTTTGGAGACTTTAGATCTAAATTTTAGTGACTAAACTTTAGATGAAGGATCTAAACAGGGCCTAAAAAGTCACCGGTTGCTTTCTTCTTCCTCCTTCTCACGTGCTGGAACTCCATTCTTCTGGAGACAGATTCTAGGAGCACTGCTTCCAACCATCCGCTGGCGAGGTATAAAAGCGGCACGACAAAAATCTCGGTCGAAAACCAGAACCTCCGCCTCTCCGCTGAGTTTTTTGCTATTAGAAGTTTTTTGCTATTAGAAGATGCCCGTAACGATTCCGGCGCCCTCCCTCCTCTCCCCGAGGCCGCTGCCGCCGCGTCTCCGCCCGCCTCTCCCGGCGCTCCCGGCCTCCCGCCACCTCCGCCGTCCTCGCACAGGCCTGCGCGTGGCCGCGCCGCCGTCCGTCCCCGGGGAGGCGGAGCGGGCGCCGGAGGAGGCGGAGCCGAGCACGTCGTCGCCGGAGCCCGGCGAGAAGTTCGTGTGGAGGGATCACTGGTACCCCGTGTCCCTCGTCGAGGACCTCGACCCCCGCGTCCCCACCCCGTTCCAGCTCCTCAACCGCGACCTCGTCATCTGGAAGGACCCGAAATCCGGCGAGTGGGTCGCCCTCGACGACCGGTGCCCCCACCGCCTCGCCCCCCTCTCGGTATAACATCCTCACGCTCCTCGCCTCGTAGCCTCCGATCTCTTCCTCTTTTGGGCTAAAATTTTGATCCAACTGTATTCACGACGATGTTCTGCCTGTCTGTACGCAGGAGGGGAGGATTGACGAAACGGGGTGCTTGCAGTGCTCCTACCACGGCTGGTCATTCGATGGCTCAGGCGCCTGCACGAGGATCCCGCAGGCTGCGCCCGAGGGGCCCGAGGCCCGGGCGGTGCGGTCGCCGAGGGCATGCGCGACCAAGTTCCCCACCCTCGTCTCGCAGGGGCTGCTCTTCGTGTGGCCCGACGAGAATGGGTGGGAGAAGGCCTCGGCTACCAAGCCTCCAATGTGCGTCAAGTTTGGAGTTGAAGTTGTTGATTATTCATTGAATTTGAGTTGACTGAGGATTCGGGTGACAGAAGTTGATCTTGTCTGGTTTCAGGCTGCCAAAAGAGTTTGATGACCCGGCTTTCTCCACGGTGACGATCCAGAGGGATCTGTTCTATGGGTATGATACGTTGATGGAAAACGTCTCTGATCCGTCACATATAGAATTTGCTCACCACAAGGTAATGCTGCGTTTAGATTTGAGAATGCTTAGTGGCTTGCTACACTGGCACTTCATGCTAGTCGTGGTTCTCTTGCAGTTAAAAACTGTCAAATATTAGAAATGAAATTCTGTTGTAATCAAGTTGTGTATATTGTTTGTTATTCATGGAGTAAACTTCGAATTTGCCATCTCAATTTGGTTTTGGTATATTCGTTGAATTTCTTCACAGTGGCTTCTGGTGGGCAAAAGTGCACAGCTGTCTGCACCTCTAATTTTTTCTGATTACCGGTGTGCAGTTTTGAGCTACTTATTGCACCTTGAACTATGAATATTTTACTGCAGAATAGTTCATTCTCTTCACCTATGCTACTGGCTTATGCTAAAATTGGACAATACTTACTGACCCGACCATATTGGCTATCTGTCTTGGACTCTTGGCATACTGACAGATAATATGCTTTGTTATAATGTTTGGATATAACTTAGTTTCAACAAATCTGCAACATAACCAGCTGTCTTATCCTCGTAATCGTTGGAAGTCAGCATAAGAACTTATACGTTAGGATCTCATGACAAAGTGAAGATGGAGAACTGAATTCAGTTTATCTTGATTTTCTACTTTAGATAATGAGGCCAACAGCATTACCCATGCTTCAGAGTTTTAACTCCTCTCACAGGTCACTGGACGAAGAGATAGAGCCAAGCCTTTACCTTTCAAGATGGAATCAAGTGGCGCATGGGGATATTCAGGGGCAAATTATGGTAATCCTCGTATCAGTGCAGCTTTTGTGGCCCCTTGCTATGCAATGAACAAGTATGTTTCAGCAAAACACCCTGACCATCTCCTTTTCCTTTTCTTGCATTACTTGCCTTTTGGTGTGGTGGAGTAGCTCATATTGTCGGTTCCCCATGCAACAATTCACTCAATTTATGATACTGACCTTTTGGTAATTGGTTTGTGCAGAATAGAGATAGACACAAAGTTGCCTATTTTTGGAGATCAGAAATGGGTCATATGGATTTGCTCTTTCAACATTCCAATGGCCCCAGGGAAGACTCGTTCTATTGTCTGTAGTGCTCGAAACTTTTTCCAGTTTACCATGCCAGGAAATGCATGGTGGCAGGTATATGCTTGTCTTGTGTTTCCTTTCTTTGTTTACCTTCTTTTCCTCAGTTGTGTTGTCAATATTTTCTTTTTCGGATGAACATGTTCTCATCATATTTTTGAGGGGAAACGGCAGGGACTGTCCCTACTCTATAAAGAATAAGCATGGAGTTCAATAGTTCATGTTGTCATCATATTTGAAAGTATAAAGTGATATCCTTAACCCTGCTCGTTTCTCTTTGCCTCTTTGTATTTATGATGCAGCTTGTCCCTCGATGGTATGAACATTGGACTTCAAATTTGGTTTATGATGGTGATATGATCGTTCTTCAAGGCCAGGAGAAGATTTTCCTGTCTGCATCCAAAGAATCTTCTGCAGATGTTAATCAGCAGTACACAAAGATCACATTCACACCCACACAGGCTGATCGTTTTGTTTTAGCATTCCGGACATGGTTAAGGAAATTTGGCAATAGCCAACCTGACTGGTTTGGAAGTCCTAGCCAAGAAGCATTACCTTCCACCATCCTTTCAAAGCGTGAGGTAAAAGTTTTCTAGGTTACCAAAGAGCCTCCGTGCAGTTTTTCCCCCTCCAAACTTCATATATTAATGAGTAAATTACACAAAGCCACACTATCTTTGGTGAAATTATCACAAAAGCACACTTTTAAGTAACGATTTTAGAGAACCACACTTCTCTTTGTTTAACATTTCACAAAACTACACTTTCAAGCATTACTGTCATATCCAACGAGCTCGTTCCACTTGTCGGTCTCACAAGTTTATCCATATTAGCCAACGGAAAACAAGATAGGTTTGTGAGACCGACGAGTGGACCTAACCCGTTGGATACTTTAAAGTGCGGTTTTGTGAAATGTTATGTCAAGGGAAGTGTGATTCTTTAAAATTATTGCTTAAAAGTGTAGTTTTAGATAGTTTTACAAATGGTGGTGTGATTTTGTGAAATTTTCTCTATATTAATATATGCTAATCCTTTTGGTGATTAAGGAATTTTGTTTTGTTCACATCCTTATATCATATGAATTATCTATGCATTGATAATTTATTTCCATGTAGCATTTTATGTTATCCTCCTTGCACATACTTGGATTTTTCTGGACAGAAAAGGTCCAGTATCCTTGTATTGCTGTATTTCTCTTCATTGTTGCTGCTGTTCCTTTTCATAATATGCCATTTATGTTTTGAATTATCAATTATCATATTTACCAGTGTCTTCAAGCCAACCAGCTTTAGTCTCACAAAGCGTCCAGTTCAGTGATATACTCTAGATCTTTATTTAGACCGGATAGCATTGAACTACCCTTGGTACCAGACAATCAGACATTTGAGGATAGTATCATGTTTAACCGTACCAGTTCCTTTTACCAGAATAGCAAGGTTTACCTTTTAGTTTAAACTATACCCCACTGAACCTGAAAATAGTATTATCTACCTGTAGTTGGCATTGGGAAACTTCCATCATATTAGCTATTTCTGCATTCCGTAATTCATCTATCCCTTCTTCTACTTTTATATTTGACTTTATGCTGACCGAGTTGCGAACTACTTATGCAGATGCTAGACAGATATGAGCAGCACACACTGAAATGCTCGTCTTGCAAAGGAGCATACAACGCCTTCCAGACTCTGCAGAAGGTCTTCATGGGAGCGACGTTGGCGTTCTGTGCAACTGCTGGGATTCCTGCAGATGTTCAGCTCAGAATATTGCTTGGTGCTGCTGCTTTAGTTAGTGCCGCTCTGGCGTATGCATTTCACGAGCTCCAGAAGAATTTTGTTTTTGTAGATTACGTGCATGCTGAGATTGATTAAACAAACATGTGGTCTTTTGTGAGGCTGGGTGTAGCGGGCATGGATCACACGATCATGTACGTAACCTAGCTAGGGTATATAGCTTTTCAGTGGACATAACCCAATGTTAGTAGACAATAGGCTTGTATTAGAACTTAGCAGACGGTGTAAAAACTTGAAATGGAGTTGTAATTTTGCCCAATATTGTCCTTTGGATTGATAATATTTTCAGTGAATGTAAGCTAACTTCCAAATTGTTGTAACAGGTAAAATGCGTGCTGGCGCATTTGGTTGTAAATGAGACTTTCTCAAATGTTCTTTTTTTCTTCGACAGTTTGGGACTTTAGTTTGTACAACAAGGTGATGTTGTGTTTGGTTGGGGAATAAAGTTGTATAGGATGGGATGGGAGTTTTTTGCTATTATGGTACCCTCTAAGTTGGGCTTCGACGAAACGGTATCTACGTCGTGGGCTTCTCTAAAATAGTACTCTTGTACTTAAGACTTCTCTCAAATAGTATTCTCAGGGATTTTAACTCAAATAATTTGATTTTCGAATTTGTACTCCCCCAATTAGTATTCTTCGCCGGGATTCTTCGCCGCTGGTTGGGGGCTGCAGGATGAAGATCAAGAGAAGCAGCTTCTTCGCCGGGAGCTCCGCACTGATGACATCGCAGGTGTCCTTGCCACGCCCATCTGCAGGCTCCTCTCTTCCTGCCTCACCAAGTTAGTCTTTGAATCCAACGAAGAGGTGGAGCAAGTTGCCGCGACCCTTCACTCCTCACCTCCCTCCAGGAACTCCAATTTGGGTGGTGCGGCAAGCTGCAGTGCCTCCCTGCAGGGCTACATAGGCTTACCAACCTCAAGATATTAGAGATCTGGTCCTGTCCAGCCATACAGTCGCTGCCCTGAGAATACTAATTGAGGGAGTACAAATTCGAAAATCAAATTATTTGAGTTAAAATCCCTGAGAATACTATTTGAGAGAAGTCTTAAGTACAAGAATACTATTTTAGATAAGCCCACGACGTAGATACCGTTTCATCGAAGCCCAACTTAGAGGGTACCATAATAGCAAAAAACACTCGATGGGATGGTACAAGATGAGATCTGCTTCGATAAGAAGATACACGTAGGATAAGCTAGTTGGATATACATGGTGGTAAGAAAGTTGATCCGATTTGGGCTTTTCGTTGGATAATTTAGTAACGGCGAAATTTTAAGTCAACATATTTTTGGTCCTTCGCTTATCTCTTCCAAGGCTCCCAGCTGCTCGTTACCCGCCATTTAACTACATAAAGTCGAAGGTAAATGTGCACTAGTTGCAAAATAATCATATGTATGGCGTTTAGACTCACATATTTATGCTAAAATATTTCACTTGGATGGAAATTTAACCTCTAGAAGAAATAGAAATTCAAGCACGAACGAGCTGACGAGCCCTCTCATGTGCATCTGGTTTCAGTACTTGGCGGCCCCACGTTTCAGTTGGCTACGGAATTCGACAAGGAAAGATTCCGCTCCCTGGCCCACCCGCGACTCGAGTACCCAATCCAGATCCCCTGCCCATCCCCACTCCATCTTATCCGTCCAATGGAAAGATCGGAACCCAGACTTCCTACCTCCCCCACACAGGCGGACGCAACCACAACCAGCCACTCACCGGCAACCGCGACGCGCCCAATGGCTGCGTCCCTCCGCTCCCCGCCTCCCTTCGCCGCCGCCTTCCGCCGCTCCCGCGCCGTCGTCCACGCCTCCTCCTCCTCCTCCGCCGCCGCCGTCTCCTCCGCCCCCAAGGCGCGCTTCGTCGCCCGCCGCTCCGAGTCCACCTCCGTCCAGCAGCTCGCCCGGCCCCTCGGTACCCTCGATTCTCCCCGACTCCTGGGGACCAGGCTCACCTTGACCTTACTCGCTTGCTATGCTGAGGGAGGGGATCGCGCTTGAGATGTTTGCCTGCTTTTGTAGCGGAGTACATGAGCTTGCCGGCGAGCCAGTACTCGGTGCTCGACGCGGAGCGCATCGAGCGCGTCGACGAATCCACCTTCCGATGCTACGTCTACCGCTTCCGATTCTTTGCGCTCGAGGTCTGCCCCGTCCTCCTTGTCCGCGTCGACGAGGAACCCAGCGGCTGCTGCATTCGCCTCCTCTCCTGCAAGGTGCCGGACAATACAACATTCGTAGTGCTTCACTAATGGCTGATGGTATATTTTGCAAATAGCGATTACTGATTAGTGTCTCGTTTTTGCAATTTTTGGTTTTGCAGCTGGAGGGGTCACCCCTTGTGGAGGCTCAGAATGATAAATTTTCTGGTAAGATTCGCACTTGATATTCACATATATTGTTTTCACTGTTGGACTAGGTACTTGCCAGGTTGCTAAGTGTGCAAGACGAGAGCTGCTTGTTGTTTGGTTAATGGCTCAACGGCACTGCACATGATTATAAATTGTGATGGGATCAATTCTCAAAGAAGCTGAGAATTCGTTTCATTTTGATGTCAGATAGCATGCTTTAAGCTAATCATGTTGCACACGCTATATCATGCGGATTGCGAAATACCCATTCTACTGGGAGATTAAATTGCAAAGCTGTGTCAAAACATTGACTGAAAGAAAATATGCAAATAGCGATTTCTTTCGCTAGATGAATAGTCCAGAACTGCCTCTCTCATCAATCAGAATGATGCATACGACATTGGTTTTCTATGCTTGTCATGGTTGATCTTTAGCTGCTGTGATCACTATTAGTCAGGTGAACAAATAGGAAAAGAATAAGTCCTCTTCTTCTAACTGCTGCAAAGCTTTAAAGTTGCTGTTTTGTTGTTGTATTGTTTTCATGTTTTGCAACAGAATATATGCATTTTTAGTTGTATAAATCGCTGCCCTACTACCACATTGCCTTATGCAGACCTTTACCACTGGACTCATCAAATTAAAATGTACCCTTGTCTGGCCTTTATGTGATGTGATGCTATGCTCTGCTTGTTTCAAAAAACGATAGTAATTGAGTATAAATATGTTATCGTATCCTCATTGACGATAGCTGATGTTGTTTGTTATTCTTGACAGTGATGTTCTTGTTCCTTTTGTGATTTAGATACTTTTCTTGGGTTGTTTGCACTTCTTTTACTCAATAATTTGTATTCATAGTCCATATGGCAATGAATGACAAACAGAGGAAAGTTCTTTGGTCATAGACTTGTAGTGGTACAATCACGGAGTTGCATGGTGGACTCTATATTTGCTTACTATGTGTGATTCATAGTTGTATTTTGCATGTTCTAAAATAAAATATTTAATCCTTGTTCCAGGAAATCATTGACATGATTTGCTGTGGGATGCAGCTTCCATGGTGAATAGGGTTTTCTGCAATAGCAGTTTGCATGATTCGGCATTTCAACAGCTTACATCAGATACTACAATTGAGGTAATTCAGTGTCAAGTTCTCAGCTGACCATGTCTAAACATAATTGAATGCTCTTGGACACAATCAGCTTATCTTGATGATCTTCAGGTTACAATTGATATACCCTTCCCGTTTCGAGCAATACCAGTTGGAGCCATTGAATCAAGTGGCAGGCAAGTGCTTGAGCAGTTACTCCGAGTCATGCTTCCACGATTTCTGAAGCAGGTTAGTTAAATACTACTTTGTTTTGTCTATGATAGCCATTTGTCTAGTACCATTTTCATCTGTTCAGCCTGGATTTCCTTTCTTCCAAGCTCTGACACATGTTTCTTTTGGATTACAACTTTAGGTGATTTTGTAGTAGAATAAAATCAAGGATGTCTTATTCTATGTATAAAATAAGATAATGGTGTACAAATTTCAGAAGAAATTATCTTTTTGGAAATTACCTCTCTTTAACACCAATCAAGTGAAGTCTGCCTCATTTTGTTTCTCATATTCATGAATATTTGACGTTTCACAAATGGTTTAATTTTAGCGATTTGCTATTGTTCATCATATGCAAACTAGATTACCTTAAAAACGTCATTTATGAACTAGTTCTATGTTGATTAGTTATCAGCTTCTAGTTTCTTGGAGTCACTTTCAGTACATTTTGTTTCGGTCATATTCATCAATATTTGAAGACTCATGAATGGTTCAATTTTTAGCTCACTTGCTGTTTGTTCAATCCTATGTCATATGTGAACTAGATGACCCAAAAAAAGAGTCATATAATCCTAGGTCATATGTGAACTAGATGACCCAAAAAGAGTCATATATGATAAGATCTATGCTGATTAATTGCCAGCTGGAAGTTTCTTGACTCGAACCATTTCCCATATATGTTCTAGAGATTGTTGTGGGTAACATTTCCTATATTTATCTTCATATTTTCCCTATAGGTTATTTGTCAGATAAGAAAATTGTTTTGCTTTCAGCTTGTTAAAGACTATCAAGCTTGGGCTTTGGGTGATTCTTCAAGGAAACCACTTGGCACTGGTGAAATATGAAGCTGCTCAGTATCTCCATTAGGCATGATCCAGTCCATGTAATTTCTGTTTATTTCCTAGGTTGTGTTGTGGGCACGTTGGTTTGTACTAAAACTTTTTCCTGCTTAATACAAAGACACACACAGCTTTTGCGTGTTCTCTAAAAAAAGCTCCATTAGGCATGACAGTTTTAATTGTTAAATTTAATTATCGCCGTTTAATGGGGTATAGCAGTCCTGCTCATACACCGTCCTTTTTGCTGATGACAATTTCTCCTTGTTGGACTTAGTCACCGACTCCTCGTTTTATATTGTAATCCTAGAGTCATAACCATTTGCTTCTTTCTGGTCTCTCCGAAGAAACTTTGCACTGCTTATGGCTATGGGTGATTACTATCAGTTACAAGCGTCTGTAGATAGAGCCATTTACAATGCCTTGTTGTAAGATCATGAGTATCTGACCAGTTTTTTACGTGCATATGTTCTGTGATAACTAGTTAACTACTAATTGGAAGTGCAAACTGACTCAAGGCTTGTTTTATGACCAATATTGTTATCAAATTAATGCTAGCACTTTGATGTGGGGGCCACTTCCATCAGTAGCAAACAGTATGATCCCGTGTAAGGGTGGTGTTTGCAACTTGGAAGTTCAGTATAGTAATCTGATATTGGCGGCAATATGTGCAATTGTGCAAACCACTATGCCAGTTCAAGATTTCGTGCGGAGATGTTCAAGGGGCATTTGATTCTGATGTTGAACAGTATCGGAGGGTATTGTTTATATGAACAGCATTCTCTGAGTATACGTGTACGTGGATGCATTTAATAATCAAACCGCGTGCTCGCACTCTGGAGGCTCTTCGGTCTCTGTCTCATCTTAAACATGTGTGCAAGTGGAAAGGAAGTAATTGATTTATCATACTGAAATAATCATAAATGAAAGTCTCAATCATAGAGTCGGAACACTATGGTGCCCCTATTATATATATATATATATATATATATATATATATATAGACGAGTGTTTCATGCACCATGGTGCCTAGGCACCAATATCAATACCCGTTGATTTGCTTCGAGATTCGCAACGTTTGATGTGGGTATCTTCATATACCCATAAAAAAGTATATTTGAGATGTCAAACTCCAAAAAAATTTAAATTTAATTTCAGTTTAATTAGTTTGAACTATTTTTATGGTATATACTCACTGTAGTTGCATTGAACTCAAAAGTAGTTCAAACTAGTTTGAACTGAGTTCAAAACTAACTTACCATAAATATATCAAGGGTATAAAACATTTTCATACCCAAACTCAAAAAAATTATCAATCATACACGTGTATCGGATGTTGGTGCCTAGGCACCATGGTGCATTATGTAATTTTCCTATATATATATATATATATATGTGTGTGTGTGTGTGTATGTACTATACTATTCATCTAATGCGCTCTGAGATTTGTGTAAGACATTGAAATTATTAGAAGATAGGATGTTGGTTTGAATTTTGAAAGTTTACACCAATCTCGAGGTATATTTGATGGTGATATTAGTACATGGACATTGACGTACACGTGGGAAAACCATTCTCATTTTGGAAACATCTTGTGCAAGATTTTTTTTCTCCATAGATGCTTCGGGGGGCACTGCGATTAGTGAATTTTTTTTTGTAAATAATCCAATTTTTAATCAATTACAGAAATATATCCACACAAATTTTTTTTACAAGAATGATCTTGCCGAACCGTTGGGTGACTGGAACCTGTCATCCAACGGCCACGCGACACGGAGGCTATCCGTAGGCCATTGGACGACATAATTGCAGTTGCCGAGCGGTCAGGTGACTGGGACTTGTCGCCCAACCGTCGGGCGATTGCAGTTCTAGTCACTCAACTGTTGGGTGACTGGAACTCGCCCATTTTTGCAATTGGGCCCCCCGACCGCAATGGGAAACAATGTTAGTTGATCTATTTGTAATTTTTATAGATTATGAATGGTAGAAAATCTATTAAATTAGCAATAACAATTTGTAATCGTCATATGTTATTGTAGGGCAAGAAAAATTGTGAAATTTTATTTGAAAATGATTGGGATAGCAATGATTGGTAAGTACGAAGTTAAGTGATATTGTTACGCGACCGGGAATGTGTACATGGAGAACTTATTTTTTCATGTTGTTGGATGCCTTGGTACATGGAAGAATTGAATGGGTAAAGATGAGAACAAGTGCTTTTGCGAATTAAAATAGACTTCATAATAAAATTGGACATTGCACGGCGCACAAGGTTTGGTTACATGCACAAGAAAGAGCATCATGCACGATGCAATAAACCGAAGTATTCCTATGATACATATGCATCTTTTTGGATTGGAAATAAATTTGATCTTTGAGGATTAAGGCGGAATGCCCCGACCTACTACATGGACCGGAGCCATTTTCCCTTCTTTGTGAGCTTGGTGTTGAACTCTTCGGTGGCCTCTTTGGCCTTGGCTGCCATTTCTCTCTTTTCCTCGTGTTCCCTCTCACGAGCCTCGTGCTTCCTACGCATGCACGCCTTGAGATGAGCTTTTGTCTCCTGATGTATACGCTTAGTTTGCTTGTCGTTGTGGCACTCCTCTCGGATCTCACAGGCCCTTTTGACATCCCACTTCTCAAAACTGAGAGCCCACTGGTCATGTGGGTGGATCTCTACATCAATCCACTTGCGGTAGCCACATAGCGGTTCCGGGGACTGCGAGTAGACGGAAGAGATTGTTAGTGCGTACTTTAAAAGAGAAATATTTGGGGGAACACATTGTAACTGGTCCTTGCTGTCGATAGCTGTTTGTGTCCCGACGGCGGTCGGGATAGTCTACCCTACTCTATAATACACCAAAATTTTCTTTACTAAATTCACCCCCTCAACCACCCCCACAGTCATGCCTAATCTAAGTCCACCCAAATTTGTGTACCAAAGTAATCCAACTTCATACAAATGAATGGCTTGGATTTCTCCTCAAGCCTTCTTCTCTTACTCATTGAAAGATCTAAGGCCAAAATCATCTGGATCATGCACATCATTGAACCCAGAATCCCACCCCGCACCCATGCGCACGCCCCCGACGTTGCCTCCACCCCGCTCCTCCGCCGAATCTTTCTCCCCCGTCTCCCCCGATCTCTGCATCTCCCCGCCTCCTCCTCCCCCCCGCTCCGCCGTTCTCCGCCGATCCGCCCTCGCCTCCTCCTCCCCACCCTGCGCCGCTGTTCCCCCATCCTCCACCGCGCCGCCGCTCCCCCATCTTCGTCTCCTTCTCCGACTGCATTTCCTCCTCCGAGTCTGAGATCCACGCATGGCCTCGCCGCGCCGCACCCCCGCCGCCAGTTCCGGTGAGTCTTAATTACTTATCTCTATGGTTTCTCTTGCGGTTTCATTCTGTTGCTTATTCATTTCCTCTAGATCTCTTGCGGTTTCTTGGCGGCCACAAATGGCCGCCGTGGCGAGTGGCAAAGGCGTGGAGGGAGGAGGAGCGGCCGCCCCCAACGCCAACGGCGCCCACCCCGACGACGCCGCAGCGTCGTCGCCCGCTGGTGAGTGTTGATCTCCCGTCTCTCCACTTCCTGCCTCGTCCTGCTCTTCCCCTTGCCGCCTTGCGTGCGGGGGTGCCCGTGGGGCGGGACTTACGTAGCTTCGTCTCCCCAAATCTGCGAGCGCCCCCGTGATCTCTGCTCCTGCGGATGGCTGGCCACCTAGCTGCCTCCGCTGATTCTGCCTTGCTGGGTCGGGCCTCCGTTGGATGCTTTCCTTTCTTGCTTGGGTCAGGCTGGAGCCTAAGACTATAGCTAGGGTTCTGGTAGGAAGTGCGTTTGCGATTTGCCTTCGTTCTGGGACAAATCCGCGAATTGTCCTTTTTCATCTAGGCGTTGTATATGTGTTTTACGCCCCGTTCTAAACAGGAGAGCAGCAAGAACTCTTGTGCCGTGCCGTGAGGAGTTTGTTATGTAATGTGACTGGAATGCAATGCTTGAATGCTTGTTGTGCAGGGGAGTTAAGGGATGTTTAGCCTTAGCCAGACCTCTGCACCTCATGGAAATTGAATTATGTTGTTGCGCGCTAGCCTTTTACTACTTGTTTAGGGGGGGTTGGGAATTGGGTGTTTAGTTGGGTGCTAATTTAGGCATTGGCTCGAGGACTATGTAACGTTGGTGCTGCAAGCCGAGTCATGGTGGATGGTCTGCATTGTGCTGGATTCTTTTCCTTGAATAACAGTTTCTTCAGCTTCTCTAGGAAATTATTATTTTTTGGGATACTTACATTATGTTGAAACAAATATTATTCTGGAAATAAAAAAACTGCTCAGCTGAATCTGAACAAAAAATTATTGCAATTTTATTTATACCGTCAAACAGGTTGCACACTTTTAGCTCTGTTCATGCTAACATTGTTGGTTCATTGTGCAGTGTAACAGAATGTGGAAAAGGGCAACATTGCTAAGCTGAGTTAGATCGTGTAACTTATGAATTGTGCCCGACAGAATTCTTAGTTTGCCCTCATTTATTTTTAATGTATCGCTTTACTGTGCACTTTCACTAGATTCGGAGTTGCTGTGTAAAAACAATGCTGGTGATTCTAAGGAAGTTTACCTAAAATTAACATCTCTGAACTTTTGGCCCATCATGTTTTAGTTTTAGGAGGTGATAACCACCAGTCTGTATAAAAAAAACCTGCTCAATATCTGTGACAAAACATGTGTATTCATCTTCCTTCCGCCAACTACAGATCAATGGTCTTGCAAAATTAGGAGCTGCCCCTTGCCGTTGTCTCTTGGTGAGATTGGGGCTTGGTAAGACTGACATGCATTCGATGCTATTGGTTAGACAAGGTGGAGATCACATGGCTTTATCATCCTGCTATGTCTCAGGCTTAATGACATGCTCCTTGAGGTCTGAAAGTGATGAAATCATGAGATTGCCTCATATAATTGTTGGTTTATTCTATGTGTAATCAAACAAATTGACATTACTAGAATTGAGTTGTACTAAAAATGAACATTGATATGGTTGTGCTCAGTTTGTTCCATGAGTCAACTGCAAGGTGGGGTTTAACTTGCATCAACTGTAAAGGATAGCTCGTGACAGGAAAATTTAAACCATAACACAGCCCACAGCCAATGTTTGGTGAGAAGCTGAGAGCAAACAAAGCAGAACCTATAATATTTTTTGTTGATACAATTTAGTCTCAATTTTATTTAAGTTGTAATAATGTTAAATAAAATTAAATAAAAATACTATCATTTATTTATTTTTATGTTGGTGTGACTCTGAAATCATCATCCTTTTCTTATAGATGACAAGGCCTCCCTAGATCAAACACTATGCCAGGAGTGATTAAGAATGCTGAAATAACCAATGAAACCGCGGGCCCATCAAATTTGGAAAGGTCAAGAACCGAGAGGCGTCGTCAAAATAATCCAGCTGATGACCCTGCTAAACAGTTAATGGATGATAAGATTTCCATAAGAAAGAAGGTGCATATAACTTGGCCCCCTATGTATCTCTTGCTTCTATGGTGAACTGTCGCTTTGTTCTTCATGCGGTACATCTTCATCTATTTATGTACAGACTATGAATTATTTAATTCTTAATTGTGCTAACTTCTGTATGAAGGTGATCATTAATTTGTTTGGGGCCGATATTTTTCTGTGTACCAACATCTATTTGGAACTTGGAACTGATGAAATTGGAAGTGGTTTAGCAAGTTGGAACAAGACTGTTACATTTAAATTTTGTATGTTTCGTCTTATTGTGATGCATTGCATGGTAGCCTGAAACCTTCAGAAGTATCAGATGTACTGATCTGTGTCCGGCTGCTGGATTTTTTTGGTACCTTAAATATGCTGTTTCCCGCAGCGCAAAATGCTAAATCGGATAGCTACAGTGAAAGATGATGGAACTGTGGTTGTTGATGTACCAAGTACTCTGGAAACACCTCCAGTTGATGTTGGAACAGAGGATGGATATGGCGATATTGCTATTGAAGAATCATTAGATGGAGCAGATATACCGTACATGCCTCCTATGCAAATTGTTATACTTATTGTGGGTACAAGGGGAGATGTTCAGCCATTTGTTGCTATAGGAAAGCGCTTACAGGTTAGGCCCAAGCTAACATTGTTGTTAATCCAATATTCTTTGTTTGGTTAACTCAGGTTAGCTCCTGTGCTTCTGTTCCAGCGTAATGTCATTACATTTATTTTTCCAGTATGACTAGGATCAGCTGTGACCTTTATCATAGGATTATGGACACCGTGTGAGGTTAGCAACTCATGCCAGCTTTAAGGAGTTCATGCCGTGGTTGTAGGACCTTACGACCACCGTGGTCGTAGGCCGTGGTCGTAGGACCTTACGACCACCGTGGTCGTAGATGCTGTGGTCGTAGGACCTTACGACCATCTTTGCTGTGAAAGCAAAAAAATTAAAAATTAGAAGTAAAAAATTCAAAAGCTAAAAAATAAAGTTGGATAAAATCTGGACTGTCCATCTAGAGATGAACGGCCAGATCTTGCAAAGTCACGCCCTGACGTAGCCGAAGCTACGTCAGAGAATCCTGCTCGGGTCGGACGGGACTTCGACCACTGTGAGCCCATGTATGTGGTCAGAAGGGGCTTCGACCATGGTGAAACTCGTGCACATAGTCGGAAGTGGCTTCGACCACGACGAAAAGTGTTGTATGTGGTCGGGAAGGGCTTCGACCAGCGCGAAACTCGGTGCACATGGTCGGAAGTGGCTTCGACCATGACGAAAAGTGTTGTATGTGGTCGGGAAGGTGTTTAATTCACGCGATAAACCGTCGTAGCTTCTGTTAACCGGTCGTATGGTCTCGCGAAGCGGTCGCAAGACCTGGGAATCGGTCGTAGGCTTTTGAGCATTGCGTGTTGGGTGGTTCCGATCGGTCACGTATTTATGTGACATTCATTATGTGACAAAACTATTTGGTTATACAATATATGAGACGTGAATCTTAATGAATCTAATTGTTCGTTTTATTTTTTACAAATTTTATCTTGTTTTGTATTTTACCGTAGCGTTAGCACGGGCACACTATTAGTCACAGAAGTAGTTTGTGCAACCCCCAATAATGCATGCCCAGGCTGAGCCGTTTCTTATACTTGAAAAACTTACATGGGTCCCTGCACCAATAGAGGGGCGGCATCTCTCCCTTGGGTGGGTGTTGCGACGAACACTCGGTTGGAACATTTGGGGTGGGGTTGTTACTACGGTGGGCATCATTGCGGGGAGCTAACCTCCTGGCACGCTCCACTTGTTCGGCCTGGGCCGTCATAGCCCTTACTTGTTCTTTGCAGGCTGTAGCAGACCTTGATAATTGGCGGGCCTACTCCTATTACTTCATCATCTTGTTCTATTATTTCTTTTGTCTCTTGTCCATCCCGATGTGGTGAAGCAAGCTTTGGTTTAGTGTTAGGTTTGATTGTGTAGTGTTCTCTTTCAGATCTCTTTCACCTCCTTTTATAAGGCAAAGGGTTGGCATGGTGTAGTTATTTTCATGTGAGTAGCTTGCGAGGCAGAGTGATGCCCTGTTTTTCGAAAAAGTTCCTAGTGAAAAGTTGCCCCGTCTGGACTTCTCACTGCGTAAAGTTGTATCCTTTGGTCTCGTAACTGCGCAAAGCTGCCCTGTCTGGTCTTGTCACTGTGCAAAGCTACCCTGTTTGGTCTTGTCACTGTGTAAAGCCGCACCCTTTGGTCTTGTCACAGCACAAAACTGGTCGATCCGGTCTTGTCCCTGTGTGAAGCCGCACCCTTTGGTCTCGTCACTGAGCAAAGCTGGCCTATCTAGATTTTTCACTGCGCAAAGCTGCCCTATCTGATCTTGTCACTGCACAAAGCTGGTTGACGTACTTATCCAGGAGGTCGTAAGGCTAGTCCGATCTGCGAACTTCACAAGCCATACCTGCAAAATGACATCAAGTTAGCATTTACGCGAAACAAATAATATTGAATGTAAAGCAACAGTAAATATAACTTGTAAATAAACAAACATAACAATACTACGCTACCAGCACAGTACTTCAAATAGTACTAAAAAGGGGGAAATACCACAATAGTTGTACGAATGTTACATGCAACATATGATACAATTACTATGACACTACGTACATCAAATGTACCAACTAACAAAGTACAAATTACAAGATACAATATTTTGTAGTCTTGAAGCTACTTTGCACACTCTTAGTTGAGGAAACCATGTCGGTATGCTTACTCATCAGCAGGTGCCCATCGTCTAGCTATGTGTCCCTTCTAATGGTAGCGTCCGTAGCATCTACCCGGTGCTCCAGCTTGCGCTTTGTCCATATCATTCATAATACGATGACTCTATCGCCAACCCTTCCCACCCTTCAGCATGTCAACATCTGTAATCTAGGTTATCCTTGTAAAATCTAAGGTGATGAAGTTCCCGACAACCCTGAACCCCTAAGCTCGTCATACCATGCCTACATCACCTTCTCCTTGAAGAAGTACTCGGACAAGAAGTTCAAAGGATCCATACCCACAGTTTCACATGCGGTGAGGACATGAGAACATGGCTTGTGTAACAGCTTTGACTTGTTGCACGAGCAGCTAGGTTTGTTTACATGATCTTCAAAGCATACCACGTGGGTGACAAGAGAATGAGCCATCCCGGCTCTATCTCAGAGGAGCATGTCGAAATGATGCTCCCTATTGCCTATCATGTGTACCATGTGCAATTGGGTCTTCTCTGTCTTCGTCTCCATGTATGATGTAATTCTCGAGGAGTACGATGTTTGTGGGTTGCCTGCATGGAGTACGATATTTGCATACCTTTATCTGAAATAACCGATTATGCTGTATAGAATACCTTCCATGATGGTGACGAGGGGCTGAGAATGAAGGCCTCTGAGAACCCAGTTATACACCTTGACAAGGTTAGTCATCATTATGCCGTACCAAGCATCGTCTGTGTCATGCAGTAGGGACCACTTCTCCAATGGCTCGGTCTTGATCCACTGTGAGAAGCACTTGATATTCCAAGAGCTTCTCCTCGGACCAGTTGCGTCAGTCTTAGCTAGTGCTGTGAGGCATTCGGCTTGTGCCACCCTAGGCATGGCCGGTCCCTTGTTCCTCTCATCGACGTGCTTCTTGCTATGCTCGTCCAACAATGCTCGTAAAACATCACATTTTCGCTTTTGGTTCTAAATAGCCACCCTCTTGAACAGCTTCATCAACGGTTGCTTTGGGAACTGCTTGAAAAAGTTGGCCCCCAGGTGACGAATGCACCATATGTTCCTCATATCCGACCAAGGGAAGGGCTTTTCGGGCCCTTCATGAAGTTTTCTTATGGCCTTCACTATCCAGTGTGGCGATCATGGATTACGCATACACTAGAATGAGCACCAACAAATCCAACCCTCACATGTTGAAGGAACCACAACCAGCTATCGTAATTCTTACTTTCCATTAATGCGATGGCCAAGGGCAGAATTTGATTGTTGCCATCAACGCCAATGACTGTAAGGATCTGTCCGCTGTATTTGCTGGTCAAAAAGGTCCTGTCAACATAGATCAAGGGAAGCATATGCCTGAATGCATCGATGCACACATCGAAGTCTAAGAATGCCCTCTGCAACACCGCAAAACCTGGCGGCATTGTAGATGGCTTTTCCTTCACAGCAGTGTACATGCCCGGGTTCCTGTCCTGCAGCACCTGAAACATACGAGGAATGTTGTCGTACACCACCTCGAAAGACCCGAACCATTTTTTCAAAGCCTTCTACTTTGCACGCCATGCCTTTGCGTAGCTAATGTTGTACTTGAATTTCTTCTCGATAGCCATCATGATGTGTGTGGCCTCGATGTCCTTCTTCTCCACTATCTCTCCATACATCAAATTGGCTATAAAAGTGGACGTTAGATTACGATGCCTCGACAAAACACAACTGAGAATGCATGAGTGCGTCTCCACCTTCGAGACAATCCAATGAGTCTCATACTTCGGTCTACGTGCATGCACCCTCCAAGGATAACCGGCCTGCTCGCACTTCATGGTGTACTACTTCTAGCTAGGTTTCACAACCCGAAAAGTCCGTTGCCTAGATAGGGCCCACAGCTTGATGGAATCCTACAACGATGCCTTGTCAGCAAATATTGAATGCAACTGAACATCTATGCCATGATACTCCCACGGTGATTCATGTTCGTCATGCGCAACAACACCCTCAACATTAAACCGGTTCTATTCCTATGGGATGAGAGCTTCGTCCTCAAGGCACTATTCTCGTCGTCCTCCTATACAGCTTCTTCTTCAGCCCAGACCAACCGATCATCGCTCTCCATTTAATGCACTATGTACTCCATATGTTCTCCATCATCAGTCTGTCCTGTAGGGTCACCATGCTGTGACCCTTCTTCCTCTCATCCATGTATTGCATTGGCCTGGTCACGAGCAACTTCCTGCGCAACCACTGTGACACCGGCCTTCGGGTCCTCCTCTTGACCAACATGCTGGGCGTCTGAGCTGTTTGCACCACCCGGATGATAGCTATCGACACGGCCTTGTACAACTTCTATTAGGTATGGTTGCACAAGCAGCACACACTCGTATCCACGACGCTGACAGCCTTGCACAACCCATTCCACACAACAGTGCGCATCAATGTTCTCAACTCCTATCTAATGTCCGTGGGAGACAGACTCCAAAGCCCTTGTATGACGACGCTGCACACCTTAGGGTTAGGGTCTAAGGAGAAGCTGTGGGTGAGCCAGAGCATCACATCTGTGATTCAAGCATTCTCGTCGTTCGGGTGTATCAGAGTGGCTTGCACAAAATTGCTAAAGTCAACACCGTTTGCACCTTCACGAACGGTGCCTATACCATAATGCACTTTCAATGTAATGGGTTTCGGCATTACTGATGTCTGCCTATAAATATTTTCGATGTTCCAACTAGTCAATT
Organism: Dendrocalamus latiflorus; assembly: GCA_017311315.1. Lineage (NCBI taxonomy): Eukaryota > Viridiplantae > Streptophyta > Magnoliopsida > Poales > Poaceae > Dendrocalamus > Dendrocalamus latiflorus. The sequence continues at coordinate 8,970,056 of CM029621.1, forward strand.
CGCATAGTAGATTATAGAAATATTGTTGTACTGTAATTTACATTCTTACGACAGTTCATCCATCATGACCAACTACACTATCCTCATAGCGTAACCCATCCTCGTTCGCACCAACACCGCTCTCTTTCCTCTGACCCAATAAGCATCAACTCCCTGTCGGCTCCCACACATACCGATGCCACTCTTCTCTTGCTACTCGATGTCTCTCCTACTGTAAATAATTCCTAATATGTTTCAACAATTTACATAGCATATTTATTTAAATGCCAATGTACCAGTTCTAACAGTACGTGTGAAATTTCAATGTTCGAACGACATTACATTCATTCGTAATTAATCATAAATGTTATGTAATAATGTTTCCAATAAAGCAAACTATTTACTTCATACAGAAGTATTAACTAAATTTTGAATAACTATAATTTTCTACAGATGCTTATTTCGTATGTAATATTCACTACATTTTCTACAACTACAATATTCTTTGGATTCTAATTTACTACGATGCTAATTTTCTACAACTATAATTCTCTATAGATGCTAATTTCCTGCAACTATATTCACTAAATTTTCTACAACTATAAGTTTCTACGGATGCTAATTTTCTATAACTACATTGACTACATTTTCTACGACTATTTATTTCATACAAAAGTTATACTATTATTTTATACAACTATAATTTTCTACGGATCCTAATTACACGCTAAACAAACTATTTACTTCATACAAATTAACTACAATATACAAAAAAATTTATCTCACGTAAGTAGCGAAACATCTCCTTCTTTGTCTCCCTTTCCTCTCCTTTTCTTCCCTCTCCTTATCTCTTCTTTCTTTCCCTTCTACTTTCTCTCTTCACAGCGCGACGTTGGCAATGGAAATGGCCAGGGGCTCAGCCGGAGGCCAATTTATATGCGCGCCCAGTCACCGAACGATTAGGCGACTGGAACTTGTAGTCGCCCAATGGTTGGACAACTGGTCCTTCCTCCGCAACCACTGTGACACCGGCCTTCGGGTCCTCCTCTTGACCAACATGCTGGGCGCCTAAGCTGTTTGCACCACCCAGATGATAGCTGTCGACACGGCCTTGTACAACTTCTATTAGGTATGGTTGCACAAGCAGCACGCACTCGTATCCACGGCGTTGGCAGCCTTGCACAAACCCCTTCCACACAACAATGCGCTCCAATGTTCTCAACTCCCATCTAATGTCCGTGGAGATCGACTCCAAAGCTCTTGTATGATGACGCTGCACACCTTAGGATCCAAGGAGAAGCTGTGGGTGAGCCAAAGCATCACATCTATGATTCGAGTATTCTCGCTGTTCGGGTGTACCAGAGTGGCTTGCACAAAATTGCTAAAGTCAACACCGTTCGCACCTTTACGAATGGTGCCCATACCATAATGCACTTTCAATGTAATGGGTATCGGCATTACCGATGTCTGCCTGTAAATATTTTCGATGTTTCAACTAGTAAATTCGCATCGTAGATTATAGAAATAGTGTTGTATTGTAATTTACATTCTTACGACCGTTCATCTATCATGACCAACTACACTATCCTCATATCGTAACCCATCCTCGTTCGCACCGACACCGCTCCCTTTCCTCTGACCCAATAAGCATCAACTCCCTATCGGCTCCCACGCGTACCGACGCCGCTCTTCTCTCGCTACTCGAGCTCTCTCCTACTGTAAATAATTCCTAATGGGTTTCGACAATTTACATGACATATTGATTTAAATGCCAATGTACCAGTTCTAACGGTACGCGTGAAATTTCAATGTTCGAACGATATTCATTTGTAATTAATCATAAATGTTATGTAATAATGTTTCCAACAAAGTGAACTATTTACTTCATACAGAAGTATTAACTAAATTTTGAATGACTATAATTTTCTATAGATGCTTATTTCGTACGTAATATTCACTACATTTTCTACAACTACAATTTTCTATGGATTCTAATTTACTACGATGCTAATTTTGTATAACTATAATTCTCTACATATGCTAATTTCCTGCAACTATATTTACTAAAATTTCTACAACTATAAATTTCTACGGATGCTAATTTTCTAGAACTACATTGACTACATTTTCTACGACTATTTATTTCATACAAAAGTTATACTATTATTTTATGCAACTATAATTTTCTACGGATCCTAATTACACACTAAACAAACTATTTACTTCATACAAAAAATATTAACTACAATATACAAAAAAATTTTATCTCACATAAGTAGCGAAACCTCTCCTTTCTCTCCCTTTCCTCTCCTTTTCTTCCCTCTCTTTTTCTCTTCTTTGTTTCCCTTATCCTTTCTCTCTTCACGGCGCGGCGTTGGCAATGGAAATGACCAGGGGCTCAGCCGTAGGCCAATTTATATGCGCGTCCAGTCGCCGAACGATTGGGCGACTGGAACTTGCAGTCGCCTGACTGCTCAATGACTGTAATTATGTCGCCCAATGACCCACGGATAGCCTCTATGTCGTGTGGCCATTGGACGATAGGTTCCAATCGCCTAACGGTTCAGTGACCGCACTCCTGTAAAAACTTTTTACGTGGGTATATTTCTGTAATTTCGATTAAAAAATAGATTATTTACAAAAAAAAATAGCGATTAGTGCTGCAGATATTTTTTCGAGAGATTTCACATGGTACATATGTTGACACTTCGGTTGCTATGACACAATATGAGAACATAAGCAATCCTCACAAAACTGCCCAACACAAATTGCACATTCGAATACAATGATGGCAAATAATTTGCATCACAGTGTACTTGTCATCTTTCGGACAATGCGAACACGAAGAACTTAGTAACAAAGAAATGTTTGCCACCTTTTCAGAACCGCCATGCCAAGTTTTTTCAGCTTGAGGCCTTGAGCATTACTTACAGTTACCGGCGCCAGGCTAGCTTGACTGAACTAAAAACTGCAAACAAGAAAAGTTTGTATTCTGACACCACATCCATCTCGCACTCCACATCCTACTAGCTAGTTTGTATTCTGTAGGATCAACTAGCCTCAAAGGCGCGGCGACACGCCGCGCCAGCCACTGTATATACCAAAGTAAAAGAGGCGATAATGCGTGAGGAGTTTTTAAAAAAAATCGAGGACAAATGCGTAATTTCGGAAAAATCAAAGGGTGTTTTTGAAAAAAAACCGAGGACCTGTAAGGACCTGTACGTAAGTAAATAAGGACCTATACGTAATTTTGGAAACCCGCAGGGTGCTATCAAAAAAATTTTTAGGGAAAAAACTTACAGGGACCTTTTCGCGAGGAAAAAGGACCTTTACGTAATTTCCGGAAAACTGAAGGTAATCACCTCTCCCGGCCGTACCGAAAACGCCCCGCCACGCGCCGGCCGGGGAACGCGGGCGGGGCGACGTGGATCGCTGGGGGGCCGGAATCCCCCCAGCTTTGTAGAGCGGAGCTATTAGTATGATCTTCTAAAAGTGAAACACCACCACTTCTAAATTCTAATGCATCGGTTCAGTCGTTCAGATCTCACTTAGCGACCATCATTTCCCCCCAAGCTGATCTCACTCTACCATGGGGATATAGGTAGTATGACTACATACTGCCCAGTTGCTAGTTATACAATTATTGTGCATCGATTTACCAACCAAAAAAACTCGACTTTTAAAATTACAGAGATATACAATAGACATTGGCACGTGTCAAAAACCTAACTGCATATGCACAAATTTGCTGATATATAGCAAGTGGAGTACACATTTGACTTCCTCCAAATAGCAGTAATAAAAAACGATGGAGCCAAACTGTAGCTCCACAGTGCCTCCCTCATCAAGACCCTGAAACCATAGTTTTAGACCGCCACCACCATCTCAGCGATCACATCATGGATTATGCGATCGGCATGAAAGAGCAGGAGGTTGATGATGACAACACAAAGCAGCTTCTCCCCTAACATCAGAAAAAGGGGCACCCGAAAGAGGAGCACGAAAGCACTTGCCGGGAGTACCTCAGCTCGGATATCCTCAAGATGCCGCGGGAAAGGGCAACTTCACGAGGGAAAGTGCAACGAAACACCGAAATCCACATCAAAGTTGGTGGCATCACCCCGGGAAAGCGCTAATGCTCGCCGCATATGCTTCGGAAGATGCCGTTACCGTCTCCCTCTCCTGCGCTGCACAACTCCCCTGCAGAATGCGCAATTGCCCCCTGATCTGTACCGGAATTGCAAACACCCAATAATCTTATATTTGAGCTCGCTTTACTCTTAGGTCCTGTTCTTTTAGGCTTCTAGCTTTTGGCTTTCATCTTTTAGATTTTGGTTTCTCTCATAATCGAAACAAACGGGTTGTTTTTTTTTTTGAAACAGATTCTCTAAACGGATTCCTGAGTCCAAAACCGTATGTACCATCCTTTGCCGTCTCAATAAGTGCAAATATAAAACATCTGCTACGGCTAAAAGTCATCAACCGCAGCTCAAAAGAACATAGCCTTACTCGGTTTAGTTTGACAGACAGGAAGAGTAGTTTTGGACTAGATTTCAGTTCATGTAAAGCTAACGTCGGTTCATGCAAAATTGCGACGATTTTAGGTACCAATGGTGCGTTTGACTAAAGAAATCGTCTCTTCAAGAAAGCCCCTCAAATCACAGAGAGGCACAGGCACCAATACTTCCAAATAAAAGCACCCAATGGGAGCTTCCTCCTCTCCCCCTCTTTAAGCCCACGTACGCCCAAGGGCTACCTGGCCACACTCCATTATCCATCCATGCAAGCACACCATGTAAGCCACAAGGTCTTAGCTTATGTCATGGTCGTGCAATAACTACCAGCTAGCTTGTTCTTAATTTGGAGTGTGTCCTCGCAATGGGTATCATCTTCGCTTCGCACGCCTATAGGCTGTAGAGCGTGGGCTCATGCGTGGTCATGGAGGTTACTTCGCTTCTTGAGGGGTAATGGCCATGGCCTCGGTCGATCTTCAACGACCTTTTACCTCTACTAAGGTAGGGCAACTTGTATCCTTTGGCAATTATTCCGGGGGGATGGGGCGGTGGAGGCTTGGTGGTGCTGGTGGAGATAGGGAGCTGGATGAATCTTGTGTTCGATCTTGGCTATATATGTCAAGCCATCGGAGGGGATGGTGAAGTGTTTTTGGATGTACGATCTTGGTGTGTTTCTCTGCTCTAATAATTAGTTAATTTTAGTGTGTTGTATCTGTACGACTGTACCCCTTTGTTACCCCTATATACATATTGACTACTGTCATCAATAAAATGAACTTGTTGTACTAATTAAGATTGTGTGTGCGCAAGATGTTTATTCTTTTGTTGATAGATACACGGCATCGATCCATCATCCGTGCATGTGTTAATTATTTCCTCTTGTTGTTTGTTCATACAGTATTACGTACTTTTATGTGATACTCTATCGTAAGCGGTAGCCTCCCTTTTATGTTGATTGTGTCATAAATAATGCGGTATTAACATGATAATTTCAGATGTAATTGTAAATATAAATAGTATAATTCCAACAATAAACAAATGATATATACACCAGTGAAATGAATGCAATTACATAACTCTTTTCCATGTCATCCAAAAGTGAAACTATACTCAACATGTTAAACAGAAGAGAATAGACAATCAGCGTATTGCTTAAATTATTAATTATTATATTTTTGCTCTTAGATGTTGGGTTGCTCTTGTCTTAAAACAAGGCCTTCCCTCAAACAATTGTCAATAAGGATCAACAATCAATGTGAACTTTTCTAAACACTCTACTGGTTTTGAGCTCTAAATCTTACCATAATATTGAAAAGTAAATAAACAGTACCAATTAAGCCTAGTTGCGAATTTGGATAGATAACCAACAGATTAATTGATGTGATAAGAAACAGTAAAGTACTTCGGCAACAACAGAACTACCCAACAGAAGTTAAGCCTTGATAATGAACAGACCAGAACAAGTACTCGAACCAACAACTCAAAGACTAGCAGAATATTTCTGAAATGTCACACTGATCTTTACTTAGACAGATTATCCGATTATCCTCATTGAGCAATCGTAATCCCATAAATTATCAAGCACACTCACCCAGTTCTAAGTGCTATGAAATTGTCAAATAGAAACTACACTAGAACGGTACATTAAGCAGGATAGCTTAATAAAAAAAGAGAGCAGAAAACCAACTTACTAAGGTGATGGCACTCAAAGCCAACAAGAAGACAGCTCAACAAGGTACATCGAAGATGATGCTGTCCTTGAAAACCTATTCCCGCCGCTATGCTGCGGTGTGCCCAGCGTGGTTCAAAGAGCTACAATGCCCTCCCACGATTGAGGCAAATAAAACTGTGGAACCGAGGTCGGGGAAGTGCTGCACAAGACAACAAAACAATGCGCACCGGCCAAGTGCACAAGCAATGCAATCTTTATCAAAATCACAACCGAACCAGAGGCACCAGACCACAGTCGAGAAACACAAGAATCGAAGTTCGGCAAGAACATCAGTCAAGACTCAGCCATTAGCCGAGTCCTCACCCCTGCCTTCCAAACAGACCCAAAAGGGACTATTGGTTGCTGGAGAGGAAGATGCACCACCGTCACTGTCGTCGCTGCCGACTAGAGCGACAGCAAGAACAGGGGCAGCAAACCCAAAACTCCTCAAAATCAAGCAATTGCTTCAAATTGAGGACACAGGGAGGCAGTGGAAGAAGTGGAGGATGGAAGGATGTTGCTATGAATCCCTCTTTTTCATAGAGGAAATCCATCAATTTATAGAGGGGAGGAGCCATGGCAGCGGTGCCGAAGCTGCTGATGAGAGAGAGGTCAAGGTATCAGTGTCCAATCCAATCCAACCAAAGGAGTCGGTCACCACCGAGGAGTAAGTCAGGCAAGACACGCCAAAGGCACTTTCAGAAAACCAATCCCCACTGTGTCGTGAAGAACAGACGAGGTTGCCAGAGATACAATACCGATTTGCAAATCGGGACACACCGAGATGCAAAGTCAAGGTACAGGAGATACCGCACAAGAACCAACTGGAGCGCACTAGCCAAGAGCACTAGTGAACATTAAGTACCAAATCTAAGCTCTTATCTTCCAAATCGATCCTGAGCCGACCGAATTCAAATCTCAAAGGCAAATCCCCAAATTTCCTCACTGCTACCTCAATAGAGATATGGCACAAGGAACCACACGGGAAGTGCCCAAGGAGGAAAGGTCTAGACCTCACTACCGTTCGTGTCAGTAATGAGCACAGTGGAACAACAGTTCAATAACTCAAATCGAAATATAATGGAAGAAGAAGATACAAATAATTGGGAACTCACTGATTTTGATCTGCCTCCACTTAAAAAAGAAGAGGTGAAGCAGACGATATGGCTGCTGCCAACAGCTGGCGCTAAAGTGCATGGGTCGTTAACGCCTCCTGAGCTATCGCCGTTCGGCAGGGTTCCCCACCAACCCACGCCACACAAGCAAGAGAGAGAAAAGGCTCAGCCATACGCACGACTAAGGCCCTGCTCGGTTGGGCTGAAAAATTGTGGCTTATGACTGAAAATGCACTATAGCTGGCTAAAATTTCACTGTAGCTGAAGGTGACTTATTTGGTATAATTAAATTTTAAAAAATTTAAAAATAGAAAAAAAATATGTTAGCTCATCTCGGACAACACCAATGAATACAGGAAAAAAGAACCAGCAAAAGAAGCTCAAAAAAGCGAAAAAATCAGAAAAAGACAAAATTTATGAATAGTAAAAAATAAGCCAGAAGCTGAAACTGAAACGAGCGGGGCCGAGACCGAGTTTCAGTCTCTAGCATTATTTTTGGGATAGACTATTGCACAGGCGACTGAAATTTTTTTATCTTTCAGTCACCTAAAGTTGCACTTTGAATCACCTGAAGTTGCACATGTTTTTTTTGGAGGGTGCTGCAATTTTAGTTGATTGAGAGTGCAATTTCATGTCACCTGAAGTTGCACTCTGAGTCACCTAAAGTTGCAGCTGTTTTTTTTTTGGAGGGGGCTGCAATTTTAATTCATTGAGAGTGCAATTTCAAATGACTGAAACATAAAAAAATTTCAGTCGCCTGTACAATAGCAAAACTGTTATTTTTTTCCTCTCATCCCATCGACAGATAAGACCAAAATGAGAAATTATCACATAGCCCTCGAAAACCAACAGTCACATCGCCACGAAGCATCAATGTTCCGGCCGCCAAGCCGAGCACCATTTAATGCGACCTGAAGTGCCGCAATACCGTGAATTCCAAGACCTCAAATAGAAAGACAAAACTGTTGGTGGAGCGCTTATTGGACAACTGCATATTCCTCTTGTACATGATGATCAAAATCACGAAGTTCTCCATGCATAGTAAAGGCCATCCTTACCAGGTTTCCAGGAAGACACGGACCTAGCCGACGCACAAGGATCTAGATATATACTAGGTACTCCAGCAGCGACTCTTTCCAAAAGGCAGGGATACGACAGCTGCAACGATAACACGTACACATCAATTAATTCACACCCACCATAGTCATAATCAAGGTTTCATAACCAACAGGCAAGGCGAAAGACACACTCCAGCTCAAATTAGTTAGCCTGTAATGCATCGCGGAACAGGTTAGCACACCAATTAAAAAACAGCACTCCAGTACTCTTAAGTTCTTGTTTTTTGCGTGGAAGTTAATAAGACAAAGCTAAACTGTAATAAAAAAGTTGTAGGATATTAACAAAGCAAAAGAATTGCTGATGGCCTTCTACCCAAGCAATAGCATAGAGTGAATTGTGTTAAGGGTAGATCGAAGTCCAAGAGGCGGCGGCATAGTGTACAGAGGACGCGCGGCGGCCTTTGAAGCTCGGGGCGGCGGCTAGAGAAGCGGCGGCATCATAACGACTTCTACGATCTGCACGCGGCTCAGAGAGTAGAGCGGCGGCTGCTGCCAGGCAAAAGAGAATTCCTACACTTCTATGATTGACAATAATTTTGTGGACTCGCACAGTTTGGACGAATAAATAAAAAAACTACGGACTTGGATGGACGCAACGAAAGACTCACGAAAAATAACTAAAGACTGATTAAAGAAATCAGCAGTAGAATTTTTTTTCGTCATAACTCTCCCCTCCCCTGCGCACGCGCTTCACACCCCCTCCCCTCACTCTCCACGCGCAAGCGCAGCGCTCCCTCACTCGCCCTCCCGTCTCTCTCGCGGGCGCGGACTCGGGAGGCGGCGTCCGAAGGAATACAACTCTATCTCTAATACCCTTAACAAATTGGAAGATAGGAATAACAAGTAGCTTAATCAAGGTAAAAGCCCAAAGCCTTAACTAGTAGTTTCACATGACCCTAACAAAAACCTCTGCAAAATCAGAGAACAAAGGAAATATGTTCCTACAAGTAATCACATACGAAAAAAAGTAAGTACCTAAAGGATTATCCGCGTGTCCAGGTATTTGGAGAGTGCACAGGGGCGGTAGGTTGGACTGAAAAACCTTATTCTTTTGGCCGAAAACGAGGCCAGATCTTCCAACGTCTTCTTTCTCATGTCAACTGCGATCACCCACGCAGTTTTGTCCTCGGCTTTCACCTTGGACATGAGATACTAAAGTTGGGGTCAGACGTTCGAGGTTCCTCAGTGTTGATTTCCCAGAACGGTTGCCCCTCAGCTCAGGCAACAAGTCAAGAATGCCTTGGGTTGTCGATTGAGATGTCATCAACATCGATCACGCAGTCCTTGAGCCAATATGATCCGAGCAAGTCCTCCTGTTCATGCGACGGCACTCCAACCATCGTCGACGTAGGTGTCCTCGGGTCCAATGGTGCACTTACCGACCAGGTCTGAATCGTACAGTGTATCTGCGTCGTAGTTGGGGGCATTATTGGGTCTCTCACGGACAACCAGTCTTCTTCGTATTGCCATCTCGAAAAACCTGATCAAACCAAGGCTTCAGGTGACGCCCCGAAGCTTCGGTGAGTGATTGTTCCTGTCCATGTTGCGGTCCATCGGCCAAGGCAAGCGGATCTAACGCAAGACAGGGGGCGTCATCGAGCACACGGCAGTGCAGAATGCCGTGGCAGAGATGGACCCATCCCAGCGTGTCTCCTTGGAGCCTGATCACCTTGGAAGATCTATGGCGTCCTTGTCTCTCGTGTCCAGGCAGTTGTGGCTCCAGCAGCGCCAGCTTGGTGCTCTATCTCCACGTTTTGTACAAGAAGACGTGGAGATCGTACTCGTGTGGGGTGAACACCGGCTGAAGGAGCATGGCGATGGCGAAGTTGTCCCGGCCGTCGACGCAGGGCAGGAGACCGACATCCTCGGCTTCGAGGACACGCGGATCAGATAATTCAGATTGGGGCGGAGATGGGGTCGGGAGCCGGTCGAGCGACGGGTGCTCGGGGTGGGCTCTGTAGACGAAGTAGTCGCGGAGCCCCTTGTCGCCGGGGTATCTGAGGCCAAAGTTGAGCTTGAGGCAAAGGATGGCGATGCCCTGTTAGGATGATCTCAGGGCTTTGGCCCAACGGCCAAAGCCCACCCCTTGACCGCGCCCTGATCGGGGGCGCCCAGCCCGTTTGGCTGGTGGGCCCCTGTCGCCAGCGCTATAAATACAGAGGTGGGGGCCGGGCGGCACGTATCACGAGGTTGACCGCGCCGCCGTCACCCCACCTACAAACCCTAGACCCGATCTGTAAGAGGGGTGCGCTGAGCCGACGGGAAGCACCACCGGCGCCGTTCACCGCCGCCAGGGAGACGCCGCCGCCCGGGACACGCCGCCGAGGAGCCCCGCACCTCTTCCCCGACCGTCGCTGCCCGTGCGCAGACTTCACCGAGCGTCCCCGAGATGGCCGCCTCCTCCTCCTCTACATCCGAAGGTCGGTACCCCTCTCTCCCTCTCGGTTTTGCCTCAAGAACACGAACCCCAGAGAAGAACCCCGCTAGATCTAGCCTAGAGATCCCTAAAGACCTAATTTAATATTGGTATCAGAGCCACTAGCGTTTAGATCTAGACGGAGGAAAAAGAAAAGAGAGACCCCCCCCAAACCCTAGAAAAGAACAGAGACGGGATCGGGTCAAACCCTAACCCTAGATCTGAAAAGAGTCTTACCTGACGTGGTCGCCGGGTCGCCGTCGTCGTCGTCGTCGTTGGCGTGCGGGAGATCGGCCGAGCCTCGGGCTCGCCGGCGCTCCACGTACGGGCCATCGCCGACGCGCGCTTGAACGGGCGCCGACACGGAGCCGCTCGACGGCGGCGCGCTCCCTCTCAGGGGAGCGCGCACGCCGGCGAGAGGGCCCGCGGCGGCGCCGTCTTCTCCTTCCCCGGCGGCGTGGACGTCGCCATCGCCGCCGCCGCCGCTTCGCTCGCTCGGTCGGGTGCGGACGGAGAGACAGAGGGGAGAGGAGGAATGAATCTAGGGTTTCGGGGGCGTCCGCCGCGCGTGGTTTTGATCGGGCGAGAACGCCGCGCAGCCGTCGGATGCGATCGGACGGCTGACCGCGCGCGGGCTGGCTTTCGGCCCAGGCGGGCGAGAGAATTCGCGGCCCAGGCCCAGGTTGCGCGCGAGAGCGCTCGGCCGCCAAGAACGAGAGCCGTCGGATTCGCATCCGACGGCTGATGGATCGCGCGGAGGCGCCAAAGGGCGAGGCTGCGTGGGTTTGCAGCCGTTGGATGCGCATCCAACGGCTGAGACCGGGGCGCGGGGGCCGCGAGCGCGAGGCGCGCGCTGGGCGGGCCGCCGCGTGCGTGAGGCCGCGGGCGCGAGCGCGCGTGAGGCGCGCGAGAGAGGCCGCCGAGGCCGCGGGCGGGCAGGCCGAGCGGGCCGCCGAGGCCGCGTGCGGGCAGGCCGCCGTGGGCCGCGGTTGCGCAGGCCGGGCCAAATGGCCGGTTTGAACAGTAAATCCCGATTTTTTATGTTTATTGTTTTTCAGAAGCATTTTTTGATGATTTTCAATGAAATTTGAACCAATTTCTCTGTAATTTTTGCACCAACGTGTTAAATTTTCAGAGATTAAAAGAGTATAGTTATGATGCTTCTGAATATTGAATTTTTTACAGTTTCCGCTGCAAAAGTTAATGCAAATTGTTTTTCATTATTAAATTCGAACCAACGGGAGAATTTAATTTTAGAAAAATAGATAAAAATTCCCAGAGATTTATGATACTGTTATTTTCTGACCAACGTTGTTAATATCAGTATTATAAATTTTAATGTTGTTTTCATGCATTATTTCTATTTCTGCCCAACGGTGATGTAGATTTAATGTATGATAGAATTGTTTTTTAAATTGTATGTCGTATTTTCGACCAACGTTGGAAATAAGGCATATAATTTTGATGTTACGTTCTCACTGCATTTGAAATATTTTTTCAGGAGGATACAACTTAATGAGTTGTATTAGAGAAATCCCCACTCTCAAAGGTGATAATTATGGAGAGTGGAAGAAAAAGCTAGACTTAGCTTTTATCTTGGCTGAGGTGGACTGGGTCCTCACTACAGCACGTCCCACTGAGCCTTTGGCGCCAGTGAGGGAACAGAATGAGGATGACACTGCATGGCAGAAAAGACAGAGGGATCATGCTCCCTTGCAAATGTCTTATGATCTTGATCATAAGAAATGGACCACAGCCAACAAGAAATGTATGGCTGTGATAAAGAACACAATTGAGCCTGCTATTCTGGGCTCAATTGCAGAGTGTGACACTGTCACTGAATACCTTGATAAAATAAAGAGTCAGTTCACTGGCTCTTCAAAGACTTATGCTACACAGCTGATTAAGCAGCTGGTAACAGAGAGGTATTCTGGCGGTGGCAATGGCATAAGAGAGCACATTCTTAGAATGAGCAACTTGGCATCTAAACTGAAACCGATGGATTTGGCTCTCAAGGATGAGTTCCTTATTCATCTGGTTTTTGCTTCTTTGCCAAAAGAGTTTGACACTTTTGTTGTCAACTATAATATGCAGCCCGAAAAATGGGACATGGAAAAGTGCATAGCCATGTGCGTGCAAGAGGAGGAAAGAATCAAATCCTCACATGGTGGTGCTATCAACTTTGTAAGGGAAAACAAGAAAAAGAATTATAACAGTAACCCCTTCTCAAAGAACAAGGGCAAAGCCTCTGTACATCAGCCTCAACAGAACAAATTTGCTATAGACAAAGACCAGTGCCTTCACTGCAAGAAGACGGGACACTACAAGAAGGATTGTCCTGACTACTTAAAGATGATAATGGCTAAGAAAGGTGAGAACATCATTACCTTTATTAATGAATGCCTGTATGTGAAATATTCGAAATCCACTTGGTGGATTGATTCAGGAGCAACTGTTCATGTTGCTAATTCATTACAGGGATTCCGTTCGACGAGGACTACGCAAAGAAAAGAAAGATGCGTTAAAGTCGCAAATGGAGTCGAAGCTGAAGTTGAAGCCGTTGGCGATCTTTCATTAGAATTAGCTAATGGCTCCACTCTTTTACTTAGAGATGTCCTTTTTGTACCCTCTTTACAGAGGAATTTGATTAGTGTATCAAATTTGGACAAAGATGGTTATGATTGCAATTTTGGAAATGGCAAGTGCGAAATAATGTTTAATAAAGAATGTGTTGGTATTGCCATATTACAGAATGAGCTTTATTTGTTATCATTATGTGATGATGTGAATGTTGTATGCGATAATGAGAACGTTGCATGCGAGAAAGTGAATGAATCCTCGTCTACGAATGTAAACAGAAAACGAAAGAGAACTCTAGATGAGTCGTCGAAATTATGGCACTGTCGTTTAGGCCATATTTCGAGGGGGAGAATAGAAAGACTAGTAAAGAATGATATTCTTCCTCCATTAGAGTTCTCAGACTTAGAACAATGCAGAGAATGCATTAAAGGAAAATATGTAAAGAAAATAAAGAAAGACGCTAAAAGAAGCACAGGAGTTCTACAAATTATTCACACAGATATTTGTGGTCCTTTTCCTGTGAAAAGTGTGGATGGATATGACTCGTTCATAACATTCACAGATGATTACTCCCGTTATGGATATATTTATCCAATCAAAGAAAGAAATGAAGCCTTGGATAAATTCAAGATATTTAAGGCTGAAATTGAAAACCAACACGATTTAAAGATTAAGATAGTCCGATCTGATCGTGGGGGAGAGTACTACGGTCGACATACCCCTTATGGACAAGTTCCTGGACCTTTTGCGAGGTTTTTACAGGAAAATGGAATAGTAGCCCAGTATTCTATGCCGGGCGAACCTCAGCAAAATGGAGTAGCTGAAAGACGCAACCGTACCCTGATGGATATGGTGCGAAGTATGATGAGCTACTCCACACTCCCATTGAGTTTATGGATGGAGGCGTTGAAAACCGCCATTCATATTCTCAACAGAGTGCCTAGTAAGTCGGTGCCCAAAACACCGTACGAGTTGTGGACAGGAAGAGTTCCCTCACTAAACCACTTACGTGTGTGGGGGAGTCCTGCTGAGGCTAAAGTATTTAACCCAAACCTTGGGAAACTTGATCCCAAAACAGTAAGTTGCCATTTCATTGGCTACCCTGAAAAGTCAAAAGGTTATCGTTTCTACTGTCCAGACAGATATACAAAGTTTGTAGAAACGAGACATGCTGTCTTCTTAGAAGATGAAATGATGAGGGGGAGCATGGTAGCTCGAGAGATTGACCTTGAAGAGAAGCGGGTGTATGCGCCCACTCCGATGATTCAAGAGCCATTCTTCACTCTACCTGCTGTCGCTGCACCGACGGTACAAGACACTGTGGTGCCAGCACCTGTTATTGTTCCTCCCGTGGCAACAATAAATGAGAATGAAGAACCTGCTCTTCAGGATCATATAGAACCTATTGCCACAGATGAGGGGGAGCAACAGCAGCCTCAAACAGTAGATGTACCGAATGAGGAGGCCCCGAGGAGGTCTCAAAGAGTAAGAAGATCAGCTATTTCTGATGATTATCAGATTTATCATACAGAGGAATTTCAAATGGAGGATGATCCCACCTCATTTGAAGAAGCCATGAGAAGCGAAAATTCCTCAAAATGGCTTGATGCCATGGAAGAGGAAATGAGGTCCATGAAGACTAATAAAGTCTGGGACTTGGAAATTATTCCTAAAGGAGCCAAAACAGTAGGCTGTAAATGGGTCTACAAGACAAAGCTTGACTCCCAAGGGAATATAGAAAGATACAAAGCGCGACTTGTGGCAAAAGGATTTACGCAAAGAGAAGGGATTGATTACAATGAGACATTTTCTCCAGTCTCATGTAAAGATTCCTTCAGAATCATAATGGCATTAGTAGCACATTATGATTTAGAGTTACATCAGATGGATGTAAAGACGGCATTTCTTAATGGGGATTTGGAGGAAAATGTTTACATGGCACAACCGAAAGGTTTTGTCGTGGAAGGAAATGAAAGAATGGGATGCCGCCTAAAGAAATCAATTTATGGGTTAAAGCAAGCTTCAAGACAATGGTACTTGAAGTTTGACAGTACAATAAGAAAATTTGGGTTTAAAGAGAATGTTGAGGACAACTGTGTTTATGCAAAGTTTAAAGATGGGAAGTTTATCTTTCTAATCCTGTATGTGGATGATATCCTACTAGCTAGTAGTGATGTTAATCTGCTACTGGAAACAAAGAAGTTTTTGTCCTCAAACTTCGATATGAAAGATCTTGGTGAAGCTTTATTCGTTCTAGGGATCGAAATTCACCGAGATAGAAACAAAGGGGTATTGGGACTGTCACAAAAGGCATACATAGAGAAAGTCTTAAAGAAATTTGGTATGCATAAATGTAGTCCATCACCTGCACCTATAGTCAAGGGCGACAGATATGGGGATTTTCAATGCCCCAGGAACCAGTATGAGATCGATCAAATGAAAGCGGTTCCATATGCTTCAGCTGTCGGAAGCTTACAGTATGCTCAAGTGTGCACACGCCCTGACTTAGCATTTGTTACCGGGTTACTTGGCAGATTCCAGAGCAATCCTGGAATAGAACATTGGAAATTGATAAAGAAAGTCTTGCGTTATTTGCAAGGAACAAAAGGCCTCATGATGACATACAGAAGATCAGATTCACTCCATATAGTGGGGTATACAGATTCTGATTTTGCGGGAGATGATAGAAAGTCTACATCCGGATATGTGTTCACTCTCGCTAAAGGAGCTATATCGTGGAAAAGCTCAAAACAAACCGTTACTACATCGTCCACAATGTATGCCGAGTTTGTAGCATGTTATGAGGCTACGGGGCAGGTGAACTGGCTAAAGAAGTTCATACCCGGTTTAAAAGTGGTTGACGACATCAATAGACCACTTAAGTTGTACTGCGATAATGAACCCGCAGTAACGTATGCCCACAACAATAAGTCAAGTGGTGCTGCCAAACACATTGACATAAAGTACTATGTTGTGAAAGATAAAGTTCGGGATCAAATTATAAGTCTTGAGCACATAAGTACCGCAAAGATGCTAGCGGATCCGCTTACCAAAGGCTTACCACCCAACGTGTTCAGAGAACATGTAGCCGGCATGGGTTTAAGGGAAAGCCTATGATTCCTGGACTAAAAGATGGCCCAAAGATTAAAGTAACTGTTTCAGAACAGGGAGGTGTATTGTAACTGTTGAATCTATCGGCGATTGACCGTGACGATGAGACATGTTCTATGCACTAATCTGTGATGGAATGTGTAAAGTCAAAAGTAATTAAAGATAAAGTATAGATTGAGATCAAGGGGGAGAATGTTAGGATGATCTCAGGGCTTTGGCCCAACGGCCAAAGCCCACCCCTTGACCGCGCCCTGATCGGGGGCGCCCAGCCCGTTTGGCTGGTGGGCCCCTGTCGCCAGCGCTATAAATACAGAGGTGGGGGCCGGGCGGCACGTATCACGAGGTTGACCGCGCCGCCGTCACCCCACCTACAAACCCTAGACCCGATCTGTAAGAGGGGTGCGCTGAGCCGACGGGAAGCACCACCGGCGCCGTTCACCGCCGCCAGGGAGACGCCGCCGCCCGGGACACGCCGCCGAGGAGCCCCGCACCTCTTCCCCGACCGTCGCTGCCCGTGCGCAGACTTCACCGAGCGTCCCCGAGATGGCCGCCTCCTCCTCCTCTACATCCGAAGGTCGGTACCCCTCTCTCCCTCTCGGTTTTGCCTCAAGAACACGAACCCCAGAGAAGAACCCCGCTAGATCTAGCCTAGAGATCCCTAAAGACCTAATTTAATATGCCCTCCTCCGAGCAGACGACGTGGGGCTCCTCGGCGAAGTCGTTCTCCTCCAGGCCGGGGCAGTGGACGCAGAAGTGGGAGAGCGCCGGCGGGTCGGTGAGCCAGAAAGCCACCGCGACGGCGTGGCCACTGCGCGTGAAGGACCCAGCATGTTGGATACGTAGTATGCAGTGGCGGAGCCAGGATTTGGTTACGTCCCACACTCAGTGGTGGAATGATCTAAGTTATCTGAACTGGACCATAAAAACATTATCTAGACTAGACTGAATTTATCCAGATTACACACTAGATATTTTTTTCACATCTTGATCTGAAATGTATCCTATTCAGAGCGTGACTCCGCCCCTGGTAGTACATACAAGAACGCCCCTTCACAGATATAGTCGACAGATGTACGTCTGAATGACACAGCATGTAGAGTTTTTCTTTGCACGATTTCCACATGCACTCAAACGAACAGAACCCTCGAACGCACGCGCACTCAGTACGAGCAAGCATTCATTTATCTTTGAACATGAGACACGACTTGAACTACTGATATTTAACATTCAGTAACACAGCTACGAGCTACCATTCAGTAAGCAGTTACACAACTTATGCCGTTTCTGAAACAAGCGTACGATCGATCACGACAATAAGCAAGGCATATTATAACAAATCTCTCAGCACCTTGATGAAACTCTGCTGTTTAGAACGATACAACAGCCCAGGCACACAGATAACCCAGTATGGGATGGTATGAGGCGAAAATTGGAACTATATGATGGGGACAAATTCGTTTAATACCCATCTGCCAACCTAGCAGATACAGCCCTGAGCTTACAGTAGACTTTGCTGGCAGGAGACCCTAAGATAAGGCTACAAAGTGAGTCCCGAGCAACCTTGATGTTAACAAATGACTCGAGTATATGGATCTTTGTAAGGAATGTCTATACAACATTCGACTATTCTGGAGTGTTAGATGGAGATTCAACGGATCCACCCATACAAACCCTCATCGTCGATAACAACACGGGACTTGGTAGAGTTCTCACTGGCATATTTGGTCTTGCCTCCTTTCCCAGATAGGCATCCAATGGCACGTGACAGATGCTCCCAGGCCCGGCTCTAGGGGTAGGCCGGGGGGGGCGGCCTAGGGCCCCGGGCAAGAGAGGGCCCACCCCCCGCGCGCAAGCCGCAACGGCCCAACGCCCCACGCCAGAAGGCAGAAAGCGCGACGCTTCGACTACTATCGGCCGAACGTGAACTCCGTCCGCGGCGGTCGATTTGAGCAGTTGAAGGCATTTGAAAATATGTTTGGTTTCTTATTCAACTCAAAAAATCTAAAGTCTCTGGATGATAATGATCTACAGAGGTGTTGCACTACTTTTGTACAAGCTTTTTCTCATGATGGGTCATCTTACGTTGAGTTCAATGATTTTTTTCTCTGAATTAAAAGTGCTGCAAGTCACCTTGCCAAATGATAAGATGTCGGCATCTGAGATTCTTCAATTCGTTACAGCTGCAGATTGCTACCCAAATGTCTCTGTTGCATATCGAATTCTTCTAACTGTACCTGTGACTGTAGCCTCAGCTGAAAGGAGTTTCTCAAAATTGAAATTGCTGAAAAACTATTTGCGGTCTACTATGTCACAAGAAAGATTGAATGGCTTGGCTATGTGCTGCATTGAGAAAAATATCTTGAACGACATTGATCTCGATGTTATTATTAATGATTTTGCATCAAGAAGTGCTAGAAGAAGTTCCTTTTATGAAAGACATTGGATATTTATCGCTCCTATTTGAGGTAAATTAATTCTTACTAGTTACATTTGGTTTATAAATTAGTTAGTACCTAATTAGTTTATCATGTTAGAACTATTGGTTTGTGTCACTTTAGACAATATAAAATTTAAACTGCATATTTTATAAGTAGAAAAAAATTTTATAGTAAAAGATTCATAGAGCCGAATTCGCCTTAGGGTCCTTGAAAATGTTGAGCCGGCCCTGAATGCTCCCCTCGGAGTGTCTTCACATCCTTGATCTCAAATGAATCCACAGACAGGTCATCATGACGAAGTAAGGCAACGGCATCGGCAATGTCAAATCCAAGCATAAAAGCATGTACAAAGTTCGCGCATTTCTGAAGGTTGCTCACATCCGGTGTGTCTTGCCTTGTTTTCAGCTTCACCCTTCTTGCCTGAGATAGATGAAGGGTCTGTTCTTTACCTCATAAACTAGCGGTTTTTAATTTTTGTTATAGTATCTAACTTTTAAACGGAGTATTTTCTCAAAACGGGGTCTATAAGTTAAACGATTTACATATTAAAAGCACAACATCTGTACCAGCTAAAATCGCAAGTGAGTATCTGTCTCTCCGTAATCTGTACCGTAAATAGCCAAAATTTAAAATTTTCAGTCAAAAACCATAAGCCGCAACCGAAAAGAACAGCCCGAACTAATCTAATGGTTTTACACTTTGCTCGATAGGAGGTAGCTTAACCATAAAACATTTAAGGGATGTGACTATGACGATTTATGAGGAAGCAATAATCAAGCATTGGTAGTATATTTTGCCTGACCCAAAATCCATGGGGGAAAATACAGGATATCATGAGCTCAACAGTCCAGACAAATCAGTAGACCCAACAATCAACAAAGAAAGTGATGTCTGAATTTAGGTTATTGAGTCCTGTTAACCTGCATATCTATGAAGATCAAATGATGATTGTGGGTGTTTGTGGACAACCACTTATACCATTCTTGTGTACTATGATTACTCAGGTGAAAAGCAGAACTTGCAAACTTTCATCGTTGATAATTATGAAAAGCACTTGCTATAATATACTGGGTTTCGCTATTCTACTATTCTGTACAAATAATCAGATTTTGAGGAAAACTGGTTTAATTATACTACTAAATTTGACCCTCTAGTATCCCTGCCTTGAACACATACTCCTAAATATCTATCCAGCTGATCAGCCATTTAACAAGTTCCATCTTCATCCTTGGGTGCCAGTTGCATATTTACGATTCAAACACTGTTCCCAGAATGGAAGAGGGATTTACCACAGTAAGACCGCAATAAAAAGAACGCTTTCTTAACATCATGGTTCACCTAAGAGTTGCTTTATCCATAAGATGCCTTCATACCAGCGACAAGGCTGAAGGCACAGCTCCCTGCAACACACACTCGACGGCGATACCGACCTTGCTCTCGGCATAGCTCTAATACCAAATAAAGCCACAACACCCGGCAACACACTCGCACAAGGTGGAAGATGAACAGACGGCAAGAACACAGAAAGGTTTTGCGAGACCGCACCTACTTGCTTGGTCTCTTTTCTCCTTTTGCTCTCTCTATTATTCAACTCCACGCTAAAACAACACGAGTACAGGTATTTTAGGATTTGCTAGCGCCCAAACGTCCAATCCAAGTGCTGACTCCATACGCTTGGTTGCAACATTTTCTATCCATGTATATAACATTTTAATTACATATATACAACAAAAATAATGGATAAAAATTTCAATGTTACACACATAAAATCGAAATGTTACAGACATAAAATCAAAATAGTGCACATATAAAATCGAAATATTGCATATATAAAATCAAAATGTTACACATATGAAATAAAAAAATCACACATGAAAATAAATAAAAATCTTAATATTGCACACATGAAATCAAAATGTTGCATACACGAAATGAAAAATGTTGCAACAAAACATGGACTAAAAATTTTACAAACATAAGTGAAAAATGTATATGAAGCTAGTGTCTGAATCAAACATCAGCACGCTAGCATTACATATAATGCATGCAACGCCAGGCTAATATCCCACTACTGCCATGATCCGGACTGTGCGCATGCACGACTCAGCTTGCAGCGCATCACGTTCGTGTGACTCATTCTTATGACTCAGCTTCACGATGACCAAGTACTGGGCACCATGCATTTAAGCTTATCAACTCAAACGGCTAGAAAACTAACTCAACATGCACCTATGCAAAGCCATGCAAGACGTACACATTCGCATCTACTCATGCACTACTTCACAACCGAACTAACTCATGCATGGAAATAACTAATACACCACGATTATTCCTCACAATCTTCCCCTTAATTAAGATGGCTTGCAACAATACCGGTTTGTTGTCGGCATCCGCCTCGACGAGATGTGACTGCTCCTCCTTCTTCTTGTAGCATTCGAAAACAAAATGTCCATAGTCACTGCAGTTGTAACATCTCACTTTAGTCTTGTCGAATTTATGATTCCTACAGTTTCGGCCACCATTGCCATCGGAACCGCTGGGCTCGCCATCTCTCTTCTTCGCCAATTGGGCCTCCCATTCGGTCCCCGTGAGGAGAAGATGTTTGTCATCGTTGTCACCGCTCAGAACGCATAGACGCTCCTCATATGCTTTGAAGTGGCCGATCATATCTTCCACCGTCATTGTCTTCAAGTCCCCAAATTGCTCAATGGTTGAGACAATATGTAGGTACTTGCTTGAGACGGCGCGGAGAAGCTTCTTAACGACATAGCTATCCTTCATCTTGTCACTAAGACAGCGAATCTGGTTGGCGAAAGTTGTCAATCTCATGGCAAAGTTTTCCACTAATTCTGTTTCCTTCATGCGCAAACTCTCAAACTCACTCTTGAGGGTTTACACACGTGCCTCCTTGACGCGGTTGGCGCTGACGTACATCGTCTTGAGTGTATCCCATGTAGCTTTCGTCGTCTCCTTTTTGGCAAATAGGAGGAGGGTCTCCTCTGGGACTCTTTGAAAAATGGCCGCAAGGGCCATCTAATCTTTGCGCTCATCAGCGTCATCAACTACCACAGCTTTCCAAATACCTTGAACCTTCATGGACACCTTTATCTTGATTGTTCACGCGCCGCAGTTGCTCTTGTTCAGCATAAGGTATTAAAGAGAGATGTTGCTTTCTCTTCTTGGTACCCTCAATGAATCACCGCCGGCAACGATGGTGCAGTTCAACAGCGACACCGACCTTGCCCTCGGTATGGCTCTGATACCAAATATTGGCTTTGGTCCTGAGCCTCATGCCTGGGTTCAACTGGGTTTACTCCTTGGCGTTAGGTCCAAACGGGCTGAACAAAACTAAGTTTACAGACTGCCGCATGAAGCCCTATAGCAATAGACTTATAAGTGGTATTGGATCTTCTTGCAAAATACTAATCCAATAGGTTAGATCTTTCTCATATTTATAAGTTATGTTTTTCTCCTCCTCATAATTGGTGTGGGACTATTCCGAGCAAAGGCTATCCTATAACATGTATCGGCTATAATAATTATTATTGCAACTACATGGATTGCAGCATGCAGAAGCGTTCATCCATGATCCATCCAATTAAACCTTGCATACGTTAAAGAGGCAACTTCCACGCCGCAGTGTCATGCAGCAAAACCAACACGAAGGCTGTCAAATCGACACTACATGTCTTACTAATTTACTATTCAGGGTTTGCAGCAGCATACTCCACGAGCAAGGATAACCATAAGGCTTGTGATTTTTGAGTTCAGACAGAAGCAGAAGTGTAGAACCGAGAGCCGAGAGGAACGTGAGGGTTACCTTGAGATTCATGCGGATGTCGACCTTCATGTGCTCGTAGACGGAGTTGTAGATCTCCATCCACGCCTTCCTCAGCGGCGCTAACCGGTGGCTCGGCACCGGCACCTTCCGGAACTGGGGCCTCCCGCCGCCCATTTCGCTCGGCATCAGCGGCTCGAACCGCGGCCTCTCGACGCTGCCCGCCGTGTCCACCGCCATCGCCCCGGAGGAGGAGTCTCCCGCCTCGGCGGCCGTCGTAGCTCTGTCGACTTCCATCCTGTAGCGGGCGGCGGTGGCGGGAAGGTGCAGAGGGTTTGGGGATCGGGGAGGAGACGGAAGGGTAGGGGTTTTGTAAGGCACTTGGGCCGACTAAAAACTACTACAAGCAAGCCCAATAACATTATGGGCTCGAAATCTGGATGGGCTCGCAGGTTTCTGGTCGGAAGTATCCTCTTGTTTGCTACTCCCCGTTTATGCGAAGCAAGTAAATCCTAGCCGTTTATTCGTCTCACACTGATCGTGATGATTGTTGCATACTTGTATCATACATCCATTTTGGGACGGTAAGAACGGCGATCTTGTCCATTATTCTCTTTTCTCGTGTGAACCCTGATTCCAGCAGAACTTATCTCAGCATGACATTGAATTGAACATTGGGAGTATTTTCTACATCAATTGACACGAACGGCTGAGTTCCTGCAGGCATGAAGTCAGCAAGGGTTACCTTTTCTTACCTTCTTTTGATGAACTCTTTTTAGATGGAATTCTTTTAAATGAATTTGCTACAAGAATTTCTTTCCACTCACGACAGTTTCGGATTGGCGTTCAATTAAGCAGCAAAGAGCTGCAAAATCTCGCAAGAGCCATCGTTCAGCAACATGCCAACTTGTGCATTGCATCTCCCGAAATCAGTAGTGAACGAACTATGGAACAGGCATCTGGAATATCAAAACCGAAATCAGATCACCATAGAATTCTTCAATAACCCTATTTGCGACTTCCATTTAGAACTGAATATGCAGACTACTTCGTCTGCTCACTGTCTGCTTAGCGACAACAAATGAGCAAGAGCACAGACGCAAGACAGAGATACACACACAGAGAGAGAGAGAGAGAGAGTTACGAGACAAGCCTATTTTACATGTACTCTCTTATTGAAAGGATTCGTTCTGATCTTCTGCCGTCAGCTGCTTCAGTAACTAGTGACGATGAGCAGCCCGATCGCCGTGACGACGATGGTCGACGGCACCCCGAATCGGAGGTGGCTCCAGAAGGAGAGGTTGTAGCCGAAGAATTGAGCTCGTCTGGCCTGCTCACAGACTATCAGGTTTGCAGCGGAGCCCAGGAGAGTGAGGTTCCCAGCGACGGTGCTGACCCATGCAAGTATAAGCCAGGCCTTCCTCTCTGAATCATGAGAAATTGCAGCAGCTGACGCAGCCACTCTTGTGCCGAGCAATAGAACTGAAACAAATGTTCCAAAATGTCAAAGCATGGCAGCAGATAAGACAAGGGAACAGAGCAGCATTTATATATGTCACAGATACATGTTTGGCAACTAAAAATGCATCAAGGTGTACATAATAAACGGCCACAAGGACATATTGAGCGCATAACTCTGACTGTAGAACATATCAAGGGTATTGTTAAGAAAAAAACGTACATATATAAAGGATTAAATGATCACAGTTGTCGTTCATATTTCAAAGACTATCCGAAAGAAGATTAATTTCGAAGAATTACCTGTGGGAACATTTGAGGCCACATTTGAAAGGATAAGAATCACCACCGCAAGAAGTGCAACGCCTTTGGCACTGTCAATTCGTGAATACGGTTCCACTAACTCCCAGAGTGTGTTCGGTATGCCAGTTTTGTTGAAGCCATCAACCGTAATAAACATCCCGCAGAAAAAGATCAGCAATGAGTATGACACCTGCCAGTCATGAAAGTAGTAACCATCATGATCAGTAAAAGATCTAGCCTTTAAGCGTTAGTCGATTAAAAATGTGCATACCTTCTCAAGACAAGCCTGCGCATCAGTAAAATCAAGTGCCAGAAGAACAAGAGCTGCAGTGATTGCAGTCCAGGACATATTGAGTCCCGTCAGAAGCGCGATGAGCATACCAAGAGTTATAAGATAAACGGCTGTCTTCCACACAAGTACCCTCCACCTCTTCTCTGCAACCTCAGCTTCCTTCTCTTTTTCGCCATTGGTGTCCGGGGAGGGTGGCGAGTCCTCGATCATCACACTCCTTTGTTGGCTAGCAATTCTTGTGAACTTCCTCGAGGATGCACTTTCATCCCTCCTATCAGAAACTGTTGAGACTTCTACCATCTCATGTGACATGCTCGATGCCCGCAGGGACTTAATTGCGAGCTGTATGTCGGCTTCAGAGTTAACGCTTCTGCTTCTCAGATTCTCATTCACACTGGTACTCACACTGTTGCTCCTGATGATTGGTTCACTTACGCAATCCACATCATCTGGATTCAGAGAGGAAACATGTGACATTCTAGCTGGTGTGAACCGATGTGAGGTAACCTCATCGTCGGCAACCACCTCCGGTCCTGTGGCTGCGCCACCTTCCTGATCCTTCTCCACTGACAAGTACTTCCAGAAGTAGCATAGGAGGATAGCAGCATTTGTCAGAACCCCGACAATCATTGCAGGGAAAACACCTAGCAAGAACTGACCAAATGAAATCCCACTCTCGACGGCTATGACAAGGTTCTGCGGGTTACCGATCGGCGTCGCAGCAGAGCCGATGTTTGAGCTAGTGGCAAGGGCCAGAAGGAAAGGCTGCGGTGGCAGGTTGTTCTGCCTGGCAACCTTAAGAATGAACTCAGTGAGCACAACACAGCAGGTGTCATTGGTGAAAAGCGCGCTCGCGATCGCGGACACTATGCAAACCCGAAAGAGCAGGTCCTTGCTCCCCCTGCTCTTCCATGAGAGTAGGTTCCCAAGGTACTTAAACATGTCAGCCCTCTCAAGGAAGATGCTGACGACCATTGTTCCGAAGAGCAGGCCGATGATCGGGAGGTCAATGGCCGCATAGGCATCCTCCGGTGAAATGACACGGAACAGGACCATTAGCATAGCACCAAGGAGGGACCCAGCCGTCCGTCCAACGGGCATGAACGGGACGGTGGGGAAGACAGCCAGCACCCAGAAAATCCCAAAGGCGACACATCCCAGCACTACTTTGGAGGTCCCTGCCAACGCCATATTAGCAAGCAAATCTCTCTTCCTCTACAACACACTAAAACTCTTAACAATTGCACTTCAAGAACCTGTCACAACTCACAGAGTAAAGAGACAGTACAGAACAACCCCCAAATACCAAGGTCGATCGGTCAGACTACGCTCACAAGAAGGCTCTCCTGCTGGAACTCAAGATCCTGCAAAATTGGCGCAAACAAACAGAGGTCGCTCGTTAATCCCAACGCTAAAAGGTGGAATTAGCAAAAAGAAAAGAAGGAGTAAAGCAAGAGATGTGCAAAGATCCTTTGTAAATAAAGTTTCTTTGAGCCGGGAAACAAAAACGAATTAGCAAGAAACTGCGTTAGACTGCACGAAAACGGGGGACACGTATTGATATCAAGCAGCACCACGCCTACTCACGGTGTATCCTGCAACAATTGAAGCGAGAAAAAAGAAAACTTATCAATACAAAAGGCCTTCGCACAGTTCACCAAACCAAAAAAAGCCAAAGAGCTCCCAAGATTTTGGGTAGTTAGGTAGGTGCTACTAGAACAAGTCGATAAACCCTACATGTCCAAACTAGATTTAGCTCGGCAGTTGATCAGATCGGAGGGTGTTTCTTGCAATGGATTAAAGCTGGGCTTACCGGTTACGAAAGATCCAGCACGAATCCATGCATGAAGTGGTGCCAAGAGCAAGAGATTCGTGCTCTACGATTGGTTTGTGACAAAGGAGAAATTAACTTTGGTTGGGGATTGCTCACCTCCGAGTAGGGGCGTGGAGACTCGATAGTCCACAATGCTGTGGCAAGACGCAAGAGCAGGCAGCAGCCGAGTGAAGGCGAGAATGAAGTGGAGGACTGGGGGCGGCTAAATATAGGGCCATGGGGCCTGACGGCCACCATGAGCGAGGGCTCAATCGAGGATGAGGTGAGTCGGGTCCCACTGTTAGACGCGGTGAGGGTCCTAGGACGGCATTTTATTATGTGCACACGGTGGAGCACCCATCTTCTGGGTCTATGGTCTAGATAGGTAGATAGGTCTAGTGTTTTTTTATTTCCATTAATTTACTCCTCTATTTGGATCGATGACGATTAACATCCCGTTCATTTTAGTTTAAACTTTTAATTTTTGATTTATTATTCACCATTCATAAATTTTATTTTTTTGAACTTTTTTACCGGTTCTTTTTTTCTATATTCGTTTGTGTTGTCTGTGATGAGCTAACATATTTTTTAAAAAAATTTAATTACATCAAATAAGTCATCTTCGGCTACAGTGCAATTTCAGCTATAAACCACTATTTTTCAGCCCGACTGAGCATATCCTAAATCATGTTATTATCTAAGATAGATTAAACTGCCAAACTATAAACAAATCATTAGACATATCAAAACAGTGCTAATATATAGTCTCGAGCAATCATATCACCGTTTTAACTAACTTGAATTTCTATCCATGTCCAAGAAGAAACTCCAACTTTTCGGAGGGATAAAAAAAAACCCTATCAGACAAAACATTTTGGTAGCCCCACTATGTGCTATATACAATTGTTGGTTCGTGTCCACGGGGTGCAGCTAGCAACTTCTTATGTCAAATCTGTTGTTGTGATTCGTGAACTAGACACGGTTAGGGCGTCTCCAACAGCTGGCTATTTAGTTAGCTAGATCTGATGTGGCAAGGAAAAAGTAGGAGAGAGAGTAGTCACTAGCGACGAGCAAATAGCTGATCTATTTCACGTAGTTCAAGAACATAAGAGAGGATGATGTGGGTCCAACAGTATAAAATAGTCTTTACTTTTGTCTCTTACCTCCACATCAGCTGACTATATAGCTAGTACTAGCTATTACCATTGCGGACACCCCTAAGGGCATCTCCAACAGTATGAGCTAGTTACTAGCTCTAAGACAACTTCTCCAATAGTACTAACTTTAGCACATAGCTCATAACATAAATAGCCTCACATGACACTCTCACATAATCTTGGAATGTGTGTATGAGACTAGCTCTTGATCAAGAGATAGCTTTTCTCTCTCTTCTATTAAAATATGAAATAATATGCTTAGAGCTAGCTCATAAGTCACTGTTGGAGATGCTCTAAGGGCATCTCCAACAGTATGAGCTAGTTACTAGCTCTAAGATAACTTCTCCAATAGTACTAACTTTAGCACATAGCTCATAACATAAATAGCCTCACATGACACTCTCACATAATCTTGGAATGTGTGTATGAGACTAGCTCTTGATCAAGAGATAGCTTTTCTCTCTCTTCTATTAAAATATGAAATAATATGCTTAGAGCTAGCTCATAAGTCACTGTTGGAGATGCTCTAATGGGACGAAGCGTGATCTCGATGGATGCTGCTGATTTGGATTAACGCGTATGACGTGTGTGGCGGCCAGCGGAGTGATGGCGCTGTTTCTTCGGATCCAAGAAACTTGTGCTTCGATAGCAAGACGCGCTCCGGTCGATGAAGCGACGAAATTCGAGGGGCGCTTTCATCCTGGATTGCTTTGCCGTGTTTCTAGGGAATAATTGGGATTTTGGGTTCTCCTCCTTCAATCCATAGCACTGATTGTATATGCGAAATTCGAGGGGTGCTTTCATTCTACATTGCTTTGCCGTGTTTCTTTTTCAGCTATGATTTATGACTTATGATTTGTATTACAATAATTAGCTTTTAAATGGTATATTTTTTCAAAGCGAGGTTAATTGATAGATTGTAATAAAAAGTATACTAAGTTTAGCTATATCGGCCAAAATCATACATAACTATTTTCCTGTACGTACTGCCTCTTGCGAATAAGTTAGAAGTTCTTATAGAAGTTGAAGTCCAAAGATATCAGCATCGAAAACTTAGTATAAGTTAGAATTCAAAATTTTAAACTACAAACCACAGCCCAAGAGAACCCACCCATTAATGTTTCAATGATCAATCCCATCACTGTAAATAGTTATTCGGAATAATCTCCCTGGAAAAGTAGCTATTGATTCCCAGACATCTGGGCCGTCGATTGCTTGATTGGATTAGTCCTTCAGTCACTTAGTTTCTTTTCTTGAAAATTTCTTTTTGGACATGTTCTTTTTACTTTTGGTTTATAGATTTTGAGCTGTTTGTGAGAGAGTGCATGGAATAACAGAAACTCACGTGTGAATTTTGGCTATATAAATGAAGTTACTATAGTATATATTGCAATCAACTTGTAGACTATACCTTGAAAAAACACTCTGTTTAAAATATAGTTACTATAGAAAAGTCAAAAAATAGTTTTTAAAAACTGAAGAAAAAAAGATTTTTTTCTGTTGATGGTTGGTAGTGTTACCATACATAGACCCACTATAGTACTCCCTCAGATGTGTTCTGCTCCAGTGCTCACCCCATAGAGGTCTGATGAGTTGATCCACGTGTCCATGAACAACTACAGATGAGAGGAGCACAGAATGTTTTCTATTGCATTTCCCTACTAACCAATGACCGACCAATAATAATTGAGTAGTATATGGTTAATGGATAGCCTTTCGAAATATTTGGTTAATGGATAGCTAAGAGAACAAAGCCAAGCTAGTGGAACACTTTTGGACGATGAAAGTGCTGGCCACATGAGACGAAAGTCTAATTGTCTAAAAAAAAGCTACGTACCCCTACAAGGGAATTCTATGCAAATGAGATCCTCTGACGTAACTCTCCGTTACTGACGCGTGGGGCCACGCGGCGAGGGGCCCACGCGCAGTGACCCAACGTCAAAGGGAAGTTACGTCAGAGGAGTTGATTCCAATTCTATGAAGCGCACACGGAGTCAACCGTCGGAGTCACTAGCAAAAAATGCTACCCCATTGATTCTTGCTTAAAATTAAAGAATCTTGCGCTATGATTTTTTCCGATTAAATAGACTGCTAGTAATACGGTATCGCTCCAAACGGTTTCAGTTTCTGATTTTTTTAGCTTTCAGATTATTTAAATCAGAAACCACTTGGAACGTATTGGCTTCTAGTTTTGATTTTTTTTGGCTTTTTATTTTTTTTATTTTAACCTTTTTTTCGTATTCATTTACATTATCCATGATGATATAATGGTTTTTTTCTCAATTTTTCTCTTTTTTCTCAGAAAAAGTTAACAGTCATTACAGTATAATTTCAGCTAAAAACCAAAGTCCGAAGCCAAAGGCTAGATGAAGCGCCCCAAAAATCAAAGCTCAGTGGCTTCTTTCCTGCCAGTGGACCTAGAACTCGAGCAACCTCTTTCCAGGCTTTTTTAGTGGCTTTTGGCTTCTAGCTTCTAGCTAGAATTACATTGTAGCGATGTTAATTTTTCTAGATCATTCCATTAAAAAATATGAAAAAACAATTAAAAATAATATTATATTTTCACGGATAATGTAAAAGAAAAATAAAAAATAAATTTAAGAAACTAATATATCTATTCCGGTTTTCAACTTCTACTAGCTGCATAAGCGCGGCGCACGCCGCGCTAGCTACCGTATGGACTAAAGTAAAAAAGACGACAATTCGCAGGGAGTTTCATAAAAAAAATCGAGGACACAGGCGTAATTTCGGAAAACAAAGGTCTTTTTTGTAAAAAAAACTGAGGGCTTGTAAGAACTTGTACGTAAGTAAATAAGGACCTATACGTAATTTCGGGAACCCGCGGGGCGCTATCCAAATTTTTTTAAAAAACAAAACTTGCAGGGACCTTTTCGCGAGAAAAAAGGACCTTTACGTAATTTTCGAAAAATACAGGGAATTTACCTCCTCCGGCCGTACCAAAAACCCCCGCCACGCGCCGGCCGGAGCGCGCGGGCGGGGTGACGTGGGGAGCCCTCCGCGCGGAGAGTCCCGGGAAATACTGGACGGAGTATAAGTTAGAAACCAAAAAGTTGAAGGCGGAATGAATATGACCATAATAAGCGGGGGTGGCAATTGCCAAAATAATCGGCTGCACCATGCGATCCCAGCAATTGTTGTGATCCCAGCCACCGTTTGATTTTCCTCGATGCACCCAAATCCAGCCGTCTGGCAACTGGCAAGCGGCTACCCACCAGCGTAGTTTTTCCCGTGGACCGATTGCACGCATGAGACGGTCCGTGCAATGACGTGGAGAGGAGAAACGAGAAGAGCGCTTTTTTTTAATTCAGGAGTACAACACGCTTAGGTACACACAACACTATATATATACTCATCCACTTACGTGGATGTGTTCGACCTATATGCTAAAATAAGATAGGAATTTTAAAGCCTCACAAAACGTAGGCAAGAGTGCTTTTGCTGCACCCATCGCCAGCTTTTTGGCCAGCATCGACGAAAATAGTCTCTCCAAAAAAAAGATGATTTAACGATCTAAAATTTAAATAATTGTTAGAAAAAAACATCTAAGTGATACCTAGACACATCCTAACAAAGTAACCTTACAGGAAGATAAAAGATCGTTCTCGATGCAGTTTCAAGGAACACGGCAGAGTAAAAAAGTGAAAACAAAGTGGTCGTTTTGTCAACTTCTTTCGGGGGTAAGCATCTGCCTGTCGCGTTTCTAAGCAGGACAGATCGACGCTATCTTTTTACTCAGAACAAGGTAGTGACAATTACCTATGTCTTGTATTGACAAACCCAAAATATTTTGGCCGTGCTATGATGGTGCCGGCCTGATTAGAAGATACCACGTCAGTCTTGGCGATGGCCAACGAAATCTGGCATCTGTTCGGTTGCTGTCCGTTTTGCTTGGCCCGCGCAGTGGATTCGACACCGCGCGTTTTAGCCGTATCCTGTTTGATGTACAAACCACTGATATCGCTTTTGGTCCTTAACGTTTGGTAGCCAACTGTAGATGTCTTTTCTCGCTAGTTGTATTGGTCATATGGGTCACATATTAGTTGCGGCGATCAATCGGTACGGTGGCTAGTAGGCTTGTTATTTTTTTCTTCGATTTATGGTTTTTAATTATGGTTTATATTTTTTGAACTGTTTATAAAAGAGAGCAGAATAATAGAAACTCGCGTACGATTTTAGCCGATATAAATAAAGTTATTATAATATGTACTACAATCAACTTATAGATCCTACTATAAAAAAAATATTTTATTTAAAAGCTAGTTACTGTAAAATTATTGAAAACTAGTTTTAAAAAACTGAAAAGAAGGGTATGAATTTGGTTCGCTCTTAGTAAATTATGACATTACGTATCGACATGTGACATTGCCGATAGCCCGACAGTTAGCTTTGTATCCGACGGACACCAACGAATCCTCAGCCTACACGTACTACATACCACCCCCCCCACCCCACCCCATGCGGTACGTGTGAAAAATATATAAGCACTTTCCAAGCCCGTGATCCCGTCCAATGGCTAGCCAGTCTGTTGGGTGAAGTTTTTTTCACTG
The DNA here is from genome assembly GCA_017311315.1 of Dendrocalamus latiflorus. Lineage (NCBI taxonomy): Eukaryota > Viridiplantae > Streptophyta > Magnoliopsida > Poales > Poaceae > Dendrocalamus > Dendrocalamus latiflorus. The sequence goes on from CM029621.1 coordinate 9,002,407, forward strand.
TAGTTAATAGTTTATAGCTATGATTGATAGTTTTTAGTTTTAATATAAACGTTTAGGCTAATGAATTGAATGCTAATAAATTGATAAGTCGTTTCAAAAAATTACCTGGATAAGTCATTTCAAAAAGACAACGAAAAAGCCCTCATATTTATTTAGGTGTGTTCTTTTCGGCCGTGGCTTATAGATTTTTGCCCTAGCACCTTTTTATTTGTATGAATAAACTGAATACCGATAAACCGCTTCGAAAAAGTTGTCCCAATAAGCCGCTTTGATGGTGGTGGAGCGGCTTCAAAAAAAGTTGTCTCAATAAGTCGCTTTGAAATGGTAGTGAAGAAGTCGCTTCGTTTGTTTGTTCGAATGAAGTCATAAGCTAGTTTATTCAAAGAATCCATAAGTCATAAATTTATTTAAAACATCATAAATTATAAACTATATATAAGTTGAAAAAAAGGGACTCTAACTATCCGTCACATTGTTGCCTCCTCTTGTGTATGCAGTCGTAAACCACCAGCAGCCACTCTATTGTCGGAATAGTACTATTGGTGAAGTAGTCAAATATTCACCGTATGTGCAGCGAAGAACTTGTACGTACATGAACTGGTATTTGCCTAAGGATTCAGGATGCGCTACAACTTTGGTCAAGAACGAAACAGCAGCTGAATGACTGGGTCAGTTATGTTATGTTGCGCCTAATTCGAGTGGTGTCTCATGTGACCTCGAACCAATCACTTTACAATGTACACCACCAGCATGTATAGTACTGATGTAACTATATTGTATACTATTACTGCACTTCTTTTTTGAAGGGTTAGTACAACACTTGTACGAGCAAGCTGGTCGATATATATATACTAGCGTGATCTGGCTTTAGTAAACTACAGAATATTGCTACTGTACGCTCACATGCATGCAGTCTAGCTTCTCCAACCTCTTTGGGCGTAGCATTAGCTAGCTAGCTCAATGATTGAAATACACCTGTGCGTTTGAGCGTTTAACTATTTTAAAGTCCAACTTGTTGTATCTAAGACTCCAGACATATTTACCAAGGGAGTGCTACTACACCACGTTGTCCAGATCGATTCGAACGGTAATATCCAACTAATGTCGCTCTCCTTATTTTCTTCTCCATCGTTTCCCTTCTCTTTCTTCCTATTCTCCGTGTTACCATTCTCATCTTCTTCTTTGATGTTAACCTAGTTCCGCACTCTTTCAATGCCAACCCTACCCCTCCTCTCCCTCGGACGGCCAACGGCGACCTTGTCGTCTCGCCACACCGCTGTCTCCCTCTCCCCATCATCCCCACTTCACTCAACCTAATATTCAATATACCGCCACCTCTCCGTACCTCCCTCCGCCACCCAACACACTCCACCGCCAGGCCACTGCCTCCTCGGCCTCCCTCTACAATGGGGGTGCGGTGAACCCAACAACGATGGCACTCCCGTCGATCCTCCTCCTCTGCTGGTAGGCATTGTCTCATGGAGCTCATCGCTGACGAGTGAGAGAGAGAGAGCGGGAGAGAAGGCAAGTAGAGAAAGGGCTAGCGAAGGTGTATCATTCGTTAGTTTTTCTCTTACCAAGTGCTCCATCGGTCAATCCTATGTATCCCAATTACTAGTACTACTAGCTACGTTCGAATCCGCTTAAACTAGTATTATGCTACCGTGGAAGTAGGGAGTCTGGACTACTATGGTGAGTGCAACAGAGGAAACCTGCTCTGTAGGATCTCTCGCTCTCTCTCTACTGCTTCACCGATATAACAAGAAATCTATCCCAGGAATTAACGGATATTAAGCCGGCCCCTTTTTGTACATAGTACGTCCAAACAACTTAACAGTACTGTCAGGTCATGAAACGAAACATCTCAAGATCGATGTGAAGCATATTACTTCAAAAGAGAGAAAAAAAAAAGAAGATCGATGTGGAGCATTGGAGAAGCTAGCAGCATACAGCATCCTGGTAATGTCGCATGCATCTCAGAGCATGCCATGCCGCGGTCGCATATATACACGCATGCATGAAAGCAAAAGCAACAAGGAACAGAAGGTAATTGTCATAAGAAACTTACGCAATGCCCTGGTCGATCACGCGCGCGATGGCAGCTTGTTCAGCCCTTCGGTATACACGCTGTTCCTTATCTCTTCTCCGAGTAGATCGATCGAGCACTATACATACACACTTTCTGCTTGGACTCGTTTCTAACAGAAAGACGGCCTGCAACCTGCAGTGGCAATGGAGACGGACGGATGTGTGAACATATGAAGAAGTGAAGCAGACGCCGGGGAGGCCGGCTTAAATAGGCGAGAGGGAGGGATCGGGCGACGTGTGAGGCTGGCCTCCAAAGGCTTGCAGCTAGCTTTTCTAATGCGATCAAGCTGCTATTGCAGCTTTGAAATTGGACGTGTACGGACATAACCGAGCCCGTCGCCCTGTTAAGGCGACGGCGACGGCGCAGCCTCACGGAGCAGCGAAAGGTGGTGGCCTAGTATGAAACCGATCCCTATCGTCCCGGAAGATTGTTGGGTCGTCGCTCTCCGGCCGTCGGTGTCCATCCATCGGTCGTGTGCGCGCGCGCGCTATGCGTAGTAAAAAAAAAAGGGTCCACCGGGTTCATTAAGTTTTAACAGGGCATTGTTTACCTAACGATTAATTATAGCTACATGTAGGCTTTATCTGCTTTGCTTGCGCGCTAATTTGGTGGAAAACTGAGCTCAAGCCAGTCACCAGGTGATGATGCTTTATTTCCTGGAGCTCTTGTTGCTACTTATAGATGGCAATCGATGATGAATGGATTGATTGATTATATGTTCATCTCATCCTGTGCTACAAGGCCCGTTCGAAATGCATAAATTTTATAGGAAATAGTTCAGTTACCATGGGAATAAAAAAATTGCTTCGTTCCCAACAGAGTATACGGTCCCGCTCTAAACGGCTTTAGCTTCTGGTTATTTTGGCTTTCAGCTTATTTAGGACAAAGTTACTTGGAACACGTGAGATTCTAATTTCGGTTTATTTTGGGCTTTTAGGTTTTTGCCTTTCCTTTGCATTGCCTGTGACAATATAACGGTTTTATTTTCTATTTTTTCTTTATTTTTTCAGAAAAAAGCTAACTACCACTACAATCTAATTTTAACAATAAGCTAAAAGCCACAGTAAAAAATTTAGGCTGTAAACCAGTTAAAGCGAGGCTTAGAGCGTACATACAAAAGATGAAATCTTCTGTAGTTAAGGAGGTGGACATACATGAATAACATACCTTTTCAGGTGTACCACCACTTTACTACGGAATCATTCGCATATTTGACACTGTAGTCTTTTTTAAATTTAATCTTAGATGTCCAATTTTACAAATATAGTCTCCTTCCTAGCTCCGCAGACCATGCTACCCCAGCTTGACAGGAGGGTACCACAGCGGTAGCACCCGAACTTGCCGAGTTTCCCAACTCGGCAGCCATCGACAACACACTTTAATGCTCATGCTTTGCACTAATTAAACATACTTTTATACTAATTAAACATTCTTACACTAATTTAGTGATTATTCTGCCACCTACCATGGCCGGCTAGCTCAACACATCCTCCTGCCGAGCTCCCGCATCGTGGTAGGCCCCTAGCTCTGCAAATACCTGCTATGAAGCGGGAGCTTAGTAGGTGGCATATGCCGTCTACCGCTGTTTATATGATTGTAGAGCATATCAAAATTAAAAAATTCATATGTCAAAAACTAGATTTGTAAATAAAAAATTGCTGTAGTACCACATGTACCATAACTTCCTTCGGTACATAAGCCGGCAGATTGCTGTACGACATGGACCATGGATTAGATATTTGACGGGCTGGGAGAGGACCGGTACAATAAAATGTCTTTATAAATGTTGGTAACTGATGGTGAACTAATGAACGGATTATATTATTGCTGAGTTCGATGTACATATAACTTAGAAAAGCGGAATGTATATCCAAGCTAGTACGGTTCCTATCTTGTTCAGTCGATCGATCGGCTCATGGCTCAATTGACGTGCGCATGAGGGCGGCGCCGAAGAGCCACCGAGATGGCGATCATCCAACCAATTCTCATCTATTACTGAAACGTGAAGCTTCAGTGGTAGCCCTTCGGAGTACACCAGGTGGATAGGTATTCTTCCTTTGGTCTTGTCAGCAGTCAGTACCCCAGGAAGGAAGAATCTTGTCAAATGAGCCAACTACTCTGAAATAAAGTTGAACATCACGATGATTCCTCCTTAAATAATCGATTTCTTATGCTAAATGTAGAAACGTGCACTTGTAATTATAATACAAAAGAAAAGAAAAGAAAAATCTATTTTTCAACTCGAGATCCAAGATCGGTTCGATTTCTAACTATAAACTATGAAACCATTCAATTTAGAACCTCTAATTATCGAAACTATTTGCCTTACCCCCTCAATCCAAATTAGGGTTGTTTTCTACCGACGTGTTGTCCACGTGAATGCCAACTTGGCATTAAATCTGGGTGGTGCTCAGTTGGGCTGAATTTTGGTGGCTTATGACTGAATTTTTACTGTAACTGGCTAAAAATATACTGTAGCTGAGTGAGCTTGAGCAAAGAAGAGAGAGAAAAAGGAAGAGAGGAGAAAGAAGGGGGGGCTAGTATGACATGTGGGACCATAAATACTATTTGCTCTTTTGCTTATTTGTTGCTGCTAATTAGTATTTCATTAGGATGCCATATCACTTGTCTACTAGGATGCCATATCGTATTAAAACCACCTAGATTTAGGTAAATGGGGATAAAATAAATGGTTTCGTTAGTTCAAGATTCCAATTTATACGGATTCAGAATTCAGGGTTAAAAATTGAAGCAATGCCAGAATTCATGACTGAAAATTAGACGTTTTCCTAGGAAAATATCACTATTGTTCTAAAAATGCTCTCAAAATTGAGCCCTACATCGTACATCCAGCGGTTGGACGAGACGGAGGAAGGCATCTTGCTACATCGTCAACGTGTCTTGTCCTCCCTAAGACAGGAGGGCCCATCTCTGCCCTCACAGCTTGCCTCTCCTAACGTCATCAAAACGTCATCGATCAGCCCTTTCCCACTTGTTCATCCCCTTTCTTCACGCCCATGAGCCAGTCCATCCACACCTCTCAATGCTTATCTCCAGCATCCACCACTGTACACGTAGTACTTGAGCATGGGTACTACATGGCACATGCGTCTTCACAAAAGGGCTGTGATCAACTCGGCTTATGGTTTATTTTGCACTATTCATAAATTTCGTCTTTTTCTAAACTTTTAGCTTTTTGTTGAGCTTTTTTACCGGTTCTTTTTTTTCCCGTATTTGTTTGTATTATACGTAATGGGCTAACATATTTTTTATATTTTTAAATTTAATTATGCGAAATAAACCTCTGTCAGCTACAGTGCTTTTTTCAGCCAGCTACAGTGTTTTTAGCCATAAGCCATGAGCTTTTAAGCCGAGTTGATCACCCCCAAGATCGATCTCCATTGCCATTTCACTCGCACTGCTCCAAGCAAAATGATTTGCCAGATGAAAGGTGTAGGGCCCTGACCTATACATGCATGTCCCATATGTGACTTGCACACTCGAAACGACTAGGAACCAACAACGACCGGGCGTGCTCGCGCGCTTGTCCAGGTGGGAAGGCATTTACGCGCGTCCCCACGAGTTTTAACTCGCGATTTGTCCACGAGTATTGGCGTATATATATATTGGCCTTCTTCTCCGTCTCCATACGGAGGAGGAGGAGTACCGGCCGGGAGTGTGCTAGAGTAATTTGACAGGAGGAAACGGCTGGTCGGCGTCTACCCCGTCGTCGTGTACTGAGTTTTTCTCCTTTTCTAGTTGACCTTTGTATAGGTACTTGCCATTTGTTAGGGTAGAAGCTTAGCCAGTTGCTCCACGTGTATGCTTCAGATTGCAGTCCATGGCAGCCATCCATTTTTTTAGATTAGCAGTTGATTACTACATGCTTACTTTCTACACATCCATCTTTGTCGCGCACGATTTTGTCCACTTAAATATTAATTTAAATTTTAGCTGTTTACCAAAGATAATAAGTAGAGAAAAATAGTTGCATATAAATTTAGCCGGTACAGCTGAACTCGGTATACTTTTTACTATAATTTTTCGATTAACACATCTTAAAAAACGTACCGTTTAAAAACTGGTTAATGTAGATAGTATGAGCACAAGCCAAAAATAAACCAAACCGAACCCAACCTTTATTCCTTCTAGCTGTCAATTACAGATTGACTGTATATGAACAAATATGTATATACGTAAAGATGGCAATGGGTACCCATAACCCGAAACCCGATGGGTAATTACCCCATTAGGGTACATATATGGGTTAAAATGTCTACCCATGGGTCTACTAATGGAGAAAAATAGGACCCAATGGGTACGCGGGTGTGGGTATGGTTTGACACTACCCATACCCATTACCCAATGGATACCCGAGTATTTATGGGCCATCTATTTGTAGCCTAGCCCACACAACAAATAATTATATTTGGCCCAGCCCAATAGATGTAAACTAAAACCCTAACCCTATTCCCCAGACGGCCGCCAGACCCCAATTCCCCATTTCACAGCCTCCAAGCCGTTCGGGGCTTCGGGCGCCCTCCAAGCCGTTCGGCGCCGCCGCCCCCCCTCGCCGTTCGACGCCGCCGCCCTCCAAGCCATCCTCGCCACCCTCTGCCAAGCCGCCGCCGCACTCTGCCAAGCCGCTGCCGTCACCCATCTGCCAAGCCGCCGACGCCCATGGCGGCACTCTCCGGCTCGACGAACGACGACAGTCGGTGAAGCTTCCTCGCCTCCTTTAACCCTTGTTTCCATTGCAGGAAGCTTAATACTAACCCTAGTCACCACTGCATCCAATCCACCCATCCCATCCCGAAGGGACGTCGACGTGCATGAACCTGACCGGCAGCCGCCAGATCCAATAGTTTCTTCTCCTACTGTCAAAGAACTCAACGTGGCCAGTGGTCCGAACAGCCGCCCCTGTCCAAGGCCAAATGCTGCCGCCGTCCCTGATCCAAAGTGGCGCAACACCAAGGTTCAGAACAAAAAAATTTGATCCTTAATCTTGTATATCATGTCTTGGGTATGGGTCACCCGCCGGGTTTATTTCACCCGCGCGGGTATGGGTTTGGGGGAAATGTTGTACCCGCCTGTGTTATTGGGTCCTCTAGCGGGGATGTTTTTGCTTAATGGAGGTGGGTTTGGGGTGGTGAAACCCAATGGGTATAGACCCATTGTCATCTTTATATATACGAGGTGCACGCAAAATGACCTGCGAGTGGTACTCGGTCTTGAGCTCAATCCACAGGGGCTGATCACCTGCTTAGCACACGTACGTGATTTACAGCCAGCCAAAATAGCGATCCTCTATAATGCATGTAGTAAAATCATATTAATTTTAATCAAATATATTAATTCGGTATATGTAGTCTGAAATGATACGAACACGTAAATTTATCATAAAAATACTTTCGCAATTTTAGATCTTTTAAAAAAATTTGTGAATATATGAAAACAAAACGTACTTATCCCCAAAAAAAGTCATCAAGATCGTACCTTATTGACTTTAAAAAGTAAAATGTATCAAAAAAAATTTTTGACTCGAGGGAGTGATATACATAGAGCGTACATAAAATTGATGTACAAGCCGTGCTTGTGGAAAAATTCTATTGTGCAATGGTTACACAAGAGAGTACTGTAACAGTAATTTAAAATATTATTTTTTGTACGGACTACCGTACTGCTACAGTGTATCTACAGTATTGCTGCAGCACACATATACCACGTGTCATCGTCTGATTCACTGGTTACACAGATTTTTTTTGTGTAACTGTTGCACAATAGAATTTTTTTGAAAATGAGTCCATCATCTATCGTGCCCTGATCACACAGGATTTCGTTAGCAGCGCTCCAGCTAACCGTACAAATCGACGTTTGTCCTGTTTGCCGTGCACTTGTTGCGCAGTTGACCAGAGTGCGTGCTACAGCTAGTACTACTACAGATTTGACTGGCTGTTAATGTTAAAGACTCGAGAGATTCGCAGACAGAGAGAGTAGTAGTCAGTTCTACGCATGTCGATGGAGCTAAGCTAGCTAGCAAGCTAGCCATGGCTAGATTGGTGCCCGTGCATTTAATGTGTTCACAAGTCGCGCGGGTGAGTAATTGCGCATCAAGAATTCGAGGCCGTGATTTGGACGGCAGGCTGCAAAATCTTCCATCCATTCACACTAACACGTACGTGCAGCGTGCTGCCGCTGGTCTGGCTCTCTACGACTACCAGTGTTGGCTGCACGGACAAGTCGCCGACTCCGTTCGGATCATTTGCACGTCTTGAGCGGAAGGCTACGGCCGGTTTTGCCTGGACCATGTGCCGAATCTTCTCCAATTTCGAGATGGAATTGTCGGTACTGCTACGTAGTACGTGCTAGTACTTGCAGGCGTTGCATACGATTTGTGCTCGCTTAGTCTTGATAGCACTTGATTAGTTAACGTGTTTACGGGCTTGTTTATGTTAATTTCTATTCCTGATTTTTATTTTTAAAAGAAGAAGTCAATATGAGCATCCTAATTTATATAAACTGTTTGTATCAGTCACTACTATTTATTAGCTACTAATTTTTGCTTTTATATATTGTAACGTATTTTGTATTTTATTATATTATAATTCCGTAAGTCGCATGACTGTTTGAATATTATAATACCTTTTGTTACACCGTCTTTTTTTTACATAATGCATCTATTCATTAGCAACTACTATTCATCAGTCACTACTATTCATAAGCTGAAGTTAAAAAGTATCAAGTAAAAGCTAATATAAACATGCACGAGATTCGTGATGCACGGTCTCGCTTGCTATCATTAGGCAGTACTCTCAGATGGGGAAACTGTAACAGCGTGCATTGACAAAATTGGAGTGCACGCGCCTTTTTTTTCAACTCGTGCGTGCTCTCCTTTTGGTACCGAGCAGGTGAATCCGATGTCTGGACGAGAACAACAAATTTCACGAGTAGAGTCCTTGACAAGCATAGCCATATATCCCTTATTCCTTCGTACATTTCATGATTTCGGTTCTGTTAATTGCTTTATGTTATTGCTATTGCACAACTACCTAGTCTACCTTGTCTCTCTTGGAAAATAGTGTCCTAGTTTGATATTACATGAAACAAATTAAGCGGTCAGTAGTGCTCATTTCAGCTTTTGCTATGAGCTTTTAGTTTTTTTAGACTTTTTAATATTGTATTTGTTGTTAGCCTTTTCAGCGTAATTAAATTAGAAGTTAAACCCTGAAAAAATACCTGTTGTGTGCTTTAAGATTAGTGACATTTGACATGTGTATCTTCACATACCTATGAAAAAGTGTGTTTGAGATATTAAACCCTGAAAAAATTTGAACTTTAGTTTAACTAGTTTATAGTATATACTCACTATAGTTATGTTAAATTCAAAAGTTGTTTAAACTAGTTTAAAATGGGTTTAAAACTCACTTACCATAATTATATCCTCATTTACCATAATTATATCAAGGATATAAAATATTTTTATACCTAAACTCTAAATTTTCTATTAATCATAATATGTATTGGACGGTTTTTTATGCGGATACCTAGACGCCCAGGTGCCTTATATAGTTTATCATATATATAATCATGCGAATATTACTTTGTTTGTATAGTTTTGTCAATCAGGCTACCTTTCAGTCGGAAACTCTTTTTCCAAGAACACGCGGGAGGGCTAGCTACGTGTCATTCTAGTCAGCCTTATGATTCTTGAGAGGTAGGACTCCACTTCACTGTACATCACTTATTGCTACTTGCTGAAACAATGTGGAGTCGCTGGTACGATTCCCTTAACAAATTCGAAGTGCAACCTTGGTTGCGGGCCTCTTCCTAGCCACCTGTATGTGCCTTGCACCGAGCCGAACAAACTCGGTCGTCGCGGCGCCGAGAAGAGTAAGGGCCTGTTTGGTTGGTGTCTAACCTTGTCATGCCTAAGCTTAGGCAATATGTGGCTGCCACAGAAAGTGTGGCTAACAAAATCGAAGCCACACTTGTGGCAAAGTTTGGCAAGAAACTGAGTCTATGATGTGTGGGGCCGGGTGCTAAGAAAGTGTGGCATGCCACAGTTACGTCAGTGAACCAAACAGCTACCTAAAAACTGTGGCACGCCTAACTTGTGGCTACGCAACTTCTGGTCATGAACCAAACAGGCCCTAATTGCCACATACCAAACGAACCAAAAAAAAGTTAATTGGTAGATACCAAACGAACAAAAAAGTCCAGATTTTGAGTCGTGCGTGGATGCAGGTACCGTGTTAATTGCCATATACCATTCGAACAAAAAAATGTTAATTGCTAGATGTTGTACATTGCTAGATGTTGTAACATCACCTCAAAACATACCCTGATCAACTCGGCTTCGACTTCTGGCTTATTTTTTACTATTCATAAGTTTCGTCTTTTTCTGAACTTTTGGCTTTTTGTTGAGCTTTTTTGCCGGTTCTTTTTTTCCCGTATTTGTTTGTATTATACGTAATGGGCTAACATATTTTTTATATTTTTAAATATTTTTAAATTTAATTATGCTAAATAAGTATCTGTCAGCTACAGTGTTTTCAGCCGAACCGATCATAATTAATTGCATGCATCGATCCCTAGCTACATCTTGTGGCCACCAATTAACTCCACGTCTGAATTGCGATGATCTATTGATCATCTACTCGCACGTTGTTTGTCTTGTTTTTTCAGTTAAGATCATCGGTCTCTCAAGTCTCGCTTAATGTACAAATGGGGCATGCATGCCTGCTTCCTTCGAACAGGTTCATCAGATCCTGCACAAACCCATCGTTTTCCTGCAGGAGTGCAGGTTAAAGTCAATGCCCCAAGTAACGTCGAGCCGTATTAATTCATTGTCATGCTATGTTTCTTTAATTAGTTTCTCTTCCTTTTTTCAAAGTTAAGCTTTTGATGGCTGATGAAGTGACGATGCAGTGCAGATGGTACGGTAGAGACCTGCTTGTATAGCAATTAAATTAGCAATGGGAAAAGTACTTGAATGCAAAGTATCGTGCGTGGCAAGGATTGCAAAGTAAGAGATGATGATGATGATGAGTGGATACGGATTATATGGTGCGAACGAAATGAATGGCAGATTTCTACACGTTATCTATCGCTATTGCCAATAATGGACGTTTTTTCACAGGGATAGTGCAGTCAAGTCGTAGCGTTGCTAAGATCCTAAGCAAAAGGGGTGAAAAGAACAACGCGGAACAAACGATAAGCATTTATTCTTGCGAGCTAGACAATCCACTCTAGCTGATAGGACCACGTGAATCAAATGTATAATAACAAGCGATATTAACGCGCTGTTGAATAATTCTCGGTAGTGAAGGTATAGCTCCGGCTATTTCCTGCTCTAAACAGTTTCAGCTTCTTTTTTTGTTTTTTCTAGCTTGTTATGAGTTTTTTTTGCCTTTTTACTTTTTTTTCTTCTTATTTCTTTATATTGCCTATATTGATATAACTTTTTTATATTTAATTATGTAGAATAAGCCAATAACAGCTATAGTGTAAAATAAATCATAAACTTAGCTTACACGCCACTTGGAGCGCCCCAATTTGAATTCACCAAAAAAGTATTATAATCGAAGCCTCATTCTGAGGATTGTGCTTGGAGCCAAGCCAAAAAAAGGGTGATCTTGTGTGTGCAACACCAACAATGGGAGAGCGCGTCGTGGCTCCCGAATCACTCCGCAAAATCTTCCTTCTCTGCAAGACTCCATCGGCAAAGACAACGATGCAAGCTTTCTAAAAAGTTTCGGTTCATGGTCAAATGGAACGTCTTATCCTTGGTGTCTGTTAAAACGAGATCAATCGACACTTCGCCGTTGCGATCATTCAGCGACGAGCTAATCCGATTTCGCTTCTGTTTGTGATCAGAAAATTGAAGGAGGTCGTACACCTCTTCCGTCACGCTTGGAATTTGCTTCGTTGCCTGCCTACCTGCAAAGGCTCGAGAGCGCTTGCAGACGCTCGAAAGGACAAGGCAGTGCTGTCGTGGCACATACACTGCAGTGCTTGTTTGAGCCTCGCGAAGTTGTTCGATCCTTTAGCATTTGTCAGTTTCCCGGTTTGTCAAAATCGGTTGCTTGTCTGAATTCATACGTTTGCATGCACTCGAGAGAATTCCTTCGAAATGTACCTAAAAAATGTATTTTTCTGACGGTATGGATCGTGATTCATCGCTCGATCTTATCACTGGTTTAGGTACATAGGACGGAGATTAGTTGCGCTCACGACAGCGACTGCAGCCGATCGCGGCCGTTGGATGAGTACAAGGACGGCTACGGATGAAGCTACCCAGTAAAAAAGAAAAATTCGGATTTGCTGTACAGTTGGACACAACAATACAATGCAATAGCAACAACTTATTCAGCATCAATCGTACTGTTCTTCAGTGCTTGGCTGGCAGCAATAACAAATGCGGGCTGCATCCTTCAAGCAGCAACAAAAACGACTACGAAAGTATTGGCAAACAAGAATGAGACGGCAATGAGTACATTTTCTTTAATGGGTTTATGATACGAATCGAGAAGGCAAGACTGGATATCTCAATGGTTATATTTAAAACAGTTGCCGATCTGCTAGTTGCTACTTGCTGCAGGCCGAACCATCCTGTTCGAACACTACTACAATAAAATTTTCATTCTGTGATATTGAAAATTCATACGATCTTCGCTCAACCTTCCACAAGAGGCGTGAAAGCTATAGTCGTCAAAAATGTAGCCAGCATTGCAGCTTCCAAACCAATCACGGTCCTGAGCTCCTTGGGGATTTCCCAGTAGGACGCTTGTTAGTGCAGTTGCAAGCCCTTGTAGGAGGCATTGGCTGCTGCAGTCAGTTCTTTTGCGGGGGTGACTTCGGCCTGAGGCCTTCAATCTCCGGAGTTGTCACAACTAGGTGAGGAGCCTCAGGAGGAGGGTTTCGCCCACCACCTCCTTGCCATACTTTCCCATCCATGTCCGCAAAGTTCTTAATATATGCCTGTAAGAGTGGATTTTCTTAGCAGAGAGAACGTAAAAAGATCTCTTCATCGAACTCATGAAAGTGCATGCTTGTGTGCATGTGCAAGTTGGGACTTCCAGCTTTCTACCTCTTTGTTGAAGTTAGAGTAAGATAAACCTTTCCCAAGAGTAAGCCAGCCGGGACGAATATTATGATCCTCACCAAAGAGCTCGAGCCGCCTCCTTCCAAGAGCAAAATGCTCAATGATCCTGTACATGTCTTCAGGCTTTTTTGTTGAACCTGTACAAGACAATACTTTAAGGCATCAACAAAATGAATATTATGCTTAAAAAGACGCACTCTTCAGAAAGGCTATGCTTAAAACGATTGCAAATGCAGGAAATTCTGGAATACTCTCCAAGTTGCATTCTAGAGAATCAACGGACAACAAAAATATATATACCATACACTTGGAAGAGGAACAAGTAAACCTTCTCTATTAACTTCCCAAAATGTGTGACTTTATTTGAGCATACTAAAACATAAATGATGAACAAAACCAAGACTAAGGTACAGTTGCTAAGAGATATCATGGAAGGCAACCCCAATGTACACAAACAATAGTACAATTATTAGCAGGTATGCAGTCCTCATTTCAGAGAGGTGTTAAAAACATCTGCTCATCTTCCACATTCCATTATCTCAAGAAGTGATATTCATCAACACTACAGCACATGAAGTCTCTAACACATCTCCATTTAAATGTGCATGATCGTGCACATTAAGAAATCGAAACCCCATTTTACATGAAAAAACACTTTTATAATCATGCGTATACTTTGATGGTTGTCATAATATTATTACTCCGAAAAAGTAGGCCTAGTTGTATACTTGCTACAGCTGCTTTTGGGCAACCAACGCCATATTATTCATAGTTCAAGCTTCATATGGACAGCAAGACAGGTCAACAAGCAAATGGCAGCAACAAGATGTACAATTTGCTTCAGGTTGTTCATAAACAAGCAAATTCATCCAAAGCCAGATAAAATGTGCTTTTGACAACAAAGCCAAAATTTTAAAAGGTTTGGTGGGTCAAACTGGAATATTCATTTCATGACAACAACAAAAACAGAAACAGAAAACTTCATTTCATTCAGGCACAAAACAGAAAAAGAAACTTCAAAAAAGATAACGTAACATAAAGTGATGACATATGAAAAATACATATCAGGTGACAATAACATAGAGTAAATGAATCATAAGGTACCAAATGGAGGCATAGACTAGAGTAAAGCCCTTTGCCACAAGGCAATTTAGTAGATAAAGAGCATATATGAAAAACAACAATAATCATTATCATATGAAGGCAATTTAGTAATAAACAAATACCATCAGCTGGTTCTTCAGCTATTATTATATCTGTGTCAATATTCGCATGGATGACATGGCCATCAGTGCTACGCCGTACCGTTCCTTTTATACCCATCAAGCAATGCTCCTGCACAAGGAAAGCGTAGATACTTCATAGGAAAGCCAAAGAGACGAGGGGAAATGGCAAGGTAAAGACAGCAGATAAATGCTATGAAACATAAGTCAACTGTAGCGCTACCTTTGAATGCTGCAATAATGTATGAGAATCATGCCGCAGACCTGGTGTTGCATTTTTCTTGTTGGTTTTCACCCAGCAAACATCCTCACACCTACGAAAACCCCACTGGAAAAAGAGAAGTTTCAGTCAGGTTCATCTTATTAAAACGTTTCATCAATCAGCTGTAAATTTTCAGACAGATCTAGATAAAATGAAACACTGATTATATCTCTTGAAATAAATGGATATCTATGGAATGTGAATATTATGAAAACTAAAGTTTGAGCTGCAAACACATGGAAAGGCAATAATAAAACACATGAATAAAAGATATTGGGGCTATAATGTTTTGCAGAGGGCTACAGGAGCCTGGATAGCCTTTCCGTAAGCTGACGTCTTCATGCTACTACCCACAAAATGGACATCACTGCAGAAAAAACAATTGCACAGGTAATAAATTACTGAAAGAGAAAGCTGTCTCACCTTCTTTAAACATTGACGGCCGTGTTCAAGACCTACACCATCACCAACCCAGAGGAAGACAAAAGAGGGAGTATCAGCTATAGCCTGTTGATTCAAACAATGCACTGAAGCATATTAATAATTCCGTAGCATAAAATGAACTCCCCAAAAGAGCAAACATCCATAAGAGAAATGATGAATCAACTAAAAATGAGAACAAACCTCAATCTTCAAATTCATAATCTCCTCAGCATTCCAATATTCTATGTGGTCTGTTATTCCTGGTGCACGATGAACATACTCCTCCCATGGAGGATCCACAAGAATAACATCAAACTTTGTGCCAAAAAATTCTGGAGAGAGAACATGTTCCCGCAGGTCACACTTATAATACATTGGCGGTGAAGCAGACTTAGCAACAATATCATCTTTCCTCTGTATGAGTTCTCTCAACTTTGGATAGTCCTCCGCTACGCTTGTAAGATCCAGTTCTCTAATGAAATTTTGAGGTCGCATGCCAGTGTCCACAAAGTTTTGTGAGTAATCATTTTGTTCACCCCTTGAAGGAGCTTTTCTGGTTGGTCCACTGTTCCTATGTGGTGCCCAACCTGCAGGCGGCATATCATGTGGCATTTCACGGCTTTGTGTGCCCATTTGATTGAAACCCAATCCTGATACATTTGTTGGAGCACCTATTCCAGTGCTTATTTGATTTAAGTGAATATTATGACCAGGTCCAGCTCCCATACTTGGAGTGAACCTATGCTCAGCAGCAGCTGGTGGAGGGATGGGAAGGTTGGGTGGAACAGAAAGCATATTCACATCAACACCTCGTGCTCCAGGCCACACAAGAGGTCCGGGAAATGGTGGCATGAAAACACCAGGTAGAAGAGGAGGACCAGGAGAATGGGGAATATTTGGCCCCATATGTTGCATTGGTCCTGGTGGCACACTGAGAGGACCAAATGGAGGAGGAGGCATAAGTGGCACCGGGACTCCAATTCTTTGAGAATCCCTTCCGTTTGGCCTCCCCCTTCCTCCTCTAGAGGGTCTATCACCTCTAGGCCCTTGTTGAGAAAATGGAGAAAGCATGCTGGTGCTACCACTTTGATCTGCTTCAGGGTGATTGGCATATTTATCATCATTTGATACAGGTATTACGTCCTGATGAGCTCCCACGTCAAATCTTCTTCCAGAAACAGAGCCCTCTCGTCCAAAATCAAGATCGCTATTTGGTCGGATCTCTATTGAATCAGAACTGTCATACCAATTTCCATAGGTTGAAGAACCTCTAACACTTTCAGATCTACCCCTAGAATCTCGCCGGTACCCAGCTCGGCCATGGAATCTCCCACCATCTAGCCTTTCCTGCACATTCCTCCATTCAGAGTCATTTGGCTCCTTAGAATCTCGCCACTGACGGTTCCTCAAGTAGTCCTTAGATCCTTCAAGCTCTCGGGTTTTCTCATTCCAATTTCTGTCCCTCCCTCTGTCTGATTTATCATCTCTATGGGAATCCACTCTTGTTTTATCTTTTGTACCAATACTTCTTTCATTGTCCAAGTCTGGATGGCCTTGACCATACTCATTGTTCTCGCTTTGGTACCTGCCAAGTTTCTCTGGTATTTGTGATTGTTGAGCCTGTCTGGCTTCTCTATTGCTTCTAGCCACTGATAGTTCCCATCCATCCTTATCCAAATTGGGTGATCCATCTTTATTTTCCGTGCCACCATTGCTTTCATGTTTGTGTTCCACTTTATACCCAAGAATCTCTTCTTTTTCATCAGACTTGGTACTATACATCCTCGAGTCACTTTGTCCAACTTCACCATGCAAACTAGCTATTCTTTCTAGAGCCTTACCATGCTTATCATCTCTTAACACATGTGATCCAGTTTCATGACTTTGATCCACTGATTTGCTATCTTCAACAATGTTCTCCACCATGCCAGAACCCCTCCTCTCACTGCTGTCCTCCTTGCTACCAGACCTACCACCCCTTGAACTACTAGAATCCACACCTTTACTTCTACTTTCACCTGGCTCATTTCTGTACTCATGAACCATATCTCTTGCACTCCTATGCTTATTATGCTCAGAAGAATACCTGCCATCTCTAGAGGAACCACCACTATCATTAGTATAAATCTCATCCACCTTCCTAAGTGAAACATTTTCCTCCTGGTCCCATTCCCCCTGCTTCTCCTTGCTACTCTCTCTTCTTTCTAAACTCCTTGCATCCTTCAGTCTTTCACATTCACCATCATATGGGCCATCTACTTTGCTTCTACTTCTACTTTGGGATATGCCATAAGCAGAAGTCTCAGAGGCATATCTTCTTGAAGAGTCCCAATCATTCTTGTCCTCTCTTCCCCTCCTCCTATCACAGTCCCTATCCTTGGAATCATCTGGACTTCTCCTTGGAATTTTGGGTGATCGTGAGTCCCTTCTCACATGATAGACATCTTCGTCAGCGCTGCAGACCCGGCCTGAGCTTATAGCTGAGTTCCTTCTTGACTCATTCCTATTGCTGAAAGATATAATCGTTTTATCATCATCCTGATGCTCAGCTTCATCTTCATAGCCATGCTTTCTCAATCTGCCAGCATACTTTCCGCTATCCACATTCTCCCGCTCTTCATATTCCTCCTTCCAACTGCTCCTGGCATCAACATTCTCCTCAACCTCCCTCTTGCCGCGACCTCTACTAGATTCAGACCCATCCATTGCAAATTCTATAGCATACAATCAGTCAAGTACAGCTGTTGTTACCTCTCTTCCCAATAATACAACCGGGTTGAGAAACCTTGGCTGGAAACTTCAGATTCCACTGCATAGAGAAATGTCAAACATATTTAGCATTACGGAACATTACTATCGGACAAGTGAGCTTGTGATTAAGAAACTTAAAGATATCAAACCTAAAATTACTGTGTTTTCTACAACAGAAGGCGGCAATAAGAATAAGCATTCTAAAACTTAAAGTACTGCGAAACTTCCCAAACAATGTTGTTGTGATATAGTACACATGTGCTATGCTCCTTACATTATAATGAGTTAAGCTGCAGGATTAAATAGATGAAATAAAAGTGCAACACTGGAGCAAAATATAAAACTGAAGTTGGGAAAAGTCAGCACCTTGTATAAATATAGATCGACTAGCACGCCTGATTATTCACCAGCACCAAAACTGGTAAAAACAAGTGATCGACAAATTGCATGACATACCACCAAAAGAGAAGTTCAAAACCTAGAAATGAACCAACGGCAGAAGAAGGCTATATCTACCCCCATATCATGTAATTATTAACTACATTAGTTAAGAAGTTTCCCAAAAGCTTACAATTCTTCCAGAGCCTCAATCTAACAAATTTGCTGGCACAAAAAACACAGAACGAAGAGAACATAGCACAAAGTCTCTACAGAGTCCCCTTCGATCATATCCTTATCAAATAATAAGAGGATCGATTGAAGCAGGCGCCTACAACCAGTTGAAACCACTAATTAACTCAGACAAATGAATCACTTGGGCGTGAGAAACTTCAGGAGCTACGGCGTTATCTAATCTACCACGCAGACTCTGCCAAGCAAGCATAAGATTGCACCTAAACCCTCTAGAACGACATACCTCCAGTCATCCATGGAGAATACAAAACCCTAGCCTCACAACGGAGCAACGAAACAAAAACGCAGCCTACCAATCCTAAGATCTCTGGCAAAAATCAAAAGCTATAATAGCACCACACATGAACCCACCACCACAGACTAGAAAGGAACCAAACTGTCCAATCCAACAGCAAAACCCTAGGCTAGGCTCTCCACGCGAATACTGGCTCCGTCGAAAGCTTCGAGCGTGGAAACGTAACGAGGAGAGGGAGTGAACCTTACCAGAACGGGAGGGGAGGGTTTGGCTGCGGTGGGTGAGCCTTAGAAGGCGGCGGTGCTGCACGAGCGCGGCGGAGGCAGCCGGATTGGCGCCCGACGCTCGCCGTTCGTGGGGTGGTCGCCGCCGCCGCCGACAGGGGGGTTGGGTGCGGGTGCGGGTGTGGATCGGAATTGGCCTAATCGACAGTAGAGGGGTTACTACTTACCTCGGACCCGGACTCGTACCCGTGTTTTGATTTACACCGTTGATTGCGCGATCGGACGGCTGATGATACCCGCTCGTTCTTATTCTCTTCTTGGACTAGGTCGCGCCGTCTCCTCTCCCGACCAAACGAGCGCAGAAGGAAACCCCAATCCAGGCCCAGCCGCCGCCGCCACCAAGCCCCGCCGTTCGTGTCCGGCGAGCTCCACGGAAGCACCCCTACCGTTGCTTGACAGCCTCTATCTCTTCCAAATTCACCGGACGGGAGCTTCTCCAACGCTTAGCGTGGTCGTCCCCCACTGCTGGAGATCCATCCGTACTAACATTTCTTGGTAATCCTTGATTGGTTTCGCTTTCTCCTAATTTGCGCTGTGAGAAATCTTTATGATTCCATCCGGTTCCTGTATGCACCAATCATTAGATTAGCTGCAAATCTTTGCCGTACTAACGCACTACATTTGTTCCGTATGTTCACTTCCGATGCTATCTGTATGACTAAATAGTTTGGATATGGGAACCCACAACCATCTCTGGTCAATTGCCAAGAGGTCCGTGTCGGGGGCTTTAATCGGTGTTACCATTTCTGATCGGTATGTAACCGTAGTATCGGTGACGGGCGATTCGATGCATCCTACGTTTACAGCGTCCAATAGTGCTCTGCGAGGTATTGTGGTTTCAATTTCTACACATCAAGAAGGCATGGACAGTTGGATGATTCTGCAGTCCATAGTGAAAGATTTTTTTTGGGGTTCTGATTTGTGCTGACCAGGTTGCTCGAACCAGGTGATGTCGTGTTAGCAGAAAGGGGTTGCCTTGAGAAGTATAAGTTCTCGCACGGTGATGTGGTCTTATTCAAGTGAGTATCCGAAATTGGAGGAAAGCTCGATGCCTTCGGTCTTGTTCCATGCCTCTAGTCTAATTATTCCTTGCGCGGTTTGCAGGTGCCCTAGTAATCATAAGGAGTTGTTTGTGAAGAGATTGATTGCCCTACCTGGGGAATGGATGCAGCTCCCTGGGTCCCCTGAGATAATTAGGATCCCGGAAGGGCACTGCTGGGTTGAAGGTGATAATGCTGCCCGTAGTTGGGATTCTAAGTCATTTGGCCCAGTAAGTTACTTCTGCCCCCTTTTTTCTTTTTAACTTCAGCTCAACTTACAAGACTATTCCGCTTTGATTTGGCTGATCTGGGTTAATGTTCAACAGTTCAAGTCTGGTCGTTTAAGTGAAACATGTTAATGCATCCAGCGTCCTTGAGACCTTGACTAGTATAGTAGTATTAATGGGTTGGGAGCTTGTTTGTCCCATGATAGGTTTTTGCCATATTTTGATCCTGAGTGCCAGCATTCTTAGTACCATGTAGTGTGGTGTAAATCTGACAACTAAAAAGGCGAGTCACCAGCACTGGCACTATTGCAAAGAATTTGCAGTCTAGCCTTCTTTTTTTTTATATAAAATTTGAAACTTCTGTGAGTTACTTCTTTTAAGGTTCTGTGATGATGGCTGTCATTGCAAATAAGACAGTGTGTTTTTCCTTAAAGAAAAATAGGGTGCCAAAAATATGCACGCAGTGTGTAGAGATGGGCATATTAATCTCACTGGCTGTGTGTGTGGCTTAAGATTCGTACCATGTAAGTCTATGACTACATGTGCTATTTACAGTTCCAAGAATTGTCATTAAGTGATAAGAGCATACCATCTAAAATATGCCAACTGTTATAGGCTTCATCCTTGCTGGGTTCTCTTTTAACAATGCTATGTTATGTTAGATGCTAGAACACGCTGAATTAGCATGGTTAGTTGGCAAAACATAGTGCTTGAGCTACAAGCCTCCTGGTACATGCTGTAGTATCTTTGTTGCCTGTTGGATAGCACTGCATTCTGTATGTGGGGCCTGAAACAAACATTAATACACCAAAATTTGTAGACTGTGATACTGAAAATTCTCGGTGCCTACTTATACGAACACTGTGGACTATACTGCATTAAACTAGATGCCAAAGAGATGCAAAAACTAAAAGGAAATCAGAACAAAACAAAAAATGTGAAAGTCAGCAAAATATATATTAGAACAGACAAGCGCATCAATGCATGAGAGGGCCAGCACACTTGTATGCCTAGTGAGAGAGTTTAAGCTTTGACAAGTTGCACTGACGCCTTCCTATTTATGTTTCTGTATTGCAATCTAGTGTGAGGACGAAGTTGCAAACCAACTTGGTTTGGTCTGTCACGTCAGTGATATAAACCAATCTTGAGTCCTAAAGCTGCTAGCATATAGCTAGGGTTTTGTGGCTTGTTTAGATTGGATAGTTAGCCACAGCGGTTTGACTCACTCATAATTGGTTGGGCCTGTCTTGAAGTGGGTTGGTAGCCTACAACCAAGCAAGCAGGTAGAGGGGCAAGAAAGCTTAAATTGTGGTACAATTTATTCTTGGTTTTTAATTATGAACTTCTGACTATTTCACAAAGAAAGGGAGCATAATTGCTAATTTGGAATGTCCTAGATAATATTCTTTCAAGCTTAATTATTGAATCTGTACTTCTTTATATTTTACCTAGCTCTACTATATGCTGCTTTGGTATGACTTGTTTCGTTATTTGTGTTTTTTTTTCCAGATCCCTTTAGGTCTAGTTAAAGGGAGGGTGACCCACATCATCTGGCCACCGTCAAAGATTGGCCGAGTGGGGAGAAAAATGTCTGAAGATAGAATTTCACCTGTTTAATTTGACTTCTTACCACATTGGATGATAAATTCATTTCAATTCGGCCTATGAACTTGCCTGGCTACCAGATGTTTAACAGCAGTTCAACTTTTTGGTGACTTGTGTCAAAGCTTCTTTTATTCACCATGCTGTTGTTGTGCACTTGTGTAAGCAACTTCATTTTCAAGTTGGTCAAGTGGAAAACTCTCAAGCGAGGCCTTCCGCTTGAATCATTTGCATTCTGTAAATGCATGCATATTCAGTACTGAATGAATAAAGCTCCGGGGGGTTCAGTGAGAGTGTATTCTGAACTCTTGTAATTTACCGTAGTGGCCTTTTGTTTTAACTTCACAACATATTGGGGTTCAACAAATGCAGGGTGATAAATCACTAAATCAGGTTTTATTTTCTAATGCTGCGACAAGCAGTGTGTATGTAGAAAACAAACAAAACCGGAAGGCCAACTGAATCTCAATCTTAATTTATCCTTTTGCTTTTTCTGTATTAAGAATAAGAAAACTATTATCTACAAAGACTAAAGTGTGTCCTACAAGCACAAGTTTTTCTTCCTCCTGTATCCTCCTGATCAACCTGAGGTCTACCTAGTTGGCTAGCTTGCAGCTATGAACTTCATCACCATGCTCCTGGCCTTGTTGATGGTCATAAAGCAGAGGAACAGGTGCTCCTCCAGCTCGTCCAGCTGCTGCCTGAAGCTCTCCTCGTTCTTGCACAGCTGCCTCAGCACCTCCTGCACCAGCCTCTCCTTCCCGCCGGCCGCCGCGCGGTGCTCCACGCACAGCCGAAGCAGCGCGAGCATGTGCTCCCCCTCATCGCGCACCCGCGCCACGAGCCGGCTTATCGTGTCCATGTCCCGGTTCAGTATGTACGTGCCCTTGGTCGCGGCTTCCAGCTGCACCAGCGCTCGCCGCACCGCCCGCCTGGAGAAGAGCCCCAGCCACGCCGGCGACATCATCGGGAAAGCCGCGAACGCCGCCAGGATGTGCACTCCGATGCACGCGCCGACGACGGCCACGATGGCGACGACCGTGATGAATGAGACCGAGAGCGCCTGCCTGAGCCGCGCGATGCTCTTGATCCGGAGGCGCGCCTTCTTCCTGCCGGAGTCGAGGCTCTTGAGCAGGTCGGCCGAGCTCAGCTGCACCTCCCGGAGCCTGCCCTGCGACACGGCCAGCTCGGTGAACGGCTGGCCGAGGGCGGCCGAAACCTCGGCGAGGTTGGACATCCCGACGTTGGCGCCGAGCTTGCGGAGCGTGTTCTTGAGCGGGCTGTAGCGGAGGCGTATCTGCTCGATGTCCTTGAGGAGGTGGCTGCACATGAAGGAGGCGTTGGCCGTCTCGGCGTAGTAGGTGGAGAGGAGGCGGCGCACATCGGGGCGGAGCCAGCTCTTGCCCGCGGACGCGAGGGCCGCGCTGACGGCGCGCTGGTCCGGCTCGAGGAGGTGCTCGGCGAAGAGGCGGTACGAGGGGAGGCGCTTGGACGCCGTGCCACCGCCGCGGCTCGCTCCGCCCGGACGCGGCACCAGCGCGGCGCCGTGCGCGAGGGTGATGTCCAGCACGCTCGCCCAGAAGTCGTTGTAGGACTCGGTGCGGAACGCACTCGTGTACTCCTCGCGGAAGTCGAAGCTCGACGACGGCGCGATCACGGACTTGGGGTCGTGCACTGCTGCGTGCCAAAGCACCAAGAAACGAAAGGTTAGTATACGAACCACATGCAAATCAAGAATTAATGAGAATGAGATCGATCGATGATGCTGCATCAAGCATGAGAGACACGAGCAAACAGGTTAAGGTATGCAAACATGCATGCATATATCGATTCGACCTGTGCAACAACCTTGAGGATGATGCTGCATGCATGCCCCGAAACACCTGAGCATGTTGCCGCCGCCCATCTCTCCGGCCGGTGCAACTAGTTTTCGTGAATGGATATATGCAAATGCATCTTATACATATCGCTGAATGCATGGCCGAGTTATGTAAAGAACGCGGAAATGATGATTGATGCATGTGTCAAAGCGAAGCGACCAACACCCGCAATTATTTGGTGGGTTGCGCGCGGCTTGTCTTGCCGTGCTCCTGCACGTATGCATGCGCGCGGACGCTACCGGTTGGCTGCTGGCTCCGACACAGCACCGTGTGTACGTCGGAGCTATTCCTCGGCCGGCCGGGGTGCACGTACTTGCACGCGATGCAACAAAAAGAGAACGCAAATAGAATAAGCATGCATTGAGCTACTACGACATGTCGACGAAGCATGCTGGTCGCATTACGATACATCAATGTGCTGCGAACGGACGTACCTTGTTCATCATCTGGCTGCAGGCACCCTCCAAAGCACCTGGACGCGACGCCCATTGGTCAATCTGCGATCGATCAAGCTAGGTAGAATGTGTTCGTAGGATTCAATCAATTTTGTACTACCAGGACAAGCTAGGCCGGGTAGAAGCACATGTGATCTCTCTCTGAGCGTGCAGTAAGCTAGCTACCAGTGGTGGCTTTCTTCCAGTCAAAGTGATGAGCCTGGGTCGATGGATCGAGACGCTTATAAAGTCTGCCTCCATCAAGATATCATCCTTGGGGACAAAGACACGTCTCCTCTTCTTGCTCATCCGATTTTGGACGAAGCTTGGAAGGAAGCCCAAAAGGTTGGCAAGCACTCAAAGGGAGACCCAGCTCAACTCACAGCCGCCGCGCGTTCTACATGACACGGGACGATACGAGGACGAGACGCGCATGCATGCACCGCAAGATAGCTAGCTGTAGCTCGTCAGTGTAAGAATCCGGCGCCGTTGGATCGGGCATGGACGGATCGAGATGCGCCGGTCGGATGACGTGGCACGTGGGTCCCAGGAGGCGGGCCCGGGCGGATCAGGATCTCCGTTGCTTGTGGCCGCGCCGACGTGGCGAGCCGGGAGCTCGACGTGAGATGGGCGCGCGCGTGGAGGCGGGAGCGGATTGCGTCTGTCCGAGAACTCGGAAAGGAGAAAGACGACACACGTTCTCCAGCCCCGAACGCAATCGGGCGCCATTCGTAGTGGATATCGGGCGTGTTTGGTTGGCTTCCTGGGCGCGTGCGCGTGCCCAAGCCAGGACCGCGCAGTCAGATAAAAATCATCAAAACTAGTTAGAGATCTGTACGTTGCAACGAAATTATAAAAACGGTAAAACAAAATTTACTGTCTGGCCAACATTACATATCAAATATTGGAGAGTAAGCGATAGAGATAGAAGGGTGGTCAGAATGCGCGAGGAGATGGGAAAAGTGGAGGGGTGGGCGGTTGTATCCTGAGAGAGAGAGAGGAGGAGGAGAGAGAGAGATGAATGGTCCAGATCAAATCGGATGGCTAAGAAAAGAAGAGAGAGAATGGACCAACCACTAACTCACACTTTTATAATAGTCATCAAAATAACATGCTATCTCTAGGCATAACCTTTTATCAGACATAAATATCAGGACACCAACCAAGGCCATCCTTGTAGCAGTGTGTGCGTGTTTTGTGTAACGCCCCCATTTTTTGGAACAAGGACATCTTACCAATCGCAACAACAGGAGTTCAGTTGCGGATGAAAGGTGTATCATGCCTGCTCACGAACAATTAAAAGAAGTTAATTTAATTGAAATAAGACCTAGTGGCCAACTTTAGTAACAATATGGGCGTCCAAGCCCAAAACTTACATACAGAAGAGCCGGAGAAAGTTCCACAGGAACGCTTGAATGCGGTCGTAACCCTAACACGAATACTTGCAGCATCCTCTTTTCTTCTGGTATCTGTTGTGGGGAAAATATTACAAGACTGAGTACCAACCACTGTACTCAGCAAATCACATGTGGAAATACTATATATCTACTTGCCATGATTCTCAATAAAAGGGAATATAGTTGTTTTATTATGAGGTGGATGCAATTTTATTTGCAAACAAATAAAATTTAAAACGTTTGCTCCTTAAGATCAGGGGGTTTTCTGTTATCAGAGAAAGTTTCATCATTACTCAAATTAACATCAGAAATACTACTTATGCCTCGTTGTTGGAGTCACCCAATTAACACAGCTTCATTAACCGGAAGCACGGCGTATTCGAATACCATTTGTTTCACTCTGCAGAGTTGCTCAACTTTACCCACACGATTCCTTAACCTTCATGACTGAGTTAAGAAAGCCAGGTTGTTTCACTGCTCAATTCTCTATATAGGTTCTACCCGGTAGCATCACTCAGTCACGGCCAAACATAAAATATAAACTTCACACTGCCGTTTTAAGCGAATACTACCGTTGTTAGGTACCCACAGCATACCTAACTCCCCGGCATCCTGTCATCTCATCCTATAGAGTTTCAATTGAACTAAGCAGCTACTAAACCAGTGTTGACAAGTCAACTCCTGTGGTTTGAGCGATCACTATGTCTTTTACTTGGCCTAAGGTTCTTGTCCTTATGTTTTTCACCTGAGGCATTCAACCACAGCTTCCCCTGTGTTCAACAGCACCAACCACCGCCAAACCAACCAGTCTCCCTCCTCAGGTAAAGTGGTGGGCTAAGTCCGCCACACGGAGCCCCACAACTTCTCTACCCGAAGTCCAAATCTAGGGTAAGGCGGTGGGCTGAGTCCGCCACACGGAGCCCCACAACCTCCTTACCCTAGGTCCGAATTTTTTGTACGGATAATCCATTTTTTATTCAAAATTACAGAAATATACCCGTGGGAAATTTTTTTACAAAAATAGGCTCCAGTCGCCCAACCATTGGGCGACTGGAGCCTTTCGCCCAACCCAGCAGCGACAACTGGAAAATCTCCCAACCGTTGGGCGATTAATTGCAGTCGCCCCACCGTTGGACGACTTTCATCCAGTCACCCAATGGTTGGGCGACTGCACTCAGGTCCCTGAGATAAAAAAGAGCGGAAAGAGTGAAAATAGTGAAAATTGGTGGAGCTGTTCTTCATACATCCAAAAGCCTCCAGAAAAAACTTTGAGCAATTTCGGCCATGGGATCAAAAGTTATAGCAGTTTCAATTGAGGCCGAAACGAATTCAAGTCCGTTTCCGACACACCTTCAGTAAAACGGGCATAACTTTTGCATACGGTGTCCGTTTTCTACGTTCTTATACTCGTTGGAAAGCTAACGACGATCCCGATCCAAAAATAATGACCAGCTTATGCCCGTCGCCCTCCAAGACCCCAAAAATCGGCTATCTTTGGACCTAAACCTGCGTCGCAAGTTTTTTCTTTCTGTTTTTGCCCTTTTTCTTGTTCTTCCCTTCGGAATTTGGATTTTTCTTCAACTGAAAAGTTGTAGATCTCGTCGAAACCTTTCAAATGAGTATATATATAAGCCATATAGAACTTTGCCATTTTATCTTTTCAGACTAGTTGTTTATATTGCATCGGTATATAAAATGATCGGTACATACGGTTTTGTCAACCCCTGAGTGTAGTCACCCAACCATTGGGCGACTGCATGAAAGTCGCCCAATGGAGGGCGACTAGATGCAGTCGCCCGAGGGTAGAGCGACAGCTATTGTGTCGTCCGCTGGTTGGGTGAAAGGCTCCAGTTGCTCAACCATTGGGCGACTGGAGCCTATTTTTGTAAAAAAATTTCCCGCGGGTATATTTCTGTAATTTCGAATAAAAAATGGATTATTTGTACCAAAAATTCCCCTAGGTCCCATCTTTTTTAAATCCTACGGGCCCACAGCCAAGGTCACTTAGTACTGTAAAATGCTGTGTGAAATGATCTTATATACATTTATACAATATTTTAATTCTTACTAAGTTTGTCAAGGTGAATATGGCCATCAAAGTAAACAGGGCTTTTATCAGTTTGAAGATTTATCTAAATAGCATGTCATTCTAAACCTTTTATTTTAAGCAACTACATTTCACAATTATCAATAATGAAAATACATTAAATAAATAATGTAAATTTCATGGGATTCAATATAATCAAAAATATGTGACTTGCCTTCTTTCTGTTGCTCTTGATTTTCTTGACCAGCTTTAAACTTACTTCATCCGCTTTTGCTGTCTTTCGGTTGACCAACTCGCTTGGTCCGTTCACTAGCGTAGAAAACGAACCCAAATGGGTTCCGGCTTTGCGAGATGCAAGCTGGGAACAAAATGCAATTAAAAATAGGAAAGAGTATAAAAAGGAATGGGTTGGGTTGGGAGGTCGAGGTTCAACGGTGCTTGGGTGGCCGACAGGGTTAAACTTGAATTAAATAAGTTTAGAACGATCGAATAGGTAATGTATGTGTTAGACCAATTTTGGGAAATAGGAGATAGACATTTAGAGATGGGTGGTTGATATTTGAATTGGATGGATTTGTGTTTTATCGAGATTTAATTTGGAAAAATGGAGGAATTTGAATTTATAAAATTTGAATTTGGAGGAATGGAAGTCAAATTTGAATTCAGGGAATTAAACTGGTCAAAATGGTGTATTTTTGGGATTTTCTGACATTTTAAAATGATTTTTTGGAATTTCCTAAAATAAGTGAACAGTGAGCTATAGTATTGGGCCAGCCCATAAATGAACAGTGCGAGCGCGATATAAATTTTCAAAAAGAAAAATGGCCCGTGGGCCGGTTAGCGCGGCCCAACGACGCCGGCCGTAGCAGCCCACACGCGCGCGCGCCGTGGCTCGATGGCCGACACGCGGGCGGTCGGGATCCAGCCACGCTGGGTCTTCTTCTTCCTCAGGCTGTCTTCCTCGGGGAGAAACAGAGGCGGCACCCCTGCTGCAATTCGTCACCGCCTGAGATCTCCGGCGAGGGCGATGGCGAGTGGTGCGGCAGGTTTCAGGGGACAACGGTGGTTCCAGTTTTGGTTTTTGGGGAGTTTGGAATTAAATTTAAACTGGAAAGCCGAGACATACAACCAAAATTTATATGACATAAACGTGAGTAAGGTTTATATGGGAGAAAGAGCCAACCTTACTGTTGTAGCATGAGCCACAATAATAGGCACTGAGTACTGTAAAATGCTGTGTGAAATGATCTTATATACATTTATACAATATTTTAATTCTTACTAAGTTTGTCTAGGTGAATATGGCCATCAAAGTAAACAGTGCTTTTATCAGTGGTAAGATTTATCTAAATAGCATGTCATTCTAAACCTTTTATTTTAAGCAACTACATTTCACAATTATCAATAATGAAAATACATTAAATAAATAATATAAATTTCATGGGATTCAATATAATCAAAAACATGTGACTTGCCTTCTTTTTGTTGCTCTTGATTTTCTTGACCAGCTTTAAACTTACTTCATCCGCTTTTGCTGTCCTTCGGTTGACCAACTCGCTTGGTCTGTTCACTAGCGTAGAAAACGAACCCAAATGGGTTCCGGCTTTGCGAGATGCAAGCTGGGAACAAAATGCAATTAAAAATAGGAAAGAGTATAAAAAGGAATGGGTTGGGTTGGGAGGTCGAGGTTCAACGGTGCTTGGGTGGCCGACAGGGTTAAACTTGAATTAAATAAGTTTAGAACGATCGAATAGGTAATGTATGTGTTAGACCAATTTTGGGAAATAGGAGATAGACATTTAGAGATGGGTGGTTGATATTTGAATTGGATGGATTTGTGTTTTATCGAGATTTAATTTGGAAAAATGGAGGAATTTGAATTTATAAAATTTGAATTTGGAGGAATGGAAGTCAAATTTGAATTCAGGAAATTAAACTGGTCAAAATGGTGTATTTTTGGGATTTTCTGGATTTTCTGACATTTTAAAATGGTTTTTCGGAATTTCCTAAAATAAGTGAACAGTGAGCTATAGTATTGGGCCAGCCCATAAATGAACAGTGCGAGCGCGATATAAATTTTCAAAAAGAAAAATGGCCTGTGGGCCGGTCAGCGCGGCCCAACGACGCCGACCGTAGCAGCCCACACACGCGCGCGCCGTGGCTCGATGGCCGACACGCGGGCGGTCGGGATCCAGCCACGCTGGGTCTTCTTCTTCCTCAGGCCGTCTTCCTCGGGGAGAAACAGAGGCGGCACCCCTGCTGCAATTCGTCACCGCCTGAGATCTCCGGCGAGGACGAGTGGTGCGGCAGGTTTCAGGGGACAACGGTGGTTCCAGTTTTGGCTTTTGGGGAGTTTGGAATTAAATTTAAACGGGAAAGCCAAGACATACAACCAAAATTTATATGACATAAACGTGAGTACATATATTGGCCTCACCATCATTCATAGTGTCAGAAATATGATTCACAACTTTATTACAAAAATCTGAAAGGAAAAAATGAAACATGCCCCCACATACATAGCCTTTTTCCAATAAAGAGTCCAAATTTTGACATGACTACTTTATTTGACTCAAAGGCTAACTTAAAACCTTCTCAACATAGAAGGGAACTGCTGATGTTCTTATTTATTGTAGGGGCATGATGTATGTTTTTCAAGTGCACGATCTTTTCCAAAGTGAATTTCAAATCTACCGTGCCAACACCAAGAACAGAAGCATGTGACTCATTTCCCATTAGGACGGAAGAACCCCGTGCGACCTGGTAAGAAAAAAACATAGATACATTAGCGCATACATCAATATTAGCCCCTGTGTCAATCCCCCAATTAGTAGATTGACATGCCAAAAAGATACATGGTAAATTACCATACCCATGTTTTTTGGCCTCGCCAATAATCACATTAGTAGACTTCTTCTGCATTGGATGATTTTTCTTGCCCATCCATTTGCGACATTTCTTGACCCAATGACCAGTCTCGCCACAAACAAAGCAACTAATATCCTTCATATTCACTTTCTTCTTACTATTGTTGGTCCTTTTGGAATTGGTGATCAAAATAACTTTGCTTTTCCCTTTGTCAATTTGCTGCATGATGTTTGCTCTAGACTGCCCCTCTTGCACCATTGGTGTCACATCCTTTGCCAAAGCCTTCTCTTCAACATCAAGACTAGCAACCAGATCCTCGACGGAAATGTTTTGCGTCTTGTGTTTCAGAGATGTGGCGAAATTCCTCTAGGTTAGAGGTAATTTGGCAATAATGCCCCCAGCCACAAATTTATCAAGCAATTGACAACCAAGGTGGGTGAGTTCCCTCACAATGAATTGTAGTTCATGAGTCTGCTCGACTACAGAACGGTTATCAACCATTTTGTAATCATGATATTGCTCCATGACATACAATTCATGTCTAGCATCTAAGGCAGCGAGCTTATGTTCAGGTGCATGCCACGGATCCGTAGCATTCTTCATGTATATATATTCATCACAAAGTTGGTCAGACAGCACACTTAGAATGCATCCGACAAATATTGTCGTAGCCGTGTCGTACTCTATTTGTTGTGCAGCAGTACGAGGTCCTGCAGGACCTGGTATCATGACCCAAAATACATTCATAGCCAAGAGACACAATTGGACCCTTGTCTGCCATCTCTTGAAATCCACTCCAGTGAATTTCTCTAATTTCATTGCCTCAACAAAACAAACCATCACAAAGTGCCTATCAGGTTTTTGGATTGTTAGCAATATGCGCACTTTGTGATTATTATAATTCCTAAAACAATAATTAAATCAACAGCATATATACTAGACATATTTGTGACTATGAATAGCAACATGATCATATACTCAAATATCTATTTGATACACACACTAACAAGACAAAGTCTAGACCAAGAATTCTACTAACAGAAGTAGGCATCAACATTATCGTAGGACAGATATCTAGGAAACAAGGTCTGGCCAAATCAAATGGTATTCTTGCAGGTTACAAAGAATCGCTCCAACATAGTTCATGGTAGAGTTTGATCTAACTACCATAGCGGTCGGAGCATCCGAGTACCGAAGAAGTCAGAAATCGTACTCGTAAGAGTATTGTAGCAATTGTGGTCGTAAGTCATGAGCAGTCACGCGAACGCTTTCCAAAAACTTGATTCGTCCCAAGTCCCAGCCCGTATAGGATCGTGAGAGATGCCAGCTTCGGAGACACTATTCTCCCCATGTCGGTGCACGCCGAAGAAGGGATAGAGAAGCCGAGGCTACACAACACAGAGGAAATGGGAAGGAAGGCTTATCCCAATTCTGAGAGGAGAGATCTCCTTTATAGACTCTACCTTATCAGAAGAAACTGCCATCATTATTGTCATTACACTATTTTAATCATGGCTAATGCGTGCCATGAAAGCAAATTTAAATAGTGTAATTCAAACTTTCAATTTTTAAATTGTATGCATGGTTTTGAGGTGCAAAAAGAAGCTGCCACTCCATGTCGTGGTGAGGCGAGCTAGTGAGCATGCGTGTGTGATCTTATTTTGCTTGCTTCAATTAGATAAGACCAATTTCATTATATAAATTGGTTTCTTCCCACCTAGACTAGCAATATGGTACTACACTTCCCACATTCCATCATGCATGAGTGAGCTTTTGGGATTTTCTAGGGTTTCATTGGAATATCGAATTGGCCCAAAAACTCCATAAAGTCCTAGAACATGTTTTGATGTGAGCTAAAAGTAGGGGAGCTCATTGGGAACGACGAGGTGAATGTGGCGGCTGTGAGCGGCATTAGCATCAGAGTCGAAGAAGATGACGGCTTCTCGACGATCCTGTGCAGAGAGAGGGAATGGATAGAGGACGCCAAGGCAATACCAAAGGGCATGATGGTGCTGGTCGAGGCTCAACCGGAGTGGTGGTGCAAACTGGGTGGAGTGCAACAGCTAAAAACAAAGTAGCTAGCTCATCGAGCTCTCTCCTCTGCTCTGGTGCGCGATAGAGAAGGAGATAGGGAGAATGAAGCAGAGGTGGAGGAGAGCTCGATACAACGCTTGGCTGCAGCTCAAGTAGGACAAGACGAGGCATGATTTCTAGCGTGGAGCTCGATGGCGAGATGGACGAGCGGAGTGCGAGCAGCGATTGCTGCACACAGGCGACAGGGTGGGCGTGGGGTGATGATTTGACACAGTGAGAGTGGGTCACATGCAACTATTTTCAAGGCGAGGACAACGAGGACGCTAGCAGAGGCATGGCCACAGCGGATGATCCAATCCGAGAGGGCGTAAACAATAAATTACATTATTGTAGGGTCTTACCCGTAAAACCTCCTTCGCTACTTGTTCCCACTTGATCCGGTCCACAGAAGATTGATTGGACGGGTGATAGAGACCCGCATCTGGATCGCGATGCGCATGTTCGGCTGGGCTGGTGGGAGATTTGGGCCTAGACAGCCCAGTTTACAAATTGGCCAAGTTGCGATCGAAGCCCCTTTGACCGTGAATTTTCAGCCAACCCTACGTTTACTGAAAGCGAACCATCTCCTGTTTTTTTTTTTAATTTTTTGGAATTAACCATCTCCTGATTTTTTTTTTGAGGTGCATCTCCTGAAATTTTAACTTCTCGTACTTGCTGTGTCTAACAGGTTACAGGACAGGAAATAATGACAACAAAAAAAGATTACCCCGGGGGGGGGGGGGGGGGGGGACGGAACCAGACAAGACTCACATCAACATGGTAGCATTCTACCATCGAAAATACTAAAATAGCATGGTGGTCCGACATCACAGCAATTACGGAGAAGAGAACTTCTTCCTCTCGTGTGAAATCGCAGAAAACAAGTGGTAGCTACCTACAATTGTTACCGTTATTTATGGAAGAGAGCATCCACAAAAAAGAAAGGAACTGCTGAACTTGATCAAGAAAATCTATAGCTCAACTTTGTGTTTATCCTGTTGCACGGCAGAATCACGGCTGTGCGTTGCGCTTTTCTGTTTCTGTAGCATCTCGACAACTTGATCAAGGGGTGGGTCTCCAGGTCTTCGGAAAGCTTGATGGCCAATCTTAAACTCGTAGGCCTCTGGCTGGCTCAAAATGAACTCTTTCAACTGGAAAAACACACAGTAAAAGGCATCATATAAGGAGAAGATAAAAAAGGCATCAAGCATGTTATATTGTAATTGGAGCTCTGAATGTCAATGCTATGCTTTGAAAAAGAAACCATAAGAAAGGTAATGAGAAAATCAAATCTAGGTGACTTGAAATGTTATGCTGGTATGCCACAGTAGGAGTAGGAGTAGCCTAGACGACTAGGAGTGAAGTGTTTTTTTCCTGCTGAACATAAGGTTGCCTTCGCATGCATGCCAATGGAAGATGCCACTGAGCTAGGACTAGGAGTATTACACAATTATCAGTGGTCCGAGTGTAACTGGGCAAAAAGATAACTATCCAGCAGGCATGTAATTCATAGCACTAGATTTGTTGTTTTGTTTCTGAAATTAATCTTTATGCCATGCCCAGTAGAATTAGCATACAAGTTACTGTATCTTTTTTAAAAACAAACCGGTAGAAGAACTGCCCATTATATTGATAAAGCAGGAGAAAAAGAATAAGGTACAGTCATCAGCCTTAACTAGAGAAGAACGCCATCTGGCACTACGCCAACGTCAACTCTCACGCACAGCACACAACGCAGCCAAACGACGCAGCCAAACGAAGGACAACCCCCCCCCCCCCCCCACACACACAAAACGCTAAAGCTTCTAACCGATTTTCAAGTTAGATACAGAGGATCACCATTGCACAAAGTTTAAGAGAAGAATAGAAGCAGAGGCAAGATGAACCATGGCAGACCACACACTAGCAGGATGACCAACAATCAACTTCAGAATGAAGTGGGCGAGGAAGCGGCCCTTCCGCTTGGAAACAATGGTGGATGACGTGCAAAAGAGGCCAATAGCTCTGACTCTACTCTCCCTCCAACACAGCTCCCACATGGCTCACCGACAGTGACCTACTTGCTTGACCAGCCTGGCACTCCAACGAGGATCACCATTGTACAAGACTTGAGAGAGAAGAATAGAAGCAATGGCATGGAGAACCACACTCCACTACAGTTGAAGAACCACGGCAAGCACTCCACACCAGGGGTGGGGCCAAGAATTAGAGATGAGGGGAGATTGTATTCTATGAGGGGGATAGCAGAAATATAGATAAAATTCCGTGCATCACAAAGGGATATAATGGCAAAATTTGGATCATAGGGGAGCCCTGGCCCCTGCCAGTCCCCCCTCCCTTCGCCTCTTCTTTGCACTAACAGGATGACTAGGCAAGCAGATTTAGAATATAATGGTGAAAAAGAGGCATCTCCACTAGACAACGATGATAGACGACACGCAAAAGCCAGTAGCTCTGACTCCTCTCCTCCTCCCACAGGGATCACCGACGGTGATCTACCTCTAGGACCAGACCAGCTGCTACTCATGTTCCTCCACAATAGTTGGCCTAAACTAGGAAAGCAACCCAACTATGAGTGCCCAACTCTTTGGGCCTCTTCAACGATCGGCCTGAGACAACAGCCCACGGACGAGCGCCACCAACCACAGCAGCAAGTCCGGACTTTCTCCACAAGCAAAGGGGTCCGCCAAGGAAGTTCCTGGTCACCGGCGGACAACGGTATATCCAGAGAGGAAGAACGATGACAGGGAGGCTTCAGCTCTAGCAAAAAGGTAGACTCTCGGATGACGATGAACGTTGATGGATCTAGAGGGAAGAGTATTGTGATGGCTAGAGGAGGGTGGCTATGGCTGGAGGGACTGGTGGGGCTGCTTCATGAGGAGACGGAGGAGGCACGGAGGCCCAGGTCAGACCTCGCAGCGAGCGTTCTAGGTAGCGGGTGCCCGGATCTGGCATGCGTCGGCTACAGCAACAGGGGGAGCCTGAGGATAACAACGTCTAGAAAGGCAGCGGTTCTTCCGAATTTGATGGGATCCGAGGCATGGCAATGGCGGTGGTGCTGACCCGCGACACCCAGGCTCTTCATAGATCTAGCATGGGGGTTGCCGCCTGCGGTCGCCTTCCACAGATACGGCAATGCCGACGCAAGCCACGTGGCTGTCGGCCAGATCTGGGGACAAGGATGACCCGAGTTCACGCCGATGGCACGCCGCTCGTGCCCGCGCCATGGTCGAAACGACCTCGCACGGACAAAGCAGTTGCTCCTCTGGTGACCTTAGCGACGGGGATGCCGCCTACAGTGGCATAGCTAGGATCTTAAACCTGTGAGATTAATTGCATTAGCATATTTATAATTTTTTGGACTTCTATATAAGCTGTGGGGTCAAATAGCTTCTACGTGGCACGTGGCTATGCCACTGGCCGCCTGCACAGAGGCGACCCGAGTGCTCGCTTCGTGGCTAGATCCGTCGGCGCCTACGCCGTGTTTGTCTGATTCATCAGCGCTGACGCCGACTGGAGCTCCGGCGGCCGGCAGTAGCAGCAGCAACGTCGCCCGGTCTTGCTCCATACCATCGCCATCTCCCTTGCCGGGCTCGTCGGCGCCCACCATTACTCACGAAAAAGCCGGATCTCGAGGCTACCGGGGGGGGGGGGGGGGTGCCCCGCCGCCGCTGCAGCCGTTGCCGCCACCGCCGCCGGCGAGGTGGGACGAGGCGCTGGGTATCGCCCGGGGGGACGACACGGGAGGCCGGGAATGCTTCTGAGTCTAGTTCTTGTATCTAAACCTGCTCATGATCTGTAATCGCACTCGCAGGCAAGCCAAATGCATCCAAGCAAAATGCACAGCGCAAACAAGACTCCTTACCTCTAGCACGTCTTGCCCCCTCTCCATGGTGAACATGAGCGTGCCGAAATCAACAGCCACGAATTTGGCCGCCACCGATCCAGTCCGCAGCACATTGCTCCACCGCGTCGCGATTCCCACCACATCCTCCTGAAATAAGTTGGAGCATTTTAATGGGCAAAGAACAAACAAGAAAGAACCTAGGAGGAGCGCGCGGTGTATGGCGATCGAAGGATCCGCACCCGGGAGCGGGGGACGCCGAGGCGGAGCTTGACGAAGCCGAAAGACGGGCCGGCGTGGCGGCGGAGGAGCTCGGCCTGGATGGCCGCCGGATCCATTCGCGACAAGTCCGGGGAAGGGTCACGCGTGGGGGCCGCGCCCGCGCCCCAATGGCGCCAATCGTCATCCTCCTCGTTGTCCACCACGTCGCGCAGGTCGTCAGTGATGGACACCCGCTTCGCCCCCAGCGCCGTCTCGACGGTTGCGCACAGGAGGACGCCGGCGGCGAGAATGAGTGTGCCACGCCACGCCATTTTCGCCATCTGAAGAGGCTGACGGCTTCTCGGGCTCCAAAATAGCGTGGCTAACCAACCGCTGCCATGACATACGAACGACTTATTCCTAATGATACGTATTGTACGGCGTCCATACGTATATCGGCATTCTGAGTTTATGCACAGATTTAGCACTGTTATATGAATTTTTACATATAGCAAATGAGATCTAAAAATTATAAAATTTTATGTGAAAACCAGATAGCAAGAAATAAAATATAGCACGATTGATCAGTTCATGCATGTAGATTTCAGCATCAGTCAAGCAGGGCTTATGTACACTGTTCATCTAGTTATTACGGAACTTGCTTCCGTTAAGAATTGCAGAGATCCGAAAGCATTGCAGCCGGCGACTTCTAACGCAGAATCTACAAGCTTTGATGCATGGGGAAATTGAAGTGCTGCTGCAAATTCAATCGGTCAGCTGAGGTTGGAGGTAGCATTAGGGAACACGAGAGTACACTTATTTACATGGCATTCAGACCTCGGAGGAACTTTTAATTGCAGTTGCTGCAATAAACATTGTATACCAATTTGTTGGAGAAACAGGTTCCAACTTGACTAGGGGTCTGGTTGGCCCAGTATAGCCTCATCACCGGAGTCATCTTCATCTTCACTCAGCTCTTCGTCGCTCGACTTATCTTCTGGGATTACACCAGCATCCTCTGGTTTGGCATATTTTTCGCAGTATTCTGCAGAACCATG
The DNA here is from genome assembly GCA_017311315.1 of Dendrocalamus latiflorus. Taxonomy (NCBI): domain Eukaryota; kingdom Viridiplantae; phylum Streptophyta; class Magnoliopsida; order Poales; family Poaceae; genus Dendrocalamus; species Dendrocalamus latiflorus. The sequence continues at coordinate 9,040,082 of CM029621.1, forward strand.
AGCAAGGAAAGTCAGCTTTCAAGTACAGCGGAAGAGAGCACAATCCAATAAAACATGCGTATGGTTAAGAAAATAATATCTTTTGACCAATGCTTCACTTAGTAGTATATATCAGAACAAGTCTGCGTAAATTGGATTCGATGAAATGATTAAGAGGCACTATATTCTAGTAGAAGCACCTCCAGCTCCTCCTCAAAAGCACAAGCTCTACCAGCAACAGAAGCTACTGATTCAGCAAATGCATCGGAAAAAGTTATGTTATGGACTTATAGATCCAAAGCCTACTCAGACCACATACATAACTTAAAGCCTCTAGTATTAGAACCTAACAGGTAAATTTAGTTATCTATGTAAAACTACTAATTTGAAAACACAATATAACAACTATAACAAACCAGCAATCTGGAGGCTTCTTACCTAAAACCTGTCTCAAAGTAGTCTTCAACATGTGTCTATTGCTTATAATTGGTTATCGTCTAAATGAATGTAGCGATGTAAATTAAAAGGGATAAATCAATGTTGCAAGACTGCCAAGTACAATGGAGATAAATTTACCTCTCTTTCTACAAGTTCACGAAGGAGTGCAAAGAGGATCCAATGGATAACATTTTGACTATTAATGTGCTTGTTATGTAAAGTAAGTCAAGCACGATGCAAGATCGGAGGAATAAGTCCACTTTACAACCTTCAACTATGTCATCGGTCCAATTTTCAACCTCCAACTTCAAAACCGTTCATTTTTTAACCCTAGGTTGGTTTCATAAGGGAACAAGTCTACTTTACGTCCTCAACTTTGGCCTTGGTCCGATTTTGAACTTCTAACTTCAAAATGGTTTACTTTTCACTTTTAAACTATTAAAACCGTTCATTTTTCAACTTTAGATTGATTTCATAAATGGTTTTCAACAAAAGAAGACATGGATAGAAAGCTCTAGGAGGTGGCGGATTGGACATGACACCAGTGATGGGGTGGTAGAGAGGCACGGGTGAGAGCAAAACAGAATACTCGCAATATAAGAAACCTTACTGTTGTAGCATGAGCCACAATAATAGGCACTGAGTACCCTTTCTCTATAGAAGATGTAGAACTAAAAGAGCTAGAAAGAGCCAACCATGGGAGAGAGATAGCTAGTGAGTAAAAAATGAGTGGATCCCTCTCCTCATACCTCTCTAGGGGTTTATATACATGAATGGGGCAAAATGAGAATTTCTCATCCTACCCCTCAATAGTTGCAATTGGTAAGTGTTATGGATGTTTATTGAGGGAGACGCTACAGCAGGCGGTCCAAGCAGTCCACATAACCCACGTTGTCGTATCAATCTAGGAGTCCAGTCTTCTTTTGAATTTATTAGGAAAGCTTTTCGGTTGAGATAAGAAGTGGGTTAGGATTCGGTCTCAGGTTAAGAAGTGGATTAGGAGTCGGTTTCTGGGCTGTAACATATATATATCTTCCTGCGTTTAGGCGGAAGAGGTAATCAAGTAATAAAGAATTCTTATCTCCCTAAACCCTAGATTCTGGGCAGCAAACCAAGTCACGGCGAGGCAAGGAGTGCCTCGCTGGGAAGGAACTGCTGCTTCCCTGGCTACCCATACCTACAATCTGAGATCCCGAACTAAAGACCACAACAGTTTGGTATCAGATTCCATGGCTTCTGAGACTATCAATTCGGAATTGTGAGAATTGAAGGAGATGTTGGGCAAGATATTGAAGCAGCAAGAAGATCAATCTACTGCCCATGCTAATCTGGAAGCCGCCGTCCTAGCTCTCGAAGGTCGCGTGTCATCTCCAAGTGAGGGCACCAAGTCTGCAATACCTCTGGGGAAGTCCTTCATTGTTCGTACTGATCATTACAGTTTGAAATATCTTCTAGACCAGCGTTTGAACACTATTCCTCAACACCATTGGGTCAGCAAACTCTTCGGGTTCGATTTCCACATTGAATTCAAGCCTGGTCAAACAAATACAGTAGCTGATGCCTTATCTCGGCGAGATGAAAGGATGTCCCTGTCAGCCCTCTCAGTGCCAAACTTCCAACTGCTTACTCAGCTTAAAGACGAGATTAGCTCCCTGCCGGAAATTCAGCAACTACAATCTCAGTTGGCTGCACAAACACTTCCTGCACAATGGTCCTTGGTTGATGGATTCTTCCTATACAATGGCTGGATATTTGTTCCATCTTCGTCTGCATACATCGCACAGATCATATCCGCATATCATGCCATCGGTCATGAGGGGATTCAAAAAACGGTACACCGCATTCGCAAAGATTTCTATATCTCCCAACTTAAGCAGCTGGTTCGCGATCATGTGACTTGTTGCGGCACTTGCCAACACAATAAGGTGGATCATCTCCATCCCGCTGGATTGTTACAACCTCTACCAATTCCACATCAGATTTGGTCTCATATTTCCATGGACTTCATTGACGGGTTTCCTCGCGTACATGGGAAGTCTGTTATACTGACAGTAGTGGACAGATTCTCTAAGTATGCACATTTTGTTCCATTGGCACACCCTTACACAGCTCAATCCGTGGCTCAAGCATTCTTTGACTCTATTGTGCGCCTACATGGATTTCCCGAATTTATTGTCAGTGATCGGGATACCATTTTTACCAGCACCTTTTGGAAAGAACTCTTCCAGTTGGCCGGCGTGTCTCTGGATATGACATCCGCCTTTCATCCACAAGCTGATGGCCAAAGTGAAGTGGTCAATCGGACAATCGAAATGTATTTGCGGTGTCTCAGCGGGGATCGTCCTCGGCATTGGGTGCGCTGGCTTCCTTGGGCGGAATTCTGTTACAGCACCTCATATCATTCGGCTCTTCGCTGCACCCCATTTCAGGTAGTCTATGGGCGGCCTCCCCCAGCACTAATCCCGTACAAAGAAGGATCAACTCCACTCTCCTCGGTCGAGGCAATGCTACGTTCCCGTGATGAGTTTTTGCTGGACATCCGGGATCATTTACTCCAGGCACAGCAGCGCATGAAGAACTTCTATGACACAAATCATCGGGAAGTTGAATTTCAGGTGGGCCAATGGGTCCTGCTCAAACTGCACCATCGGCAAGCGGTCGGTATTACTGCTAAGTTTTCTAAGCTGTCACCCAAATACTACGGACCTTATCAAGTTATCGGCCGAGTGGGTCAGGTGGCATACAAACTTCAGCTTCCACCGTCGGCACGGATTCACAATGTCTTCCATGTGGCCTTCCTCAAGAAATTCAGTGGCTCACCACCTTCAACCCCTCCAGCGCTACCAGCTATGCTCAATGGTCGGGTCCTGCCCACACCGTCACAGATCGTCCGTTCGCGCCTTCGTAAAGACACCTGGGAAGTCCTTGTGCAATGGGAGGGCCAATCTTCCGCTGAAGCTTCATGGGTACCGGTTCATGAATTCAAAAGCCGCTATCCAACCTTCCAGCTCGAGGACGAGCTGTTTCCTCAGGAGGGGGGGAAATGTTATGGATGTTTATTGGGGGAGACGCTACAGCAGGCGGTCCAAGCAGTCCACATAACCCACGTTGTCGTATCAATCTAGGAGTCCAGTCTTCTTTTGAATTGTATTAGGAAAGCTTTTCGGTTGAGATAAGAAGTGGGTTAGGATTCGGTCTCAGGTTAAGAAGTGGATTAGGAGTCGGTTTCTGGGCTATAACATATATATATCTTCCTGCGTTTAGGCGGAAGAGGTAATCAAGTAATAAAGAATTCTTATCTCCCTAAACCCTAGATTCTGGGCAGCAAACCAAGTCACGGCGAGGCAAGGAGTGCCTCGCTGGGAAGGAACTGCTGCTTCCCTGGCTACCCATACCTACAATCTGAGATCCCGAACTAAAGACCACAACAGTAAGGCCACATTGATACATTCCCTTATTACACAAAAATATGTTATTGCGCTTGTTCCAAGGCCCAGTAGCTAAACTTAATGGCTGTAGGGGCTTGGCACCCGCACAACACTTACGTTGATGGTGGCTTGGGTAAAGGCGCGTTGTGTTGGGTAGGCAACGATGGCGAGAAATGGTGACGGTAAAGTCATGGAAACGACAACGCTACGGTGGAAGAGAGAAAAAAATGAACACATCAAAAGATAGGTGAGGAATAGATGATGCTCGTGTATGAAGGAATCGGACGGATTCTCACCAGTCGCGAAAAACCACGACGGAGAAGATTGACAGCGCTGGAGAAGAATTTCGATTATGAGCAGGTGTCCATATGAAACTCAAATTAATTTGAGAATGTGAGGGAGGGGGTTCTGGAAAATGATGTGATGTGGACAGTTTTGAGAAGAAGAAATAGGAGAAGGAGGCTGACTAATGGGCCCTCCCCTTTTTATTTTATTTTTTCCTGGTCTAATAAAAATATTGCTGAGAGGCAAGGCCACATCAGCTTCCGTTATGTATTAGGATGCCACATTAGTGTGCATTGTCCACTAGGATGCCATTGAAACTAAAACTACCGCCAAGTCGGAAGCAAACCAAAGCAGTTTCGTGTGAATGTTGTTTTTTATCAATTTTAATAGTTACTGGTGAAAAGTGAACGGTTTCAAAGTTGAAAGTTGATAATCAGACCAAGGCCATAGTTGGGGGCTGTAAAGTGAACCATTGAAGCTAAACCACCGCCATGTCGGATCAAATCGGAGCAGTTTGTGTGAAGATTGTGTTATGAACGGTTTTAATAGTTCAAGGGTGAATAATGGTTTTGAAATTGAAGGTTGAAAATCAGACTGAGGCTATAGTTGAGGGCTGTAAAGTGTACTTGTTCCTAGATAGGAACAAACAGAAAAGACGTAAATCTGATCACCTTTCACTTTCTGTTCATAAGCAGGGCGATCACGCATCATCAGTGCAGCAGCTTCACCATTCAATGGATCGGAAGGATTTGGATATAATAAAAGTTGCGGAAGGAAGACTTCAAACACATTGACAAGATCTGCAAAATACAGCACACAGGTTCAAAGCTGAGATTGCTGCAACTACAACTAATGGAGCTCTATTTATACAGACAATGTAACAGAGGTAACCAGCAGGGCCAACTATACAAATAATGAAATAATAAGATCAATTTTACCAAACATTGGGCTCCATGTCTGGTTAATGACATCCAAACAGACAGAACCAGACCTACATTTTGCATTCATCCAAAAGTGGTTAGAAACCAGAAAGTTATTGTGGTTCGAATCACTAGAGCAAAAATACTGAATATGAAATTACTCACATTTCATCGACATTTGGGTGATACATCTTATTGATGAAGCCAATTGATGGGGGTTTGTAAGGATATGCATCGGGCAATTCTACTCTAACTTTCCATACGCCTCGTTGATAAAGACCTATTAAATTCAGCACAACACCAGTGAGACAGTGCAGCTGCTCATCTTGTTTTACTTAAATGAAAACAAGACTGAAGCTTAACAGCAGCAATAAGATACTACTAAAGGCAACATACAAAAGCAAAAGCAGCGACATTAAATTTAGAGATCTAGTCATCGTTGTTCTTAAGCTAAACCAGTATAAGCAACATGCCACAATGGTCAAGAAAAAAAATCAACTTTCTCGAAACTTCATTAGTCCATCTAGATCAGAAATCTGAAGCTACAGAATCATCTGCCAAAGAAACTGAATCAGATCGGTTCTGTGCGTCAACAACCATACTTTCATTAGGCCCATGAAATTCAACAAAGAACTCCTGCATCCCGTCATTCACCATCTCGACCTTGTAGTCACTCATCATCCTGCAAGCATCAACAGACACGAAAATCCAGATTAAGGAATCCCCCAAAAAAAATCTTAAATACTCCAAGATCCCCACAGCTTCATCAGGTCCATCTCGCGGCGTTTGCTTGGTGAAGACATCTTGGGGGGGAAATCAAGAATCTGTCGCTCCTCTCTTCCTCCTCTTGAGATGTGTTCTTGGAGATAATAAGAGGAAGAAAAAGAAAATATTTAGTTGTCTGCGTTGCTACCTCCTCTCCTGTGTGTATTATAATTTAGGTTGTTATCGCGATGGCTACGACAGGCGGTGAGAAAAGTACAGGGGAAGAGAAAAGAAAAGGGGAAGAAGAATACAGGGGGAAGAAAAGACAGCACGAGCAACAAATGAAGGGGAATGATTAGTATTAATCACTTTGATACGGTGGAGTTAATCTACTCTAAAGATTTTGTGCTTTTCTTGCTTTTACTGTGAATAATATTGTTGCTGTATTCCATCGAATTCACTTACGCAAGAAAGAATTTCTTTTCAATTGAGTACCGCCCACGTTTTCTAACTCCAAGCAAAACTCACGGCCTGGGTGTGCACTTTTTTAGTAGAATGCATTGCGGGTACTGAAATTTATTGGCAACGCTCCGACATAACAAAAATTTAAAATATCGCTCATAACTATTATTGCTATCAATTTTAATCCATAATCAAATATTATCATCAACTAGACGTCAAAAATAAATATTCAATATGGTAATAAAGATAAATTTCAACAACAGGGTAATTGGTCTTAATATGAATCAAATAATTATCAAGATAAATCATAAATAAGTCTAAACCAAGAAACATACCAAATAGTAATATTATGAACCATAAGAAACTAAGTGAAGCCGTAAATTATCCTATTATTAACATGAAAGTTACTAAATTGTTCATGACCATAAATAATAAATTGCTAAATGGAGTGAAGAGTTACAAAAGTGTATTGTTCCATATTCTACTTTTACCTAATGCATGACGTCTTCAACGATCACCTAAAAAATGAATAAGTAAGAGTGAATCTACGACTCCACAAGTATATAATAAAACAATAGAAGTAACAATATACTCAATTCACTTATCAATTTTCACCATTCTCTTTTCTCAAATCAATTTCCTTTAATGCAATACAATACTTATGCTCATGTCTCCTTCTGTAGCTTATATCGATATAACGGAGGGTACACCCATCAATGTTACCCTCTACCTCCATCCCGTGGAGATGCCTATCGAAATAAGTCTTTCTCTCCATTCCGTAGAGGTGTCTACCTCTGTAGGTCTTACTTAATAGCACACCAAAATAGTCAAATATATTTACTCATAACTATTTAACTTTCTCACCGTCTTGTCTCATAATGCATATGTCATATCGTGAATGCAATCTTCTATCATTTTACCACATATCACATTTATCATCAAAATTGATATCATAATGAACATAAGATAATTAAATATTGCATGACATAATAAATCAACAGCCAAGAATAAGTATCGACCATCCACTATCATTTTACTATGCACTTGGCTCTCTAGTTATGACGACCGGGTTGATTAAAAGATGACACCAACCTCGAAGTTACTCCTCTTACAATAAACACCAAACTCAATATAAGCTACAACAATACGATACAACGTTTAATTGGCAACGTTTTTACACGCTACTCAAATCCATAATTTCGCCCTTTACCGGCTAGCCACCTTTATTGTTGCGGTACTAAAATCATCATAACTTTCCACTTCGACATCGTATTATAACAAGCCACACCAGTTCTGAAATCTATACACAATTTTCTACAACTTTCTAGTTTATCAAATATCCAGATTAAATCATCTAAACCCCCCTGTTTTAACCCAGAAGATAGATATATTATCTTCTGGATAGTAGATTTAATAATTTCATATCTTTTAATCTACACATGCAAATATATTGAGATAAGATATTTTTAGAAACTACAAGAAATTATCTACCACTTTATAGTCATGCCTAAAATTTAATTCAGCCATTAAATCAGTCAAATTAATCATTTCCTATGACTGCGTTCAGCAACAACTCGGTTCTGGATAGCAGTCTCCCAAAATTTATAACTTATGTTCTACTTACTAAAAAAATCATGTTCTTATACTTTCTGGAACCCTTAAGAAATTACCTACATTTTTCATGTATACCAAATCCTTAAATTATTTCATATTCTATTTTTAATATACAGATTAATACATGCTGCCTACAGATGACAATTTAACAGACAGCGGGCTTACAAAATTCATAACTCAAAATCTATTTATCGGATCGATATGGATAAGAATTCTACAGAAAAATATCAAAATCATTTACAACTTTCTCGTAAATGCTATTTCCAAATTATGACCATACAATATCCGTAATCACAGTACAGCAATACAGCAAATTAAATCGATCTACTTTTAAATCTCCCAATAGACACTTGCCATCTCTCTCACTAATCTCGATTTCAATCTCTAATTAAAATAACAACATAGAGAGGAAAAACCAAATCGTTATCATGTGACGAACTCCTGAAACCACGATCTATTCCTCACGTTACCCTTCTGTTCCCCGGCTGCTCACAGTACAACAATACAACAAATTAAATCGATCTACTTTTAAATCCCCCAATGGACACTTGCCATCTCTCTCACTAATCTCAATTTCAATCTCTAATTAAAATAACGACATAGAGAGGAAAAACCAAATCGTTATCATGTGACGAACCCCTGGAACCACGATCTATTCCTCACGTTACCCTTCTGTTCCCCGGCTGCTCACAGTACTGTAACACCCTAGGGTCCAAACCTGCTCAGACCTAACCGCATTCTGGATAGGCCACGCACACGTAGCAACCCGCTTGCACTTTCGTCCTCGCTTCACGCAAAACGGTTAACCGAGTGTGCTACCTTTCGAACTCCTAGGCTTATATGTAAGTGCTTCTCAAGGTAAGCTAACAAGGTGGGACTAACCCAGAAATTCATGTGCACACACACATTGGCCAACATGGGCCGAGGTGTCACAAGTACAACAATACAACAAATTAAATCGATCTACTTTTAAATCTCCCAATAGACACTTGCCATCTCTCTCACTAATCTCAATTTCAATTTCTAATTAAAATAACAACATAGAGAGGAAAAACAAATCGTTATCATGTGACGAACCCTGGAACCACGATCTATTCCTCACATTACCCTTCTGTTCCCCGGCTGCTCACAGTACAACAATACAGCAAATTATATCGATCTACTTTTAAATCTCCCAATGGACACTTGCCATCTCTCTCACTAATCTCAATTTCAATCTCTAATTAAAATAACAACATAGAGAGGAAAAACCAAATTGTTATCATGTGACGAACCCCTGGAACCACGATATATTCCTCACGTTACCCTTCTGTTCCCCGGCTGCTCACAGTACAACAATACAACAAATTAAATCGATCTACTTTTAAATCTCCCAATGGACACTTGCCATCTGTCTCACTAATCTCGATTTCAATCTCTAATTCAAATAACAACATAGATTGAAAAAACCAAATCGTTATCATGTGACGAACCCCTGAACCACGATCTATTCCTCACGTTACCTTTCTCTTCCCCGGCTGCTCTCCTGCTTCTTCCCGAGTTTTCCCTAGCACTCTGCAATTCACCCGACAACCGGCCGAGACGCAACTGCACCAGCACGTCGATGTGGCAACGCCCCTGGCGGCATGTGCTCGCCGGGCACCATACGTGGCGACCGGCGATCGACGCTGGTGGGCCGCGGGCAACGACGCGCAGGACACGCGAGCAGCTCAAACGCGTGGTGATCTCGGTCAGCCGTCTCTCCCGGGCATGTGGCGTCGCGCCAACACACGGCGATCGGCTGGCTAGTAGCGGCTGATGGGAGGAACGCTGGCGCGCGCTCGCGCTTGCTGTGCGCGAGAACACGCAGGCTGAGCTGGCAACACGGCGTGTGGCGCACAAGCACCGACGTGCTGCGAGTGGAGCGAGCGGCGCCGGCGCGTGGAAACAAGCGATGTTGAAGCACGGTGACGGCGCACGGGGAAAGGTGCCTAGGGCAGGGGCAGACCTACAGGATATATCGGGTGAGTCACGGCGTACCCTGGGGTCTAGCCGGGTCGAGTTGACAGAAATGCTTGAGTTCCAGAAGTGCATAGTTCCATTGTTTCGGAGGATTGCACACTGTCTGAATAGCTCTTATTTTCAGGTAAAATTTCTTCCGGGAAATTCAATTTGAACTAGTCTATTGGTCAGTGCTTGTTTTTGTGTTTAGGTCTATTTAATGTATCTTGTTATGAAGTATTACCGCAACAAGTGCTAGGTTTAGGCATAAAAAAAGCTGAGACCTGAGAGGTCGTCGATTCATAGTTTTTTTTAGTTCAGCAACTTATTTCAATTGAGGAACTCTCAAGTCTCAATCCATTTCATTTTTCTGTGGCATCACTATTAATCGACCAGAACCACATTTTACTGCCAAGATATTTTCACAGTTGACTTCAATTTTCAAATTGTAGTGTGCACACAGAGTTCCCTTTGGGGATCCTTCACACGGCCAAGTGTATGATATAGTTTACATGCTTCTCAAATTGGTTTTACTTCTACCAGTGGCAACAGCAAGTGTTGAAAGGGCTTTTTCTGCAATGGTTTTAGTGAAAACAAAGTTAAGAAATAAGATGGGTGATAGTCTTTTGGATGATTGTCTACTCACATTCATTGAGCGGGATATTTTCTTTGAAGTGGATGAAGATGATATAATCGAGACTTTCATGTCCTTTAGAAAAGCGTAGGCCAAAAAAGTCAGACAAGTAGTATTGTTAGTCTCTTTTATGTATATATGAGACTATTAGTATGGTGTTTGAACTATTTATATTATAATTTGTGCAAGTTTCTAACTTAATCCTTGAATTTAAGACTTATCATATTATTTAGTGCATATATACTGAATTACGGTGTAAATTTTACAATTATTTACCGAATTGGCAAATGGTTTTACCGAATTGCATATGAAAATTTTGGTGCAACATACCTTTTGGTAAAATCCTGGGTCCGCCACTGGCGTAAGGTTTGGGTTCTCTTTCCCACAATTCCTTTTATCATGCCACGAGAACTCATCCGTTCCTAACTTCACCGTATAGCTCGCTCCCAATTTCTTTTTTTAATTACACATAGACCCTCTAAAATTTCTGTATGCTCTTAGGTGCTGCACAAGCCTTTAATTACTACATGAATCCTATGGGTTTTTATAGTACTCTTGTACCAACCCTACTCCAAGATTATTCTTTGGGTCGAGACCATATCTTGTATGAGAGATAATAGCTTTTTGGTGCTCTCTCCCCTCCATCTAAGCTCCTAACTGATACGGCTTAGGGGGCGTTCGTATTGACTACGATTAATAGTTTTTTGGCTGAAACTAATAGTGACTAAACGAAATGACTTTAAAAAGGAGGGCGCGAGCGGTGGGAAAAATGAGGGAGAGGTGTGTGCCAGACGAGAGCGAGAAGAGTGTGGTGCGTGATGATCTCGTGACCCCCTGCCTTATCTTCAAAGCGAGACGGAAGCGAAAAGAGTGGAGAAGTTGTTTCGAGAAATCGGGTGTTCATATTGACTTTTGGCTTCTCAAAGAAGAAACCAATACGAACAGAGCCTTAGTTTTAGACACAACAGAGGTGAAGGGTTGGAGATGCTTTTAATAAAGGTCTCTTACAATGTTCAAGAAGGCGGCCTAGGCGACCGTCTAGGCCCCATGTAGGCACTGGGTGGCACCCTGTCGCCGTGCCTTGCCCCTAAGTCGGGTGGGTAGGCGGGGAGCCGTCTAGTTGGTCCAAGACGGGTTAAAGGCGGGCTTGACACGACGCCCTCCCAAGCAGATGCGGCAGTGTAGTCGGGGTCAGCGAGCGACTAGATGGGTAGAAGGGCTGGAATAGCATGGGTGGTGGAGCACGACTGTGTCGCACTAGACACTACCACCGCCTTTGCCTCACCGCAATCCACCACACCGCCTCTGTCTCGCTGAAATCCGCCTCGTCATGACCGAGTTCCATTCCACCTCCGCCTCCTCCTCCCCCCTTCGTCGCTCCCTCTGTCGTCCGCCTCCCCTCCCCTTCACGTGTCTCCCCTCCGACCTCCCCTCTGTCGTCTCCTCTCTGCCAGCCTCATGGCCTCACCTCCCCTCCACACCACGGATCTGCGGGAGAGGTAGGCGAGCTGGTGAGGGGAGACGAGGGCGACGACAGAGGCCAAAGGGGAGAAGGTGAGGGAGGAGAAGGCGCACGGGAGAAGATTTGGAGAGGAAAATGGGCCGGTGGGCCAGCTACAGGCACTGGCGGATCTACAGGGTATGCCGGGTGGGCCCCGGCATACCCTGTGGCGGTGGGACTCAGCTGATACGGTTCCAAACTTTTAATTCCTCAGCGATACGCCGATACGGTTCCAAACTTTCTCAGCGAGACTTTGCCACGCACCGCTCCGCTCGATCGGACGATCGTTCGATCCGATTCCTCAGCGATACGGTTCCAAATCCACTTCCTCAGCGAGACGGTTCGCCACGCGCCGCTCCACTCAATCGCTCATCCTCAGGCCTCAGCGCAATGATCCAATCGTTCGCTCATTCGCTACTTCGCCGCCGCCGCATCGCATGACAGAATAAACCGAGAGACGTCATCACTCGTCGGCAAAATCAATCAGAATCAGGTAATCAACTTCTTCTTTTTTCAGTTGTTCGGGTGTGAGCATGACTTGCATCCAAAGCTTGATTTTGCTCTATTTGCATAGAATTTTCTAGAGTATAATTTTTCAAAACATTTGGTCAGAAAATAAAAAATAAGCACATGCTGTGTTTTCCGATCTTGTAAGCTAAAAGTGGAATGATCATTGTTTCCAGATATTGTTGTTTTAGGTAAAACCATAAGAACATAGTCACAGATCTTGAATATCTTGCATAGTTGCATTACTTCTAAAACAGAAACATATGGCCAAGAAAAGTTCTGGCATTCAAATTTCAAAATGATATATAATATTCTTTATTCTCTTGCAGGGCCGGAGCAATTGTTTTTTTTGGAATTGTTCAGTTATGAAGAGAAGCGGAGACATTGCATCTCTTTTTCAGAAACATGCAGCCAAGAAGGCGACGGTTGCTACTTCAAATCCTGCCCCATCTCCGGTTGAAACTGTGGCGGAAAAACAAACTCAAGAGCAAGAGAGAGTAATTGATAAAATTGTGAATCCTATGCCCCCGCCCCCGCCACCGCCGCCGGTTTATGACATCAATCGCCTTCCGCATGATCCAGGTGATAGACAGCCCATTGAAAATTATTCTGTTAATGAGACTATTAGTATGGTGTTTGAACTATTTATATTGTAATCTGTGCAAGTTTCTAACTTAATCCTTGAATCTAAGACTTATCATATTATTTAGTGCTTGTATACCGAATTACGGTGCAAAATTTACAATTATTTACCGAATTGGCAAATGGTTTTACCGAATTGCATATAAAATTTTTGTTGCGGCATACCCTTTGGTAAAATTCTGGATCCGCCACTGGCTACAGGTATAAATGGGCCGAAGGACTAAATAGGTTAGGAATTAAGGCATGGGCCAAATGAGAAAATGAACCAGAACAGAAAAAGAAGGAAGAAAATAAAATAGAAATTAATACACTTTATTTTTAATTCGATCGCCTAGGCCCCCTAGGCGCTAGGCCCTACCTCGCCGCCCGCCTAGTGCCTAGCGTCTTCTCGAATATTGGGTCTCTAAAGAATATTTTTATTCTAGGTGCACTGTGCTTGTTTTTCCATGGAAGAAAAATAGAAGGATATTATACAGGACAATGAAAAATGTACCTACATCGAGGGGAAATGGCAAGCTTATTTAAGCATTTCTCTAGCAGGGTAGGATTCGGGCCCCGCGGGAAATAGAATGTGCCGAATCGAAATATTATGATCGTATTGCTATCATGAATTGCAGCTTGATACCTACAAGTACAGAGTTGTTGGACACATTTACTGACAGTTACCTCCAAAAGAGGGATGGTCCGTATTTGCTCATGTGTCAGTAACTGAAAATTATTGGTTGAACGATAATCTATGTATAAACCGAACAACGCAGAACAGAAACAGCTTAACATTACCAGAGTGAAATCTGTTCTCAAACACAACCCATTTCCACCAGACCTAAAATTGATGAGTAATTCAGGTCCATTAAATTCATATACTTCTATAGTTCTATTGGTCAATACTATTTACAACTTGATAGAAATTTACCAGATTTTGACATATATGATGGGAAGGGATATGGAGTACTATCATCATAAACAACCAAATGGGACAACAAATCTGTGATATTACATACTCATCTTGTCATAGCTAGTCCAGCAAGGGGGAACATAAACAATCCGATCTTGAAATGCCTGTTTCGTGTAGATTGTAGCATGTGGGCTGTGTGTCTGGTAATTTCCTAATCATACAAAACAGCAGTCTAAAATTCTTTGGCTGGTAAGCTTGTCCGATAGATTCATACGTATGCTTAGGAGGAGGCAACATATTAGAACAGTATGTACCCTTATCGAGACAGAAATTCAGACCTCTCGGAAGAAATAACACAAAAAAACATTATTCATGTAAATAATTACATTGTGATACTAATCTGCACCGCTTTGTGAAGGTTCCATCTATAAGCAATATCTTAAAAGAATAGGGCAGCAAATCTGCAACTAAGTCTGAAGCTTCTTGACTTCAAGTTGGGACCTGACAATGTCCTAAAAGAAAGAATGTAGTGGAATAACTTACGATGTTGCCAATAGATTCCAAAGAAAAGTTGCTTCTGCTGCTGCCATCTTCTAAAACACATGGCATGGGCTAGAATTCTACTTCAGCCACTCAAATGAAACCGAAAAGCCCTCTCGCAAACAAACTCGAATTTCTTCCCCTCCCCCTGTTTGTGGTTCTGGTACTTCTCATTGGTGTCAGATAAAACCGCAGCATCCCATTATCTAAGTTCCAAGGAGAAGTATAATGCACACTCCTGCTCCTGCTAATCTTGCATTCCTTATTCCTAAGCCAATCTGTGCGGAAATTCTGCGCATCCCCATTAGCAGCTTGCGAGCTTCTGATTGCGCCTTGGCTTGCTCTGCCTGAACCATGCCCATTGCGGCCAGGCTGAATTTCACCGTCGATGTCTGCTGTCTCCCCATTTTTGCCCCTCCGGGTTTCCTTCCTTGACTCCGAGAGGGACCGCTCAAGAACATGCTCCCCCTTCCTCACAAACTCCTTGAGTGGACTCGTGATGCTCCGATCCCACACCCTGCTCCACCTGTTCGACCTCCGCCTTCCAACACCTGAGACGGTCATCTCTCGCCCGGCGTCACCGCAGCTCCTTTCCCTGAAACGCCGCCCCTCGCCGCCCACATCGACAAAGTGCCCCCCATTCCTGCTCTCTGCAACCCCGGCAAGGCTCTCCCCAACTGCTTCCTCTGCATTGCTCCGCCTCGCCCTCCTCGCCCCATCAGGCGGCTCCTCTAAGCAGGCGAACGAGCAAGCGAAGGCCCTGCCCACCATCGACCCGTCCCACGAGTGCCGGGGCGGCTCCAGTGAGCCTCTGCTAGGCTCCCGGCACACCATCCACTCGCACGAGCGCCGGAAACTCGGCTTCCGCTCAATCTGCGCATCGGCGCCGCCGCCACCGCCGCCACCCGGATCCACCGACCCCTCCCGTGGCGGCCGCGAGGGCTCCTTCCTCCTCCACCGCATCCCCTTCCTCGGCAAGATCGACCTGAGCCAGGAGCCGCCCTTCCATTTGGCCCCCCGATTCCCACCACCTCCTCCAGGGTCCACCCCAAATTCGGCAACTTGGAGATCCTTCGCTTCGGGCGGATGGACGGTACCGGCACCGCCGGAGTCGTCCAGCTGGAAGAGCAGCTTGAGCGTCGTCCGCAGCTTGCTCGGGTCAGCGCCGGCACCGGCGCTGGAGCCCTCGCCAGCGTCGGCGGTGCCGACCTCGACGATCTCCGCCTCGGCGGGGTTGCGGACGGAGGAGAGGCGCTCCATGAGGCAGGAGGAGCAGATGCCCGTGAGGAACTGGGACGGGTGCCTCCCGCACCGCTCGACGCCGCCGCTGGGCGCCTCCGACTCCTGCTTCCGGTCTTGCTCCGGATGCGGCTCCTCCTCCACCTCCATTGGGTCGGAGCTGGAAGCTGGGTTATGTAGCGGGCAGGCGACCGAATCGAGTCAGACTGGGACAAGCGGGTGCGACATGGCCACATGGGCACTGGGCAGACCCAAAAAAACCCTAACGAGCCACCCGAAAAGCGACTTTTGGGTTCGGGGGCAGAAGCGTGTGGGGAAACCGGAGAGGGCATGTTCTTTTCGGCTGCGGCTTATAGCTTTTGACTGAAATTTTTGAATTTTGACTATTTACGGTACAGATTACGGAGAGATAGATACTCACTTGCGATTTTGGTTGGTACAGGATTTGGGCTTTTAACGTGTAGATCATTTAACTTGTAGATCTCGTCTTGAGAAAATACTCCGTTTGAAAGTTAGGTACTGTAGCAGAAACCAAAAGCTGATTTGAAAAGCCCAAAAGAACATGCCCGAAAAAGGCTGGGCATTGGGGGAGGCGGATGACATCAGATCTAGCCAAATAGACGGTCCAATATGGCACGACGTGATTTCAGCTAAATATGGTCTATTTAGGCATGATCTAATTAGCCTGGCTAACTAAATAGATTGTATAATATCTATCCACAAGCTTAGCCCCAAAACTAAGCACGATACAAGGAGGTCACAGGCTGTGCTATGTCGGCCGAGCACGTTAAACCCGATAGGACACAATTGCCCCATTTTGTCTATGTGGACCTCAAAAGCTGGTAGTGACGTTGCGTACGAGGACCAAATCAGGTCGACGGGCAAGACGAGCACTGGATCCTACCGGCACCGACGATGAGGAGGCTCGGACTTGCCTGCGGTGCAGATGAGGACTTCATCCCACTCATGTGGACGATGCCCGACATGCTCACCGAGAGACGCCGTCGTCATTGCGGGCTTCTCCTTGCTTGCTTGCTGTCTGTCGTTGGCCATCTCAAAGGTGTTGCCCTATTGTTGGAGGAAAGCGAGAAGTCATATAGAGAGGAGCGCGATGGGGAGGGAGGAGGCAGCGGTTGGCCAAGCACGGGGGATGGGACGTGGGCGGGTCAACGCGGAGGGGAGTGGTGGCCGAGAGAGGAAGAGGAGGGGAGGCGGCTGGTGGGGCAGCTAGGCATGGGGGAGAGGGGGGGACGTGTCGACTGGGGAGGGGGAGCGGTTGCTGAGAGAAGGAAAGGAGAGGGTGGTGGCCGCGCAGGGGTGGCTGGGCACAGGGGAAGGGGGACGGGACGACGAGGGAGAGAAGCGACAACTGAGAGAGGGAGGGAACACCGAGCACAGTTAATAAGAGAGGGGGAGGGGCCAGCTGGGCCATGCTTGGTAGGCATGATACTGTTCGTGTCGAGGCAGGCTGGCCTAAGCAAGACATGGCTGGTCAGCCCGAGTTGACACGGTCTATTTAGCCGTCGACTATGCATGCCTGGGGCGGGCCAATAGCACCGTAATTCGGGTCGGCATGATTGGCCCATCCTATTTGAATAGCTTTAGATGGGATCAAGATGAGGAATCTAGGCACAAGAGGGTGGAAAATGGGAGTTTGTCATTAGGAAAGGGCATGCACGCACAAGAGCGCACGGCACAGCTACGCCCGCGCCTCGTAACCGATCGGCCCGCACGGAGCCCAGGAAGGGGAGGCGGTGGGCGCGATGCATGTTAATATTCGTTTGCGTTGTCCGTAATGAGCTAATATGTTTATTTTATTTTTTTTATTTTTTTAAATTTAGATACACTAAATAAGCCATCATCAGTTACAATATAATTTCAGCCAGTTACAGTGCAATCTCAGCCATAAACCAGCTATAGTGCAATCTCAACTATAAACCGGCTTATTCCAATAGTAAATTATATATTACCCTGTAACTGGCTGAAATTATAGAACGGAAAAGTCGCCAGTTTACGGAACCGATCCAGCGACGCCTACCTCCTGTTCTGCACGGCCCATGTTGATGTACCACTGTTACTTCACCATTTTGGCCCTGATCAATATGGCTTCAGCTTATTTTTGCACTATTCATAAATTTCGTCTTTTCTGAACTTTTGGCTTTTTTTTTGAGTTTTTTTACCGGTTCTTTTTTCCTCGTATTTGTTTACATTATACGTGATGGGCTAATATGTTTTTTCTATTTTTAAATTTTTTTAAATTTAATTATGGTAAATAAGTCTCTGTCAGCTACAGTGCTTTTTTCAGCCAGCTACAGTGTTTTCAGCCATAAATCATGAGGCTTTCAGCCGAACCGATCACCACCTTTATCCTGGTGTCCTGCTCCTGTACCGCTGTACGTTTCGGCACATTAATGAGTCGCATAACTTTCGCCTGGTCGCTGGAGAAAACGGCTGAACAGTTCTTGTACTACCAAGAACAGCCTTTTACTCTCTAGAAATAGGCTCCGTTTACTAGCATTTCCCAGCTCGTGCCCGACAGCAGCTGGCGAGAGCCGGACTGCAGCAGGCCGGTCGGAGGAGCTTGATCTCGCTCAGCTCTAGAAGCTGGAGCCTGATAAAAACCAGGTTACAAGGATTGGCTGTAGTTTGGCCCAGCCTGAAGATGGAGTAACAATCAAGCCGATTGTCCTCTACAAAAAAAAGGAAAAGTAGGTTCCGCTCGTTTCGGCTTCAGCTTCTGACTTTCGGTTTATTTTTCACTATGTATAAATTTCATTTTTTTCTGAACTTTTGGTTTTTTGTTGAGCTTTTTTGCCGGTTCTTTTTTCGTATTTGTTTGTATTATACGTAACGGGCTAACATATTTTTTATATTTTTAATTTTTGTAAATTTAATTATGCTAAATAAGACTTAGTCAGCTACAGTGTTTTTCAGCTATAAGCCACCTAAAAAAAAGCTCAAATGAGCACCACCTAAGGCCGATCTGACTAGGCTTAAGTTTAGCAAGTCACCTTCACGATTTGAGTTGGCCTAAGTGCCCTTCTGGCCCTGATCAATATGGCTTCAGCTTCTGGTTTCAGCTTATTTTTGCACTATTTATAAATTTCGTCTTTTTCTGAACTTTTGGCTTTTTTTGAGTTTTTTACCGGTTCTTTTTTTCCTCGTATTTGTTTACATTATACGTGATGGGCTAATATGTTTTTTCTATTTTTAAATTTTTTTAAATTTAATTATGGTAAATAAGACTCTGTCAGCTACAGTGCTTTTTTCAGCCAGCTACAATGTTTTCAGCCATAAGCCATGAGGCTTTCAGCCGAACCGATCACCACCTCAATCTCGGCACAACAAAGATGATCTTATCTAGTGTAATTGCAATATTCCTAAGGGGTGCATTTAAGTCCGGCCGGAGCCTATCTGTCACTTTTTTTGGTTCCTCGCACTCCATTCGTACGGACAGACGCTAATGATATTTGCCTTAGCCCCAGATCGTCCAGCCGAGCTAGGATGAGTACAAACATGTGTAGTTGCAAGGAACCTCCCAAGGAACGAACAAATTCTTCCGTAAATCTAACACATTTATGTTAGACCATGACTATGCGCGCCATAGTTATCAAAGCTCTTAGAAAGTCATACCGGTGGCTATGCTCATCTGGGTTTTTTTTTATGGATTGTGATTTATTTTGTATTGTATACTGGTACCTTTTTTTTTAGCGTTGTTGCTATAGCACACTGCCACTCGGCACTCGGTCACGGAAGATAAATTTGAGCTGCCGCGACCGAGGAATTGACTTGCGCTGTCGCGACGCGACGGAGGAATTTGGATCTTGCCAACGTCGTGAGATCCTTCGTGCCGGCAAGTGGAAAAATTTGAGCTGCCGACTGCTGTTGACCGCTCGCTCACCGGTTGCTGCGATTTAAGTTCGAGGAGCAAGCGTAATATAATAACATTTCGTACCTACAGCAATCTAACCTACACCTGTTGCAACTGAAGTATGGGCCATGATGCTGAAGGCCGGCCCCCCTGCCATTCAGATAAAACGAAATCTGTCGACTGCCCCATAGGTTGGTGAAGCCGAGCAAGGATTGGGCTCGACTCTACTCCGGCGTTTCCAATTCCACGAGGCCACGCTTGGTCCCACTGGTGAGGCAGTGCGCGTAGGCTCCATGTGGGCCGCCTATAGACGAGTCCATCCTCTCTCTCTCTCTACACACGCACACTAGCCGCATACACATAAGTTGAAATGGTTCTCAGATTATCCATACCAAAACTAAGTGTAGAAGGATTTTAACATATTGCATTTTATTGTAATCTATAACGTATCTAGTAATATCTGTTTCTTGCAATCCCACCATTGTAAACAAAGAGGAAAGAACAATGATAAAGTTAATTCAGTGAACCCATATCCATACTTTTGTTTTTAATTAAAATCAATGACATCACCTCCAATTTTTTATAATGTAAGGCTCGATTCAAGTTCCTAGTAATAAATAATCATCTATGAAATGCAGACATCCGCCTATAGATAAGTCCATCATCTCTCTCTCGAATTCAAAATTTTGAATGAATTTAGATCACATGCTTTGCTGATATATGTATGTATGTACGTACGTATATACGTATGTATAATCAACACATACCTACAATCAAACTAATATAAAAAGGCAACTACAACTTGAATTTCAATTCAAACTTGTCTGAACTAGTTAGTAAACTAGTTAAACTCGTCATCCAAAAAAATTCAAAATTTTTCGCACACGATATATAGAGAAAATATCTATTTTAGACCATAGTGGTGTCCCAGTTAATTATACTATATATATGTGTGTATGTATATACACATATATACATACATGCATATACACACACATTAGCCGAGTGCCCGTACGTTGCAACGGATCTCAAATAATTGATACCACAATAAGTCCAAAAGGATTTTAACATGTTGCATTTTATTGCAATCTATAGCATATCTAGTAATTCCCATTTCTTGCAATCCCACCACTGTAAATAGAAAAGAGAAAAAAGGAACAATGATAAAGTCAATTAAGTGAACCCATGCCCATACTTTTGTTTTTAATTAAAACAAATGGCATCATCAATAATTTTCCATAATGTAAGGCTTGGTTCAATTTCCTGGTAATAAATAATCATCTGCGAAATGCGGACATCAACTGACAATCATATACCAAAAAAATCCCTCCAACAACTGGTAGGGATATGAATCAAGAATTTTAGTCGAAATAGATGAATCATGAAACAATGGCAGATTGGTAGCAATCCTAAAAATCTGACTTCCAAAACAGGGAAAACATCCCTTACCTCAAATTCATCAATTGGTAAGGAGCAACGCTCACAAGCAGCATTGTTGACAAGCTCCCATGCGGTCCCCACACCTTCTTTCCTCCTTCGACCAAATCCAATGCCAATGGGGGTGGATCTGGCGTGGCTCCGCCAAAAGGAGGATTCCCCCCTTTTACCCCCGAGCTAACCTTGATCTACTCAGTTTCCTTACCCTTTTTATGGTTGATTTATTTTGATTTACTTTACGCATAGTGTATGCGGTGGTGGTGATGATAACCGATGGTTGAGCCACCGTGACTAGACTTGGGAGCTCGCATGCGCAGGGGAGCATGCTGGCTTGCCAAGGGTGCATCGGTGGCCATCCGCGAGTCCCGCTGCCGTGAGCCAACAACATTGACCATCACGACTCTACTCAACCGAGGTCAGAGCTGGCTCCCCCCTCTACTATACTCTTATGCTACTACTCTCCTTGGCCGGTGAGGCTCCTGTGATGTGTTATGCTTATGTGTGTGCTGTGGGGGGCAAAGAAAGGGACGATGGGGGGGGTGACCTACTTGGTTTGGTCGGGTTGGAAATGGGATGATGATGATGATGGCCATGGTGCTCCCCACATACTCTCCCTGTTGGTCAACCTTCTTCTTCTCTAGTCCCCTCTGGTCCCGGTTGGTCTCGGCTAGTTCTTGGTAGTTCATTAGTCCCTAAGCGTCGTGGTCATGGTTTCCTCCTCTTCAGTCTTCCCTAACTCCTCTATGATGTCTCCTCCTCCTCCCTAACTATCCTTTATGGTGCCGACTCCTGGCTTTCTCTCTGTCTCTCGCTTTTGCCTCTGGTGGGAAAAGAGTTGGGGAGGAAAGCTAAAATGGGGGTTGAGTGGGAATGTTGAGTGAATGAGCTCTCCCTCTGTTTTGATGGCTTGGTTAAGAAGAGAGTGGACATGACCTCTCTCTCTTGGCTCAATCTTATCTCTAGCCTCCTCTCAGGCTTTCTGTGGATGGGTGAAAAAGGGTAACCCTTATGGACCGAAGGTCCTTGGGGTAGTCTCGGCAATGTGGTTCGGTTTTCTACTATTTGAGGTAAGGTTGGTAAAATTTGAAGTGGGTGTTGGCTCAGTTTTTTGCTAGATAATGAGACCTACTAAAGCGAGAGGTGCCAGCTAGCCCCAAATGGTCCTAGTGAGGGTGGATCTTGCGTGGCTCTGCCGAAACAAGGATTTCTCCTCGTTTACCCTGAGCTTATCTTGATCTACTCAGTTTCCTTACTCTTTTTATGGTTGATTTATTGTGATATGCTTTACGCATGGTGTATGCGGTGGTGGCCGTGAGCCAGTGATGTTGACCGTAGTTGCTCTACTCGGCCAAGGTGAGAGCTAGCTCCCTCTTCTATACCCTTGTGCTGTTACTCTAATTGACCGGTGAGGCTTCTGTGACGTGTTGTGCTGATGTGTGCACTATGGGGGACAAAGAAAGAGATGGTTGGGGGTGACCTACTTGGTTTGGTCAAGTCTCTTGGTCTGGTTCTTGGCGGTTCCTTGGTCCCTAAGCCATTGTGGTCATGGTTTCCTCCTCTTCGGTCTTCCTAACTCCTCTGGAACGTCTCCTCCTCCCTAACTCTTCAATGTTCCGACCTTGAACGGTCCTAATATCTCGATGAGCGCTAAGTTTTGGTATTTTAAGACCGAATGGGTTCTGATGGCAACTCTTTTCTTCCTCTTTTATTCTCTTTTGGATTATTGCAACCCTGGGTTTTGGACTATTTAAACAATGCAGGTCTTTGGTGATTCCCTTGCAACAACTATGGCTTCAATTTGACAACTGGAAATGTAACTACACGCATATGCATGAAAATGTACGACAAATGATGTAATCCTGTAATTTTAATTTCTACGATTATGCACTGACGTAGTTAATTAAGTTTCGGTTGCATTACTTTGTACTCTATGTATATTTTAATATTGTAATACTTTTCCTTTGCTTGTACTGTGATGTAATTAAATACGTTGTAATTATGCCACTCGTTTTTTACACTGTTTAATTTAGTTAAAAGCGATGGTTGTTTCAGTTGCCTCTACCAACCTCCTCCATGAAATGAAGCAGTTCATCTGGAGCAATCAAGAAAAGAAAAGCTGCATTCCAGTTTGCCTCTCTTCAAAGCATGGAGATATGAATCACCTGATTGCTGGACGCTGAATTTATTCTTTTGGTTACGGTCTACGTATGTGTGAACGGGACTGATGGCTTTTCTAGAAATTGTGTGTTTACTGGCTAGCAGCTAGGAAGAATTCCGTAGAAATCCTCCTATATACAGTTGCGTTAATTGTTACCGTGAAGAAACATATTCGAATACGAATATACAATGGTGTGTATATCTTGTAGGTTCTCTTACAGCGCTGGATGCATGAACAAAGCGGGTTTCTTAGGAGAGTATTTCCCATGAAGTGAATGCATTTTCTGTATATGATGAAAAAATTCAACGGGTGTATTTTCTTACTTCTGGGCGTTTCTGTGCCTCATCACGCACAGCAGAATTGCAGAAGTCGTTGCTGAGTACTGACTGATGTACTTTTGGAACTAGAGTTACAGACATCCCTCGCAGTTGAAATCACACTGGATACAGATATACACACCATTGCATAATTGTATTCGAAACCAATAGGAAAGCACCCGGCCATGTACTCTTCAGCAGGCTGCTCTTCAGAGTTCAGCCTGTGCACGGCTGCATGCACAATGACTCCACTCGATGCACCAGATATTGACAACCACACTGCCACAGGACATGTGAATACAAGAAATTGAAATCCTCTGCACACTGACAGCTACTTGTCTTCAGAGTGGCCAGCTCCAGAAGGCAACCCTCCCAAACAGGATATAATGGTATAGTCGCATATAAGCTCAAGAAGAGATCCGACCAAAGAAAAAAAGAGAACCACTGAACAAAATGAAAATCTGAAACAGTTTAGGATAATCCACCGAATTCTTGAATAATGCTGGAGTGCAGAAAGATCAAACTAAATACTGGGGAAAAATCAAGCCCAGAAAAACCTTGATGTCGAAAGACCACCGGCCGCACAAATCATGCGCACAGCCACGAGGTGCTGTCGCGTTTCATGAAGCAAGATTGCCTGTTTGCCACAAGCTACGCCGAAGCAGTCTCTTGTTACGCAAGCATCGCATGAATGGCTTGAGCGAGCGAGCGAGCATTGGCAGGCCTCCGGGCCGTCCTGCTCCTCACTAACTTTCAACCATTTCATGCCATTGTTGCCAGCAGCAACCATCAAGGCCTCACACGCGCCTGTTGTCTGTCCGTTGCTGTTGATTGCCTGCGTATAGCTTTGAGCTCGACTGTTGTAAGAAGGCGCAAACTGAAACACCCCAAAATTCAAAGATTCGAATTGTTTTTGGATTTTTGCTTCCATTCCAAATTCTTTCCAAATTTGGTAGTCATCCTTGATTTCTTGCTTTCCTCATTTGGCTAATACTTTCCCCCGTTGGCGCCTCTGGCCAAACCGCCTCCCCACCGCCGTTCTGTTCACTGCTCCACGCGGCCAGCCACCCGCGCCCGAAGTTGCGGCTGCGTCCTCCCTCGGCGTTCACACTCCTCCTGAGTTGATGCCAAGGCTCCGCCAGCCAGTCGTCTAGCTCCCTGCCATCTCCCTCGCTTGGCGCACTCGGTTGACCTGCGCCCTCGCCTGTCACAGCTCGCTGCTGCTCGCAGTCGAGATTTTCTCATCTCGCAGACTAATTCAGAGGTGGCCAAGAAGCTGTTGCTTCAACCAGAGCCGCTGAAGGAACCTGTAGACAGGGGAAAGATCTCGAGCAGGCATGGTTGCTTGCGAGCCACAAAGAGGGAAGAGTGCTCTTGGATCTTCATGGCTAGGAGCTTTGAATCTAGTCTGCGGCGGTGAGGAATAGGGGCGAAGAGAGGCGAAACCTGGGATATCCTTTTTGGGATTAAGTTCGATTAAGAGTTTTAGAAATTGGGGATTGAAGGGAGGAGGTGAGAATTCGAGGTTAGGGTTTCAAACTGGAGTTAGGAGGGAGGAGACTAGAGCGGTTAAATAGGTCGCACATGAGCTTTCTTGATTTCCTTTTTGGTAGCTTGGTGTAACGTATTGTTGCATCCTTTTGTAGGATTAGGATCTTCGCTGTCACTGTGTACTATTGTACTAGTGTATCTTGATATAAAATTTTCTTTTTCACTGGTGTTTCGGGTCATGTCTTGTGGTGTGCTGGTGCGCACAAGCTTTTACATGTTTTTGCTGGATTGTGTGTGATTTGTTGGTGTCTTAGTGTAAGTCTTTATGTAAATCCTTATTTCATAACTGTACTAAGGTGTGCTTTGCCTTTTGTATTTGTCTTGTTTATATGAGGTATACTTGTTTGGTTTGATGTAAGATCTCTTTGTTATCTTCTTTCCTGCACCTTTTGCATTTGTTGCCGTCATCTTGGTGACGACGTTTCAACTATCTATCTATCTATCTATCTATTATATTATTAAAATAAAAAATAAGCTACCATGTTCATTCTTAAAGACTAGAAATTACCATATTAATAGGTGGAAAAAGAAAAGGCTTTACACCATCAATTGTGGTTGCTCAATATTATAACGATGCAATTAATTAGATGTATATATCTACACCGTTAATTATGGTGTATCTATATTATAAAGATGTAGATTAATCAGATGTATATGGGAACTATTAAAGTATTATAAGATATGCAATTGTATTTTCTAGCATATATAAGTATCATAGTTTTAAATCTTCGGCTATAGCTGCCGCTATAGCCCGCTATAGCTGTTTTAGACAGATGAAGCTATTTGAGTCTATGTATAATTTAGCCGCTATAGCCCGCTATAGCCTCATTTAGCTCCGCTATTAGCTGTTTGAGAAGTCATCCGCTAAACGTCATAACCGGAGATTTAAAACACTGATAAGTATTGGAGCTGGATACCATATATAGCTCTATTTTTTATACGAACTGTAATATGTAGCCATATAGTTGCATAGGAAATTTATCTAGGTATGTTATTAAAACACACTACAACAGGACTGGGATATAGCAACACACTTATGTGTTGTTATAGCTTTTAATAATGTGTTGCTGTGACATATAACAACACATAGTATAAGTGTTGTTATTGCTGGTGCTGCTAAGGTAGGTTTATTTCAACACATGATAAGTCCTGCTGTATTAAAAAAAAGAGTGTCACACCTTTTTCTTCCAGTACTGTAGGACCGAAATGGCGACAGAGGGGGGTGAATGTCGCTCGCTTCAAAATCGCCCCCGAGAAATCGAACACTGATTTTTCAAAAAGATGCAAAACAAAGCACCTCACAGAAAATTAAAATTAATTTTGCTGAAATCTGGCACGCATGTGATACTAAAAAAATCAGCATAAATCAGAGAGTGAACAGTAAAAATTTCAGCTGAAAAAACTGCTGTTTGATCTGCATGCAAAATTGAGAAAGATCGGCAAAAGAATAAAAAGACATGCACTAAATGGAGGAGATCAGAATGCAACAAAAGGGAGTACCCGTAGAGAGTACTTGCTGGCCAAAAACAATAAAGAGAGAACAGTGATCGGCTGAAAAGAAAAGGCTATGAAGCAAGGCTGCACTCAACCGAACCAATAGTGCTCATGTGCTCCCAGCCAAAAGAATGAAAAGACACAGAAGACAGCATGGTAAAAAGAAATAGCTGGCCAAATGCTCTTGCTGCCGAAACCACCTAGACCCAATGAATGCATTCGGCAGGATCAAAAGAGCACAGGAACCAGCAAGCATCCGAAGCCAAATCTGAAACCATGGAAGATTCACTGCTGAACTTAACAGGATGAATCACCAGAACTTCCACAAACAGAGAGACCTCAAAGCAAGGGGAGCACAAACTCAAAACAAGATAACACTGAGAGAACTAAACAGAGACCAACAAGAACGAAGTAAACTTCAGATTTCCATTTCAACAAAACACGAGATACAAAGAACTACGTCCCCATACGCATGGACATTCGGAGGAATGATTACATGGATTCTCAACTCATCCTCTCCCTCTCAATCCTCAAGAACACCAAGAGCTACACATGCTTCTTGGGAGGAACACACACATACACACATGGAGAGACACAAATGAAACCCTAAATCTTACACACTCTCTCTCTCTAATTTCAGCACACCATCTCCCTCTCTATTTATACCCTCCACTAATGGGTTCACCAAGTGCTTTACCCATTTAGCTTTTGCGCTTTACCCACAATCCACTTCCTTTAGTGCAGCTTTGCGTTTTTACCGAAACGCCCCTCGCGCACCTTCCAGGAAGCTTCCTCATTCCTTGCCCTGCAAGCTACGCAGTTTCGCCGTCTTCGGCACACCTCGACCGTTCTGACCTCAGCGCCACCTGCGCCTAGTCCGGTCCACCGTGCCTCGCCACGACTCCACCTCGAGTCCACGTCGTCTTCGACACATCCCGACCGTTCTGACCTCAACGCCACCTGCGCCTAGTCCGGTCCTCCGTGTCTCACCACGACTCCGTCTCGATGTCCTGCAGCCAACACAGACAAGAAACACATCGCATAGCACGGTACAAAACATGTAAACATGGTTAGCACCTACAAATCCTACTCAAGCGAGAAATGACCCACGTGGCCAACCGGGACGACGCCCACGCGTCAAATTTGTCTAGTCACGACCCGACCTCGCCAAATGCCAAAAAGGCACGAATCACTCAAACTAAACTCACTCTAACCAAACCACGAGTCAATTACTCATCACCAACACGGGATTTAGACCACATGGTCTCTCAAGTACCAACACATCTTATGACACAACTGATAACATCATGCAACATAATACTATTCTTTTACCTTGGAAAA
The DNA here is from genome assembly GCA_017311315.1 of Dendrocalamus latiflorus. NCBI lineage: Eukaryota > Viridiplantae > Streptophyta > Magnoliopsida > Poales > Poaceae > Dendrocalamus > Dendrocalamus latiflorus. The sequence goes on from CM029621.1 coordinate 9,068,020, forward strand.
TTCATATAAAATATATATACAAATGAACACGAATTAACTCATTGCATTATTTATTAATACAACAAATAAAAAAAGATGGCACAAGTAGTCTTCAAGTACCAGTAGTATTGAGAAAAAAAATATCATACAGGCTCCTTTGGCACATTGGCTCATCAATCGACATTGCCACCAGCATCCTTTGGCCATCGATTGATGCCCACTACAATAATTGACTAAAATCCTAACCACATAACATCCAACGAACTACAGGGCTGCATATGTCTTCAGCTCTGTTTACTTTGGCGTCTATAAACAGTTTTTTAATAGCAAATAGCTTTTTTATGGTACTAGCTTTCAAACAGAGTGTTTTTAAAAGTCTATTGGTCGATTGTAGTATACACTGTAGTGACTTTATTTATATCGGCCAAAATCATATGCAAATGTCTCTCTCTACAAACTTCTCTATAAGCTATTATTATTATTATTATTATTATTATTATTATTATTATTATTATTATTATTATTATTATTATTTATAAACCAAAGTTAAAAACCATCAGCAAAAACTAATATGGATGTACCCCAACTTCTCCATCGTTGCACACACAGAAAAATACTCGTATTAGCAAAGATACTCCGGTTAGGTTGTTGACATGATGCTCTATGCATCATTAGACATCCTCACTGCAAAGAAAGGTAAAACAATGGTAAGTAATTAACTGCTGATTAAATACGAATGCTTTTAGGGGATATAAAGCCTCGTGGAAGATGTTGCAGATGCATTGCTCACATGGACAGCTCTCAGATAAAAAATGCACCGCCCAGATCATATTCAGAGAAAAATAACCAGGACAAGAATTTCTTGTGATCCTGCCTTCGAAATTGTGGATCTTGATCATCCATTTTTCGACCTGATGGTTGGAGGAATTTTGTCCCAACCCATTTTGACTGATCAGCCCACAATAAATGCGCCGGGTCAACGGTGCTAAATTGCTAATGGGTTGAAGCCCAAACCAAGCCCAAGCCCATATCTGATCCAGACCGAATTTCTAGTGTCATAATGCAGCCGCGACGAATTCAGCGTTATCCGCTTAAAAACACGTATTTGCGATGCTACTGAGCGAATTTTCTCTGTTTCCAAACATGTCATCTTAATGGAATCTGAATCTGCAATCATCAATGGGAATCATAAAATTAAACTGCTGAAGGGGGCCATTAGCCCACATGATAGGGACAATCAATAATGTGAAGATTACCAATTCTAGAGTACCTTAATATACATGACAGGTGTTACGTACCGTTGCATGCTCAATGAAGAAAGGATACGGCAGGGCGTTAATTCTTTCGACGACAGATGCATGGCTCATGAACGTAACGTTGCATAGAAACTGCACGTCGACGATTTGTCTCGGTCGAGGGCCCAGAGGCCAATTTGTTTTCCTGCAAAGGCAGCATAGGCAGAAGCACAAACAGTATTTTGGCCAGAGATTAATCAAGCGGAGTACGTACTAGCTACCCTGCTTAAAATTAACCCAAAAAAAATGTGAGTTCATCCCGTTCTTGATTGAGTTGAGAAACAGATAGTCGTAGGAAAAAAGCTGAAATTAGAGAGTTCGTGGCAATCTAGGTTTCTGTCGTATGAACCCATCCGAAAGATGTTGTATGGCATCTTCCGCTGGCAAATAGGGTCCATACGGAGAAATTATGAGATGGAGCCCACGAACATGCGCATGATATTGAAGCAGCTTGTTTGCATTGCATGGAAAATGCAACACTTTTATCTGCAGCGTGGACGCCTACTACGTACGCGCGTTAGTTCGGCATTAAGTTTACGACCGATTTTACTATATATATACGCGAGAGCTTTATTTATTTGCAGCAACGACCGTCATGTAGATTGGCGCGCAAATAAAATAGGATTTCTAGTGCAGATTTGTTCTTCTATCGAGCTGTTAATTTGCTGCAAGGCGTTGATTCCTCAATTTCTGACAGTACGCACCGTCTGATGGAGCTTACACGGCACAGATCAAGACAGAGCAAGTACACGTGGCAGATGAGCTCGTCCCAAAAGGGCTCCATTATCAATCCATATTACGTACGTACTCTTTTTTCTCAATGGTATTGCTCATTTTCTTTGTATCAGTAGATAAGAGACTTCACACGCACGTGTGTGTATATATATGGTGTAATTATGTCGTATTTTACAATATAGAAAATATCTCGCGTAACTAAGGGTATGTACATATAGTATACGAGTATTTAAAATCATCTAGGTGGTATGAATAATTTTTCAGATTTGGTATGTACATTTTTTCGACATATTCCTTTTTATGTGCGTATATAAAGATATTTATAAAATACGCTAAAAACTATAGACTCCATTGCAATTTTTTCATGTAGTTCACATTGGAGTATCTTATAATCAATATACGAGTATACCTAAAGTCATAAAGGAGTATTTCAAGTTTGTTTAGGTGGTATATTAGATATGGGTGTAATTACATCCAGGAGTATATATATATATGTGTGTGTCTATATATATATATATATAGTTTTTCAAACACGGGGGGTCAAAGAACATGTCATTTTTTATGCATATTGTCGAAATTTTCTATCTTTCAACACACTATATTTGCAAGGGGGCGAAGCTTATGCTGGCCCACAGGTCACGCTCTTTTGGTTTCCGGGCACCAGGTCCAAATAGTAATAAAAACCTGTGTGGGCTTTTCATATCACACCAACTTTTGTGAGCTTCCTCATGCAAGCATGCTGGGCCGACTGATCGTCCGAAAGTAAGGAGTGTTAAAATGCTTTTAACATGTGTCACTCAAGTTAGCTATCATATCAATATATGCCCGATTGGACAGCACATGCCCGTTAGGCATCGCCTGTTTAGCCTGTCAGCTAGAACGGGCCATGCCGTCCTAGTCTATGGGTTGAGACGTCGACACAGACATGACCCAAGGGCTCGTGCCTGCCTGAGCTATCACGAGGCATGATTGGTCCATTTGGCTACGAAGGCATGGCATGCCTGTATAGTCTGTTTGACCGAAAAATTTGAAAGAACTGAACAGTTAAAAATATGTAGAATTAAAAAAAAGGACACAATAAAATGTAGAAATTATACGAAAAGATACATTAAATAATAAAAAATATAGAAAAAGACACAATAAATTATAGAAATGTAATAATGAACTTTTATTGATGTTAAAATGGATGTCTCGTTAAAAACTTTGCCAAGTAAAAATTTAACTTGAGAAAATCTTGGCAAAGAAAAAGAATACATCATATAGCTCAACATTACAGGTGAAAAAGTATAAAAATACAATGTATAGATGGATGCTCTAAAAATCGTCAGCGATGTCCTGACTACCTTCGCCACCATCTAGATACAGATTGTTGAACGCGTGTTCTAACTTTGTATACACTATGCAATGTTGGGTTCGCACGTAAACTTGTTATGAGTCTTTCACTGCGAGAAGTACTTCCACTATCTCACTCGTGAATCTTGTTCTTCTCTCCTCCAATATTCTTCCAGAAAGACTGAAAATAGATTTAAAAAAACCGTTGAGATAGGAACGGTTAGCACATCCTATGCTAATATGGTTATGGACCTTTTTGTTCAAGTGCTTGCTAACGTAGAGGTATTTGTAGAGCTTAACGATAGTACAACCATGGTCTACTCGGTGGCGACGGCCTCGATCATTTGAGGTGGAGGCGGAGCCATCCTAAACGATGCAAGGTCTTTTAGGTCAATTCCATACTCACTCGCAGCAAATTTGTCAAATTGTTTCATGAAAAAAATTAGAAATGTGGAAAACTGCAAAATACAAATACAAAACTAAACTAGTACCTATTTTATATCACAATAAAGAGAAATAAGAACAATATAACAATATGAAAATTAATATTATTAGCTCTTTACTTGAATGCATGCCGGATTTCAAATTTTCAAAATTTTTGCAAAATTATTCTGTATTTTGCTAAATTACCATAAAAAGCTTCAGAATTTTCACAAGAGAGCGAGAAGAGAAGAATGCTGGTTTGAGTGTGGGTTGATGAGGGGGTATGCTGGCTATTTATAGAAATTTTTTTAGATTTCTTTGAATTTTTCCATATTTTTAAACTCACAAATGGTCTCAAAACAACTATATTTTTCAAAAAAATCGACCGTTGTCATGCTAAATAGGCTAAACGGGCCAAATGGGCCGTGCCCATGCCCAACGGTCGGCCTTTCATGCCAAATGGTCCATGCCCACGGGCTACGCGTGCTAAATGGGCCACGTCGTGCCGATGGACCATATGTGCCCGGTGGGCCATACCATGTCGGTCCGTGTCATGCCATGTCCGGGCACGATACTGTTCATATTGTGCCATGCCAACACAGTGGGCCAAGGCGGTGGCCTAGGCATGGACCACGCCTTCATGCAGTGTTGTAGGCCGTACCTACAATAATAGGCCGTGGTTGGTCCGTACCTACAATAACAGGCTGTGGCCGGCCCGTTAGACACAGCCCGTTTGGACACCACTAAGATTCATATCAAACAATAAATTCCGTATTATCTTTTCCAAAAAATTCTTTTAGCTAACTCTTAAAAACTCCAAAAAGATAGACTTTCCGTTCTTTGCAAATTAAGTCTTTTATACCCCTCCTTAGCCGTGCCCAAGTGCGCAACTCACGCCTCAAAGCGCAAGAGCATGGACGTCTTTTCCCACACCCACCACAAAACCCAACCGTGTACCATATAAAACCTCAGGAAAACCTACCCCTCCAGACGGCCTACATATCCAGGCAGGACCAAAGCCCACAGAGGCAGCAGAAAGGAGTGCGAGAGAAAATCTCGCACCAGCACACGCACCACAGAACAAGCGAGATGAAGTGAGAGAGAGAGAGAGGGAAAAAATAAATAGAAACCAGCAAGACAAAAGGCCGAGCCGAGCAAAGCAAAAACCCACGCACTCATCTCCTCCTCCCTTCCGCCCCAATCCCAAACCCTAGCCCCTCAGATCCCCGCCCCTCGCCGCTCCGCCGCCCGCCGGCGGCCTGATTCCAGCCATGCGGATCCGGAAGTGCGCTTCCAGGCTGCTCGGGTCGGCCTACTTCAACGCGCAGCCCGAGGCGCCGCCTCTGAGCCAGCTCCCGCCGCCGCCGCCTCTGAGCCAGCTCCCGCCGCCGCCGCCCGCGCCTGCTGCCTACGGCGCCGCCACCGCCACCGCATCGGAGGGGCCCTGCGAGCTGAACCAGTTGCCGTGGGAGCTGACAAGCGAGCTCGACGACCTCAATCCCCAGGTTAGCCTCCGCCCCCCAACTCCCCCTCCCTCCTCCCGCTCTCTGCTATTCCACCGTGCTTCCGGGTGTTTTTTTTTCCGGCGCGAGACGCCTACCTCGCATGCTTTTTGCGTTCCGGTTGGGCTTTTGGGCGGTGGTCTCGCTCTCGCATGCGCCTAGGGTTCGTGCATTCTTGAGCCCTAGCATCAGAAGTAGCGATCGAGGTGGGCGGTCGCTGTGTGGCGGGTTGGTGTGGGATAAATTAGCCAGATCGGCCGGCGTGATCGGCGTTCCGGTGGGATTCCTCCGCTCGCAATTTCGGCCCCGTGGGTAGGGTTGGGGATCTGCGGAAATGGGAGCGCCCGCTCGAACCCTAGATCTGTGCGTGCCGCTCGATTGCTGTGCATAGCTCCTATGCTTATGTGTGCTCGTCTGCTTGAAGAATCGTGTGGTTTTTTTGTCTACTGTACGTCGTCTGTATGTGGTTACCTTGCTTTGGTTTGTGTTTGAGCTCGCGCGTGTTGGATTCTTGTACCTGTCGGAACTACAGGATGATCCCTTCGAAAACTACTACATGCAAGTCGGCTTGGTGTTGAGCAGCGTGGCCGTGAACCAGGAGGATGAGGAGATGGAGGGGGAGGACAAGATCGGGAAGGAGTTTATTAACAAGCAGAAGGTCGCCAAGAAGATGAAGCAAGATGGCAAGAAGAAGGTGAAAGCGAAGGCGAAGAAGGAGGCGAAGGAGGAGGAAGCAAAGGCGAAAACGGAGGAGGCCAAGGCGAAGGAGGAGGAAGAAGCCAGCGACGTTGAGCAGGCTAAAGTCTGGCACTGTAAGAAGAACGACGGCAGGAGTTGGCACTGCCCGAACATCGTCCGCGGGCCCAACGCCCTGTGCGACCACCACTTCGCGCTGAGCCGCTCGTACTACAACCCCACCTGTGAGAAAGTGGCAGCAGCAGCAGCTTCGGGGGCCGCCTCGGCAAGCTCCAAGTCAGCTCCGGCGAAGGCCTCAGCCAGTTCCAAGTCAGTTCCTGCGAAGGCCTCTTCCAAGTCAGCTCCGGCGAGTGCCTCATCCAGCACCAAAGCAGTGTCGTCGGCGAGTGCGCTGGCCATCTCCAAGCTACACAAGAGGAAGAAGGCGAATGGTGGCTCGGGCATGGAGTACTTCTACTATGCAGGGTGGGGCCCATTCCGTGGAAAGCAACGCGGCGACAGCAGCAGCAGCAACCATCGCGACGCTACTGCCGATGTGAAAGAAGAGAGATCCCCACAGGAAGACAAGGCCACCCCAGAAGCCCGAGATGACAAGAAGGGCGACGACGACGAGAATGACCTATCCGACATCGCCGAGATCACTGGCGGTGACGAGGAAAGCGACGACGACTACGTCGGCAGTGCCAAGGCCAGCGCCGGGAACGGCAAAGGCAAGATGGCCGTGGAGAAGGCGAGGTACCCGAAGATGGCGAGGAAGCGCGTGAAAGCCCGTTCGCTCAAGTCCTTGCTGTAGCTCTGCCTTTGCCCGTGCGTTCGAGCTAGCTAGCTGCCTGCAATTCCTCGCTGAAAATACGGCGGTGAGTGGAGAATAATACGGGCGCGGTGGCTGGCGGCTTCGTTTCGTTTTGATCGTTCGTGGTGGCGACATTATCTCGTGGAGGCTTTCGTTTTGTGCTTGCATTGCATTGGCTTGGCTCGATCGCATCGATCGTGCCAACTCCCAGTGTTGTGTCGTGTTTTGTGTTGTATACCATGTTATGCATGGATCTGGGATATCGTTTTGGTCAAAATTTTAATTTATATGTGTATTAGTGGATTGATCGGCATTTGAGATCATCTTAAGGGTTTTTTTTGCGAGCCAAACGGGTCGGGTACGTGTTGACCCGGGGTCAAAGGGGGTACTGGGAAGGTTGGTCCCAACGTACGTAGACTGGTATGAGGTGTCAGGGGGCATGCAGGGTACGACGTGGCAATTGGATTGGTGCGGCAGTCTTCTGGGTCTTTCTGGATCCTCTTCCTACCGTGATCCTTCCATGGTGGCCGTCATTGTGTTACAGGGCTTTGTTGGTAATTTGACTGTTATTCCCGTTTGTCTAAAAGTTAGTTTTTTAGCGCCGATTTTGTCTGTCCAATAGGGGTACATTTGACCTCCTTTGACCAAAGAAAATCACAAAGCTTTACATAAAAGCATGCAAGGTACATACGTGCGTATAGTTTGCGCCGAGCGTTGGCAAGGGGGGGAAAAAGAGAAGGATTTGAAGCAACGCGATCTTACGAATCGAGCGAATTTAGCCTATGTTAGGCGTTAGGGTTTAATTAGCAGCTTGATGTATGCACGTAGTGACGTGCACGGGGATGCATGCATGGCCGAATGGCCTAACCGTACGTAATGCGATCCGCACGAACGCCGTCAAACGCGACTTGACGTAAGCGCTTCACTTGAGAGAAGGCGTCAGACGATTCGACGCTACCAGGCTTCCTAAGAGCATGTACAATGCAAGATGCTTATATATGAATGCTTAAAGAGAGAGAATATAGCCACATCATTAAGCATCCATGTAAAAGTTATTTCCTCCAATGCAAGCATCTCTTCCATGGGTGCTTAGGCCCTGTTTGGCACAGCTCCACCACCGGCTCCTGGAGCTGTTTGGAGCCGTTTTGTGCCAAAGGGGTACAACAAAATAGCTCCACCCAAAGAGTCCCTTAAAACCTGCTGAGACAAAAGTAGCTCCTTAGGTGGAGCTGAAAAAAGTAGCTTCACCCAGCTCCACTTGTGAAGTCAAAAAAAAAAACCAGCTCCACTTGTGAAGTGGAGCCGTGCCAAACGGGGCCTTAGATGTTATAGTATCTATTAATAGATATAGTTATACACATAAGCACCCACTAAGCATGATGCTTATTTAAGCATCGATGCTTCAAAATAAGCGCCTTATCTATCCTATGTGGTAAGAAAAATCAGTTTTTCAATTGCTAAGCATCTCTCTAAGCGCCTGCATTGTACATGCTCTAACGCGCGCTCCTGGCATATACGTTCATGCACGTGGCCGCTAACTTGCATTGATGCATGGGCGAATCAAATCACGGCAGCGTGATTAGGCTGCCGGTGGTACGGTGACATGGTATCATTCTTGGGGCAAAAGCAAAAACGGGCAGCGCGGGGCAGAGGTACCGCATAGACCGCGCGCGGCGAAGAATTGGGGAGATAAACCTGGCATAACGGGGTGCGGCGAGTGACCCGGCCGGCCGGCTACGCCTCGCCCGTCGCCGTTCGTTGGCAGTGGGTTATAGCTCGCGCGGCCAGAGAGAGAGAGAGAGAGAGAGAGAGAGAGAGAGAGAGAGAGAGAAGTTTGGGTAGGCTAGAGAAGCCGGGAAGAAGAGCGGCAGGCGGCGAGGGGGATCGATGGAGGCCTGGAAAGGGCGCCGGATCCTCCGCCACACCTCGTGCATGCCGCTCGATTACGCGTGGACGGGCGGGATCACCTGCATGTCTGCACGTAAAGGGCGCTAGAGGCGGGGGCCAGGAGGAAGAAGTGTCGGGACTCGGGGGAGAGTGAGAGAGAGAGGTACGGAAACGCCATCCGTACTTACTGGATTCTGGGTATATATTTTCCTATCAGGTACTGTGAGAAATGATCAAAGGTGACGTGAAACCAATTGCACATGGCTACTAAAAGAACATGGTTGACTATAGTACCTTCTTGTTCTTCATCAGATTCACGTGCAAATGAGAAACAGGGTAAAAAGTAGAATCGATACTGTTAGCCAAAATGGAATCATCCAAAGAGTAGTCTACGTCATCCGATCAGCCTACGACATGTGTAATGCTCGCTTCCGCAGATTTTATTACTACAAGCAGGCCGCTAGGTGTAACTGTGTAACTAGTCTTAGGTCACATGATGGGAATGTTTGCTGGCATTGTTTACACCGGATTACATCAGAGATGAGCTGATGTCATGTACTATTTAACGCTGATTATTATTACATCACACGCAAATCTAGGCAACCGAAAGGAACAGTCACATAACATGAACTCACGAACTGAAGCTAAAACACAGGAACCAACTATAGAACATAGACGGACTTAGGATTAAAATTTAGAGAGAGCTAGTGAGACTTACTTACTGGTTTATCAAATACCGAATTGCCAGTCTACAATAGCCTACCACAATGCTGGTGAGAGATAGAAAAACACTATTGCAGCTATAGCGGGCTATCTTGAAAGTTATGATACACATCGTGTTTTGTTGAAGAAAGGTAGTGGTGCCCACTCCCCGGTGCGGAGGAGAAGATAACGGCTGTCACGCGGTCCAGATAAAACTAGGCGACGACCACCTAGAATGAAATGTTGGCCAAGAGGGTGTGCTGGATAGAGCGGAAGCTGAAGTTGAACTAGATGGCTTCGAGCCCGTCGTCTCTCCTCGTCATCGGCCACCTCCACCTCTTTAAGAAGCCACTCCATCGTGTGCTGGCTGCGCTTGCGGCGATGCATGGCTAGGTGCTCCTCCGCTTCGGCTCCACCAGGTACGATGCTAAGTTTGCGCTGAGTATGTCGACGCAATAGCCCACATCGCAGTTGAGAAATTGGAACAAGAATTGAACAAGTAAAATTAATGAAGCATGAAAAATCTGGTATTGCAAATCTGCAATCCAATCCATGCATTCTCGCTTTGAGTCGTCTGATTCCTTGATCAGACAAATTACACATTCATGCAATGTACTCTTGAAAAGCAGCAGAACAAGATTCAGAACATAAAAAAAGCTAGAATAATCTTTTCAATGGATATTCCCCATTCTATCCACTGAAAAGTTGACTTTGTTGTAAGCCTACATTCTCACAACATCCAGGCGTTAGGGGGTACCCATGGCCGACCGGCAATAGGGGGCGCCAGCCCCACCTGAACCCCTGGTGGGTCCGCCCCTAATAGGGCTTGTTTGGTTTGAGCCCTAAGCTAAAATGCCTGACCAGAAAGGGTGTCTGTACACTGCCAGAGGAGTGTTTGGTTTGCGTCATGTGACTTGAATCCCTTTGCCTAGTAATCTCTGACACATTCATTACCCTAAGCCAAGTGACTAAAATTGACCGCCTGGCCTCCCAACAGCAACAAATGGTTCACTAATCCCTTTTACCACATTGCCTCACGCAGCAAAGGAATTTCATCATGGGCAGCTTCGGCACTGGCAGTGAACGTCACGGTGGGCGACGGTGGGACATCACAACGAGTGGTGGTTGCAACTGCCGTGGACGTCGAGCAGCGGTGGTGCATCGTAGTGTCGATCTGGCAGCAAGAGCACGGCGAAGAGGATTGGATCAGACTAATGGCCCGTTGAGCAACAAGAAGATTGCATTGGGTGGATCGGCTCCGATTAGGAATCATATTGTTCTTTCTTTCTTTTATTGCTTGAGGCTTGATTAGATGCATGTGGACGCGGGTGGCAGATTCGAATTTGGAGATCGATTTCTTCTTTCTTTCCATTTTTTTAGGCTTTGCCTTCTTGTGAATTTGGGGATAAGAAGGCAGAAGCAGTTGGAAGAATAGAGAATGACCGGTGTGGTATCTCTACTACCTAAAAATACAAGTTGGTAGCCGTATGTCCACTCTCCCCTCCTCTCTCTACAGTCGCTCACCATCCCTTCTTTCCTCTTCGCACAGGCTGAAATATGGGCCCGCATCTTTACCCCGCAGTGGGATGATAGTCTTTTCTTTCTTCCGTGCGCGCAATTGGCCTCTCACCCTCTTCCTAACCCATTTAGAGCATGCAGAAACCACATTCCCACCACCCTATTTGGCGTCGACTAGGCACTTCACCAACCTCCCAAAACACTCCCTTCCGCTCCTCTCTCTCGCATCTACCCCTCGCTTGACGGCCACACCCTACTTGGCCCGCCGCTGCCGCTCAACCTTTTTTCGGCCACCGTCCATCAATGGTGGAGCCTGTTAGGGTGATCTCAGGACTTTGGCCCAACGGCCAAAGCCCACCCCTTGACCGCGCCCTGATCGGGGGCGCCCAGCCCATTGGCTGGTGGGCCCCTGTCTCCAGCGCTATATAAACAGAGGTGGGGGCCGGGCGGCACGCATCCCAAGGTTGACCGCGCCGCCGTCACCCCACCGACAAACCCTAACCGATCTAGAGGGGAGCGCTGTAGCGACGGGAAACTCCACCGGCTCCTCTGCGTCCACATCTGACGATCGCTGCCGCCAGGAGCCGCCACCGCCCGGGACGCGCCGCCGCCAAGGAGCTCCACGCCCTTCCCCGACCGTCGCTGCCCGTGCGCAGATCTTCACCGCCGAACCCGAGATGGCCTCCTCCTCCTCCACGCAGTCGGAAGGTTGGTACCCCTCTCTCCCTCTCAGTGTAGCACTCAAGAACCCCAGAGAAAAGGATAGCCCGCTAGATCTACCCTAGGAGGTCCTAAAGAACTAGTCTAACAATGGTATCAGAGCATGTTCTAGGCGTAGATCTAGATGCGGGAAAAAGGAAAAGAAAAGCAAATCCCGAACCCTAGCCCGGATCGAAAAGAAAGAACAATAAAAAAAAGGTAAGGACAGATCGGGATCGGGGCTTACCGTAGGCGCCGCTGCCGTGTTTGCGTCGGACGGGGCCGCCGCCGCCGCCCCGCCGCGCCGCTCCTCCGGCTACGGACCTCCGTCGCCGTGCGCTGCGCTGCGCCCGGCCGCCGAGCTCCGCTGGGGCCGATGGGGCCGCCGCCGCCGCCTTGCGGGCGCTGCGTGCCGCCGTCGCCGCCTTGCCGCTCCTCCCGAGCGCGGGCTGCCGCCGCCCCCGCAGCGCCTTTTCGGGCCGCCCCCCTCGCCGCACGCCCGCCGTCCGTGTTTTTCGGGAGGACACGGGGTGAATGTGCCCTAGGTTTAGGGTTTTTGGGATCTAATCCCCGCCGCTCGCGCGCACGGCCGTGGGATCTGATCCGACGGCGCCCATGAGTCGGCCGGTTGCCCCACGCGCGTGAATGGGCCGCGCCAGTGTTTTGGGCCGGCTGTTGGCCTGGGGGATTTTGGGCCCACGTGGGAGAAAGAGGCCGCGATCGCGGTGGCCGGTTGGGCCGCCGTGGGCCATTTTGGTAATTTGCACAGTAAATCCCGAAAAAGAGTTTTATTGTTTTACAGAAGCAATATTGAGTGAATTTCAATGAAATTTGATTCAAATCTCTGTAAATCTTCGCACCAACGTGTATATTTTTTCAGAGATTAAATGAGTACTGTATAATGCTTCTGAATATTGAATTATTTTTAGAATAATTATAGTTTCCGCTGCAAAAGTTAATATTGATTGTTTTTCATTATTAAATTCGAACCAACGGGAGAATTTAATTTTGGAAAAATAGATAAAAATTCCCAGAGATTTATGATATTGTTATTTTCTGACCAACGTTGTTAATATCAGTATTATAAATTTTTAATGTTGATTTTATGCATTATTTCTATTTCTGCCCAACGGTGATGTAGATTTAATGTATGATAGAATTGTTTTTTAAATTGTATGTCGTATTTTTGACCAACGTTGGAAATAAGGCATATAATTTTGATGTTACGTTCTCACTGTATTTGAAATATTTTTCAGGAGGATACAACTTAATGAGTTGTATTAGAGAAATCCCCACTCTCAAAGGTGATAATTATGGAGAGTGGAAGAAAAAGATAGACTTAGCGTTTATCTTGGCTGAGGTGGACTGGGTCCTCACTACAGCACGTCCCACTGAGCCTTTGGCGCCAGTGAGGGAACAGAATGAGGATGACACTGCATGGCAGAAAAGACAGAGGGATCATGCTCCCTTACAGATGTCTTATGATCTTGATCATAAGAAATGGACCACAGCCAACAAGAAATGTATGGCTGTGATAAAGAACACAATTGAGCCTGCTATTCTGGGCTCAATTGCAGAGTGTGACACTGTCACTGAATACCTTGATAAAATAAAGAGTCAGTTCACTGGCTCTTCAAAGACTTATGCTACACAGCTGATTAAGCAGCTGGTAACAGAAAGGTATTCTGGCGGTGGCAATGGCATAAGAGAGCACATTCTTAGAATGAGCAACTTGGCATCTAAACTTAAACCGATCGATTTGGCTCTCAAGGATGAGTTCCTTATTCATTTGGTTTTTGCTTCTTTGCCAAAAGAGTTTGACATTTTTGTTGTCAACTATAATATGCAGCCCGAGAAATGGGACATGGAAAAGTGCATAGCTATGTGCGTGCAAGAGGAGGAAAGAATCAAATCCTCACATGGTGGTTCTATCAACTATGTGAAGGATAACAAGAAAAAGAATTACAACAGTAACCCCTTCTCAAAGAATAAGGGCAAAGCCTCTGTACATCAGCCTCAACAGAATAAATTTGCTGTAGACAAAGACCAGTGCCTTCACTGCAAGAAGACAGGACACTACAAGAAGAACTGTCCTGATTATTTAAAGATGATAATGGCAAAGAAAGGTGAGAACATTATTACCTTTATTAATGAATGCCTGTATGTGAAATATTCGAAATCCACTTGGTGGATTGACTCAGGAGCAACTGTTCATGTTGCTAATTCATTACAGGGATTCCGTTCGATGAGGACTACGCAAAGAAAAGAAAGATGCGTTAAAGTCGCAAATGGAGTCGAAGCTGAAGTTGAAGCCATTGGCGATCTTTCATTAGAATTAGCTAATGGCTCCACTCTTCTACTTAGAGATGTCCTTTTTGTACCCTCTTTACAGAGGAATTTGATTAGTGTGTCAAATTTGGACAAAGATGGTTATGATTGCAATTTTGGAAATGGCAAGTGCGAAATAATGTTTAATAAAGAATGTGTTGGTATTGCCATATTACAGAATGAGCTTTATTTGTTATCATTATGTGATGATGTGAATGTCGTATGCGATAATGAGAACGTTGCGTGCGAGAAAGTGATTGAATCCTCGTCTACGAATGTAAACAGAAAACGAAAGAGAACTCTAGATGAGTCGTCGAAATTATGGCACTGTCGTTTAGGCCATATTTCGAGGGGGAGAATAGAAAGACTAGTAAAGAATGATATTCTTCCTCCATTAGAGTTCTCAGACTTAGAACAATGCAGAGAATGCATTAAAGGAAAATATGTAAAGAAAATTAAAAAAGACGCTAAAAGAAGCACAGGAGTTTTACAAATTATTCACACAGATATTTGTGGTCCTTTTCCTGTGAAAAGTGTGGATGGATATGACTCGTTCATAACATTCACAGATGATTACTCCCGTTATGGATATATTTATCCAATCAAAGAAAGAAATGATGCCTTGGATAAATTCAAGATATTTAAGGCTGAAATTGAAAACCAACACGATTTAAAGATTAAGATAGTCCGATCTGATCGTTGGGGGGGGGGGAGTACTACGGTCGACATACCCCATATGGACAAGTTTCTGGACCTTTTGCAAGGTTTTTACAGGAAAATGGAATAGTGGCCCAGTATTCTATGCCGGACGAACCTCAGCAAAATGGAGTAGCTGAAAGACGCAACCGTACCCTGATGGATATGGTGCGAAGTATGATGAGCTACTCCACACTTCCATTGAGTTTATGGATGGAGGCATTGAAAACCGCCATTCATATTCTCAACAGAGTGCCTAGTAAGTCGGTGCCCAAAACACCATACGAGTTGTGGACAGGAAGAGTTCCCTCACTAAACCACTTACGTGTGTGGGGGAGTCCTGCTGAGGCTAAAGTATTTAACCCAAACCTTGGGAAACTTGATCCCAAAACAGTGAGTTGCCATTTCATTGGCTACCCTGAAAAGTCAAAAGGTTATCGTTTCTACTGTCCAGACAGATATACAAAGTTTGTAGAAACGAGATACGCTGTCTTCTTAGAGGATGAAATGATGAGGGGGGGCATGGTAGCTCGAGAGATTGACCTTGAAGAGAAGCGGGTGTATGCGCCCACTCCGATGATTCTTCACACTACCTGCTGTCGCTGCACCGACGGTGCAAGACACTGTGGTGTCAGCACCTGTTATTGTTCCTCCCGTGGCAACAATGAATGAGAATGAAGAACCTGTTCTTCAGGATCATATAGAACCTATTGCCACAGATGAGGGGGAGCAACAGCAGCCTCAAACAGTAGATGTACCAAATGAGGAGGCCCCGAGGAGGTCTCAAAGAGTAAGAAGATCAGTTATTTCTGATGATTATCAGATTTATCATACAGAGGAATTTCAAATGGAGAATGATCCCACCTCATTTGAAGATGCCATGAGAAGCGAAAATTCCTCAAAATGGCTTGAGGCCATGGAAGAGGAAATGAGGTCCATGAAGACTAATAAAGTCTGGGACTTGGAAATTATTCCTAAAGGAGCCAAAACAGTAGGCTGTAAATGGGTCTACAAGACAAAACTTGACTCCCAAGGGAATATAGAAAGATACAAAGCGCGACTTGTGGCGAAAGGCTTTACGCAAAGAGAAGTGATTGATTACAATGAGACATTTTCTCCAGTTTCATGTAAAGATTCTTTCAGAATCATAATGGCATTAGTAACACATTATGATTTAGAGCTACATCAGATGGATGTAAAGACGACATTTCTTAATGGGGATTTGGAGGAAAATGTTTACATGGCACAACCGAAAGGTTTTGTCATGGAAGGAAATGAAAGAATGGGATGCCGCCTAAAGAAATCGATTTATGGGTTAAAGCAAGCTTCAAGACAGTGGTACTTGAAGTTTGACAGTACAATAAGAAAATTTGGGTTTAAAGAGAATGTAGAGGATAACTGTGTTTATACAAAGTTTAAAGATGGGAAGTTTATCTTTCTAATCCTGTATGTGGATGATATCCTACTAGCTAGTAGTGATGTTAGTCTGCTACTGGAGACAAAGAAGTTTTTGTCCTCAAACTTTGATATGAAAGATCTTGGTGAAGCTTCGTTCGTTCTAGGGATCGAAATTCACCGGGATAGAAACAAGGGGATATTGGGACTGTCACAAAAGGCATACATAGAGAAAGTCTTAAAGAAATTTGGTATGCATAAATGTAGTCCTTCACCTGCACCTATAGTCAAGGGCGACAGATATGGGGATTTTCAATACCCCAAGAACCAGTACGAGCTCGAACAAATGAAAGCGGTTCCATATGCTTCAGCTGTCGGAAGCTTACAGTATGCTCAAGTGTGCACACGCCCTGACTTAGCATTTGTTACCGGGTTACTTGACAGATTCCAGAGCAATCCTGGAATAGAACATTGGAAATTGATAAAGAAAGTCTTGCGTTATTTGCAAGGAACAAAAGGCCTCATGATGACATACAGAAAATCAGATTTACTCCATATAGTGGGGTATACAGATTCTGATTTTGCGGGAGATGATAGAAAGTCTACATCCGGATATGTATTCACTCTCGCGGGAGGAGCTATATCGTGGAAAAGCTCAAAGCAAACCGTCACTACATCGTCCACAATGTATGCCGAGTTTGTAGCATGTTATGAGGCCACGGGGCAGGTGAACTGGCTAAAGAAGTTCATACCCGGTTTAAAAGTGGTTGACGACATCAATAGACCACTTAAGTTGTACTGCGATAATGAACCCGCAGTAACGTATGCCCACAACAATAAGTCAAGTGGTGCTGCCAAACACATTGACATAAAGTACTATGTTGTGAAAGATAAAGTTCGGGATCAAATTATAAGTCTTGAGCATATAAGTACCGCAAAGATGCTAGCGGATCCGCTTACTAAAGGCTTACCACCCAACGTGTTCAGAGAACATGTAGCCGGCATGGGTTTAAGGGAAAGCCTGTGATTCCTGGACTAAAAGATGGCCAAAAAGATTAAAGTAACTATTTCAGAACAGAGAGGTGCATTGTAGCTGTTGAATCTATCGGCGATTGACCGTGACGATGAGATATGTTCTATGCACTAATCTGTGATGGAATGTGTAAAGTCAAATGTAATTAAAGATAAAGCATAGATTGAGATCAAGGGGGAGAATGTTAGGGTGATCTCAGGACTTTGGCCCAACGGCCAAAGCCCACCCCTTGACCGCGCCCTGATCGGGGGCGCCCAGCCCATTGGCTGGTGGGCCCCTGTCGCCAGCACTATATAAATAGAGGTGGGGGCCGGGCGGCACGCATCCCAAGGTTGACCGAGCCGCCGTCACCCCACCGACAAACCCTAACCGATCTAGAGGGGAGCGCTGTAGCGACGGGAAACTCCACCGGCTCCTCTGCGTCCACATCTGACGATCGCTGCCGCCAGGAGCCGCCACCGCCCGGGACGCGCCGCCGCCAAGGAGCTCCACGCCCTTCCCCGACCGTCGCTGCCCGTGCGCAGATCTTCACCGCCGAACCCGAGATGGCCTCCTCCTCCTCCATGCAGTCGGAAGGTTGGTACCCCTCTCTCCCTCTCAGTGTAGCACTCAAGAACCCCAGAGAAAAGGATAGCCCGCTAGATCTACCCTAGGAGGTCCTAAAGAACTAGTCTAACAGAGCCACCACCTTCACCAAGCCCTCCAGGTCAGGCCTTAGATCCGATCAGTCAATGCCCTCGAGCCCGAGCCAAAGCGCTCCCTCCTGGGCGCCTCATCTGGCCCTCGTGGCGACCCGCTGTGCCCCAGCGCCGCCATCGTCGCCCCGGTGAGCTTTGTCCTCACCCTCGGGCCCAATGCCCACACCTCCTCGTCCTCAGATCTGATTGGTCGATGCCCTTGAGCCTGAGCCAAAGCGTCCCTACCTCATTGCCTCCGTTGGCCCTCGCGGCTAACCCACTGCACCCCAGCGCTATCGTCACCGCCTTGGTAAGCGCCGTCCTCGCCCTTTGGCCCAAAGCCTGTGCCTCCTCAGCCTTAGATCTGATCAAAGAGGGCGGTGGAGGAGGAATGGGTACTGGCGTTGTGCCTGCTTTGCGACTGCTCCTCCACGTCCTCTTACCTCACCATCAAAACCCCTTCTCACGTCGACCATCCTCACACTATCATTCTGCTGCCCATACTCGCTACTGTTCTGCTACCCATACTTGTCGCTATCTGTTACCACCGCTAGAGGAGATGCGGAGACTCCCACCGTCGTCGATGCCATTTGTTGATTAGTTTCCAGGAGGCCGTCCCACCACCGGGCGGGAAGATGCGGAGGCCGTCGGCACCGCTTGTTGAGGAGATGCGGAGGCCACCATCGGCAGATGAGGACTTGAGGCCGCCATGGATGCTTTCATGCCCACCGTGGAGGAGCCTGCCATGGCCAAGTGACAACAAATTGCATCTTAGGCTCTCAGGTATGGATTCCTAAATAGTTTTGTCCTTGTTTATCCCTTTCTACATTCTTTCTTCCCATGGATTTGTCTTCACTTGGCTCAACCGGAGATTCAGAGTATTGGGAAGCTATTTTTGCATTCTTTCTTACTACAGATTTGCCTTGGCTTGGTATTATTCCACACACCATTGGATCTATGCATGCCTTGCCCGATTTGGTCACCTTGTTGCATCTGTGCATTGGGTCAACACCAATTCTGCCACCAGTGCACCCCCGCGATTTGCTACTTCTCTCTACATACCCCCTCCGATCCACCTCTTGTAGGCTTCACTGCTGCTATACTCTGATCCAACTTGCTATATCCCTTATTCAAGTGCATATTTCTTTGATTCTATGTGCAGAGAGTGGTGGCCCCATTGCTGCATCGACTCAAATCATCATGGCTACCTAGGTTTGTTATTTTGTGTTTCTACTTCTTTTGTGTTATGTTCTTGCTCTTGCTTGATGTTAAACTCTTCACAGGTCATCAATCAACAAAGCCCTTGCTCTATTTTGCTATTTAGCTATATTGGTGCCTGCATCATTTTGAGATGGGTGTGAACTATGATCTTAGATGAACCAAATATTATATTATGGATTTGTGAAGCTCTTCACATAATTAGATATTTAATCCTCTACATCACTAATAATGATCTAAGTGGTGCTCATTTCAAATATGTAATAGCCTATCACTGTAGATGTGTGACCATAAATGATTAAATGCTACTCTTGGAATGTTATTTTCACTATAGCTTGAGAGCACTTTGTGTATCGTACAATACTTAAGCTTTTTCTGCCATTTTTCTTTGGAAATCTTGCAGGGAGGACAATTAATATACTGGATTGTGCCATAAGAGAACAGTTGTGCCTTTGAGGTTGATGCCAAAGTGTATGACATCGCTGCTGCATGCTTTCTAACAACTATTTGATGGCCATGTTTTGTGCCATATTTTAAGGTAAAATCATCAAAATCCATGACTTAGCTTTCCCAGTGGAATTGATCTTTCATGCCGTTTAGTTGTATGTTGCTTTGGGTGCATATCCCCTAATTGTCTAAATTACCCTTGGGAGCATGAATTGGACTAACAGAAACAGAGTACAGGCCTTGAAGGTCAAGCTTCAGTTGTGTATTGTAAGAACGAGGAATACCTACATCACTTCGTTCTTTAAATTACAAATTTGACAAGTTCTTACAAAGTAGTGAGCTCCTCTTATCAGTTATCACTTCATTGTTTAGCAATCTATAGGAACCGACAAACTTGACATTGATGCTATTTTATGGTATTGTGTTAAATTATTTTGTTATGGGATTAGACATGTGACATTAATATTCTATTTACTGTGATGTGATATTTAGTAGATACTGAACACTATAGTTGATTTTTTTCTAGTCCTCGTAATTCATGAAAGCAGACAAAATCTGAATCATATGGTATAACCGTATGCTTTGTGCTACTACTTGATTGATTTGTAGAGAAAGAATTCCACTTCTGAAGTGACATTGCTATGAGCATAAAGAAGCTCCATGTCTGATACTCGAAACCTGCTAGATTTGTAGTGTTGACATAAATGTAGAGTAACTCAGCACATGTAGTCATCATCGATTCACTGTAACCAACAAGAAACATTAATAAAGGGTCTGTTTAATATGGCTGTAGCTTATAGCTTTTGGTTGAATTTTTTGAATTTTAGCTGTTTGCGACAGAGATTACAAAGAGAAAGAGACACTCGCTTACGATTTTAGTGGATACAAATGTTGGGCTTTTAACGTGTACTACAATTAACTTGTAAACTCCGTCTTGAGAAAATATTCCATTTAAAAGTTAGGTACTGTAGCAAAAGCTAAAAGCCGTTTTTAGAAGCTGTTAAAGAATATGCCCAAAATAGCCCAAACTCGTGAAGGAAGCAAGATCAGTAGCTCCACCTCACAGCTCAACTTCTCTTGTAACCACTTAGCTCATTATGGGCAATGTCCTGTTGCAACCAGGTTGCAACAGCTCCAGTGGGGAGACTTCTCCCCAACACATGAACTCTGCTTTTATGTTAATCAAAAGGGCCTTTAGAAACAAATGTAGGTGTTGTTTAATCTCCCCAAATTGTAGCTTTTTACACCCAAAAAATACTGAAATTGTTATATTAGGTTTGCTAATCAATGCCTATTTGGCAGTTAAACAGAGAAAATCAATCTACATTTTTAGCTGCTACATTGATTAATTACTATTTATTTTAGGTTCTGATAGAGTTTATGTATACAAATCATACTGAATACCAGCTCATTGATATACATGCGGATGGATTTATAAGTTCAATTATGTTTTTAATGCCTGTTGTGTATTCATCTTCCACGATATTATGTTTTGACAAATTAACATCTCTTTCAGATAAGTTCGCTGAATGAAAATAGTAATATGAAATATGACATGAGGAATCCAACTGGAGAAGGAGACACTTTGAAGGGGAAAAAAAAACCAGAGACGCTTTAAGATTGTTCTCTATATGACTATGTACATATTGTGTTTATAGTATTCGATATTTACTAACAAATTTTGCTCTTCTAATTATTGAGCAAGGAGCACACTTCAATGTTAGTTTTTTCTCTATAAAGAATGGTGATTTTTTTGTATAATTATGATCAGTATAGGCTTCTTACCTTTTTAACCCCTTTTGTCGTCCACTCACATGGTATCATTATCCGCTTTGTGGTGGTGTTCCGAAGCACCAGTTATGCTCATTTCTATTTTCTCTTAAATTTTGTGGTTAATTTAAATGCGTAACTGAGGTTATAGTTCTCGATGGTCCAATCATCTCCAACTTATGGTCCACACTATTTTATTAGGCTTGCTCTTGCTAATAGATTAACCATTCGTAAACAGGATGTTACAATGTGACATTGGAGAAGAGGATGAGGATGTTACATTAGCTATGTGTTGTTCATCTCGCCGGAAAATATTACATCTACCTACGTTGTTGTACTTCTTTATAAACGGCAAAAATGATTTATTCTTTGAAAGCCATGCCTTCATTCTTACCTAGAATTTAAAATATTTGGAAGGCAATGAAGTGTCAACAAATGTTATCTTTGTTTCATCTAGTATTTAAAAAGCCTAGTTATGTTCTTGATGCATGCTTATGTAAGGTTTAAGATTTCGTTGCAACACACAGCTACTAGTATCTATATAATAAAAGTGTACTTATGTTTACGCTCTTCTTATTCAGGTAGCATTGTTTTTGTTGTTCTGTTTTTTTCTCGGGTACGGGGCTCCAACCAAATAACACAATGTCAGGTATGCCCGACCAGGCAAAAATCATCAAATTTACAGGCTACCTTCAGGCTTCAGGCACCAATTTTTCTCAGGCATATCGCTCAGGGCACCAACCAAACAGCCACATAAAGCCAGAAACCCGGGCCAAAGAACGGAATAGCCATAAAGCAGATAGCATTTGGTGCAACTGAAGCATCATAAAACACAAAACAGAGGCAAAAAAAAAAAATGCTCCAACCATAAATCATCCACGGATCCACCCCAACTGCAGATCCCAGAGCTTTCCAATAGGTGATTATCTTTTCAGAATTATTCTTGAGTATATAGCCGTAATACTAATAGGGTAACCAAAATAATAGCTTTATGATATGAAAGCCTTCTATCGGAGATCAAAATTTGTGTCAAAATAACATATTCACCCTTGGCAATCATCATGATCATCACAATCACAACCATACCGTTTTTCTATAGGTATTTTGCTGAATTTTGATGTTTGCGATGGTAGCAGCCTGATTTCCTCTATGAGAAACCAAATGGCAAACTGAGCAGGAAAGGTATTCAGTGACCACAGGTAAGTACTCCAGAGTCCAGAAGCTCACATTTGCTTGGGTTTTTCGTTTGCAATCAATTCAACATCTACCTTCGGTGTTATTTCAGAAGTTTGCCAGAGTAACTATCTTCCTGCAGAAAATAGATTGGGAACCAATTGTTCATAGAATGTGCTTATGTACTGCTGAGGTTCAGCCATAGGTTTTGCTTTTGTGATCTAGTTGAAATATACCAAAAGCACTAAAATTTGCCTTCAGGTTTTCTGTAGAAGCCTCAAGCCAGCTTGGGCACTAAAATCATTGTAAAGCAGAAAATTTATATAACATGCTCATTTCTACTACATTGCTAACGATACAAAAGAATAAACATCTGTTTGAGAGTAAATTTGGTGCATGCTTCCCTAACAAGGAATTCATTGGGTGGATCCAAAGTACTGCAACTATCAAAAGCCTAAACAGCATACAGACCCCAGTCAGCCCACATATTAAGTAGAATTTAGAGTATTAGACCTCAAAACTTCGACCATATTGCTTAATTCTAGTTTTCAACAAGCATATAAACTAAGCAAGTATCTCCCGTGCAGCCGTGCTTTCCCAAATGAAAGGGCACAGATTCTAAAGCAGTTGTGGTCATTAATGGTTTGGTTGATACGATTCATTGATTTATGAATTATGATTTGTGTAGTTTTCTTTTGGGAATTCATAGAAGCAGTGAAGCACTTCAAGATAGAGAGCCGCGGTATTTACTTTTCAAAGCTCACTGTGAAAGTGTACACATTACAATAGTTAACGATTAAGCAGCTTTAAAGCTTATCTGACATCCAGAACTAGAAGCTTAATGGCTCAAAATAAGTGGAAGAATAATCAAACAAGACAAGTTTTATGTTGTATTTTTCCCATAACAAAGTTACATGTATTTTGATGCAGACAAATCAAGCAGGTATATGAATAAGCATGGAAGTAATATCCTGAAACCGAATAAAAAAATAGAAGTGAATAAAAAATAGCTTCATATTTACAGTTCAAGTTTCAGATTTGATATATCACTCGCTGTAACAAACAAACACCATGGATCTTATCAACCAGCTTTTGAAAATGTACACCGATGTTTGAGAAACACAGTCAAAAGTTTCTAGACTAAAGAATGTAACATTTTTTTTAACAAAGAAACGAGCAATCCCGCTATAAGTCGTCAGAACAGTTGAGCAAAGGATCTTCCAGCAAATAAATAAAAGCATCTACAGTAGCAAGCTCGAGCTTTACTCCTATCCTAACTCTGTAATATCAAGCGAGCTTTTACCTCTGAGGTTTGCACCTCCTCCTATGCCGGGTGAAGTCCGAAACATACTTGTATATCTTGCCACACCCAGGAGTCATGCATTTATAGGGCTTTTCCCCGGTATGGACTTGGAAATGCTCAGCCAGAGCCCATGTCGATTTGAAAGCCATACTGCAACCCTCCCATGGGCACTTGTAAGGCAGCTCATCATTGTGAATGCTCTGGTGGCGCCTCAGATACTTGTGGGATCTGAAATGTCTGCTGCATGACTTGACTATGCACATGTTCTTCTTGTGGACAGAAAGCTCAGCTTTTGTCTTGAATGTCATGCGGCAATAATCAATGTCACATTCAAATCGGTGTATCTTCATCTTTTTACCCTTGCTTGCAGCTGAATTATCCACAAGTTCTCTCTTTAAGTCAGCAATTTTAATTTCTGTAGATCCAGCTGTTGACATCGCGCTCTCGCAAGGACCAGTTCTCTCCAATGTCACCTTTTCCTCACATTGATCATAGATAGTACAAGCATCCATTTCAAATTGTTCTGTCTTTATCTCCACCATCTCCAGCTTCCTTTTACCTCTGCGCCTAGCATAGCATATGATATCCGTTCTCCCTGATTTACCAATGCTTCTAGCCACTATGTCTGATACAAACGAAACACTGGGTATGTCAATACATCCATCATGTGGTGCTACTACCTCAGCAGTTGGACTCTTGGCTCTTACAGGACCGTTGCTTGTGGAATTTACGGAACCAACAACGTCTGCTGCATCATCTCTAGAAGGCTGCACTGAGCTAGCAACAGCCTCTCCTGCATTTCCAACCTGCACATCGACAATCTCCACATCACAATCAGGAGGACATGGCTCATCTAAAGCAGCGTCACCATCTCTACAACAAGCAGAAGCCCCGCCACTACCTTCCGGTTCTGCAGCAGCTTCATTAGCAATATAAGCTCCCCCTGTAATGTTCAGTTCAGCAGCTTCGTTTACAAGAGAAGCTCCTCCTGTAACTTCTGGTTCCACAGAACTTTCATTATCGAGGGAAGCAGCCCCTGTAACTCCTCGCTCAGTGACAGCTTCACTCACAAGAGTGACTCTCTCTGTAAGTCCTGCCTCAGTTGCAGCTTCATTAACAAGGGAAACTCCCCTTATAACTTCCATTTCGATGGCAGATTCATTCACAAGAGAAGCGCCCCTTGTAACTTCTGGTTCTGCAGCACCTTCGTCACCCCCAATAAGTTCCGGCACAGTGACTATAACTGCTGGATCAGTTGCAGCTTCACTCACAAGAGAAAATCTCTCGGAAACTGCTGGCTCAGTAACAGCTTCATTAGCAGGAGAAGTTTCCCTTAAAACTTCTGGCTCAGTGATCGATCCATTCACAAGAGAAGCTCCCCAGGTAATCTCTGGCTCAGCGACAGTTTCATCCACAAGAGAAGTTGCCCCCCTAACTTCCAGATCGCCAGTGGCTCCATTAACAATAAAAGCTCCTCCTGTAGCTGCTGGCTCAGTAGCGACTTCACTAACAAGAGAAGCTCCCCCTGTACCTTCCGGTCTCACAGCAGCTCCACTAACACCAGAAGCTCCCCTTGCAGCTTCCAGTACGGCAGCAGCTTTACTCACAGGAGGTTCATCATCTATCTTGCATCCTTGAGCTGAAATCGTTAGCGGAAGACCAAAAGAACACAAATTTGGTATATTAGCAAGTTATTCCCCCCATACATTCAAGTGATCCCTAGAATGGCAGTATAGTACGCACCTTCCGGGACAGGCGGTCGCTGAGCTAGGCCGATGCGCTCATCGCTCTTGAGCTCGGCTTCCGGCACCCGACCGGCAATGTGCCCTTTCTGTTTGATTGCGTCCGGAGCCGCCTGCGATTCCGACGAACACCCAGCCATGAGAACCCCCCACCAGTCGAGGCGAAATTACCTCGTGCTGAGCGACGAGGCGCAAAAATGCGGAGAGTAGCAAGGGAGAGAGGGGGGATGGGGGTACCTGTGGGGCGGAGCGGCTGAGCTCGCAGAAGGCGCAATCGTCGGCGGTGGCATGGAACCAGGAGGCGGCGGGCTGAGGCGGGGGCGAGGAGGGGGCGGTGGAGGTGGAGGAGGCGAGGAGGCGGGCGGCGTAGCGGCGTATGCGCATGGCGGAGGCCGGGGGGGAGGCGAGACGGCGGAGGCCGGGGTGGTGGTGGTGGGGACGGACGCGGAGGGTTGGGGAATTTGGGGAGTTCCCCTGGGGGAGAATTTTCTGGTGGTGTGGCGTGGCTTTCGCGTCCGGCTCCTCGTGTGGTACCTGGTTTGGGCTCTCTAGGGTTGCCGTGACTGACTTTTGCCTTTCTAGTTTGTAGTTTCTAGTTGACCACTTGACCGGGTGCTCACTCCCTCCAGCGTCTTCTGCTTGCTAACGAGTTGTACTTTTCGCAAGCCAAGTTCAGCTTAGAGTGAAGTTGTGTCCTTGCTAGAGCCTACGGGGTGGCGCGGGTTTACTTGACGCGCCATCTTAGCATCACTTCTGGCTTTCTAGCTTCTTGCGTTCTTCTTTTTCTAATGACATGATTTTTTTTATTCCTTTTTATTCTTCATGATGATATAAGTTTTAAATTTAATTATACTAAAATATCTACTGACAACTACAATATATTTCAACAACTACAGTATAAAATAAATCATAAATCAATACTTTTAAGCCTAAATAAGCACCGTCCGATGCTTGATGGCTATTTCCCATAAACCAATGAAACATCAAGCGGTAGAGATCCAAAAGGGCCATCAAGGGAATGTCTCGGCAAAAATCAAGAACCGGCGAAGAAAAATCCAGCAATATCACCGCCATATATAAAGTGCAGTACTTGCTGCATTATTCAGACTTGCTTGTTTGGATCACAAGACATAATTAAAAAAAAAAGAAGAAGAACGGGAAAACACAAGAAATTTCTAGGCATATATGTGGAAAACTACACAATTGGAAAACACAAGAAAAGCTAAGGAATAGATGTTTTGGTAGGTGGAGGAAAAGCTCTACAAATTATAAAGGGAAAACATAAAGTGAATGTACATTTCGGAAAACACAATATTATTGTACAATAGGCTTTCAGACATAAGAAGATGATAAGGACCAACTAAGGATTAGTTGATACGTAGGGATGGCCCGATCTTTCTCTGTACGTTCAGCGAGGCTCCTTCTCCTTTGGTTCCTGCGGATAGAGTCTTCTCCTTGTCTTGACGCAGCCAACAATCTTGATAAGGGCAATTTGCACTAGCATGCAAGATGTACACTAGAAGCAATTCACCGAGCTTCCCAAACTGTGAATTTAGCAAGAAGACACGAATTAGAATAGATGAACCTTGTAGATTCGACAGGCAATCTTAAGAATATCCTATTTTTGCCTTGCATCAACTCAACAAACTCCAAACGAGAAAACCTTGCAATCATTCAATCTGGCCACCAACAACCATCATGGTGATTTTCTCCTTTATTTCACAAGTATAAAAACTTATCATATCATAACCTAAATTATAATGGGGATAAGACCCTGACCTCATATTGGCACCAAGGGTGCAGCCAACTTGAACATCACACGAACACAAAAGGCCTACGCCAATACGAACTAAAAAGGAAATACCTAAAATACAGCCGTCAGTTTGTGTATAAATTTACATTGAGACCAAGAGGTTTCTGAGGCTAGAACCCGATGCATTGTATGGGTTTTCAAATTATCTTTCCAACGAGTCCAAGAACACCCAAATTGAACTCCGTTTGTGAAAGTTATGGGCGTTTTAATATCAAGCTGGCTGACTGTCCTGAACTGAGTACGACTTACCTTCAAATCTTCATATCTTTCCTTTCTTCATTTAGGAGGCTTACAAGTCCGATTGATAGATAAAAAATAAACCTTCTCAACCTTTGGAAAGCCTTGTTGTGGCCAAATACTATCCACACTTGCCTTGCAATGCACGGATTCCTTATGTTTGATTTCTCTCGCGCGTCTCTTCGGACAGCTCATGCAGCGTCCATTGAAATTGCCATAACTTTGTGTAGGAAGCTCCAAATCAAGCATCGTTTGATTTGTTGGAAAGTAGACTTTATTATATTTCCAAATATGCATTTTATGTGCATTGGAAACCTCAGAATTGGCATTAAAATCCTTATGAATATTATGGACAGAACTGCAAGCACGAAAAGTTGATTGATCTTGTGTCTTCCTCTTGAGACAAACTAGCTTTCTACCATCCACACCTCCAATTCCATGCATTACTATCTTGTTAGTATTACGTAAAGGAGGAATCATATAAGCATCCACACAAATTACGATTTTCTTCTCTTTTTTTCCATATCTGATTGCTTCTTTCTCTTTGCTCAATTCAGCACTAAACCTTGTAACTTTGGATTCCATGGATGAAGCACAAATCAATGAAATATTCATACTCTTGGCCACATCACTAATATTGGTGAACACACAACGAATTACACATATTGTTTTGTAGAGAAAAGCTACCCTTTTTGTTTTTTCTCATCTCAAAAAGTGGTGGAAAAGTGCAATTGGTGGCATACTGTGATAACCCTCAAAGCTATCTAATCAAAATCACACAATTAAGAAGTAAATGACATAGTAACATGAGAATGAAAGTTTAATCATGCCATTTAGGAATTAAAATGAATAAAGTGTCTCTATACAAAAGTCCGAATTACATAAACTTAATTACAAAAATGAACCTCATACATTATAATGCTACAAATCTAATGTTAAAAATTATAATTTCAAGATTTACAAAAGAATAAAATCCTACAAGTAAATATTACAAAGTTACAAATTTCAAATTTTACAAGAATAAGATTCCACAAGTACATTACACTAAAATATATCATATATCTCAAATTATTACAGCCGACCCAAATTGAAGACACCTACAATTCACTCAAATAGTTAAAGTAAAAAAATAATAAATAAATTGTTGTCAGAACAGGTTTTAAAAAAAATCACACAAGAGTAATCGCTCATCGAGATACCAGATTGTCCAGGGCCAATCGGCACCTCTCACGTTTTTAGGTCTTCATCATCCAATGGTAATTCCCATTCTTACCTTAAACATTTTACCTTTCTTTGATGAGTCAGCACTTGCTAGCAATGGGTCACGGTTGAATACACCTAGTGATATGAAGTAGAGTCAACATAGAGAAGAAAGGAGAAAGCAACAACACCACCACCTATAGCTACCAATGAGGCGAGCTCACTACCATAGCCGGTAGACAGGAAGCCAGCCATCACTCGTCATCTCCACAGAACCACAACAAGCAGGCACTAGCACACTAAAGCACTGCACCACCATACCACAACATAGAAGCATTCACGAGCCACCACTAGCAAGCCGATAATCAAATAGAGGTAAAGCTCACCCTTTTAAACCCCACATAAGAACCATAAACTCAACCGAGAGGGGGAAGGTCAAGGGAAGAAGCCAAGCCGAAGGCCACCATAGGAGGAGAGTACCACGACCAGAGTACGGCAGCCACAAGCTGCCACAGAAGCACTAGCTATATCAGGAAAACACAACCATGTGAGAGCAAGTACATCACCAAACCCACCTAAATTAAGCCCGATAACGCCAGCAAGGTAACACTATAGCATGTACCATTCATTTTGCCAACTCTAGAGGTCCAAGTACTCGGCCAACAGAGCCACAGTGGAGCACCACCTTTGGCTCACAACACTAGAGAAAAAGGCCCAAGTGGCCATCCATGAGCTCCTGAGACCATTGCATTGCTCATGCCAAGACCCCAACAACTGCATGGTTGCTCACCCACAAGCCCTAAACCCTTAAACACCCTTGGGATTACTCATGTAGCCATGCACCACATTCCACAACTAGCCAAAGATAAAATGAACTACAACAAAATAAAACTAGAATGGAATGCGGTAATGTAGGAGTAGGAGAGAAGATAGAACCAAGAAATCGAAGAAATAGGGCCATGGTGTCGGTGGCATATAGCCACTGGGATGCAAGGCGCCAGAGGTGGGGTAGCCATCGAGACGGTTCAAGGCTAGCGATAGACCGGAGCATTGCGGCGTGTTGTGTAGCCGCCAAGGTGCCATGCGTCAGCGATGTATAGCCACCGTGACGCGTAGCTTCGATGGAGGTGAAGAACCGATGGAGCAGAACAGTGCTAGTGGAGCTTTAGCCCCACCAAGGAGCAAGGCAATGAGGGATGGTGGGGTTGGCGAACGATGGTCGGGTGTGTAGCCTCGGCGGGGCGGATGAACCCCGATAAGGCATGACGGAGGTCTGCGATGAATCCGATGGGGAGCATGCCCAAATAACTCACCTTGGGACCAGATCTGGTGAAGCCAAATACCAAATCACCATGAAGCGGCTGGATTAGGGACCGACGGCAAAGGAGAGGAGGCGAGAAGAACGGGTGGGACTAGAGCACCGGTGATGTCCAAAAAGAGGAAAAACTAAGGAGAGGCGAGGCGTGGTACGGGGGCGTCGCGACGAGGCGTGCCATCAGCGGCGTTGGAACGGTGAGGCCGAGGTTGGTGTGGGAGCTCAGAGAGACGGGAGGTGAGAGGAACTGTAACATCCCAAATTTCGGGTATTCAAGGATATGAAAATTTTAAAATTTTCTCTTACAATTTGCTGGCGTTCAAATTCTTTTCAAATATTTATTTGAAATCTTTCTGAGTTTTGAGGCATGCAAATTAATAATCAAGGATAATCTCGAAAATACATAAGATCATGTAAATAATAAAAATGGAAGATGACATTGCAGATCACGAATTCAAACCCTAAAATCTTGAATTTAAAATTCAAGATTTATAAAACGACATCGAAAAGAATATTAAAAACATATCTCTAAAAGATTGAACTAGAAATCCCTCCTTTTAATTTAATTAGCATACGAAACCCAATTTGGTCATTCAAAATTTATAAATACACAATTCATAGCAAAAATTTAGTTAAATTGAAGGGCTTCTCATTTTCTCTCATTCTTTTCAAACTTTCGTTTCAATTACATGTGGGCCCAATCCCCTTTTTCCCTCTTCTTCTTTTTCTTTTCTCTCCCCTCTCTTTTTTTCCTCCCTTACTGCCGTGTGGCCCCAGTGCCCTGACCCTTCTCTCTTTGTTTTCTTCTTCACTCAACGCTGAAGCACTGTTTTCCTTTCCTCCCTTTTTCCATGGCTGAGTTTCCTCCACATCTCCTCTCCCCTCTATTTCTCTGCCCTGCGCGAATCCGCCTGCCGTATCTCACGCCAGAGCTCCGCCCCGTCTTGTCTCCCTGCACCGAGCCCCGCGCCTTCACCCGCGGAGCCGCGCGCCCGGTTCTTGCCCGGTGGACCGCCGCCACCGACCGGTCTCCCGCCACTGCCCCGCCCTGGCTCCATCCCCTGCGCGCGCGCACTCGCCTATAAGGGCACCAAGCTCACCCCTTCCTTGGCGCCTCCCATTTCCTCCTCTTTCCTTCCCCGCTCGCCCACCACCGGTTCGGCCGCCGCCTCGCGCCGCCCCGGCTGCTCCGGCAAACACCACGGCCGCCGGACTGCGTCACGGTGTGCACCCGCTTCCCCTCCCCCTTCTCTCAAGCCTAATTGAATTTTCGTGCCACCGAGCTCACGCAATGTCTCCTTCCCCGGAAACGACCGCCGCTACCATTACCGTCGCCCACACCTCCTCGGAGCACCCCGTTTGATTCCTCACCTTGGGAGCTACTACTCGGCGTGCTGAAGCTCTCCCGACGGTCGGCTGACGTCCTCCCTTGCCGGAGTGACCCCTCCACGGGAGCCATCTAGCGTCGCCGCTCGTGCCCGCTGCCGACACCGCTCGGACATGCTTCGGCTCGGCCCAGAGCATGGTAAGTCTCCTCCTGGCCCCTTTCAGCTTGTGCGCGCCCCGCCTTCTCCCTTCTCTCCTCTGGTCGTCGCCGCCCCTTTCCACACTCACCGCCAGCCGCTTCAATAGCCACCCGAGCCGCCCCATTTTCCCCAGCTTGCACCACCGCCCCCTGGCCTAAACACTCCCTTAGCAACCCGTTTTGCCGGCTACCCCCGCCTCTCCGGCCGCCGCCCTCCGCCGGCGACGCTAGCGCCGAGCGCCAGCCTCTTCCCCTGTTTTGCCCCCAGCTGCAACTCTGTTTCTTTTAAATTGATCCCCTCACCAAATCAAAAAGTGGCCTTTGCCCGATCGGTTAGCCCAGCCGAGTTACACGTTAAAGCCTATAGGTCATGGGTTCGACTCCCATCCTCTCTGTCTCCCACTCTTTTCATTCTTATTTTTGGTGTTTTGTTTCTTTAGTTCATGGCAGTTAAAGAAAAGTTTGGAGAACTAGAGATTAGTCTGTGGTAGCTTGCATATTTTACTAGGATGTGAATGACAATATTTAAGATTAATGTTTGTTTAGTTACCATACATGAATAATTAGTGTGCCTCTATTAACTGTTTTAAATCTGAAAATTGATAATAGAACATTAATAAGAAATGGTTCTATCATAAACATCAATGCATCGCAGGAACCTTAGTTAGACTAAAATAGCAATTAAGCTCACATCAAAGTAATTAGCCAATAAAACATATTAGGCTGCAAATGCAAATGCTTAAGATTTAATATTGATTAATTACCATATGTGCATAATTAATGTGCCTTTGTTAATTATCTCAAACCACTTATTAGTTAAAGGTATTAGTAAAAATGGTTGTGGTTAAATGTTGGAAGTTAATGAGAATCCTAATTAAATATATATACCTGTGTATATATACATCCAAGTTAAGTTAAGGGAAATAATTTAGGAAGGCCAAAGATAATGGGAGTATGCACAAATAGAATTTAAATATACATCCGAGTATAGAGCTAAATGTAAATAGTCAAGTGGCTAATGGAAAATAATTTAGTAACACATAAAACAAGATGCAATATTAATTGTGCCTTTAGAACCCGAGTTTATGAACATCCAAAAATGTCTAAAGACCAAATCCAGACTAGCTACTTGTAAGGAAGGATTTAGGTACGATAATTATAATAACAACCTCAAGTATGACCAATTATTCACAAGCAATACTAGCATGTTATATTGACTTAAAATAGTTAGGGAATGATTTAATACGAGAGCCCTAACCTTTTGCCATAAGTATTAACATGAGAATTGAAGATTTCATGGTGAGTAATTAAATAAATCATATATGTATACATATACATATAATTCATCAGCCGTTAATATTTCCCCAGACTCAAATTTTAATTGAAGACAACCTTAGCATACTGTTGATAAATAAATCTTAGCAGATGATTATTTAAATATTATAATTAGATACAACCAACCAGACCTCATATAAATGGATTTATTTCTAGAATTAAATAGCACTGAATGATAACTAAGGATACGTAGGATAATAATGAGGGATAAGTCAAAGAGCGTCGTTAACTAAAAATTATGTTGGCATATCTAATAAAAACCCTTTTTGGGTCATCAGTCATTAAAATAGTCTTGCTAAGTTGCATTTTAATTAACAAGGTGAGAATAAATATAAAAATACTAAAATAAGTTATTAAATAAAAGGTCGACCCACGATATTCTAATATCGGCTATACCTAGCCATCCTTGACCCGAAAGAGAAATATTTCTGTGGATGTCCCTTCACTATAAACCCTTCTTGACATCTATCTCGATGGATTTCTCTTAGCCAATTATTCCTTCGTTCCAACCCTTTTTGATTCCATCAATACTCTACACCTCACCAACCTTGCCTCAAATCACCCGAATCACTCATTAACTTATAATAAATCTAAATTAAGTTTATTTGGATTTATTTGGATCTTTTAGTTATTTGCTTTTATTTGGATTCAGTCGTTTACCACGTAATTAGAAACTGGAGTCCTGAAGATTTCACGGATCAAGCGAGATCAAGCTCGAAGTGAAGAGGAAGAATAGAAGCTCAAAGAGAAAGCATCGTGTGAGCTCAAGACCGCCTAAACCGTGCCAGGCGAGTCAATACTTTGATCATGTTGAACCTACATTTTCTGCAAACTATTTTTGTTTAAATTATCAAATTGCATGCTGTTACTTTATATGCAAATACATGTTAATTTAAGATTCTAGATATATGCCCATTATTTGCCTTGAATAATATTACACCTCCTTTGAAATACTTGAATATGTGAACATTATCACCTTAGCAAAATTATAATGTTAACCTTTCAAAAATAAGTCCGTAAATATATGCCATGCTTAATACTGCATAGATACCCGGGGCGCTGAAATGCCCCAAGCATCATTGTCATTTTTAATCATGAGAAATTGGTTTGGACAGTCATGGTGGGAATGACTGGTATATATTTGAACATGATTATTTTATACTTCCAAAATTCCCAACTTGCTTAAATATCTGGGCGGATTGGTTTGAAGGTGTAAGTGTGGTGCAGTGGATGCACAAAGTGGGTTAGTGGTAGACCGCCCAGATACCACTAAGGACCGAATCTTGTCATGACCTCCTGTGTAAAACAGTACAACCACAAGTCTGTAAAATACAACTTGGCTAAGTAAATTTATCGAAACTCCGGACTCATCTCACTGGTAGGGGATTGAAGGGGCTACGCTATGGCAAGGGGGCCTGAAGGGATACCAGTGGGGGATGAAGTTTCCCAGCTGTCCTACGTTGCGGGAAGTAGAAGCCCGAGCTGCGTAGTGGCTGTGGGAAACATCCCGCGCATAGATGGGACCCACCGCAAGTGGGAGAAGCCCATAAGGTGAGATGACTGAAGGGACTAGATACTTTGAAAAGTTACTGTGACGGTCTGCTCAACCACACTTCTAAGGAATCGTGTGGAGCAACGAGTTGATTGTCTCTTGTGGTGAAAGTGTACAAACTCTGCAGAGTCAAAACTATTCGAATAGCCGTGCCCACTATCAAGGGCGGACATGGGAACTTAACCAGATATAGTTCTATTTCAAAATGTTTTATGAATGGGAATGGAAAAAGTGGAAGGGCAGTGGAAAGCCCTGATTTGAGTTGTCCTGGGTGTCGTCCCAGTGGTAATGTAAGCGGTTATAACGCTGAAATGTTAGCATATGGTGCGGATGCCATGAAACGGTGGATGGAATCTGGATCGTTATTATTATTGCATTTTCTTGAACATTATGCTTTTGTTCAAAACTGCTAGGTCTCAGGAAATTTTATGTATTGTATTTCAAATAGTGGCATTTCTATTCCTACCAAATAAAATATGGAAAGAATAAGCAGGGTCGTGAGTAAAGGAAATAGATGTTTGTAGTGTACACATAAAGGTATTGGTGGATTCATGTCGATCATAAATAAGAAATGATAGTGTGGGTTCTGGGAGAAATAAATTGGTGGAGTCTAGCTGAATAGATAGGCTAGATAGATGATTTAAAAGATTTTTGGAGATTTAAGGCTTGCACAGATAATTATTGGATTACGACAATGAAAAATAAATTCTTGGGAGATGATAATATTAGAATTAATATATTCGGTTACTAGATGAGTCAATTGAATTTTCGGGAATTCGGAGGAGTAATACAAGTATTGGATTATAGTTCCTGATTAGTGATTTACTTGGTGGGAGGATACTAGTGGATCGTAGAATTAATCAATGATATTCTTGGTGGATATATAATGGCGAATCGTAGAATTGATCAATGATATTCTTGGTGGATATATAATATTAAATCGTAGGCTTGATCAATGATATTCTTGGTGGATTTGAATCAATAATAAAAAGGATTGGATTGTTGGAAAATCTTGATGAGAATGTTCGGTGGATTAATTAAATGATGTCACTCGTTGTTTGGAGTCTTAGACAGCAAACATTACAGAAAGAATATGATCGGTGGATTGAATAGAGGATGACACATGCTGTTTGGAGTTTAGATAGTACTCAATATGGAAAGTATGTGTTCGGTGGATTAAGTCAATTATGGCGATCGCTGTTGGGAGTCTTAGACAGCAGCTAATAATGAGAGTGAATCTTTGGTGGATTAGGTCAATGATGTCAATCGCGGTGAGGAGTTTTTTAGGTTGCAAAAACAACAATATGATTTAATAACAGAAATGCTACTAAAAGCGATTTATGGCAAATAAAATAACCCGAGCTTCTCCTTTGACAAGCCATGCATACTATTTAATTGTATTCTGTGTATTGGCTCGCGGAGCACGGGGTTGGAGTGCTCGCACTCGCTTTTGCGATAAAATTCAGAATCAGGAATCAAATCACCTCGCCTCAGCAACAAGGTTGGACAAGCTGGCAGAGAAGATAAAAGATGTCAAGGGCTAGGTCGCGAACCTCCAGTTGGCTGCCTGTGGGCATGTCCTGAAGGTCCCACCTGTGTGCTTCATTCTTCCGCTGCTGCAATTTAATGATTTCGGCCTAATCGGCCCATGAGTAAGTCTACTGTTATATTTACGCTTCCGCATGATATGTATTTTGATATTCATTACTGTAACTGTGAGCACTATCTACTGATCCAGGGAATAGTGCAGTAAAATCGCAGAGGAATCCGGATTGTAAAATCTGGGCTCCTACAGGAACTAAGTGAGGTAGGAGATGCGATGGGAAGATGAGAGGAATGAGATAAGGGGGAGATAAAGAAAACGAATGGGCCGATGGGCTGAAGCAAAATTTAATCAAGAGGAAACTCAAGAAATAAATAAATAAATAAAAAGGAATACACACACACATTTTTGCCAAATAAAAAGTTATGAACTCATAAACTTGATAAAATATCCTCGGTAAATAATACTAATAAGCCAATAAAAAGTATAACTCCTAAAGAACAACAGGACCTTAAATATCCATACAAAATTAATCAACAAGGGTTGTTACTTCATTCGGAATATAAACAATAATTATTAATAATTGTTTTGGCCTCAAATAATGTAGGGGAAGAACTGAGCTGAGATGAGAGGTTTGGGTATTTATTAGACACGGCAGATGAGCTCGAAAGATTACAAAAATCTTTATGAATTCTCCAGACATATAGTTGATGGTTTCGTAAATTGTTTAGAGTTTTATCTTTTCTTGATCTTTCTAGAAAAATCTGAGAAGACTTCTTGTTGAATTTAAATATACTTATTTGATTTAGATAATTTCAGAACTGGCTTCAATATTTATTTATTTTTAGTGCCAAGATTATACTCGTGGGCTTTTAGGATGGTTTCCACCATCCTTTCTCTCATGCCACTTTTAACTATCCTCTCTAACATTTGATTTGGATTCAATTTTATTTATATTTTATGCACTTTTGATTTTTGAAAATCAAATTTTCCAAAGAAACTCCAATAAAAACTAAGGGAGAGCAAATGCATACAAAAATTTTAAATTGCCCTTATTTTTATATTCTTTAGGATTTCAGGGTATTACAAGAAGGGATGTTCCATTCCTCAAATGGAGGGTTCTAAAGTCGTTGCAAGAGAGGTGATGTTGCGAGAGAGAGAGAGGAGAGAATGCGGCACCCTCTGCAGTGACCTGCACATAGCGGAAGAGGAGAGGTGCACTCCCTTCTTGCCCTCTCATTTTGGCCTAAAGTAGGGGGTATTATTAAGACGCCCTTGTTAATTTTACTCTAATACATGGACAATACTTTGCGTACAAAAACTCTAGGATCACATAAGAGTTACCCTTTCCTGAGGGGTGGGGATATACCACAATGGGCATGTTCTTTTCCTCCGAAGCTGGCGGTTTTTGGCTTTTGCTACAGTACCTAACTTTCAAACAGAGTATTTTTTCAAGACAGAGTCATAAGTTAAACGATGTACATGTTAAAAGCCCAATATCTGTACTACCAAAATCGCAAGTGAATATCTCTCTTTCCGTAATCTGTACCATAAACAGCCAAAATTCAAAAGTTTCAGCCAAAAGCCATAAGCCGCAGCCGTTGCCAAACAGGCCCATTGTCTATTCCTATTGCTTTGCAAGTTGAATTTTTCAAAGAATTCGAAGCTTAAACAATTTTTTCTTCCTAAATTCTGTTGTATTATTGAAAGAATATTTAAATGTGCTACCATGTTCGTTTTGATGGGCTAGAGATTCCCATGTTAATAAGAAGAAATGGAGAAAGATATGCACCATTTATTTTGTTGGTTCAAATTATGTTACAAATTATCAGATATAGATATTGAAGTTTGTATAGTGAATATAACTATATTTAAATAATGGGTACTATAGCTGTATATTGAATATAACTCTATATCTTGCAAATAAAAGAGATGCGTCGTAGTAATGCAGCTGTGCAATTGCATAGGCAAGTGGACTAGTTCCTGTGGGAATAAAGGAATAGGAAATTGAACATGTGTTTCATTCCTACGTTCCAAACGAGTGAACAACGCAATTTCCTATGAAATTTGGAATGCTACGATTTTCCTCCCACTACAAAGGAAATCGTTTTTTGTGGTGTAAATTTTGGTCACAGAAGGCCTATTTTTTCAGTCCAGATACACAATATGTTAAACGCTGTATTTTTCTACCTTCTGAGAATAAATTAAAATGATTTGAACTCGGGCTCCACAAGCACGGAGTGCAAAAGGAGCTAGCTATCACAGGTTCGCAACTCAAACTCCCTGGAGTATAACTTCCTACATACCTTATTAAGCTTGTCAGAAAATTCGATAAACATGAATATTGTTTAATACATCAAGCAGCTCTCGTTGTTTAGCATGGAAGTGCACATTTAGTGATGAACAAGCAGCACAGAATATAGCGGTGATGAAATTTAACAGCAAAGAAACCAAAGTAGTATGCACAACAAATTAAGTGTCCATAGAAACCAGGGAAAATTGCTCTCATACCACAAATTTAAGTGTTATCCTCTCATTTGCCATATACTTAAGTGGCTTTATTATTATGCCACAAACTTGAGTGTTTTGTCCTTTGTTTTGCCATTTTCTCTCTTTAATGTTTATTTTAATTTCATTTTGCATTTTTAGGGACTTGAACTGACCCTTTTTTGTATCTTTTTTTACATCTTTTTTGTATTTTGAGGACCAATCCTAACATGGGTACAAAAAAGATGCAAGAGACCGATGCAAAAAAGATATAAAAAAGGGTCAGTTCAAGTCCCTGAAAATGCAAAATGAAATTAAAATAGACATTAAAGGGAGAAAATGGCAAAACAAAAGACAAAACACTCAAGTTTGTGGCATAATAACAAAATCACTTAAGTATGTGGCAAATGAGAGGATGACACTTAAGTTTGTGGCATAAGAGCAATTTTCCCTAGAAACCAGGTGCAAGTCATGATGATGAGTGTCCGCACCGAACAGGCCCAGCTCCCTCGGGCTAGGGCTACCAGGGCTCACGGCCTCACCATCCTCTCCAGACGCTGAGACGCAGCTGCCGCGCCGTTGTAGTACATGGCGATGCTGCTGCTGCCGCTGCTCAGCGGCGCCGTGGCCGGCGGCGCTGGGGGATACGCCAGGTGGCGGTCCTGGTTATAGCACTCAACATTCCGGGGGACGGACGCTTTGCCGGTGGGCGTGTCGCGGCCGGGCTTCGCGCGGTCGCGGCGGTGGATGTTCATGTGCCCGCCCAGCGCCTGCGCCTTGGTGAACCCGCGCTTGCAGAAGACGCACTCGTAGTACGGACGGGTGCTGGCGGCGGCCGGCGCCGGGGGCGACACGGCCGCCACGTCGTCGTCCCGAGCAGGCCCCGCCCAGCTGCCACCGCCAGCCCAGGCGAGCTCACGGCCGGCCTCGTCGCCTGACGCCGCCTTGCTGCTGCCACTCTCCATGTGCTAGCTACGATGACCCACGAGCCTGCGATGATTCGCAGGGTTTGGGGATTTACTGGTAAACGAAGGTTTGACGAAGAGATGGCGAAGTTTGTGTACATGGAGCTACATTTAGCAAGAGAGGACAGGGACAACAAAGAAGAGATCAAGCATTGCACACGGTTTTGAAAAGGTAGTTTAATGTGGATTTAGAGGGCATCTGCTCGGCGGGCCGGCATTGGTGCCTAGCAGCTGCCTCGCTATCCATTACTGTGCCGGTTTTTGTTTTACAATCCTACGTACCTTGCACGTTTTCACCACTCTCCGGCCGCCGGCTCGCCAGTCGTCCTCGTCCCCCACCGGCTGGCCTCGCCTCTTGATCCAATTTTTGCCTGCCGCGGCGCGAGGCTACGTACCACCGTGCTGTTAATTTCCAGCGCGCCGCGTGCTGCCGCTGCCCGGCCGCCGTACGTGCATCGCACGATCAACCGCGAGCTGCCGTTTGCGCTTGCCGTCAGCTGCTCATGTGCTTTTTCTCGATCTGAACTTTACATGAGTGATGAGTGAAATACAGCATATATGTTTCTTAGCTGGATCGGAAAAAAGGGAGCCCACAGCTCATTTTGGCTTCTGTATGATTCATCCAACCTCCAATTGTCATTTGCATGTTTCGATGCCAAGGGAACGAACATAATGTCCGGCCCATTTGCTCAGGCCTAGCGCTACACGCTTGCCGATCAGTACCAGTTCATTATAACCAAGACCATTTCAAGGTGCTGACCATGATCGGCTTAGCTTGAAGGGTCTCCTTTTCCAACCAATGCCTCTCAAGTTCTGGGCTTTCGGCCTGACC
Source organism: Dendrocalamus latiflorus (assembly GCA_017311315.1). Classification (NCBI taxonomy): domain Eukaryota; kingdom Viridiplantae; phylum Streptophyta; class Magnoliopsida; order Poales; family Poaceae; genus Dendrocalamus; species Dendrocalamus latiflorus. The sequence goes on from CM029621.1 coordinate 9,108,167, forward strand.
TGCACGTGCCAGCCTGCATTCTCAGCACGCCGTTCCAGTGTTCCGCCAATCCGGCCGTCTCGGTGGTGCGGCGCGGCCGGCTTCATCGATCTTTCAAATTGCGCCCTCGGTCGAACTGAGTGAGGCTCGCGTACGTGATCCGCCTAAATCTGCACGAACTATCCTCCTGCTCGTTCTCATCCTCACGTCAGCCGCGCCGCCGTCGTCATCTCGTATCTCCCTTCTTACCTTCTCCCTCCTCTGCGGGGAAGCGAAACCCTAGCGAAGTCGTTCCATCGATTTCGCTTCGAGCCTTGTCTGTCTGGACATGGACGACCCCGTTGGGCCGGCACGAGACGGTGTGGCTGGAGGCGCTAATAGATGCGTACCATGCCGTCCATCACCGAACAAATGGGCCGCACCACCCCGAGATTGGATCGTAGATAAGATTCCCGATCACAGCCCAAACCCATGTTGAAATTGGATCCCCGATAACGACCCAAGCCACGTGGAAATTGGATCCCGGACAAAATCCGCGATGACGGCCCATGCCACCTTGAAATTGGATCACACCGACACATGTTGCTACAAGCCTATAATAATAATAGGAGACCCACGAGACTTCCCTTAAGTCCTCTCTCACTTCTTTTCGGCTGCAGCTTATAGTTTATAGCTATGATTGATGACTTTTGATTTTAACATGAGCACTTGTGCGAATCGAACGTCGATACACTATTTCAAAAAGGCTATTCCAATAAGCTGTTTCAAAACGACGACGGAGAAACCATCTTGTTTGTTTGCTCGAAGAAAACTATAAACTAAAAAGAACGGGGCTGCTTCTTCTGTTCCCTCTTCTTTTCTTGAGAGGGAGAGGATGCGTGTGCAAAGATCACCCGGGGAGAAGAACAATGACAACTTCCACACTGCCACAACAGAAGCGTCTATTGAAGTCATTGAAAATCTTTTGCTTCAGGACCTCCCCCTCTTGACCGGCATTCGCTCGGCCGAACCACCGCCAGAACCCCACCTTGGTCCGGCTGGACCGGGCACTCATCGACAGGCACTGGGGCCAAAAACTCTTCAATATGACGCTTCACTCTCTCGTCAAGACCAGCTCTGATCACGTGCCACTCCTGGTACCTGCCTCCTCTATTCCTTCTTCCTCGATTTTTTCGCTTTGAGAGGTCCTAGACCCTCTCCAGCTCCTACAAGTATCTCATGATACAAGTTTGGAACCGGCAGCAAAACCAAATTCCTGGAACCGCTCAGAGGATATTAAGAAAGCTCAAATGGGTCAGGGTGGAATCCAAGAAATGAGAACGACAACAGAAGAGACCGAAAGATATCACCCTTAATTGCCGGTGCAGGTCATACAGCTACTTGATCTAACAGAGGAGCTTCGCCACCTCGCACCTGGAGAGGCTCTGTCTTGCGGGGTTTCGCTCGAGAGCAACTCTCCACCCAAAACAGGGCGTTATCGCTATACCAGAAATAAAGGCACCAGTTCGAGCTCTGCAAACTTGGTGATGACAACACAGCCTTTTTTTTCATGCTAGCGCTGTCGGACCAAAAAAGGGTAACAAAGAGATGAACGACGTAACCTAAAAATTTTCCCCAAATATTCTTGATCCTATTCTCATATAACTATAGAGTCACAAGAATACAATTCTTATCCAAAATCCCAATACAAATAGCTCAAGAAATCAAACTCTGAGAAAATCCAAACCCTAGATGTCTGATCTCCAACCAATGACCGATCTGACCTCCTGGTGGTCAGATCGCCACAACACTCCCGATCTAATCGGCCCAAATATGATTGAACCGACTGCTTAGAAAACAGCTCAAGAAGATCCATCAAATGATGCAACTTCTAAAATATAAGTTTAAATGCTATAAAATTTTGTACATAGCTTATTTAAGGTCTCAGAAACCTATTCCATCTATGAATAGAAGATATTCATGATAAAATTCAGACCGTTTTGAGATTGAGGAAAGATTACATCAAAATCGGGCAAAATATGGAAACGGTGAATATGATTTATTCGTGGACAGAGGATGACTAAGATGACTTTAAATATGTTTCCACATGTCACAGCAAACAAGAACACCGAAGGAATCAAGCCAAAAACTTTCAGATTATGAAATCACTTGGTGATGCCAAAATTATACAAAATTGGGTTTCTTCATAAAATTACCATCAAAATGTGTAGATGGATGGAGATCTATTTCCAGAGGATATCTCCATCTTTTATAGATTCTTGGCACAACAAAATCAAGAAGAGGGGAGAGAGGAGGAAAAAATCAACCAAATTAAGAGCAAATCAATCAACACAAGAGAGTCATGGAGATGAACAAATATTGATGCATTGCTATTTGAGGATAAAGGTTTTATAGCCATTACACTTACAGGACAATAGAGCACACTACAACACTTAACTTCCTTCAAACTCTAACCCTAACATGTGAACACCTAGTCTCGAGTATGGTTAGATGGTTAATCACTCGTTAACTAGATGGACTAACCAACCACATATAACTCTTAGTGGGTACTATCCACTTAACTCAATGGGGGAAACCCAATAACCCCACACATGCGGGTTTTAACTCATACACTACACTTATGTATACTTTTCAAAGCGCATAAGTCTGAATCCACTAAGTCCTTAACCTTGATATAACTTGGTCTTCTCAGCTTCTCCTTGACCTAAACCGCTCTTCCAAGCGTCGTCTGAGCACCGCGGTTTTGCTTCAAGATAGTTTCTGGTATTATAGTCAAACTACTAAAAACTATTTCTTAACCCGGTCATTTTCTTCCACTACAAACAATTACCATGCTTATCACGTGTAGGTGTATCACTAGCTTATCATGTGTCGGTAAGTCTCTCCTCTTTAGGTTCCACTGGACCATACCTCACTTGGACTGACAAAGCCACATGGTGCAAACAGTTGTTCGAATTTTCCTTCAATATTTCACGCATTTCTCTTATCATGCTTGAGCTCAACCATCTCACTTGGACTCCTTGATTGTTCTGGGCATCGGCTCCTCCATGAGCGTAGCCTTGATCTCTGTCGTTGACTATGGTTGACTCCAACCAATTATGGACATCTAAAGACAAAAAATTATTTTTGGGAATAAGTTCATCATAACTTGACCCACATTAGCAGAAACATGCCTCATGTAACATGCAAACCCTAACCTAGAACATTCAAACTCTTCCAGCAACTCAAAACCTCAAATCACAGAACCTGGCCGAACCTGCTCTATCCAGCTAATCTGATCGAATTTCACCACTAGTCAGACCACTGACCACATCTGATCAGTCTGAATTTCAAAACCGGTCAGATCAACTTGACTAAAGATAGTTCCAGAAAATTTGCCAAATTTGCAATTCTAAATTTTTGATCTTTTTAAATTACAATAGTTCATCACCATATAATATATGACCTTCTCACATGGTCCTTCAGGCACATCTACCAGGTTCCAGAAAAGTAGAATCAAAGTGTTCCATGACTAAGGAACACCTTTATACACTCATCGGGACAATGAATGGCTCGTAAGTGATTTCTACACCACTCTGCTACGATTGGCAACCCCAACCACTTGGCAATTCGATCTCCTCTACCCTACATCTACACATACTTGAAGAGCCTTTCACCTTGGATGAAATCAAGCAAGCCCTCTGGGGTATGAGACCTAACAGCAGCCCCAGGCCAAGTGGCTTTGTCCTTGCCTTCTTCAAAGCATTTTGGGACACTGCTAGCCACGATCTCCAGCAACACTTGCAAGACTTTCACTGGGGCACTATACAACTCGAATGCATCAACCAGGCCTACATCACACTGTTGCCAAAGAAGGAGGATGTCATCACTGCTGACCGGTAATGACCAATGTCCCTTCAGAATTGTGTCATGAAGCTCATCACCAAAATATTGACAAGAAGATTACAAAAGTTCATCTTTGACCCAGTCTTATTCAATCATTCTGGTCTCATTCGGGGCCGTAATATCTCTGATAGCTTTTTATGCTACGGAGCTGGTGCAATGCTGCTACAAGAGGAAAGTGTCAGCAATTGCACTTAAGATGGACTTCAAGAAAGCCTTTGACTCGATTTAACTGGGATGCCCTGGATCAAATACTACAGATTAGGGGCTTAGGCACTACTTGGCGACACTGGATGCAATATGGTGGACCTAATATGCGATCAAAGGGAGGTGAATGATGCCTTCAAATATAACATTCCAAAAGTATCCTAAAACTTTCACTTCACTAGCTACTAGAAACTAGAAAGATTAGTTTAGACCACCAACAAAGAACTCACACAAACGCGGAAGCAAACGGAGTTCAACTCCTCAGGACCAGTATGACCACTATTGAGAAAGCGGTAGTACCAAACAAAGTGGTCTGACTACTAGTGTATGCCGGTAGTACCATAGGCCTAGGGTGGTATGATTGCACCCATGATTCCAGAACAGGAAATTAGTCTGAGCCAAAACCCAAAAAGATGCAATCTCCAAAATACATCTATAAATAATGTGAAACTTTTCACACACATTGTTGAGAATCTCAGAAACCTTAACTTGATAACTTATACACAATCAAGTTTTACACTCTCACACACTTACTTGTTTTTCAAAACGTGACTTCTACAAGGATCCACAAGCACGATAACATATTTCATCTATAAAGATGTGACCTAAACCACTTAGCCCAGCGTCGTGGTTTTACAAACTGCCGCTCCACCTGGTATTGAACAATTTTCTAAATTGCCACCCACTAGTCTTCATGAATGATACGATACCCATGACTAGTCACCAAGATCGTACGCCTACGCCAAGATCTTCACAACTTTAAATGCCTAAGTCTTATGGTACACCAACATCACACCACAGTCTATGGTACTTAATGCTTGTTGCCAAGATCATACGGCTGCTTTGAGGAACATCGCCACTTGAAATGCAAAAGTCCGATCAGCACACCACATGCACGCATTGCCTCTTCACAACACTTGTCTTTCTCCCGTGATTCTCGGCTTGAGATGTTGCTCCACTCGTATTTACGTGACACGCCATGGCCTCAGGATTCCTTCTATAACCTCGGTCTTGCTGCTGGCTGCAACAATCATCAAAGCATCTGCACATCAAAGAACAAACAAACAATGCAAGCACAAATGACATACACATAATTCTTAATTAGCAAACCATATGCATGGAAGCACCATGACTAACACATGCATGGCCTCCCCATGACTAACACTTGCACGAACTCCCGCTGTAACTAACACCACCTAAACCAATACTTAAAACCAACTTAGCACAAGGGCCCGTCTGACCGTGGCACCCATTTCGATCAGGCCACCAACTCCACATCGATTAGACCTCCTTGCCAAGGCTGGTCAGACTGCTACACTCTGGTCATACCGCGATAACAACGCCGGTACTACCGTACTAGGTCTCACCCTAAAACTCTAAAAAAGACCTCCTCTAAAAAATAGCTACCAGTAACTACAAGCCGGTACTACCACTTCGGCCAGTCATACAATGGCACCCTTGCTGGTATGACCGCCAGCTATAGATAGTAGCAACTCAAAATACAAATTCTCAAAATCAAATTCAAACAATAAAAGAAATACATAAGTAATTTTAAATACCCATCACTTTCATAGAGCTACCATCGTAAGATCTTACGCCCTCGATTGGTGTACTCACATACTGGTGTACTCACCTAGTAGGAATAGTCACTTAGACCGCACCATACACCCCTTCTCCCCCTTGCTGTAACCCCTGGAAGCACCTGCTGCGCGGAATGCCAGCCTCCTTGTAAACATAACGCTTTTTTATCTGTTCAATGAATAAGTTCAGAAGGCTCCTAAGCCCTCCATCTATTCTTTTAAATAAAAGCATTCTAAATTTTGAATTTTGATATGTTTATCAGATGCCGACATGCTCTGCATTTTTTCTCCTCTCTTCACCCACAACTTAGTTCCTACCTATTTAGATCATGTTCGTATTGATTTTTATTTGACTTCTACTTAGAAAAAGTTAAAAACCAAGATGAACATCTGACTTTTCAAAGCGGTTTCTTTACTCCTCTCGCTTCAGAGATAAAATAGAAGGTCATAGGTGTATCAACACCTCCATCATGGGCACTCATCTTTCCTTCATTTCTTCACTTCTCGTCGTCTCTTCTAGTGCTACTTTTTTAATTATTACTATTTATTGTCTCTTCTAGTACTACTTTTTTTTAATTTGTACTATTTATTTTTAATTAAAAATCATCAGCAATAATGAATACCAATCTCACGGATACTTGCTAGCCGTCGCCCGTGTTCTTGTCGTGGAGGACACGTACACGTACGCATGCTTTGCACAACGCACATACAGGCGCAAACGTGCATGCACACCGAAAAGAAATCAGAGGAAACGGACAAGCGGGGCAGTCAGAAGTGCATTGGCACGTAAATTATCTTATCTCCCTATTGATGAAAAAAAGTAAGCGTTTGCACGTACGGAGAGGCTCGCATCATTGCATAAACTAGTTTTGGTGAACGGGATTGCATAAACTAGTCAGGTTACGTGCAAACTATTTCTATTCCGCTCCATGGGCTTGTTGCAACAACCCAAATTGTTTAAATTAAGGACAATCTGGTGTCCTTAATCATGTGTCATCATCCCCTCGAACATTAACCAAGTAGTAACAAAGCTGCATGCAACTAAAGCCCGGAGAGATGGAGAACCATTCGTCCCGATGTTATTTTCATCACTGCAAATTAAGTGCAAGAGTACCAGTATAACCAAACTCTGTACCATTTTATTGGTTTTAGAGCTCTCGTCAGATTTAGTACTGTCTGTCACGTGAATACTAAATTTAGTTTTTGAATCACCGTAATTCTATTTGTAGCCTCTTTCCCGAGCGCGGGACTACGTGCGCAGGACTACGTGAGTGCGACACGTGTGCAATGGTGCGGTCGATGAGTGCATGACTCAAACCGTGCGATCGGAGAACGCATGACTCAAATCGTGGTCGTGAGCGTGGTCGTAAAACATGGCTTACGATCACGACCACACCTTACCACAACGATCACGTCTTACGACCACGCTCACGATTAGATCAGTACACGGTTTGAATCATGCGCTCTCCGATCACACCACTGTACACGTGCTGTACTCGCGTAGTCTTACGCTCGGGGATAGGGCTATAAATGAAATTACGGTGATTTAAAGGTTAAATTTGATATTCATATGATAAATAGTGCTAAATCTGATCAAGGTTCTTGGTTTTAACGGAGGCTTAATTGATAGCGATGTAGCTCAGTTCGTGTCCGGACAGATCGACCGTGTGATGTGACCTACAGGTAAGACCCCGAAATTTTGTGCAACAAACAAGCATTGGTGCACCGAACGAAAGGTGAAGCAATAAACAAAACGAGCAAACGGACACGAAACAGAGCCAGTAAAGAAAAGGCAGCACAGTCCACGTATGAGGCGGCCCAAAACTCTCCGAAAGTACGCGGCAGTCGGCGGACAAAAGGCGCCATGGCTGCTTCTTCTTTCCCCTCTTTTCTGTGTCCCGGCACGGCCTGAACCACTTTGGTCGAACTCAGCACAAACTTCACAAGCCACCTGCTCCGTTTTAAAAATGGCCAAATTTTTTCTCCCCCTCTTGTGCACATCTTGTTCGAAACTTTGTTCAAGTCCTCACGAAACTTAATAAGTCATGTAAGTCCTCGAAGTGGGATGCTACATGTACCAACAAGCTCATGTACCGACACTAATTAATAGTGTCAATGTGAAACTCAGTTGTACTTCATAACCAGTTTGCATAAATGGTGAGCATAGAAACCCCTCTAATGAAATGTGTTGTCCATAAATTATGTAAAATAACAATATTGGAGAGGTTGATGCGCAAGTGATGCTCTTCTTTTCTTTTTCTTTTACGAAATTTATTTGCAAGTATTTGGTGGTGTCCTCAAACTGCACACACGAGTCTCTCGCTCGTCTCTACATCATGCGCATTCTTCTCTGGCCTTGTCCCCTTGCAGCTCTTGCGTCTCCTCCTCTATTTAACTCTAGACTCGTGCAGCTTGAAAGCGTCGTAAGCTAGCTGTAGGTGCAGCGATCGGTCGACACGACCATGGCGTCCTCTGGTGGTGGCGGCGCGCCGGGCTCTCCGTGCGGCGCGTGCAAGTTCCTGCGGCGCAAGTGCGAGGCGGGGTGCGTGTTCGCGCCCTACTTCTGCGCGGAGGACGGGGCGGCGCAGTTCGCGGCCATCCACAAGGTGTTCGGCGCGAGCAACGCGGCCAAGCTGCTGCAGCAGGTGCCCCCCGCCGACCAGAGCGAGGCCGCCGCCACCGTCACCTACGAGGCCCAGGCCAGGCTGCGCGATCCCATCTACGGCTGTGTCGCCCACATCTTCGCGCTGCAGCAGCAGGTACGTACCTGCGTAGCCGCGCCCGCGCCCGCGCGTCCGGTGCGCGCCCCGCGTGCATGTGCATGTGACGCTTGCATGACGGTGCAACGAATTGAAACGCGTGCATGCAGGTCGCGACCCTGCAGATGCAGGTGGCGCAGGCGAAGACGCGGGTCTCGCAGACGTTGGCGGCCGCCGGCGCGCAGCTGATGATGGGCAACCCTATCCTGCAGCAGGCGTGGCAGATGGAGCACGAGTCGATGTCGACGCAGAGCTCCGGGTGCTACAGCGCGCCTCGCCCCGACGGATCATCGCTGCAAGAGATGTACTGCTTCGGCGAGCAGGAGGAAGGCGGCTACTCAAGATAATTCACTCCCCCGCGCGAGAGACACGGCACCTAATAGTTTCTTCTCGATTTGCAGCGTGCGTTTGCTTTAGTTCAGCTCTGCGGAGCTTAATTTGGTGGGAAAAATGTATTTCTTGCCGGTTTCAGCTGTAAAGGATGCAACTGATCGTGTTTCTGGGATCGAGAAAAACTCGTAATCTCGTACTGTTGAAATGGATTAGTTAATAGCCGTTCCTGAATTATATATACTTCGATGGGGGGAAGCAGGGAAAGAAAATGCAGAAACAGAGCTGCCAATTGACGAACCTGGGACAAGAGTGCGGCTTCCTTGATAGGCTAGCTAGAGGCCTAGAGCAGTGCAAGGGCCGGATCGATTGCCACTGAACACCGATTCAAGGGGGTCCATATTAAATTGTCTGGCATTTCTAGTTATTCAGATTGCTTAGGAATATCTAGATATAAGATTAGTCTTTGTGAAATTTCCTATACATGTCTAGACATGTACTATCTCCCAAAATGTCGACAATGGGGGGGGGGGGGGGGGGGGGTAGCTTCTTAGGTTGTACCACTATAAGAACATCAAATGCTTCTTAAGAAAACATCCGGGTGATGTTTATCAATACCCATTTTTCTTTTGAAGAAGCGCTTCTTAATAGTTATGACTTACTATGCTAGATCGATTTATATAAAATATAGTGAGAAGAGGGGAGCATATGGGAAAAATTGTGCATTGTTCTTCACTGTAAAGATAACAATGATTGAGGCTTTCATTTCCAGGTGGGATAGGTTAAGATTAAGCTTATTGTTATGTCTATGTTGTAAGGACGCAAAGTGCCACCTCTTTTATATTGTTTTACTTTCTATTTTGCTGCATTAATTCAAAATGTAGCTCCTCTGTCCATGTATTAACAGAATACTCCAACTTCAGTTTTTCTGGAAACAACTTTTTATCACTTTAGTTGACCTGTTACGTTTACGATTAAAAAGAGTCAAAAGGAAGTTACACTTTTATGGTTATTCTCACTTCAACGGCAGTGGTCTTAACATGATAGTACACTTATTCCTCGCAAAGTAAACTATGTTCTATTCCTCACAAAATAAATTAACTAGCATAATCTACGAAAAGTAGCTATAAAATCTGTACAGGAGTTATTCCACAAGTAATCATGATGTTTACACAAACTAGAATTGAAATACTTCAAGTTAAACAGGTTGATTATGAATGTATTCTTTTCTTCTATCAAAACAATTAACTCAAGCAACATCTAGTAGGCATTTTTCCTCCAGTATGCTGGCATCAGGACGGTTTCTCTACTGTTTTAGGATGATCACATATGATTTACACACTGGCACAGGACATGCATGACATGATTTTGAGGAGCATTTCAGTGTTTCAATGGCGTAAGATGATCCAAATACTCTGAATGAGAACATCAATACCAAGCCTCTAAAATAATTATATTGGTCAGCTTGGTGCAAGTAATTGCACTTTATCTAGGTTAATTCATGCTTAGTTATATTGATCACAATATATCCTTGCACATTAATTGAGACCGGCCCATTTCTCTTTCATTACTTATGTCTTGCTTGTTGATCCATTCTGCCGCAACATGTCATGGCGTTATTAGTTTAGAAAAAATATTCTGGCCTCAAAATTATATTCTTAATCACCCTACCCACTTTAAAGGGACAAACAAATATATGAAAAGAAATAAAGAGAATCTCATACCTATCTAAATTAATCTACTTCTGTATTGGGAACTTCAATCAATATACACAGTCCTCAAGAAAACCTCAGAAGAAGTTTCTATCAATCATACTGGGAAAATGGTATATATTTCACACTACTTTGGAGGATTATAGGTGATGATCGGTTCGGCTTAAAAGCTCATGGCTGAAAACACTGTAGCTGGCTCAAAAAAGTACTGTAGCTGACAGAGGCTTATTTAGCATAATTAAATTTAAAAAAATTTAAAAATATAAAAAATATGTTAGCTCATTACGTATAATACAAACAAATACGGGAAAAAAAAGAACCGACAAAAAAACTCAACAAAAAGCCAAAAGTTCAAAAAAGACGAAATTTATGAATAGTGAAAAATAAGCCAGAAGCCGAAGCCGAATTGATCAGGGTTAAGTATTTTTTTAAGATGAAGCTGATCATGATTTAGCATTCTATTATAACATCATCGCATGTCACAAGAGCTACGTAGTTGAATCAAGTAGAGAGATTATATCAACAATTAACACTACAGTATTATAGCCATATAGGAATCTTTATAAAGGCACTGTAAGATATGTTCCATACAAGCAGAGTTGAAGGAGTCAATGAAAATTGTACTTTAATCGGATTTTTCAGGTGTGGCCATGGCTCAGTTGTCAGTCACTGTGTTGGCTTCAATATTACTACTGTGTAGTTGGCTCTCCTCCTCTCTTTGCAATAGATTTTCTTGCATGACAAATCGAATCTTATGTGCAGACTACTGCAGTTACAAATAGACCTCAGGAAGATAACACGTTTCCAAACAGAAATGGCACCATGATCATATCAAGAAGAATTTTTGCTGTCTAATTAATTAGGTTTCTACAGTGGTCATATATAGATCTATCAATGAACTTTCACATCCCTTCTGAATTATTACTAGCAGAGACGGATGGACCGACGCTTTAAAACGCACATATATTACCCAAACTCAAGTCCAAAACATGATCAAGATTTGAGGATATATATTGTGACATATTCTGCACTACTAGTAATTCTTAGTTCTTACGAGCGATTAAGGTAAGCATAAGCAACGCTCTGCAGGTCCTCACAATCTTGGTACCCCGACGACGACCTCCACCCGCTCTCCTCCGCCCCGAACGACGACGACTCGGCCGCGTCGAAGGCCGCCGCCGCCTCCGCCTGCCCGTCGTCGACTGCCGCTTGTTCAAACGCATGGTACAACGACTGCTGCATGTAGTCCGAGTCCTCCGACCGGGCCAGCAGCGCGCTCATGGACTCGTGGCCGCCATTGCTGTACGCGCACGGTTGCGCTGCCTGCGCGCCCACGAGGCCTCCCCCATTGCTGCTGCACCACGGGTAGCCGTACCCTAATTGCTCCACGCTGCTCATGTAGCCGCCCTTGGCGTCCTCCTGCATCGCTTGCCCTTGCGCCGCCTGCGCCTTGAGCGACGTCAGCTGCGCCTGCAGGGTCATCACCTGATCGATACGAAGCCACAGCAAGATCAGCAAACCATGCATAATACAAGTGATCGATCGATAGGAGACTCAGCGTTGTGTTGATGGATGGATCACGCACCTGCTGCTGGAGCGCGAAGATGTGCGCGACGCAGCCGTAGATGGGGTCGCGGAGGCGCGCCTGCGCCTCGTAGGAGATGGTGACGGCGGCCTCGGGGCGGTCGGCGAGAGGCAGGTGCTCGAGGAGCTTGGACGCGTTGCTGGCGCCGAACACCTTGTGGATGGCGGCGAAGTGCCCCGCGCCCTGCTCGTGACAGAAGTATGGCGCGAAAACGCACCCGCGCACGCACTTACGCCGCAGAAACTTGCACGCCCCGCACGGCGACCCAAACCCCGTCATACTTGACAAGCTAACACTCCGATCGCCCAGTGATTTCCGTGCGTTTCTTTGCTATTGTGGCGCGGCGAGGTTGAGGTGTGGAGTGGTGCAACACCAGCTTATAAGGGGAGGAATGGAGGAGGAGGGCTGGGGATTAGGGCCTGGCGATTAAAAAAATTCAGCTGTGTCGCCCCATTGGGCAACCGGCTCCATTATTTTGAGCTCAATGAGCTCCCAATAGCGCTCGTCTCTTGCTGCTAAATTTTATGCCCATTTGTGTGTACTACACTACTACTACATGGAGGAGCTACCACTCTGCCAATCCAGGGAGAGTTAGCTGGTAGAACAAAGGACAGGGGGGGCTGGGTCATCTGGGTGCAATTGTATACATTTTTTTTGCTTGAGTTTTTGGTGCGATTTAGTTTAGTTCCTTTGCCTGCTTCTGCAATGATTTCTTTTGTGATTAGTTGGGCTCGGTTGCTGCGCGACTGGCGAGCACAGTTCAGTTGATAATTTGGGGATAATCTGGTTTTAAATTGGAGTGTATGGTGTAGTACATACATTCATACATCACCTGAACATGGATGGCTCCAGACGTGGAGTTGTCGTTGCTCTCTCATTCCATTTTTTTCCTTTGTTTTTTCAGGAGACATAAGGAAAAGCAAACAATGAGCGATGGGAAAGAACTAGTTTTTGGTGAGAGACAGCTTTGTTAAAATATCAAGAAAAATTTTATGCACTGTAGTAGGAATTCTAAATTTTCTTTTGTAGGCATGTATGTCCAATCCCCTGACAAAACAATCTAGCAATGGGCTACCAACTTGTTTAAATATGTTTTAAAGAAACCCCAATTTGTACCATAAGTTTTTTTTTGAAACAAGAATTGTACCTTAAGTTGTTCCAGTTCTAAACTGTGGCACCAGGAAAGATTCAAATAGGGCAACAAAACTTCACTCTGTTGCCTCTGCCGCATATAATGTTCAAAAGTGTGATGCCTGTATTTTTATCCTAAGCAGGCTTAGTTTGCCTTCCAATAACCCTGAAGGTTTGCTCACCCAAATTAGGCTGACCTATATTAAGTTATTAACATTTCATTAGATGGCCCTGGCCTATGCTTATCATTACATTATTATTGTGATTCCATAACTAGCATATCCTGACCAGATCGTAAACATCACTGTAGTTAAACATCACTATAGTTCGTCCTAGATATAGGGAAAAGAATGCTTGAATTCTTTTTCCTCTCTATATGTCCCAATATGGTGGACCTCATGTCACAAACAAATGGAAAGAACCATTGAAACATGTTAAACCATGTGAAGGTCACTCCATGTTGTGTGATGAGTATTTAATTTTACTTGTGCTTTGTTGTCAAAGTTCTGAGATTGTTTTTGTGTCATTGTGCTCTTTGATTTTGTTGTCAGGTGATCAGTGGTCTGACCGACCGTGGATGATGGTCTGACCGAGGAGCGGTTGTACTGGCCCGTAGTTAGCAGTATGTTTATTTCAGAGAGATCTTCGTTGTGTTGTGCAAAGGATTTGAGAGTAGTGACTGGCCAAATGATGACGGTCTAACTGGAGCTGTATCAAGCTATCTGACCAGTTTGGTTACTGCAGTCAGACCAACTCCCCCATTATCGAGGTTGATTGGGGCGGTCTGACCCATCGTTAGTTGGCAGTCAGACCGGCCTGTGCTGAGTTGAGTGAGCTGAGTTTTATCTCAGTTGTGTTGTTGCTCTAGAAGATTTTTGGAAGTCCTTGCAAGGTGTTAGTCATGGCTAGAGTCCATACAAACATTAGTTATGGTAGAAGTCCATGTATTGTGTTAATCATGGCTAAGAGTGCCATGTGGCGTTTGCTAACGGGAGTCAAATGCATATCACTTGTGCTCGGGACGATTTCTTGTTCTTTGATATGCAGGGCACTTAGTGATCGTTAGTGTCACTGGTAAGACCGAGGCTAGAGGAGAAGTCCGGGGCCATGGAGGATCACATAAGTATGAGTGAGGCTACATTTCAATTGGAGAAGCATGGGAGAAAGACACATATCGTAATGAGGTAAGTGCATGTATGTGATGTGCCATTGGACTTGAGCCATTTCAAGTGGAGACAATCCAGGAGGAGGCCGGAGGTGTATAGAATTGCTGGTAAATCATTAGGCATCACAGACTTTGTATTAGAGTTTGCTTCGAGGAGAAGCATGATGGAGATCGGTGGGTGGCAATTGCGTAAATTATTCAATACCGAGTGAAGAGGCAGCTTGCAAAATCAAGGTGGTGGCCTAAAGTGGATTAGGTCACATCATGAAGGATGGATCATTTTATTGGGCTATTGAAGTTATATGAAAGTCGTGCTTTGAAAAGTATGCAAATGTGTGTGTGTAAAACTCGTTTGTGTGTAGGAGTTTTTTCAATTGTAAGCGATTGTATCTACTAAGTGTGAGCTAGTTATTAGGGTTAGATGTGAGGTTAAGAGCCTCCACTATATAAGCCACTGTGTATGTTGGGAGAAAATATCTCGTGTGCTTGGAAAGGCACTTTAGGGTTATGGTTTCCTTGTGTCAGAAGCTTTGTGTGAGTGCACTAAGGGTAGAGCTATGTCCTCCATGATGAAGTGATTGTAAACTCTCATTTTTAGGCATCAATAGATCACCAAATTCGTCCAAGCCTTTGCCATCAAGTCAAAGATTTTGATTTCTTGATTTTGTTTATTTTTTGTGTTTTCTTCTCTCCTCTTGATCTTTTTTGGTGCCAAGGGCATTAAAGTGATAAAGATATCTCTTGGAGATCAGATCTTATCTATCTAGGCACTTTCTATGAAATGTTCTTGAGTTTGCTCGGTTTTCGCTTGATTTGAGGGCCGAGTGAGATATCTTGATCCTAGAGTCTTTGTTGTGTTTCTTGATGTGATTTTGCTTGCTAGGACATATGTGAGTTGATCCAAGGTCACCTTGACAATTATTAACCCACGAGAAAGCCTTTGGCTCCAAATTTATTTTTGGCTCGGTTTTGATGCAACCTTCTTTGTTTTGGATAAAAGTTGAAACTTTAACATTAATCTTCTTAATCTTTGTTTGGAATAGGTTCCTGAAATCCTTATGATAGTTTGTTCCAAGTTTCATAAGATTTAGAACTGTGATTTTTGAATTGGGTCTTTTGGAGGTTTGAACTCAAGTTATTCTTACCTCTGCCTGAGCTCCGATCAGACCGACCCAAGGCACCGGTCAGACCGGCCGAGCGATCTGACCACCAGTGACCTAATATCATACCAACCAAGTGGTCAGACCGCCAGAGGAGTGTTTGGACTCGGTTTTTGTAGGGTTGGCTTGTAAGCTTCGTGTACTTGATCTTCCGATGCATGTTTTGAAGCTATGTGCAACCCGGGGGTTTTGATTTGATATCGAAATAGTGTGAGCTCGTATTCATCTCCCCTCTAGTCGCTGCCTTCAATGCTACAGAAGACAGAAGAGTGTGTGTAGCTCCCATTTCTATCGTGTGATGAAACTTGAGATGGAACAACCAGGAGTCATATTCTACAAAGTTACAACACAATATTCCTCAGTGTGGCACGCTCAGGCCTCCCTACCTAAAACATTCCCACAGGCCTCTCGTGTGCATGTTCCCCATTTTGCCTCTAATTTGCAGCAAAGTAGAGATTAGCTTGGCTTCTCTGGCCATTAAGATCTGCAAATTTGTTCTCTCTAATAAAATCACCTCTTTTGATAGGTAGCATTATAACATTTGAGTAACACTAGAACGACTAGTATGTGACTATCAATTCAGTTTCCAACCACTAAAAGTGCAGTGGACAAGTAGTGGCTCAGTTGCCAGCCTATTTCTGATTAGCTCCAAACAAACTAATAATTATGTGATTATTATTAGGCTAAGACTTAAGACAATAGTTTCTTAAGGCAGTAGCAAGGATGGTAACAAAATTAACAACTAATTTGCACTTTTTAGTTGGATGCATCCCAACCGAACACTTATTTTCCTTCTTACGAAATTCATCCATTCCAAATAGGGATTGGAATTTTCTGGTGATGAGTCCTCTAGATCCACTAGGTTTGCCTTACAACACCCTATAAGTAGTGCTTCGCCTGCTACCTAGCTTGATCTCTTTTCAAGTTTTTCCATGTTTGTTTCCTTCGGTGTCACATCAACTCATAGGAGGTGGCAATAAATAGTGAAATAGAAAGGCTAGGATAGGTCTGGTACTGGTACATGGTGCTTTCTTTTTTATCTGACTTTCTAGAATTCGTGCTATCAAATTTTCTTAAATTTGATCATCAATAGATTTAAAATTATATAGATTTGCTATATGAAAATAATATTATTAGATTTGTCGTTAAAAATAATATTATAATTTTATTAGTATATCTTAGTATAAAATTTAAAAAGTAATGGCCAAAGTTGCATGTTGAAGACTGTAAAAAATCAAAAACGTCAAATAAGAAAAACAGAGGGAATATTTTTTTATGCAGGTTTATTGGCCCCACAATGACCACTAATGCAACCCTTTCCCATTGTGCCTTTGTATAAATTGGTTCCTCCTCCTGGGAACTAGTGTTTAATCTATCAACTTTCAGAAACAGGAAGCCAAAGAAAAATGCTTCTCAAGTGTTTCTTTTGTCTACTTTTAATCCTATTGAAATTTTTGTTTCTAACGAATTAAAGCTGCTACATGCATGACAATGAACTCAACATATTCAATATAAAAGAGACCATCTATAATGTTAGAACTATAAATTCGAGGCTTGCTTCGTGGCCACATTGTTGAGCAAACTTACTGGACGATGCATTCATGAAAAGCAAGTAAAATAAAACTAGAACTCAAACTCCTAGGGGGAAGAAGCAAGTAGCCTCCCATTTCTGAGTACATCCACTCAGGGACCCTTGACTTCAAGTTACCACCAAGTGAGATGGCAAAATTCTTTCCTTTTTATGATGAGATCGCCAGCAGCATATGATTTGTCCTCCAAAGTAACGTTCCTTACTTCAACTCGTTTGCCAGGAAATGCGCTAAAACATGTACAGCCTACAATATTCTCCACACGAGCGCGAACAACAGATCATGCATACGTTGGTCAGAAGAATGTTGATAGCGACTCGTCAAGGTCCAACAGTAGTGCACTAACATATACACCGTCATTACTACTCCATTACCGTGTAGCCGGTGCAAATTGCTGTTCAACAACGTGTGATGCATAGCGTCGTCGATAATTCTGCAATGATTTTGCATAGTAGGACATGGAGATTGACAGAGACAGAGTTAGCTGCTCTGACCAAATCCTTGCATGTGTAACTGGTAGGCTGGACTTCCTTGACACCGATATGCCACACAAAAAAAAAAAGAAAAAACTTCTCCTTTTATTGCATAATCTGACACAAAATAATTCTTCACTCAATCATGCTTGTGGCAAACGTTGATCTGCACCGTTCAATCAAATCTGTACGGTTCTGAACCTCACTCTGCATGATCGACGACACGGATACTGTTGCTCGATCTCTTTGCAATCCCTGTAATTCATCGGTGACCGAAAGAGAAATTAGGAGGCGATCATCATACATGAGCGGCGAGCATGTTCTCCAGTGCCGGTGAAACAAATCGAGAATTAGCGGCCGCTAATCCAAAGGAAGGGGCAAAGTAATGAAGAGAGGTTAAGCATGCGTCACGGCTCACATGGCGTGCATAAGCATGAGCCGAGAAGACGCCAAACCGTTAGGTGGCTGGTCAAATTTGGCCGTGTCCGTGGAACGGTCGGTGGTCCAAAATAACCGTAACCCGTCCATTGCGCCAAGCTTGCAAAATAACGGGGATTCGCACGTGTGGGGCCGCGGCACACATGATTGCCAGCTCCGATCCTCCTTATTTAGGGTTTAGTTATCTCTTGCTTATGTAATTTTTTGATATTGTTGGGAAATCTGGGTCTAGATCTAAGGCCTTGGTCCATTAATTGGCACCTCTCCACTTACTCTATAAATATAGGGGTCCTAATGGCTATCACTTATACTTAGAAGAGAAAGTAATAAAGAAAAAAAAAGAAGTTCTCCCCCATATCTCCGTATTCAATCTTGTATTTTCTTGCATTACTCTGTGATTAATCCATCTTTCTTGTCTAGAAGGAATGCTCAGACTGGACTCGCCAGTGACTGTTCCTCAACACGTTAACAGCACGAATCGCTCCGGTGGATCGAAAGGTAATCATCAAAAGTATGACATTCATAGATTAAATTGTCTATCTAGATCGCTTTAAATTTTGTAAATTTCGCTTTCTAGATTATTTTCTATGGTGCAAATCCGCTCTACTCTACCGCGAGCAGATTTGAAGTCACGGGCACAATATCAATCAGTAGATTACATGAAAGAGTAGATGTTGATTGCACTGTATATTAAAAAAAAGAAGGCAATGTTGGCTACATGTGCCCAAACCACTCGCATGTGGTCATGCTGTCGGCCATTAGCATGCGGCCGTGCCAACCATTACATCGCCACCACCCGCATGGCCGAGCCACCACCAGCTTCGAGAAGGGCTGCTGACAGCCCCGCATGGCCGAGCCACCTCGGAAGAGCGCCAGCGCCGCGATTGAGCGCCCGCATGCGCCGCCAAGCCGCCGCATGGCCGGCCACTCGCATGCGCTGTCGAGCCGCTGTGTGCCTCGTGCTGCGCTGACGAGCCGCCGCACAGCCGGCTGCCTGCATGCACCGCTAAGCTGCTGTGTGCCTGTCGTCGCCCGCATGCACTGCATGAGTCGCCATCGTCGCCGCTAGGCCCCCGGCCTCCGCTGCAGAAGTCGACGTCGCTACCGCATGGCTGGCTTCCACGCACACGAGCCACCGCGGAATGGTGCGTCGCCACCGCTCGACCCTCGCACTACTGCCACGTGAATCACTGTCGCTGCATGGACGGCCTCTGCACGCATGGCAGGCTCCGCCATAGTGCCCGGCCTCACTCGGCCATCGGCTCCCGGTCGCTTGCTACCTCGGCCGCCGGCCCCCATCCGCCTACCGCGTGCCTTGGCCGCCAGCCCTGCCTGCTGTGTGTACCTTGGCCGCCAGCCCTAGGTACCTCTCCACTTAGTTTATAAATAGAGAATCCTAATAGCTATCGCTTATACTTGAGAAGAGAAAGTAATAAAGAAAGAAAAGAGTTTTCCTCCCTATCTTTGTGTTCAATTTTGTATTTTCTTACACTACTATATGAATGATCTATCTCTTTTGCCTAGAAGAAATCGTTCGGACTGAACTCACCAACGACGGTTTCTCGACAAATATCATTGCATTACAGCTCACACGTTGCACCATCTCATGATATGTTGCCGGTTATAATATGTTAGATATGTATATCCACATGATCCAGGTCCACATTAATATTGTCAAAGATAGGACTTTTTTTGCAGTTGTTATCTGTATGTAACAATGTTTATATAGTACTAGTTTGCTCGTCATTTCGTGAATATATACCCTCTTGTGTGGCATGATCTGGTAAGGTTATGTTAGCTAGTAATGACGACATATTAATTGGCAAGTGTTGTTGCTTATTCCAGTTTCTTCCATACGGGATACCTAGGACAATGGAGACAAAATGTTGGTCTTCAAGGATTTACGTCGTTGCATGGTGTGTGCGTGTAACTTCAGCCGTAAAAGATGACAAAAGGACTTGGAAACATGCAGGCCCTATACATGCAAGAGCTTCGACAGCTACAGGTAATGAACGCTGTTTCTGTCGCATGCAGTGTCATCTAGGAGTATCAAACAACTCAAACCCGGCATACATAATTCAGCGACTGTTCAGTCTTGAAAAACTCTAGTTCTTAGTCTCTCTGCTATGTCAGTGCAGGACAACGCACTGCCTAAAATGCCATGAGTCAGATCGCCCAAAGATCATATTGTTCGGCTTGAATGATTTGAACTTTTCAAGTCTTCAGGAAATGGTCACTGATCTTAACCTACAACAATATATAGATTTGTCGGCGTGATTGTATAGCTGATAAAAGCGCAACATCGATCTACGTTGATCCAGCTTGTTAACTAAAGTAGTATTTTCGTCGCAAAAAAAAAAAACTATAGTGGTATTAGATTTGTAGAAATTCTCAAGACCAGTCAACCTCCAACATGGAAGAAGCTTAATTACAATGATGCAATTCTGAACAATATATTACAGATGAAGCTTGTAATTATCAAGAAGCAGACTGGAGTATTGTTCCTGACATAACTTTTCTTTGTTTCACTTTCAGTTTTTTAATTTCACACCGAATATAGTACAGGAAGCCATTCGAATAAGTAGAACTCAGCTTCAACCCCGTAAATTAATTTCACCACCTGAAGAGCCTCCCTTGCTGGTCAATTAGTGTGTTGGATCACTCTCCCTAGCAAGCTATTTAATCCCTTGTCACTGTGTCCAAACTAACACGAAAGTACGAAACAAGGCAATCTATATCACATATTCTTCTTATGTGGCAACATGCCTCGCAGTATAACACTTCTGTCGCACGATTAATGACGCTTCTCCTCAGGATCGGTACGCACGATTTTTTCTAGATGTCTTCTCTCTCGGATCACGCAGATCACGGTATACCTGCCATCTCACCTAGTACACGTGAAGAAACGCCTCTGCCTCTTCACGTGAAGGAGCACAGCGCAGCACCTCTGCCTCCACGCAGCACCTATTCTCTCTGATGCATCTCCCTTCCTGTGCGTTGGAAAGAAAAACTCAAAACATGCACACGCAACACAAATCGATTTCTTTTTTATCTTCTCGGGAGTACACAAAGCACTTCCCTTTTTTTTCTTCAACTTCCTCTCGTTGCCTCCCTTCTCTACTTATACTCTCACATTGCTGAACAAGAAACGGAAACGGACCATAACTACTAGTCCCGTACACGGCAAGCCTCACATACGTATTTGTACACAGACTAAAAAAGAAACCAAAAACAAAATTAACTCTAACAATCACCTCATTAATCATATTTCTCTATCTTGATTACACTGATCTTCTCTCTTGCTTCTGCTTCTTCTTTTTACCTGTGCTCCCATGCAACGTTTCTTCCTGGGCCATCACCGCCCTACCGCTTGTGCGTGCTTCATCCTGAACCTCGCACAATCCAACGCTTGCCGCGTCTCACACCTGGACTAAACTCGCCCTCCCTTGCCTGCCTGCCAAGGCCGGAGCACCTGCTCCCACGACCACCTTGGCTTCGCCGTTACCTGAGCCTCCCGCTCCTCTCTATTGGACCAAGTCTGTCCACTTTTTCATGTACACCTCAGCTGAGGCTACACCGCCCCTAAATCCTATTTCCAACGCTTCCCATGTTCCCTCTGCAAAACCACAAAAAACTACACCAACCTGTACTCCAAGTCTTCCTCTTGGATCTCATGCACTTTTTCCACCTGGAGGCCCACCGCCTTGACTTCCTGTGTTAGCCGTACATGCATGTGCGCCGTATGCGCCTCTAGAGGTGCCGCCCGCAGCTACATGCATGCCTGTGTCATGAGACACGCTGCCTTGACCCGAGCCATCACGTTCCATGCCGTCACCCAGCTCCTTCATGCTGCTCTTCAGACAAACCAATTTACAAGTTATCAAAGAAATCTTGTATAACCGATTTGAAGATCTTTTCACCTTCATTAACAAATCTTTGTTCTTGTCATACACACGCAAGAACTCATCCTGCAGTACCACCCTGCACCATCTTTGTCATCTGCCTGAGATTAAGTATGCTGTTACACAAACTTGATATATAGTAAATCTCTGTCAATAACTTCTTATCTCCATTCTTGCATTGCAATATCATCGTCCCTTTGCCTTTTATCTCCACCATGGAGCCGTCGTCAAACTTGACCTTGCCTCAAATGTTCTCGTCAAGCTCATAAAACATGGAGCGATCTCCCGTCATATGATTTCTTGCTCCATTGTCCAAGTACCACTGATCCATGTGATCGTGGATGTCTTCCTTCGTGCGTAGTTTGGAACTACATTCTCCTCATTCAACATCACTATGATCGGTATCTTTTTAACATATAAGGAGAGAAGTAGTCTCAGTTTGTCATCTTCTTCTTCATCTTGGGCGAGGTTCACCTCCTCGTTCTTCTTCTTGCTTCTGCAATCAGAAGTATAGTGCCATACTCATTATAGTTGAAACACTTTATGAGGCTGCGGTATTCTGACGCGTAGTGTCCGTATTCGCCACATTCAAAGCACTTGACATGTGACTTATCATGGGGATCTGTCACCACTGCCATGCCCAGCCTTGTCTTCACGGTCACCTCTGCCGCCTCGACCACTCTGGCCACCTCAACCGCGCCATCTCCTATGGTTGTTTAATGAGCCACAACCATCTCTCGGATCTCCCTTTACTAGCAATGCCTGCTCATTGTGAGTTTGAGATCCCTGCTCGTTACACGACTAAAACCTTTTCAGTAACTCCTCATGCACCTTGATGTTGGAGAAGGGATGGGGAAGCGAGTCCAAGTTAGACTTAGTGCAAGGCAATTTGCATTATTTTTTCAGTTGTAATTAATTCTCTGAGTAATAGCCACACATGAAGTAAAGTTCTTATTCTCCTAAGAGAAGACTCGAACCTGTATAAAAATCCATGTGTCTCTACTCTGCATGATCATAGTCGTATTCAAGAGCATTCCCTCGAGTCCAAACAAATCATACGTAAGATCGGTATTAAAACACCGATACCATGGCTTCAGAATCCCTTCGGTAGCCTCGATCTTGTCATTGATTGCAACAATTATCAAGTACATCAAAGAACAAGTAATCGATTCAACTATAAATGACATGCACTTAACTCTCATTAGCAAAACACATGTATGAACATACCATGACTCATGCTTGCATGAACTCCACCATGACTAACAACTGAAATCAACTCAACTTGGCACAGAGGCTGGTCTGACTGCGGCACACATGCTAGTCAACCGTCATGGCAGGGCCGCTCTCAATTTCTTTGCGCAACATAATGTAGACTTCTCTAGAAAATGGCCACCGCCAACTTCAGGGCATTACTATCGCACATCGGTTAGACCGCCAGCCGGTCAGACTACCACTTCAGGTTCAGTCAGACCATCAGGCAAAGACTGATCAGGTTCAGTCAGACCGTCAGGCAAAGATTGATCAGACCGTCATCACTATGACAGCAAAACCTGATATTCAAAAGCACAAAAATCAAAAACAAATAATAACAATACAGTAAGAGTAAAGTTAAATATTTATAACAAAAATGGGATGACTTAAACTAAATCTGTTGATTTGTTGATTTTCGCAGTCTCGATCGATCGATCGTCCGTGCACGGCGACGTAGCGTCTGAGAGCTGAGACTGGGGGACAGTGCAGGCCACACGGGCGCGCCCTGCCCGACGGTCGCGGGACACGACGCAATCGCGTCGCTTTCTGCACGAAGAGGCTCAAGAAGAATAATCCCATTAAGCGATTTGTCTATATTGCTTTCGTTTTGTTTTTATGCCGAGCGTGTAGGGTGTAACTAATTAAGCGTGAAGTTGATGGTGTAGTTTGATGTGGAGACAGATTCCAACCCCCTCTAAAACAATCCGAAACAAATTGTGGTTCACAAAATGATGACAGTACGTATATGTGATGCTGCATCCTCTGTGACTTGATAGTATATGGGTAATTGACAATAGTTGATAGAAAAATTGGCTACAGAACACTGTAAATTGTCACTATTTGTCAACAGACATCTAAAAAACATAGTTACACAGAACACACTGTAAAAATATGTAATTTTGGTGGAGGACGCCAAGTGCACTACTATATCATTTTTAGGCCAGAGGGAAGAGAGAAAGCACACGAACAATCAATTTTGCCTCAGGAGAGAAAAGTAAAAGTTTGAACTGGCATTCCCATTCCCCATTTCTTTCTGGTTCTTCTTCTCTCCCTATTTCTCCTAATGTTGTTGTTCCCTGCCGAAGCTCCCTCATGACGCCTCCTGTTACCTCTTACGATTGGCACGGCTAACCAACCGAGCATTTTGCCTTGACTTAGGGGAGGGGGAAAACATAAGAGGTGGAGAGAAGGCAGAGCCAAAACAGAGTAGGCCGACGCCGAGTTGGGGCAAGCTCTCCAGCGAACGAGGGTCTATGGTGGTGCTGAGGTGATCCCCAAAATGGGTCCCCGAGTGGAAGAAGGTGCCACAAGGGGCGGTGGCTTGGCCATGATGCACAGAGGAGGGCCAATGGCAGAAACCAGTGGCCAGAGGCAGAGGCCCGTTGGTACTGCGGTGTCAGAGGGGAAATGAATGCAAAATAAAGGGAGCATAGGCACCAGGGAGCTAGGGGAGGCTCAAGAAGGTGGTTGGAGGAGCTAGAGTAGCGACGAGGCTAGCCGACGACGGGAGCCTGAGGCGACGAAGGGATGGTCACGGCATCAACGACCTATAGTGCTTCAAGCTTCAATCAAAGAGTAGGGAAGAGATCAGTACCT
This sequence comes from Dendrocalamus latiflorus, assembly GCA_017311315.1. Taxonomy (NCBI): domain Eukaryota; kingdom Viridiplantae; phylum Streptophyta; class Magnoliopsida; order Poales; family Poaceae; genus Dendrocalamus; species Dendrocalamus latiflorus. The sequence goes on from CM029621.1 coordinate 9,132,906, forward strand.
GCCATAGATGCTCAAGGCCAAAGGAATTGGACCAATTCTCACCGAGGTGGCACGGGCCGAAATGACCGAAGTTGGAGATGGAGGGCCCCTTCGGTGAGTTATGGCTGGTGGTGATGCAATTCAATGGAGGGGAGAGACAGTAGGATGTGGCAATCTTATTGGTGTACTTGGTGGGGGTGAGCCCCGCGAGGCGCATCCGACAGAAGAGCTCCTTGGCCGCGAACGTGGGGGAGTCAAGGCATGCATGGCCCGAGATGAGAGCGTTGTAGGAGGCGGCGTCGTGGGCGGAAATTCGGTCGAACACCTCTCGCGTGTCAGCAAGGCGGCCTGCGCAGAGGTACCCGCACATGATGGTGTTCGTGAGGCGCATATCAGAGGCGAGCGCGAACACGCCGAATTTGGCTACCAGTGCGTGCGCGGCGTATTTTGCTTTTTCTCTCCTAAAGTAAAATTGATAATTCATATGTTTTCTCTCTCTCTCTCTCCTTTGGTTTAAAAATAATATAATAGTGCCCTTCATATCTTAAACCAAAATTGATCAATCTAGAGTAGGCGCAAGAGAACAAGTGATGCAGTCACTTCATCCTGAGTCCCACGTCCAATGCAAGCAAGAGTTCGTGATAAGGACTCCAGTTTGGTGCCATTAGGCAGCCGTGGCAAACAAAAGAGCGTTTTAAAACTACAAACTTGTGGTAGGTTGGCCGCTATGAAATATTTGGCCGTATTAGAGGACCAAGGACTTACCGGCCTTTTGGACGCACAGATCTACTACTTACCTTTGTGACGCATGAATTGAACCTACTGTCTGTATGAGGTCGTTATTTGCCGTGAAACGCTGGCGCTGTTACCTCTGGTACGTATGGGTGCAATCAAAGCAGATACAAATAGATAACATTTATTATGTATTCTATTTTATATTTTTTTGGATTAAAGTTGGACGCAGATAATACCGGATATCTATTTCTCCATTCTGTATCCGTTCTATAATCTTTCGGACGATCGGTTGGACGAAAATTATCCACTTCTTTGCACAAGATATTGGACATTATAGTACAATCAAAGTGAATATGGAGAGACTAATTACTAAGATGTTGAAGGAAGAACACTCGGTACTCCCGTCTATTTAGATGTGACAATCTGTCTATATGTTATTTTGTTTCTAGGTGAAGTCACAACAGACTTTCTCATATCACTTGACATACGGATATATACGCATATATATCACTTATCACGTATCTTATTCTATATTTTTTTTTCTTGGAATTAGAGTCGGATACGGATAGTGTCAGATACCTATCTACTCCTTTTGTATTCGCTTCACAAGCCTTTGATCGGTCAAACGAACGAAAATTATCCGCTTGCACCCCTACTTATATGTGAGTTAGAAAAACAAAAACGCTGCTGTACGGCATCACGCACACATGTGTTTCTTTCATCTCTCCTAGTTACTAATTTTGACGCACTGATGAGTTCATTCAGAAGCTTCAACACACAGGCAAGCATGGGAGCGCCCACGGCCGGTTGGAGAAGATCCGAGGGGAAACGCGGCTATCAGTGTTGGAGAATAGTCTGGACAGGATGCTACTCGCCTAGGGGTTGACACGTTTGCTTTCTTCACTTTCAGAGGAGGAAGCGTTTGCTGTGCCATTTAGACTTGACGCTCTCGGTTTTTGTCTGATAATGGACTGGCTACTGGACAACCAATGCAGCAACACTGCGAAACCGCGTCCAAAAGTGCAGCAGCAGCATGTGGCGTTTCCTTTACGGTGGACTTCGCTCTCCCGGGGACAATCATGAACAGCCTCTGTGGAACTTCACACTTCCCTAGTAGTAGTATCACATTTGTTGCTAACTGACTCAAGGCACCCTCTGGGTCCCAGAATGCGCTGCTTATTCATCTTTTTTTCTTTTCTTTTTTTACTTTCCTTTTTGAGGCGGGCTTATTTATCTTATCTTTTTGAAGCGGGCTTACTAGCGCCAAGAATGGCCGAGTTTTCACCCAACGATCACAGAACTTCTCTATAGTAAATTTTTTTTTGTAAATCTCACATCCGTATATACGAAGTTGCAAATCTAATTCTCTTCATAATCACAACAGAAACGGCAAATATTACGTATCACTTGCCACGCTGTCCCACCACGACAGGAGGTGATTGGGCTGTCTGTCGAGCTAGCAAAGCCCTACAGGAACTTACCGCACAATACCAGCTCGACACCTCTCCTGTGGAGCTCCACTAGCTCGACCGTTCAGTCATCTTATGCTGTGGTGGGGTAGCGCGATAGATGATATGTGTCGTCTTTCGTAACTTCTAGAAAGAAACTAGATTTGTAATTTCATGCATATGGATGCCAGATTTGTTAAAAAAAATTGCTGCAAAGAGCTCGACTTCTTGGTCTTGTCCATCGTTCACCTGTTGGGAACCATCTTGACGATGCATCCTCTTCGAAGTCTAAGCATTAGGTTGTTAGCGACTTCTATGGTGGATCTTTTTACGGTAGTTTTAACTTAAAATTTTAAATTCTAATTGTTCATAAGAGAAATTATAAAGAGAGATAATCACGTGTAATTTTAGTCAGTATAACTGAAATCAGATAGTGTAAACTACAACCGACTAGTAAACTCCATCTTTAAAAATACACTATTTCAAAACTAGTAACCATAACAAAAAGTGAAAAGCCCAGCCATAATCTGCAACATCGCTGTAGCCATAGCCTTGTAGGCAGAAGACGAGCCTGAGATTGAGAGCAGATCACATACCCGATGCCTTGCCTTTCAGGGTTTAGGCTCAACAATCACAAAGGGCTCGCATGATGAACTACATGGAACGGGAGCCATTGACGAACTGAATTCCATGCATTCCAGAACGTAAAGAGCCAAATATGGCCTTCTCGGATTCTGCATGTCCGCTCAGCTTAAAAGAGACAGCAAATGGTAATATGCCTAAAGGAGCTGAGTCAACACCAAAAATAATGCTCAAGCAGAGAACCCCAAGTAATCTTTTGCATCAGTAATAAGATTGGATGCAAAATAAACAAATGGATAATCTTAACCCTTGGCAGCCTAGTTCAACAAACAAATCGCAAGTACATGATGATACAAACTAGTCACCCAACCCCTCCACTCACACCTCATTAGGGCCCTGCCCTTCAAAAAAGGATCCGATACATACAAGGGCAGCACAACGACACTGATGCTGTACCTTGTGTTTCAAAATAGATCGTCTCCCCACACCGCCTGAGGCCGCTACGACCGCGGCTATCTAAAACGCCCTAGTTTGTCTTCGACTTGGGGGGCTTCTTCTTAGCCTGCCGCTTGGGAATGGAGTTCTTCATGCCCAGGAAGAAGAGAAGAGCCCCGAAGAGTGCCAGATTCTACAATCACAACGGGTCATGGGTTATTCAGCTAAGACAGAATAAGCTTTGTCTGACAGATCTGCACTCAGGTGAAAATTTGCATCATTACCTGCGTGAACTTGATAAAGAGCTGCACGAATTCAGCCTTCTCCATGCCGTAGTTGTAGAAGTCGTAGACAACAGGTGTGATAAAAGCAAGGTAAAGCAACTGCAGAGACAAATAACTTCATTAGATAGTGTGCAAGGAGGTTGCAGAAACAAACCAACAAAGCAGATTGGTCCAATTCACAACAAACAGAATAAGACTAGCGCATATCATAGTGCTTAAGGAGGATGGGAACTGCATCGCAAGACCAGAGGCCCAAAAGTTAAATCAACTTATCTACTAATCTATCATATCATAGCACAGTACCCACAGGAGAAAAACTAGGAAATTACAAACCAATGATGTTCTAACTTAGACAGTATGCAGGAAAATGTGTACAGAAGCATACAACAAAACACAAGCCACCAGATAAAGTAAAAACCCCTAATTCAGCAGTGATCATATGATTCATAACTCGCAGCCAAATGGGCACATCAAAGGAAGGTGAGTGATGAGAATATTACTGCATTTCTCTCAAAGATGAAAGTCTGCCATTCTATACTTAGTAGGTCAACTATGTAGAGTGGCCAATGGGTGGCACAAGAAAAGCAGAGTGCTCAGGTTAAGTAAAATTGCGCGGTAGGTCATCTTTAACCAAGTAAAGGGTGAAATTGCTACCACTATAAATATTTTCTCCAGCAGAGTTCTCAGGTTAAGTAAAATTGCGCAGTAGGTCATCTTTAACCAAGTAAAGGGTGAAATTGCTACCACTATAAATATTTTCTCCAGCAGAGTTCCAGAAGGCCAAAACACCACAACACTAACAAGATCTGCCCAAAACTTGGAGGAAACTATATGTAAGCCCTAACAATACACTATTCAGAGACCAGGAAATCAGATTGTGTTAATTGCATTGAACCTACATTAGATAAACCTCTTACATAACCGAAACAAATATACTCTGCATCAAACAACTAACAACTACTAATGTTCAGTGTTATCCTAGGCGGCCGCCTAGGGCACCTAGGCGCTGGGAGCAGGCCAGATACCGTGGCTCGGGCATAGTCAGCGCCCTAGGCGCTCGGCCCGCCTATGCGGTTAACGCCGGCCCTAGGCGAACCCAGGTAGGCAAGGCGCGGCGGCACTAGGCAGGATGCGTCTCCGACACGCATCCACCCAAGCAACGGTGGTGGCCAGCCTTGGAGAGGAGGTAGGGCGTCGTAGGCCCGTAGTCGCCGGTGAAGAAGGTTGGGATGGGCACGGTGGCGCAGCCCTCCAAGTAGTCCACGACGTCCCCCAGTGCTAGCCCCTCCCCGTCGCCGCCCTCGGCGGAGAAGAAGCAAGGGGGATGGTGAGGCAGTAGCGCTCGGGGCGGGTGAGGAGTGGGGGAGCTGGAGCACAAGGGCGGTGAGCACAAGCAAGGCGTGCCGGAGCCGAGGGCAGCAAGCGCAGACCGACGCCGAGCCCAAGGGGCAGCAACTGAAGGCACAGGATGGCCGAGCAGCGCTGGGAGCTGGGCACAAAGAGCAGCTCCGAGTGCAAAGAGACAGAGGGATTCGGTAGCAGAGAGAGAACCAGAGAAGGAAAATGGGGAGCTCGACTGGAGACTTGGAGGCGATTGAGGGAGAGGGAATTACTTACTTGGGCTGCGTAATGGGCCGTGAGGTGGAGTTGGGCTGATAATGTTGCCTACATATGTTCAATTTGCTTCTATCCCTACTACTTGTACATATTCAGTTTGGCCGCCTAGGCGCCCTAGGCGCTAGGCGGCCACCCACCACCCGCCTAGCGCCTAGGTGAACATTGCTAATGTTTTAATTGAGACAAGAGTAATTGATAACGGGAATACATGTAGGTCATCAGTCACTGAACAAAATTACTTGATACTGAAGGAACAAACCAGCTATCACATGTGGTGAGATTGCAACTAAAAAATGTTGCCAAACAACTTATGGGTTAAAATTACTTATCAAATAAACACATGAACTGGGAGTGTACCATAACAAGTTTGATTGTATCAGTACATAACAGTTCTTAGATGCACAGCACCACAACATAAAGAAAACGTAAAACAAACATCTTGGTGACCAGGTTTGATAAATTTAAAAGTAACCTAAAGAAATATACAATACCTAAATATGTGAATAGTCCAGTCCCAATTAATTTGCTAGCATTTAAATTCAAATGAAAATAAAAGGACACGGAATGGCCAAATGACAATGCTTTCTGCAGGACAATATTCGGTATATAAATTTTCTGAAACACATATTCACTAGATAAATGACAATATTCCCATCAAGAGCAACATGAAATAAGGCATTTGTACACGTGGGATCCTATATTACTATATAACCCAGAACAAAAAAAATTGTTTCATGATTCTAGATATATAGCTCCATTTTTTCAGTGAAGTGCTAAACTAACATCGGAACGAATGAGAATGTGAATATTAAAGAAAATAAATTCTGATATAGCATGACGACTGCTGAGCATATACCAGGAGATAAGCACCGAACGAACTGCTGAAGATAAAAAGGAGACCTCCCAGACCCTTCAGACCAATGGTAGCAGCAATCACATGCTTCAACTGGATAAATTCAAAAAAGAAAGCAAAACTAATTAATGACTAGAGAGCATTAGGACTACATAAAGCATATCATGAGTAAAGCAAATTCTCACCTCAACATGAGGCACAACTACTCCCAGATGTGCAAAAATATTTTTGGTAAAAATATTATACTTAGGCTGAAGGGCCTTTGCAGCTGGCCCACCATCAGATCCGAATTCACTAAACCTGCATTCAGAACCAAGTATAAATTAAAAATGAGCATACACGGTATGTTCTTTGTTCAAAACTTAATACAGCGTGATAAAAAAGGCAGAATAATACCAACATATATATCATCCATCTAGTCAGGTAAATTGTGAACATCCGATAAAAGGGTGAAACATTTATGTTGACCTACTAGCTTTTCAATAAATGTTAGATTATCAATCTCATCACTAGCACTTCAATCTATTGGTTCCTTCATATCATACATGGTCAGAGCACACAGTCAATCAAGAGATTGTATGCATGTTTAGTAGACCTCACCAAACATCATTTTCTGAATTGGCGGCAAATGCTTAAGCGGATCAGGATCAACCATCTATTCAGGTTACATTTTATAAATACTGAACGTGTGCCCACCAAATTCAAGCTCTTCTTTTTAGTGGATCTCCGATCACTTAACAGGTTCACTTCCAAGTGAACTAGCTTGTCAGGGACACCTCAATAAGATTGAAGCTTGGTATGTGGGAGCCTCAAATAAGGTTTTCATGATTTTGCAAAAAAGATAATGCCGTATAATAAGACCTGATGTCACATCAAAACATAGCCCAGAACAAGCTACTTTATCAGATGGCAACCTCGCTAGTTGCTAGTTTAAAAAACTTCCATATTAGCCATTAATTTTTAAATATTTCCCCTTAAACATTTTTATAGCAGTAAATTAGGTGGAAACACTACGTGACTATGGGCACTAATTCCCACAACAATCGCATCAAATCCAGGTGGTGCTGCGACTCGCTCTAGAACAAAACTCAATATGACATCTTTGCATGTTAAATCGAATGTCTGCAGAAAATTCACAATGGAATGGTACAACCGTACAAATCATCAGGCATCTAACGAACCAAAGCCCAGAAACAAAGATGTCAACTTTGACATGCGCTAATCTAACAACTCTAGCATGCATCAATTATGCAAATATAATCACCCGATGTCTCATTCGGCTGAAGGACCACACAAGCTGAAACAAAGCCCCACTTGAATTTTGGCTATTATGAGATATCTAGGCTGACTGGTCCATGATATTTACAATACCACTAGTGCAATCACACGTACAACAAGCTAACAAGTCCACCGCTCACCAGATCAGACAAAGTGAAACCGAAAAAATAGTCTCTACGGAAATCTCTACTTCATTTCTCTCTAAATCCACAGATCAATGCCGCAATTCAGCAGCCCAAGGTCAGATCAAAACGACCAGAAACCAAATTTTGGTCATTTTCATGGACCAAACTGAAACATTTCACCGGATCCAGGCCCTTCAGACCGCGGGACCCCACAAAACAAACTAACCACCGCGAGATCCAGACACTTGGGGCGTTCCCACCCCCCAGTACCACTCGGATTCCGCGAACGCCGCACCAGATCTAACGAAACTGGCACCGAATCGAGCCCAGAAAGCAAGCACGACGACAATGAGGGTACATGGAGGAGGAGAAGTTAAGAGGGGGCGCGTACTCCTGGTAGGCGGAGAGGAGGAAGACGGAGGCGAAGAGGACCCTCCCGGCGAAGGACACGAACCCCATCTCGACCCGCGGTGGCGGCGGCGATGAGCAGAGCAGGCGAGGCGACCCGGCGGAACGGGGCAGGCAGCACGGGCCGGGGGGATACGGTGGGGCGTGGGGGAGCCGCGGTGCGATGCGACCTTCGGAGCTCTCGGAATCTGGGAAGGGGACGGGCCTTGTCCGAGCCCCACTCCGTACTTATAGCGCGCCTCGCTCCCAAGGCCCCGGCTGGTCCCCATGCTGCGGTTAAGCTTCCGGGAATTTGCCCTTGACTCCTGCGATATTACGCCCATGGCCCTGTGCGCGAAGCTCCAGTCCTGCCTGGGTCTCTTGTGTATCTGTGACTGTTCCTTGTTTTGAGCTTTTGTGCCGGTACTTCCTAGCAGAATTCCGCTAGAGAAACTACGTTGATGTTTCGGAGAAATTCTCCTTAGAAAGAAGGAAAGAATGTTCGCTGGTGGAAAGATCACAATTGAAACGATAAGGATGTTTCTGTGTTGGATAGAAGTTTCGTGGTGTTGAGCTTGGCGGTGCAAGACGCACACGAAATAATAGAATTGTTCGTTTCTTGAATCCCATAAATTGTGGATATGGTTTTGTTTGTTCATCCGGATAAAAAAATTTATCTGTCCAAATTTGTATTCGAGTTTGGCTTTATGGACCTAAATGTTGTTTTGAATGCTGCATGCGAATTATAGTTTTCTCTATATGAATTCACGTCCAATTTCAAAATCAAGAAAACTATTTACCAATTCTTGTTGCAAATCCACTAATAACTAAGCATTTCTATTCAATTCATTGTTGAATATTTTTCTTGAATCTTTTTAACATATTACATGTCTTTCATGCGAGTGGATAAGATTATTGTTGTCTAATTAATGTACAAATTGTGTGGATATTGTTGTCTAGTTAATGTACGAATTGTGTAGATACCCCAACTTGACCAGAATAAGTTAATATTCGATCTGAAGTTGCATTTGACACAACTCTAATTCGTTGTGTCAACTCTATGAAAAGAAGTCCATTTGAAAGCTTATGTTTCCCTTTTTTTTTCATTTTCTTTTTGGAGGAATGCTTATGTGCTTCTAAAAGTAACGTCAAGTGATTGTGTTGGAGTCGTGAAGCGGGTGATTGGTTGATCCTATTTATTACTTATGGCTTACCATTTACTCTACGCAAGACCAATGAATTCATTAATGATGGAACTAATACCTTTTGACACAAGCCTTACGATAGGCTTATCATGATTTGCAAATCATTACATTGATCATTGCATTTGTCTAATGATTTTAATGGAACCCCTAAGAAGTGAATGTGTGTAGCAACTTGCAACAAAGGAAAATGATGCAAGTATGGCTATGTTTGTATTAGAGCGAGTTTAATAGAAGAGGTGGCTGCCACCTCTAGGACTAGCCAAATAAGCAAAAAGAGTACACGTGGCTCATGGTGGAGGTAGCTAAGGCCAGTCTCAGTGGGGTTTCATGGAGTTTCATGGGCATTAAATACGCTGACATGGCACTGTATTGATGAAGAGAGAGATGATAAAAGTTTCATGGGAGTAGAGAGAGTTTCATGGGATAAAACTCTTCTGCACTGTTTCCAAAATATGGGTGTGTTGGAAACTGGGATATGAAACCTCCACTGAGACTGGCCTAATACAATAAGTTGAGTAGAGGTTACCTATACTAAAGCACTCAAACATTTAATATTTGCATAAATATATCAGGGGTCACCTCTTGTATGAGAGGCAGCTTGCCTCTCTCTCCTCGTATGATGTGCTAGAGGTCACCTCTTATATGAGGGACAGCTTGCCTCTCTCTCTTCTACATAGGATTGTGTTGACGTGGATTTCGCTAGAGGCGACCTAGTCAGCATTATTGTACTTGCTCTTAGCTTCTGTTTCTAGAAGTCAATATGAATATTTGATTTTTTGAAACAGCTTTTTCACTCTTCTTACTCTTATCTCGCTCTGATAAGTTAGGAGTCATGGACGCATCACGTACCTTATTCCTCTTGCTTCCGTCTTATGTACCCATCTCTAACTCGCTTTTTGCACACTGTCTTCTCCTTCTAAAAATCACTTCTTTTAGTCATTACTATTCACTTTCAACTAAAAGCCATTACCTGCAGTTAAAAGGCATCCACATAAGCCAGTACGAACGGCTCATAGCTAAAGGCATGTACAATGGTACATATCAGCTATCTGTAAACATATGCCATATAAGATTTTGAATAATATGAATAAAAAAGAAAGATATTGTCTATTATTTAATAGACAGTCTTAGACGGCTTTTTACAATCTATACTATTGTATAGACAACTATATAGATAGCACATTAATTACATAAGGTTATTATAAATAACTATATAGACAATACATTATATATATCATTTTTAGTTTTATCTATAGATAATATGAAAATATATTACAGACTACTGCTATCTGTAGCATTGCTCTGCTCTCCAAGCTGTACCAAATCAATCACGCAGAATCTGTATCCGTGCAATTTCAATCAACGCAAGGGCCCTTTCCGCAAATCCGCGGACCAAACCGCGCCCCGGGAGCCGTTGCGCCCGAAGTACCCCCGGATCTCGGGAGAAATTTCTCCCGTGTGCCACCCATGGCTGCCCGACCCTGGCAGGCGCCCTCCCGCACCGCGCGATGCTCCCCACTGGCGCGGCTCGTCGAACCCGGCGCGTCCGCGGGGCGCCGTCGACCGTGCGCCCGCTGTGCGGTGTGGCCCTCGGCGGGTGGGCCGTTACGGCTCCGGGGAATTTTGAATCCGGAAGCGCGTGGAGGGGAGGGGACGGAACGGCGTGCGGCGCGGGTGCGGAGGCGCGCGGTGGTGTGCTGCTTGCTGCCCCATCGTGGGATGGACCACCGCCGTGAGTGGGCACAGCTCAGTATGGCGTAAATGCTTTTGCTTTTACTACTGCCACTTCTTTTCGAGCTGGATGGTCACAGTTTACAACTGGACTGGGGCTAGTAGATTTTCTGCATTTATTTCTCTCGTTTAACTTTTTTGGGTGCAGAATACAAACAGAGTATCCCCCCCCCCCCCTGCATGACGGTCCAAATGAAACTTCTGCTCTCTATGATCGCTCCTCTGTTGACTAAAGGTAAACACTGAACAAGCATATTTTGCGCCTGTTACCGGAGTTAGAGCAGTTCAATTCATAAGTGTCCTTCAAACGTGTACGGATACAGCTTCTTGCTAAGAGTCGTACACTAAATGTCGTAACTCAGATAACTTACCTGACTTGGCATATACAGTATGTTTTACATCTGTATTTACAAAAATAATCATATGTGCACGATAATCACAAAAATAGCACTTATGTCGTCCGATCACCGGGCGGCAGTGACCTGCATACGACACGTGGCGTCCTGGGCGCTTGCCGTCCGGCCACCGAACGGCAAGTGACCTGCCACCTCACCACAATATGGCAGGTAATTAAGCCGGATTAATTACCAGTAAGCACGCATAGATAAGTTTGTAGCACAATACTCTCCCCTGTAGTTCACAGTTAAATTCAATCTCGTAAAAAATATAACTGAATGATGTACGCATCATAGCGGTTGGTATTTATTAAGTGGACTGTTCAAACGTTGTGTCGTGTGTATTAAGTTAGAGGGGTCGATATGTATTGAACAAACGTACATTATACAAAGGAATACAAATAAGAACGCAACAATATTGCATACATCACGTGCGATAATAGATTACAGAGTTAATCATTCAGGTAATCAATTGATTAATTGCCAATTACATCTCAAATTGGTACAAATATGAATTAATATGATATAATAAAACATACATGAAATTATGGCATTGAATGGCAACTAGACGAGCTCGGTCTGTTGGGGCAATCATTCATTGAGTGCCCGGACATTGATTCATTGAAGGACAGAGGTCTCAAATTGGTACAAATATGAATTAATATGATATAATAAAACATACATGAAATTATAGCATTGAATGGCAACTAGACGAGCTCGGTTTGTTGGGGCAATCATTCATTGAGTGCCCGGACATTGATTCATTGAAGGACAGAGGTCACGCACTGCAAAAGATGCATCACATATCGCTAATTATTGTTAAATTAACATAAATTAACATGGTAAATTTATAGCACACAAAATTCCCATAAAGTTACACAATTAGGTGGACTATGTCGGGAGGTCTCGCATAAAATTTCGTAATTTTTGGAGCTCGTTTGCTATATGTAATAACTCCTGCAAATATCTCAATAGTACAAATTTTTTAAGCAACATTCAAAGTAGATAAAATTGTCAAAAAAATTACACAATAAAGTACGTTATGTCAGAAAAATTCACATAAAATTTTGTAATTTTTTGAGCACATTTGATATATTTAAAAATTCAAACAAATATAATATATAAAATAATATTTAGACATGTAATTAAACTGGCTAATTAGCCGGCTTAGTTATCTGCGGTGTTGTGATGGGGCGGCAGGCGCCTGGAACGCCATATGTCGCCTGCAGGTCACTGCCGCCCAGTCTCTAGACTGTAAAAATGCCATTTTGATCATTGTCATACATTTACAGTTATTTTTATAAATACGAGTGCAAAACATGCTATATATACCAAAAAATTCTAACTTATAGCGTTTGTGTGACGACTGACGACTTTGACTGTAGGAAAACTTCAAAACAATACATCCATGACAGTCACGACAAAACTTTGGTGGAGCTCCAAACGTCGCTTTTTCTGGTTTTTGATTTTTTATAAATTAGAAGTTATTTGAAATATATTGGTTTTTTTGTTTTTCTTTCTTTTCTCTTTTTATTATCTTTAAAGATATGACAGTATTTTTTATTTTTCTCTTTATTTTTTAATTAAACTATTAAAAAAACTAATAATTATTATAGTGTAATTTTAGCTACAGTCAGTTGGAACGACACCTTAGTGAAGTCACTCCAAACTTCCAAAGCTTTGAATTCTCGAAGAAGTTTAGCGAAATCCTGACGTTCCAAAAAGAAAAGGTTTTTGTAATGCCTGCTGAAAAGTTTCGAAGTTCCCGCGAAGCTCTGTGGAATTTTCTACAGCTGTCCATTTGGCGACTAAAAATCGCAATAATAAAACATTGAAAATTTAATAGCAAACTAGCCCATTACGTAGTTTTTTTAGAGCACGCCCATTGAGCAGGTAGCTGAGATGGGAAAGGAAATATTGCTGACCCAGCCCATGCCAGTGGGCTGGGCCGGGCGCAAACCACTACTTTGTTGAAAACCTAGGCATATATCTCACCAAAATGCTCATGCTATTATTGGTGTTATTTTTTTTCCAATATGGCACATTTCGCCAAGCAATGCACGTACACATGTTGCAACATAATTGCACATGGATGTACCGGCTCATCGAGGAGACAACAAACATTGCAACACAGCTACTTGAATTGGTATACCCGGCCTCACAGGCTACTGAATCTGGTACACCATGGGATCCATGCAACAGATGTTTGTCACAGCACAATCTGTTGCAGAGTTCGTGGTAAGTTACAGTGCGAATCTGCGCACCAGAAATCCAATCGGAGTGCATAGGCTTTAGGCAATGCTGCTTTTGGGCGTCAGCATCTGAATAGAATCCCTTTATTTCATCATGTTCGGCTCATCCAAGTCCTTCTGCACTGCAGAAGCATCGATTACCTTCGCCTGCTGCTCGCAGTCCAAATCGGATTCCTGTTCGTTGTTCGCGCTGTACTCTTGATCTTTGTCCTTTCCCCACAGCAGCATGTAAAGGCCCAGTATGACAACCACTCCTCCGATTATGCTGCAGATTAACAACAGTGGCCAGACATGTATGTTTGATCTGACATGAGCAGTGGAGCTTGGAGGAAAAAAAATAGAGGGGGCCAATCTAACATCATATGCTTAAATAATTTAGGAAGAAAAAGGCTACGTTTGTATTATATTAGCATCTGAGTGGTAAAACAAAGAACTTCTTTTGGAATATTTCCATGAGGAGGAGGGCCATAGCCCCCTTTGGCCCTGAAAAAGCTCCACCCCTGGACATGAGCAAAGGGCATCTGCTGCAACTTTGCCGCCTTACCTGTCTTGTTCTGTGGTAATGAGCAAGACTTCAAATGCATGAGGTGATGAGGCACAAATAGTTGGGTCATGGCCATCAACATTCATGCATCTCTTGTGTTGAGGAACTCATGCAGGCAAAAAAAAAGGCACAAACTTCAAGGGGAGCTCCAGCACGCATATCATACCTTCCGATGTATAGATGTTCACCAAAGATGAAGTATGCCAGGATCGCCACCATGATCGTGGAGAGGGGATTGAACATGGTAACGAAGACGGGGCCTTTCTTCTCGGTGCACCACAGCTGAGCGAAGACTGTGAAGCCATTGCAAACGATTCCCTGAACAACACACGGTTTATGAGCACGACTACACAGTGAAACGGAGGAGGAGGAGGAGGAGGAGGAGGAGGAGGAAGAAGAAGAAGAAGAAGAAGAGTACACGATTGGTCACATACAGAGTACACGATGCACCAGAACTTGAGGCCAAAGCCTATCAGCCAGTCTTCCTGCTTGTGCTGCATAAACAACGTGAAAACGGCCGACTGTATTCCACCAACAGTGCACATCCATGCTGTCAGTGAGAGCTGGGCTGGGTACCTCTTTATAGACGTCGCCTGCCATTTCGACCAAACACGAGTTGGATTTAAGAATAGGAGTGCTGATTAGTTAACATTTAACAAGTCGTTTGTTTTCTTATATCCAGTTTAACTCAATTCACTGACGCTCTTATGTATCTCTGCAGCAAGTGACTTTAAATACCTGCAAGATGTACCAGATTGACCAGCATATGCAGCTGGCCACTGCAAGGAATGATCCTTTAACCCAACTCTCATGCACAGCACTGCTGCCGTGCATGTGAATAGGCGCCTTCCAGAGGCTCGTTATCGCTGCTCCTTTGTACAAAGTCATGGTGGTCACTCCGGCAAACGACACCACGGTTCCTGCAATTTTTGCGAGCCCTCTCAGGCTCTTCACGTTTACAATCTCCATCCTGAAATCAAGATCGATGAATGTTAGTCAAGCCTCAATTAACTTGATGAGATCCTGCGTCAAATGTTGTAAGTTGGACAGGACAGGGTATCTTCACCTGAGGACGATGGCTATGACGAACGTGATTGAAGCCATGGTGTTCACCATAGCAGTAACAAACGTTGGAGACGTGTACTTCAAGCTTGCGAAGTACATGTTCAGAGTTAAGCTCGCCCTGCAAGACGAAGGGATGTTGTGTAACTTTGTTGTCAGAATTATGTGTTCGTGCTGTATGTACTCTTATGTTCTTGTTCTTACCCCAAAAGCGAGAGTACAAAAATCTCCAGAAACAGCATCGAAGTCATTTTGGGCCTCAACTTCCTGCCGAAAAAAAGGAAGCAAAGAAACAAAGAATGAGCAAAGTACAGGGCATATTGTTCAGTGTTCATCCTAACTGAACAGCTGGTCTTACTTCTCATGGTAGTATGCGAAAGGCGAGAGGAGAACGGCGACGAGAAGATTCCGGTAGGTCACGTAAACGTAGGGGTTGAGCCCCACGTTGAACGCAGCCTCCGTGATGAAGTACATGAACGTGTAGCACAGCTGCACCAGGATCATCAGATTGTGCGGCGCATACCTTCTCCATATCCCTCCCATTTCAGGGATGTGAAGAGCCATTTCAACAAGACTAGCTAGCCTCCTCCTTAACGGCTTAACCCCAATGCGAGTGTTTTCTCTCAAGAAAAACTGAATCAAGAATGCTACGAGCAGCTTGTCTTTATATAGTCCGTGGTGCCGTGGGCTGTTGTACTATTTCCACTACCTGATGCATGGCGTTGTCACTGTGATAGGCTGACAAGACAGCTACCTGAAGTCCTGAACACTAACAGCAACAGCCAACAACAGCAGCATATGGAATTTCACAGTATACTCCTCTCTCAGCTTCTTGAAGAAAGAAAAGTTTAGCCCATGTGTTGGCCTCAACTGGGATGTGAACCGACCAAATGATGTACTACTGGGAGGAAAGAATGTTAGAATGACGTGAACAAACAATAGGATACGAAAGTTGCTCCCAGTGCTCCTGCTAGATTTGCACTGGGAGCAGTGGTAGTGCTGATGCTTTCGGTATTGGTCTGTATTTATGGTGCTGCAAAAGCATTACAACGGTGGCCCTCGGAATATTAGACGGATTCCGAGGTGTGAGCTCAGTCCAGGCCAAGAAATGTTAATTTAACTGCGTAACGGTGTAAAATTCTTGGGAAATTTTACCATCCTTGAGGGGGAAGAGGTACCAAATTTGAGCCGTTGATCACACTGATCGAACGGCTGAGATTTGGCAGTTAGTGGTACCGGACGCGAGGTACCAAGAGGTACAAGGTACCAAGAGGTACCAAATTTTGAGCCGTTGATTACACTGATTGAACGGTTGGATCTAATTTGGTACCTCTTGGTACCTTGTACCTCTTGGTACCTCCTCAAGGATAGGAAAACTGCTCAAAATTCTTAACCGCTGGGCTGGCACGTGGTATGTGGTATCTACTTCTGAACGGGAAAACTATATTGTTAGCTAGTTTCCGAGCTAATGCGTGAAGGTTCAGTTGAGATTTTTGAGTAGTTCTGTTTTTTAACACAACCTAAAGGAAGCTAATCTGAAGTGTTGTGTTGTTTGTTGAAGTGCCACAATAATTGGATCACTTAAATCACTTTGTGAGACCGGCATTCGCCTGAGTGATGCTCTGACCACCTTGATGTTCCTCGTCTCACTCTAGCAATATGCTGCTGTCAGCAGCAAGCCTGCAATGGCTGAGAACATAATGTAAGTAGATGTGAGAATCCTGTAAGTGCTTAATGATTTTAAAGCTGTCACTCAAAAAGAAAACGATTTAAAGCAGAATGGTAAAGCTAAAACACTAACATGGCCAAAAAGCTAATGCTTTTTTCTTAATTGCTCATCAGTGCATGAAGGAAAGACAAGTTGCTTAAAGTTTGAAAGTTTGAGCCCCTCGTAAGCTAGCTGTGTATGGCGCAAGCTGCACAGTATTAAGAACGAAGAAGATGAATACCATAGAGAGAATCAAAATAACGACGCTGAAGCAACCACGATAAGAGAGAAAAGATTTGGCGAAGCTAACCACAAATTCTTTGAGTACAATTTCAAAAGAGTACAAAAGATTGTTGCTCACTCACAACCCTCTTAAATCTTTTAGGATCCTCATATCCTTACCTTATACAAGAATCTAATATTAAAGAATATTCTAACATCTAATCATCTCGTGTGCTCTCTGCTTTGGATAAGTAGGTTTGATTACTTAGTTGCTTCTCCGTGGTCACCCTATGGTTTATATAGTCTCTCATAGTCCTCCAAAATAGAAGTAGTAATCTTCATCTAAATAAAAGTATAAGTGCTAATACTAATAGAATTTATTTAAGACTTTTTATTGCATATCTTTTCAAATCTTAAAAGACTAAGTCATCTAAGTCCACAAGCTGCTATCGTTTCATTAATATAAAACATCTAGAGTTTCAATGGACATCCACTTAACCCACTTTCTGACCTCTCTTAATATATCTTATTCTTTGTAGTCACCAGTCACTTTATTCTGTAATTTTCGGTGTGCCGTGAAGAATGGATTTCTTCACTTTAAAGAAGTTTGTCTTCACTCACTCTTTCCATTTGCAGGAATGGCGCAATACGCGCCGTTCAGGAGACTGATGTGCAAGCATCACACGTACCCAAGAGTGATGCTAGCTCACGTTATACTATTCGAAGGATTTTAATGATATAGATAAGTTTCATCAGATTTTATCTAAATTTTACGAGTTTCATAATATTTGAACGAGTTTAGAATGTAATTCAAAAAACTTATTCATCTTAGGCATGAAGTCTTCTGAAATTTTATGAAATATCATAAAACACTATGAAACTTTGACATAAAATCTTATAAAACTTAGTCAACTTAGACATAAAACTTTCTGAAATTTAATGAAACACTATGAAAGTTAGTCATGAAATCTCATGAAAACACAAATTTCAAATAAGTTTTGTCAGAGTTTTAAAAATTCAAGAGAGTTTCAATAAAGTTTCATGCAAGATTAAAAAAATGCTTAAGTTTCTAACATGTTTTAGAACAAAAATTTAGGGAAGTCTTAAACCGATTTCATCTCAAAATCGAGCCATTAGTTGTGTGGTGCCTACCTACGACTCCTAATCTATCAATTTAATAAAATGGGCTGCTGGAGCACAAATCTTTCTGGAGAGAAATGAAACAACCAAAGCAAAATGAACTAACAAATGTCTCATTTCTGATACCAAAAACCAAATTACCAATCTCACATAACATAATACTCCTTTTTCGTAAGAATCCATCATATGCTAGTATGCATCACTATATCAGTATTATTCTTGTTCTCCAATATCCACAAAGGCACAAAGATAGAAAGCACCAAGAGAGAGAAAGCAGTAGTTGCAATATCACGAGGGGGGGGGGGGGGGAGCAATAGTGTGGATAGGCCTGGGCGTTCGGGTTACCCGATTTTTTGGGGTTGGGTAGTTCGGGTAATTCGAAATTCGGGTAATGAAAACTGCTACCCGATATTAGCCCCAAAAAAACACTACCCGCAATTTCGGGTACCCGATAATTCGGGTTCGGGTATACCCGATATACCCGAATTTACAGAAAACCAGCTAATTTCCCGATAATTCGGGTAATTTACAGACAATTCGGGTAATTTACAGATAATTTCCCGACAATTCGGGTAATTTACAGACAATTCGGGTAATTCGGGTAGTTCGGGTACCGGGGGATATTACCCGAACTACCCAAACTAATTTCGGGTAATCAGAATCGCTATCCGAATTTGGGATCGGGTACCTCGGGTTCGGGTATTTCGGGTTTGGGTCCGGGTAATTCAGGTACGGGTAACGGGTAGCGGGTATTTTGACCGGGCCTAAGTGTGGAGACGATGGATACGTCGGCGCCACTGGCCACCTCGATGAGCGGCCGGCCAGCGACCTTGACGAGTGCCACACAAGCAGCAGCAACGACACAGACACCCCGCGGCCGGCGATCTCAACAAGCAAACTGGAGGAGGTTTCAGAGCATCTCCCATCCAATAGCTCTCAGTTCGACGGATCCAACACATCAACCATCTAGTGGTATCCCATGGGATGACTAACGAGCAGTATACTGTTCTCTAGTTTTTCTCCCTAACCAAATCACAATACTCTTTTTGGATCGGTAGAGCAAGAATTCCATTTTGACGCAGGAATAGGATAGCTTTTGTGCAAAAAGCAGGTAAGGTTGATGTCTAGTGGCAAACATCCGTAGTTGTGATTGGGAGAATGTGGCGTCCAGGTAGGCATATCAGTTGGCCTTATTCTTTCTTTCTTTTTATTACTGTTCCGCGGCTGCGGTTGGATCATCGTACTGCTGCGTTGCATAGAACCGATCCTCAGGCGGTGAATAGCTGAAGATCTGCTCCTCTGGATTGATCCCAACTAGAGAGAATTTTGCACGCCAATTGAGCTATAAAGCGTTCTTTTTTTCCTCCACGAATATGGCGGCGAAGAAAGAAGCGGTATACGTGGATGTGTGGGCAGCATGACTACAACGTGATAATTCTTCAGCATCAGCCCACTGGGAAAGCGGGGGTTGCATTCGTCTGTGTTGGTGGGCATGGCATTTCTAGGAGGATACGCGCGCTGTTTGCATGGATATAATTTCCTCGAAAATAAATTCGGAAAATGGCCACATGTCGCAGGGTTTCTACTACTTCTGTGCTGAAAAGCCGGTTGTTGCACTCCAGTTTCCTTCCTTGTACACGGCAACAAGGAGTCTGAATTCCGCAACACTGATCTTCTACCACGCATCGCTTTCTCGCAATCTTCTGCCTGAGCAAGTTGCAAAAAAATGCAGCATAGGTTGCGCTTTACTGACCAGAGCTCAACGTCGATGGAGTCATGTGGGCGGCCTGCTAAGCTGAGTCCACTGGCCTGTGAGCAGCCACGGGACACGACCCATGACGGCAACCTCACCGTGCTAGCGGCGGGAATGTCTCGTCAGTTTTGCCCAAGGCTCGACCCAACTAACTGCTCACGTTCGAGCGCGCAAGGCCTAAACCCTCGCCCGCCGTCCCAACCCTCTGAACCCCGCGGCTCGCAACGATGCGGCGGCTCCCCAGATCCCCCCTCCTCGCCTCCCTCTCCAGGCCCCTCCTCCGCCGCCGAGCCCCCCTCCCGCTCCCCCGCCCGCCGCCTCCCCGCCCGCGCCTCCTCCCCTTCTCCACCCGAACCCTAAGCACGCTCCCTCCTCCGGATGCGGCGTCCACCGCCAAACCCGACGGGCTCGCCTTCCTGGAGGCCGGCGAGCTCCAGGAGTCCACGAGCGACCACCAGAAGGCCTTCGACCTCGCCCTCAAGGCGCTCGGCCACCTGCAGGAGTCCCACGGCGGCTGGTCGGTCCCCGTCGCGCGCGCCCTCCGCCTCGCCGGCGCCGCAGCATCCCGCCTCGGTCTCCTCAGCGACAGCCTCGAGTCCCTCAACGCCGCCGCCGACATCGTTGATTCCTTGGAGGGCGGGGCGGCCGAGGTGGCGAAGGTCGGCGCCGCCGTGCACGAGCAGCTCGCGCGCACGAAGACTGCCATGGGGCGCCGGTGGGACGCGGTGGCCGACCTCCGGTGCGCGCTGGAGCTGAAGGGCGGGTTCCTAAAGGAAGGGAGTGCGGAGTTGGGGGACGCTTACAGGGACGCTGCTGAGGCCTACGTGGGCGTGCTGGGCTTTGAGAAAGCACTGCCTTTGTGTTTGAAGGCGTTGGAGATTGCGGAGAAGCGGTGCGGAGAGGGCACCACAGAGGTGGCTAAGGTCCGGCGGATTCTCATGGTTGTTTATACTGGGTTGGGTCGCAATGAGGAGGCGTTGGAGCAGAATGAGCTTGCTAAGATGGTCTATGATAGGCTGGGGTTGGATGTGGAACTTTCTCTGGTCGAAATTGATGGTGCCAATGTGCGTATTTTGTTGGGGAAATCGGAGGAGGCAATGAGCGACCTTAAGAGGGTGATGCAGCGGGCTAACAAGGAGAGTGAGGAGCGTGCACTAGCATTTGTCACAATGGCGAAGATTTTGTGCTCCCAGGAGAGGTTTTGTGACTCAAAACGGTGCTTGGAGATTGCTCTTGGGATTCTTGACTCAAAGGGTTCCATGAGCCCTGGACGGGTTGCGGAGGCATATGCGGAAATAGCGATGTTGTATGAGTCAATGACTGAATTTGAGATGTCTTTGTGTTTGATGAAGAAAATACTTGCATTTCTCGAGGGTGTCTCAGAGATGCAGCACATTCAAGGAAGCATCTCAGCAAGGATGGGGTGGCTCCTCCTGCATACAAAAAGAGTTGATGAGGCTGTTCCTTATCTGGAGAGAGCAGTTGAGAAGTTGAAGAACTGCTTTGGACCGCTGCACTTTGGGTTAGGATTTGCTTATAAGCATTTGGGGGAGGCATATATTGACATGGACCAACCGCAATCAGCTGTGAAGTTCCTTGCTCTTGCAAGTGACATTATTGATGCTACATTTGGGCCAAAACATGAGGATTCCATTGACACAAATCAGTCCCTTGCAAATGCATATGGACTGATGGGGAGGTATGCCATATTCCTATGTTGATTATTGCATCATTTACGTACATTTTACTATTATGGGATATAGAGATTCTATCCTAAGAGTAAAGAGTTACCTTTAAGTTCGTGCTGCTGTACTATATAAGTGTCCATTAGGTTGGTTGCTATGCTATTGATTTATCTGGAGTGCATCTATGCATAACTGGAGGTGGGATGGAAAACATCATAGTCTTTCAATAGTATTATACTCCCATTCTGTTGTTTCCTTGGAATTAGTCAATTAACTATGCAACACTGAGGTATTTTTCAGAGAACATCTTTGAGCAGCTTATCATACAATTGTTCTATAGGAATTAATTGAGCAACTGTATGTTATAGTGACAACTATGTTTAGGTTCATTAGCCATTAGGTGATTATGAAACCGCTGCTGCTCTAGTTGTTAATTATTAATAGGGACTGTTGTTCAGTATTACATAGGAGAATCTCAGCAAGAGCTACAGTCAGTTGCTGCAATGATTTTCTTGCCTGTACACTTTTGGTTTCGAGATCAATCTGGTGGCAGCATAGTGGAATATAGGAAGAGAAGCAAAAGTCTACTTTTTTTTAGAAGACAGTGGGGGAGAGCCCTGCTAGAAATACATTGAAATAGAAAAATGACTGTACAGAATTATAAGGCAAACCCTGCTTACTGCATAGATCTGTTCACCGAAATTGATGTTTTATCTAATCTTGAAATCACGGCATCCATTTTTTTTGAACCGAAAATAGATTGATAGGTTGGTTAATTTTAACAATGCCTCCTTTTCTCACACGAAGTTATGTATGCCAACTTAATGGGGTTTATTGTAAACCTGAAGAACAAGAAACGAAGTGAATAGTTGTCTAAACACTGCAAGTTCATTTTATTTGCGTAAAGGAGCTAAAAAAACTACTAGTCAGAATCCTAGCTTTTGGGATCTTTCACTGATACTGCCACAGCCTGTCAAGGGATCTCCCACACTGTCAAGGGCAGGTCAACAGTTACTCTGACCCATGAAGCAACCCAAGAAGCTTAAGCTGGTTTCCAGTAATTTACTTTAGGAGTATTATTACCGCATCAGTCCTTATATGGACTTCATAGAAGCACCATCAGTTGTCGCACTGACATCGAGTACAGGACACAAGGAACTGCATTCATTCACTAATATTGGTCCAGAAGTAGTAGCATATTAGCACCATCTGAAGAATTGGGGTTTACATACTGAGCTGAAACTTCTTAGAATAAAAAGTTCTCAGTGACATGAAGCAACTATTTGTCGAGATGTGTTTTGGTATAAGAGGTTGAGGTAGAAGGACCTTCTGTTGGCAGCGTGTGCACGTGTGTTTTGGTGGGCGTTAGTTGAAGAGGTGAATTATATGAACTCCAAGATGTAGGCCCTATCCTTTTGGGCTACAGTTGATGGCTTTTAGCTACTGCTGATGGCTTTTGTCTGTGTTTTTCGAGATGGCAGCGGACGGTGGGGACGCCGATACGGGCGGCGCACATGGTTTTGGGCTCGGGAAACCGTTTGGAGAATCCACTTCAAGAAACTGCCCCGTTTGTTTCGACTTTTGGAGAAGTCAAAAGCCTGAAAGAATGGGGCCATAACCCTTTTGAATAGGGGAAGGGGAACTTAGTCTTATCTTACAAGATGAGAAATAAGCCACCTGTTTGGCCCCAGCTTAACCTTATAAGCCCAAAAGCGTAAACTTAAGCTAGGCCAAGTAGGGGGACGTAGTGCTTATCTATTACTAGTAGCAGAAATAGGTAGAAGAATAGAAGGTCTTAATAGAGCTTAAAATGGCAAACAGATAATATGATACTCATTACTTGATCTTTCTCGATCACACTCCATGCCTATTTGCAGATATGGATGAATTTCCCCCAAATAAGCAAATAGAACATGCTTTTTTATAAAAAAATGAAGATGCCCATGTTTGTTGTCAAATACTTTATGACTAAGGAGTGATAGGGAAACTGTATTCTTGTGATGCTTGCTGAACTATATTTAAATAATTCTTGTTGATTTGTTGTATTGATTTGTGCTTATACTATCAACATGCTGCAGAATTGAATTCCACCTAGTTTAGCTCACTTACATGGTAAAAACCAGATGGTTGTACTAATTATTCTAACATTTTTTTTAGTTTTCATGTATATGTAATTATGTATTAGCATATGCACTTTGCTGAGCAGTGGTTATTCGATTGATAAATTTATATTTCGTGGGTCAGGTCAGGTATCGAACAACTGAATGCAATTTGTTGACTATGTTACAACTATTTCTTGTAATATGCTTTTTTAAAATAAATGTCATGGGTACCCTTGTGGCTGTTTTTGCACTTAATACTGCTTTGAATTGCAGCTACAAGCATGCAATGGATTTCCAAGAACGAGTTATAGATGCTTATCAAAGCTGTGGTACTGGTTCCTCAGAGGATCTAAAAGAAGCCCTTAGGCTTCTAGAGCAGCTAAGGAAGAAGGCACAAGGGTCACCTTCTGCAGTATTTCCTGCAAATGCATTGCCACTGCTACCCCAAAACCGAGAATAGTGCTCCTCCCATCAATGCCAACCTGTTAGATGACTCTATGGTATATTATGATATCAGTGATTCCTCAAGCTCTTTTTGGTGCCATTGTTACTATATATAATTTATTTACTTTGCAACGAAAATTAGATGAATAGACTGCACACAAATTCTATTTGAGAAGTTTGTCACAGATTATCCATGTAATAGACATGAGCATGTGGAGCCTTCTAGTGTAATGAATTGAACTATTAACAAAATTTTGATGGGCACTGACAGCAGATAATTGAAGGTGCTACTGTTTCGTAACTATAGTTGTTTTGATACAGTGGAGGTTTCGTTTCCAAATAGGAAAAAAACTGTGGAAGCAAGTACCAACATTGCTGAGATTAAGCTAGCATGTATAATTGTACATAATTTTCATCAAAGTTCCTTCAACAATGTTTCCATGTGTTTTCCGATTTCATGAGGGTTCTGTGCAGTTATTTCTGGTTGGATTGACTGCATTTAGCTACTATTCCAACCATTATGGTTGAATCGGCTACCTTTAGCTACTTTGCCAAGCAAGTAACATATTAAAAGACTTTTGCGTGGAAGTGGCATACAAAATGGGCCACATGGGCTTGGTCAGGTGCTGTGACTATATCTTTAATATATCTTGTGATTTTTCTGTGGTTTTAGGCCTACCTGCCATATTCCAAATGGCAATACAACTGTTTTCTACAGAAGTTTCAATTTATAAAATATTAGGTTCGGATTAATCAAATATCTATATGTCGCAGTGGCCAGCAGTTGTTAGAACGCTGAGTTACCACATTTGACGTCTTCATTTTTTGTTTCATTATAATCTCCCATGGAGAAATGAGTACTGTAGCACTGGACAAGTTTGATGATGCTTGTGGTGAATTCACTATTTGCATCTGTTGAGTTTCTATTTTTGTCATCTTGAAAATAAATTTTTGTCTTCCGAATTCCAGTTACATGTGCAATAGCTCTCCAGGTCTGGAGTTTTTCCTCCTCTTTTGAGTAGATGGCTTTTACCCGGACTAAATGACAAACCAATGTCCTATAAAAGGTCCCCGCACTTACTGTTATGTGTTCTGACGCTGTTTCTTTAGCCAAATAGTTTGGTCAGTAAATGCATGTTTGTCCTTACTGGGTTTGAAATTTATTATTTTTCTTACATAGCATTACAAAAATATGTCGTTGCGCTTGCACCTAATGATATCTGCAGGATTAAAATTTAATGTACAGTCAAGCATAAAACTGAATGTTGCTAGCTTGTTAAAGTATAAACCAAAGTTCTGACATTACAGTGGAACTAGTTGAGGAAGTCTTCTGTGAGTATATTCTGATCCAGTGATTAGTGGTTCCTTATCAGTTAATCCACCAATTATATCACAGCTTCTAATTTACAAATGCAGTTTTAATGGCAACCTTTTGATTTTGTGTGGTTGATTCTGTCAAGGTTGGTCATTTCCTATTTAGATTATCTTTACTTCTAGACCGCTCTTCATATGATCCCACACATTTTTTTGTGTTTTCTTGTTACGATGTTATAGGACATGTTTGTATTAGCTTCTGCTTAGAGAAGTTAAAATCTAATATGAATATCATTTTTAACTAAAAACTATCGGCCGCAGCCAAAAACCATCAGCTGTAGTCAATACGAACATAACCATAATATTATTTTTTAGAGCTATTTTGTAAAATAATGTGAATATCCTGCGTATTAACCAAATACTAGCTATTTGTTGAAGAAAAACGACGTTACAAGACTTGGTAGATCTTTATGACTTTTTGGCAGGTAGACCATGGTACATTTTCGTGGATTGAAGACCGGGAATCACTTTGCAATTGATACTTATGATGTCCACTACTTCACTTTTTATTCACTTGATGGCACTGGATGTATATCTTTGGCAAGTTGGAAGCCTCAGTTAAATACCTTCATTGAGGTGGGACCATGGACAATTTTGCATGCATCCTGCACTACAGCCAGTTGTACGACCATCAATGATCCATTTATTGATTATGATTATCAGCAATTCAGTCATCTTGGCGGCAACACTCTGTTCTTCTTGGAATCCCAAATGCGAAATGAGTGCATAATCCCAAATACTGGTGGGACCTGCCAAAGGACAGACTGGTGCTCTTTGTCCAACTGTGGAACAGTTCAATTAATCTTCAGCATGAGCATTAATTAAGATTTGCAGATTGCAAGCTATGTTGGTACCGGCTGGTAATCACACGTTGATAGAAGAGTATTTTGGATGCTGACCAGACAAAAGGTATTCAGAAATGTGTGTTATCGGCTGGGAATCTCAATGGCAAGTTTCTGTTCATGAGCTCAGCAATCAGCAGGCTTGGTCATGCATGGGCACCCTGAGCTCCTCCATATGCATCAGAGATGGTTGCGCTGATAGTTAATGGCGCCTGCTGCTGCAGCTCTGGTTGACCATTCAGTAACATCAGACATCCCCAGAGATCACTGCATCAGTCGTGTTCTCTAACTTCTAGTACTCATACAATGGTGCAAGCAGCTCGATTCATTCACTGCATCAATCATGTTGTTACCTCAACAGTTGCATCTGCTCAGGGACAGCAGCAGAATTACTCTCTTCTTTTTTCCCTTGTCTTTCACACATGAATTGGCATTGATTATGAGATTGGGTATGATTGCGATGTACTTCTATCAGTTGGTGATGGATAGCGAGGGCTCGATGTGAGCCGCGCCTTACATGTGTACTGTCCCACACTCCCACTTGTGCAATTAGGGGGCATGTGGATATCATCAACCCAGTGGAGGAAATAGGGCACAAGGCAACTCGAGTGCAAACATTACAGTGCCTGTTTTTGTGCAAGTGCAATGGTTGTGTGAGGATTCTGGTTTCTTTTGATGCCTCTATTTTGGAGCGGAGTAATGCGTGGCCATCTATCTATGTGGTGGAGCAATGTCTCTACTACCGTGGATCAAGTCTCGTGAGGTTGCTGAGGTACACTTTTATTGCCTTGGGGTACGAGATTTGTTTCTGACACGCCGACTGGCTAGTTGTTCTCTTTCCATGGTCACATACAGTTCCCCTTGTCAGTTCCTTAAGAGGTCCTTATGTGTTAGTCTCGTGTCTATATGCTGATGTTTGGACTTCAAGCATCGCATTGGTCCCCTTTGCCTTTATTTTCACTTGAGTCCGTAATCTCCTATTATTTTCAATCGAAGCAATGTTTAACACTAGTTTCTTCAAACATTTTCACTATTTTGACGTTGGTTTTGATTAGGTAATGTTAGTTTTGCATCAAAACATAGGACAGTTGTACCACCAGCAGTTTGGCTAGTGTACAGTGGCTATTATCAGAACCTCTTATTAGGCAAGCATTGTGGCATCCCCTATATTGCACGAGATTGCGGTATGAGTCGACCTGCCATTTCAATTGACTGACAAATGGTTCTGTTGGCGAGTGGCCCCACCTTGCCCCCAAACAGTGAGCGGCACTAGTAGGATAGGCTGATAGCTTCATAAAAGCCCACAAGGCTAAGAAAATAGCATATATATTTTTAGAAGAATATAACTCTAACTAAGAAAAAAGATATGTGTACCCTATAAAGGTAGGAGAAAATAGAGATATATGTGTAAATAAGCCTCTATGGCTATAAGTACACGTCTGAGTGCACCAGAGGGGAGACCAGAGCACTCTTTTTAAGCAAACGGTCAGACATTACCAATTTTCAAGATTCTGGCAAAACTCCTATTACTATTTCCAAGGTGTGTAAAATTATGGGCAGCCTTTCTACAGCCTTCCTGTAATCCCCCCTTTATTTACTGTTTGGTGCGTAACCACAACAGGTTCTACTGCTCTTGTATTGTGAAAAGTTATTGCTAATGTTACAGCAAAAGATCAAGGTATTCCACCCAAGTATAGAAATATTGATAGAAAGTATACACGTTTGAATTGAAAAAATCACTAAAATATAGTATTACTTGATTCTAGGGTTAAAGGCTCAATCTTCATGTGAAGATGTACAACATTGCATCCAATGCATTGAAACACTTTCCTGAACTATCACAACAAACAGTGTTTATTGCTTTGCATTGTAGGCAAACGTTACAATCCTAGTCAAATCCTTTATTTAACCCTGATTTCGCGAAAGGCACACATGGAGTACAATACAGGGGCCTGTCTGCTAGTAAATGCCATGGTAAAACTACGTAACCACAGTGAAGGGGTCGTTGGCTTGCGGAGCTATCAGCGGCGGCCAACATTGAAGTCGTCCTCGTCTTGGCAGGCAGAGTCTACAGGGCGCTGTATCCAGATTAACAGTACAAAACCATATACATGAGCCTCCATTGGCCCATTCCCTTCCCTGAGGCTTAAGACCTGTGAGGTTTCATGATAGCAAAAGGGAATCTGTCGTCGAGAGGGGCTGTGATGAGCTGATACATAAGCTACAGGAAGGCCAGCTCGAAAGCTGTCCCCAGTGACAACCTCTAGACGACTAGATCCTCTCCTTTGCCAAATTGTCAGAAGATCCACTGGCCTTATGAATGCCACCGCGGAAGACAAAATTGCGTCGGCCTATGCCGTTGTTCTGCATGTGAAGACCTCGGCCATTCCGTGCCAATTCCTAATCTGTACATGCCTGGCCTCATTTTGAGATGTAGGCGGCATGGTTCACTCCAAAGGCTCTCTCTGTGTTGCTAGTAGTATTTACTAGGTTAAATCCACTAGATTCTTGACAAAGGAAGGGCTGGGTTAATCTGAGAATCCATATCGATTATATTGTATTTGTTTTAGACGTAATGTATTAGACATTTATATTGCATTTATACTACATTAATATATTAGACATTTATATTTTAAATTCTTTGTTTATGATTAGCTCTGCATCCGATATGCTGGGGAGAATTTAATTTTCTCCGAAAATACTGTGGTTCCAAACCAACGAAACGAAACGCAATGCTTGGATTGGCCGGCGGTTCCGATCAAACATCCAAACGTGCAAGCAACTTTTTTCTGCGTCGTTGGGTTCCATCTGCTCCGCCATTTGCACGACGTTATCATGCCACATCACAATTATTCGGGTTGGTTAGTTCCCCTGGTCCCCTCGAAACATCGCTGGTGATGCTGCGCCCGAAAGCACGCCCCAACGTTGACATCCCACCCTCCATTAGTCCCCTGAATGATTAGTTACGTGCCGGACCAAGTAACCAAATCTACCCACACAAGCAAAACATGCTATGCATCCACACATTTCAATTGTAAAAAAATTTCTCCTCGGCCCATTCCTCGCTTGTATCAAACTCTACCATCTAATTAAACCTGCATCTGCATCTAGTCGGTAAATCATCTGGTTTTCGTACCTTAAAACTAGTATGTGTCCAGACTACCTATCGGCTATCATCATTGATTCCATGCGTTGGTTCGGTCGTCTTAAGGTACTGTGATGACCCATATCATATATCATTACAGTAGAGTAATAACACTAGTCAACAAATTATTATTCGATGAAACTATATTTCATTCAGTAATAAACCATTAGAATGTTATAGTAGAATAATAATTAGAAACAATATATCTATATAAATAAAAATAACTGGTGATATCAAGGCACCTCCTTCGAGTTGAGATAAGAAAATCCCACAATAATCCTAAAAAGGAAAATCCTACTAATTCTCACATTAATCGAAAGAAAAAGGGGAATGATCTCCACCACTTAATTTGGTAGGGCTAGATTATAACAGTGCAAATTAATTATATATTGATATTAGAGTTACATAATAAATACAATTATATTTCAATTATAGGAAGTAGAGATGTATACCAAAGATAACTGCATTATAATATCGCACAGTTGCACGGGTAAATCTTCTAGTTAATATTCTAATATCATTACCACACAGGGCTAAAGTCTTTAACAAGGCCAACAGTGCCTGAATATTATAACATTAACAGAAACAATACTAGTCCAACTAATAATTATACATGTGATAGGAATAATAGATAACATCGTAATATTATACCCTGAGTGTCATGCACAGCTGCTAGTAATCCTCTACTTGCCCCACGTCTCATATATGGCATCCACCTCATACGGATCGTGCTCAGGGTCAACTCACTCCCACTTGGTATAAAATTCCCCTGGATAAGCATCCTCCACATCAAATGGGATCCTGGGTTGGCTAACCTCTAAACAAAAGAAAATATAATAAGGCTAGGTACAAGGTACCCAGCAAGCATTAATAGCAAAGATGCAATGTTATAATCATGAATCAACATCCCAATGAATCCAATCTCACCTCATATGGTCTCAAAAATAAATGTTTTTTATGTTGATAAAGAATTTCATATTGTTAATTTAGAAATTTATTGATCACTCGCGTAATAAGATAGAACCCCCATTTGGTTCGCGTAGCCTCCAATCTAGAAGAAAAGCGTGACTTTACCCAACACTTCACTGCGCTAAATATAAACATTGGGCCTATCCTTTATGGCCCTGAGTCCAAATGAGACCTCGCCCATGATCCTTCCTAGATAAATCTATGTACCATTGTAGAGTGTATAACAATTTCAATAAAGTTACTGGTTTTGCCCATCTTAGACGAAACAATGGTCGATACATCTAATACGGTCTATTACATGTGTAAAAGTTTGTAAGTCCTTATATTTTACCCCTATACAGAGGTCCTAGCCTTTCCCTTATCACTTTTCCAAAGCCACCCTCTGCCCACCGATTACTTATACTACAGGTCAACTGCTATATCAGTTGAGCTTGCAATCCCCTTTTCATTTCACACATATCATACATCCGAGTTAAACATAATTTCATTTGATGTAGTGGTGATATTATTTTAGTAGGTAAATAGTTTATTTTTAACTAAAGATAATCCGATCAAAATAATCAAAGGTGTGCTTGCCCGGGGTTTGGTAGTAGACCTCAATCTTAGGTGTGCTTAGGTGAGATCCTTTCTCTGGACCTAGCTCATTGCATGCATTCATTGCGTAAGCTATAGTTTAATTTATGAACATATAAGAGATTCTTTGTCGATGTGTTCCAATGGCGATTCTTGGTCAATTAAATCGATTGTGATGTTTATAATTAAATTATATATTATACCCACCATTTGTTGTTATTTTACTAGTGTTATATTATTCTAATCTAGTATTTAGGAATAATTAATGTCTAGTTTTTGTAGGTTAGATATTATCTAATTAACTATACGTAGATGTATGTATAGGTGCCTACGCATATTCTTATACTTGTGTACCTATACATATGCACCACCCCGCCGCCAAGCATCGCCATCCCCTTCATTGGTTCCCGACCGGCAAGTGGTCGGCTTCTTGGTGATATGTTGCCGCCCTCTCGCCGACGCTCGGTCGACGAGTGGACGGCCTACTGGAGGGACGCCGCCATCCCAGTCTATGCTCCCCCTCTGCCCTTACTTCTACATGCTATCCCCCTTCACCAGCTCTCACCTATGCCTCTCCGCATATGGCTCATTAGCCCTGCTAGTCGTCGCCATCCTTTGCCGCCCTGGCCTATCATTGATTGGATTCGCTCTGACGACGACGGTTCCAGATCTAGTCATAGGGACCTGACTCCCCTTATTATATATATCTCTCTCTCTATTTTCTTGATTTATGTTCTTCATCTTAGTTTTCTTTTATTTACATTTTTTATTTGATGTTTTGTTTCCTCGATTTGTTCTTGGTTAATGGTGGGGGTTTGTACTCAAAAGTGGACGTACCATGGCGGGGCTTGGGACCTCTACTACACGGGGGAAGCAGACTGGGGTTACCGGATGTGCATGGGTGGCCTATTGTGAGCACAGTTAGTACCACTATGGCTCTCCCTCTGGAATACCTTATTCTCCCTCGGTTCCTCTTCTTCCACTACTCTATTCTATATGTGTGGATGCTATTTGCTCTAGTGTGGTGTATGTGTATGTGAGTTTCATGTGCGAGTGGCCCTACGATAGTGATAACAAGGATTGGAATGGAATGTGGGGATACCTTGGGTTGATGCTGTCAAACTTGATTTGGGTGGGACTGATGTTCCCTTACTCCTCTTGCGTGCGTGTGGTTCGGCTTCCCCCTTCTCGATTCCTTCTGGCCCTAGTTTCCTGGTCCTTCCGCACAACCTTCTCCTCCTAGCTCCATCCTTCCTCTTCACCGCCTCTTCCCTCTTTTGGGTTGGCAACCTTCATCTAGTTCGGTCGTCGTGGCTCACTCCATCCCCTCTTCTCCTTCGTGGCAATGGGTTAGGGATTTGGGGGAAATATAGATGGATTTGGTGGTGGTTTACTTGCTCTAGGTGGTGATGTGGCTATGGGTGAATACTGGTCTCTCTCTCTCTACCGGTTTCTCACTCGACCTTATCTTCTTTCACCTATGCGTCGTGTGAGCTGTGCGGTGGAAGCTTTTACTGCAGTAGTGGTGTGCTGGGTACTCCAGTAAACCATTTTTACTGGGTCGACAGGTAGTGTAAAAAGGAGTTCGGTAATGATTCAAGTTTGTTTCTAATGCTAAATGATGAAACCCTATGGCCATAAGAGGTGTCGACTGGCAGACGGTCTGGTATCTCGATGAGCGAATTGCCCATTGTATTATTCTAAAGAGGGTTATGATGATAACTTTATTTTTGATTATTTGGTTTATTTGATCTTTTCTGTATCTGATTATGAATTCTTCCTACAGGTATTAAATATCAATTATTTTGGCTCGTGCCTAAAACTAAAGGTCTCGAAGAATCTGGTCAATTGTAGTTGTATACATTGTATTCATTTGTATGTAGGAGCATGAATGTATAATTAGTGAACTCGGTGGTATGTTTGCGGATTGTATGAAATTTGTCGTTCATGAGCTCAATGGTGTATTACAGAGAAATAATGTTTGTGGTTGTATCTTTTTACTTAATTGCTCATTTGCTTCGATCTGTACTGTCACACATTTTAAGATATTAAATTGTACTGTAATTTTTTTAACTATACAGCTAATTTCACATTTAATTCTCGAAGTTAGCACTAAGGCTAATTAGAGACGCCGGGCGATTCAGTCTCATAGTAAAGTACCTCCAGAGAAACGTGGCACACATACCACAGATCGTGTCAGCTTTGTGGCAGTGCGTACGCATGAGGCATCACACTGGTTTTTTTTTTTTTTTGTTTGTTGCCATCAAATTTACCGGGCCGGCAGGGACCAGAAAGGCCGGTCCATCCGGCAGCCAGAGCTGCCATGCCGCACACAAGCGCGAACCGTCGCAAAAGCGGTGCGTACGGTTGTTCGAGCTGTTCGGCGAAAGGCTCGCCCATTTCGGCGGCAGCCGCACATGGTCGGTGGTGGCGCGCGCGAGAAACAGCACGGCCGGCTCGCCGAGCTAGCTAGCCCGTCTGCTCTACTCTAGTGTCTGTGACAAGACAAGTCCCGGTCTCACTGTGAAGCGCCAGATCGTATCGTCCAGGTAAAAAGTTGCCATGCCCGTGCACGCACACACACCACGCTTGCATGCTCGCAGCATTAGCCTAGGGCCCAACACCTTTTAAGCTCAGGTGCTAGCTAGTGCCATGCCATGGTTTTCTTTTCCCCTTGGAAGATTCCAGTCCGCCTTAATTAACTACTTGCCCGAGCATCATTTACCATAATTTTGGACGCGAAAAGCTTTACTTTTGCGTGTGCCACCGCCTTCACAAAACTGTGTAAAATAACCTTTAATATCAAGGCCTTATGCAAAGTAGGGTTGGACGATCCTCTATCCTTAAAACCGGGGCTGTGGAAAAACAAGCACGGTTAAAAACCGCCGGGTTCTGAAGGGATAACGGTCCCGTGGAAACGCATGCGCTTCCCGTAAGCGCGAGGCTGCGCGCAAGCTCGATCCGAAAGGGACATGCGACGCAGCAGCACGTACGGCCGGCGCGGGCGCTAAAAGTCATGCACAAAAATACTCATTTTGGAATGGTTTGCTAGCGCCTACGACCAGCTAGCCGAGCAAATTTACACGTCCGTTGCTTGCACTAGCGTAGCAACGTACGATCGACGGATGGGTCGATCAAAGAGTATATTTTTTCACGCTTGCCTCTGCGCCAGGAACTCCTGGACGGACACGTAGAGGTGCTTGTCGCAGGAGTCCATGGAGAGCGACCGCCTCATGGGCTGCACCGCGAACTCCTCGTCCTTCTTCCTCGTGTCGATGGCCTCGTCGCCGACGCTCTCCGCCTTGTGCTGCTGCTTCCGGACCCTCCTGCCGGCCGGCGTTCTGCGGCTGACCCAGCTCTCGTGCTCCCCTCTCACCTCGATCACAATGCTGTTGCTCATGAGCTCGTCGCGGTGGCTGGGCGCCGTCGTGGAGGTGGACCGCGCCGGCGCATGGGCGGGAGCCGGCGGCAGCGTGACGTCGCTCCGGCAGAAGGGGCACCGTGCGTTGCCCTGCAGCCACGTGTCGATGCAGTCGATGTGGAAGGCGTGGGAGCAGTTGGGCAGCAGCCGGACGCGCTCCCGCTCCACGAACGCGCTGAGGCAGACGGCACACTCCGACACGGATATCCTCCCGGCCATGCCGGCGTCATCGGCGCCGGCCGTCGCCGTGAACTTGACGACCGGGAGCATGCGGATGAGCGGCAGGCCGAGGCCCCGGTCCTTGGTCGCCACGGTGCGGATCACCGACGGCTCCCGCCCTGCGCGCCGGCGAGCCCCGTGCCCGCCCCACGGCGGGTACCGCGACGAGAGCCCGCGGAGCAGCTGGCACTTGGTCACGAACGCGTAGTAGCTCACGAGGAGCGCGAACGCCGCGAGGATGCCGACGACGGTGATGACCACCATGGGGACGCTCGCGTTCGACGACGACGAGGAGGAGGAGGAGAAGGAGGGGAATGCCGGTGGTGGATTCATTTTGTAGTGCTCTCAGCCAAGATGGCTGGCTATAGCCAGATACAGTTGAAGGCAGAAAAGTATATTGGGAACTGCAGAGAGAAAGCAAAGCCTGTGACAGAGACGTAGAGCGCTTTGTAGTAACAACGGATGGCAACTATTATGCCAACTTTTATGTGAACTGTGCAGTGCAGTTGACGCCAAGAGGCAGTGTGAGGTTTCGCCGGGATTTCATAGGAAAAGGGAGCATCCATGGGCATGGAATTCTCCATCTCTCATTATGTACCTCGTACACTTCTGCACTGCTTAACCGGAGGTTATGAGATGTGAGGTGTGGGTGCTGAGTAGTACGGAGTATTGGATAAGAGGATCGATTCAAATCTCGATCGTCCGTTTCAGATCCAACGGACGCATGCTCCAGAAAGGCCTTATCATATCTGGATTTGATTTTTCTGAGAGACCTACACCACCTTACCCGGAGTATCGCATCTAAAATGGACGGACGAGATCGTGTGTACTCCGCACAGTAGAGGACATGTTCTTTTTTACTTTTGGCTATGGTTTTTTCGGAAGCTGAAACAAATGGAGTGACTTGTTTAAGTGGTTTATTGAAACCGTTTCTATAAATAGCATCTCAAGTCTAAAATTATATACACTGTTCGCATCGATGACTCTATTATCTGCAGCTATATCGAAAAACACAGATAAACACTATCAGCCACAACAAAAACTACCAACTGCAGTTTAAAAGAACAAATCTAGAGGACAACACCTGAATCTGAGGGGATCCCGGTTCCCAAACCCTAAATCCAGGTGAAAGAGCAGGTGATACATATGTGAGCGGGGGCGTTACACTTGCATTTACAGGGCAGTTGAAAAAGGGAAAAGCCGTGCCTCCCAGGTGGCGTACACAATTTTATAGCACCGTGTCATACATGCCGTTCACGAATGAGCACAGTATCTGTACAAAAGGAAGGCTTGCTATTCAGTCTTGAGGTGCAGACACAGTTTGAC
The DNA here is from genome assembly GCA_017311315.1 of Dendrocalamus latiflorus. NCBI lineage: Eukaryota > Viridiplantae > Streptophyta > Magnoliopsida > Poales > Poaceae > Dendrocalamus > Dendrocalamus latiflorus. Next base: position 9,168,741 of record CM029621.1, read on the forward strand.
ATTTATTTTTCCTCTCCGCAGTACAGGAAACGGACGCTGCATCCCCGTAGTTCGACGTCGTTGAGGACGAGTAACCTCGGCACTCCTACGTATCTCAGGAAGGTTCGAGACAGGTACACACCGCATCTCATGTTTAACGTCGTTGCTACGTACCGATCAGAGTTGAGCGAGCCGTGTTCGAATGCTGACATTGGAAACCACAGAGAATGATCACCGATCTCCCATAGCAACAGGGACGGCAACACTGAAGAAAAAAGGAAACAGCAGAACAAGAGGAAGGTTCCTACATTGTAGAGGCTCCCTGTTCGGGTGCATTTACCCTGCACTGTGGCGGTACATTACGCTGCCTCTTCTTGAGGTGGTAAGGGGCTGGGCCAACCAGGTGATCTTGTCCAAACCGCCTGTAGATAGCATCGACAGCACGAACAGTGCGCAAACAGGGAGGCTGCGTCGGAGAGCGGCGGCAGATCAGGCCGGTTTCGCTGGACGCCTTCTTCGGTCAGTGACCCAGTAATTTGACGATGCGGTGGTGAGTGGCTAGTAAATGATGTACAGAGCCGGTGCATGTAACAGCAGAGAAAGTTGCAGATGAGCATGGACCTTAATTTTGGACGGTGGACGTGATGTGACGCGCCTGCACAGCTGGGCCCTAAGATGAGCTCAAGCTGCGCCAAGCCGGTTGGGCCGGGCTAGGTCCGTTAGGCCCAAAGATGTATCAAAAAACAATTCCGTCAAATTATTAAGAAATAAGTCCAACTGTGATCCTCAATTTATGCTTTTGAGTCCGACTTACATCCTTAGCTACAAAATCATTTGCTTTGCCCCTCCTCAAGTAGCAAAACTAGATCACTTTACCTCCTTAGCCCAATACTGTCAGGTTTCGACGTGGCCTATGTCAGTCGTCGTTGGCATTCGCTGCAAAGTCAACAATAGAATAAAATAGGACTCCCTTCGACTAGATCTCTTACTCTCTCTCCCTTCATTCTTCCCCCAAATCTCTCTCCTCCCTAGTCGAATCGAAGGCATGCACAGCTGAAGATTCGGTCCAGAGCAGTGCCCCCTAGAGTTGGATGGGGCAAGGTTAGTATCTGTAAACACTCGATCTGGGATTTTAATTTGGGATTAGGACTTCTAGAATGTGTTTTAGTTGTCCGATCTGGAAGCCACAAGAAGTCAACTTTTTTAAGGCTAGATGTTGGATTCTATGTTGCACGTAGTGAGCGCTTTAGGAGACAGATATCTCGATTTCCTTGCACATCTAGATTTTTTTGGGGGGTTTTTTAAGTCTATCCCGATCCTCTATAGCATGTTTTTCTGAATTTTTGCTATCAACTTGCATATAGGATGTTTCGTAGTTGATGGTATGAATTAGACTTGAGGCATGAGTTGCTGGCAGAAGTGACTATGGTACATACGTAATACGTTTGTATTCTATACGCTTTACGTGTGCCTTTTTCATCATGTATCCTACGATACGAGTGAGAGTAATGGGAATTGAGAAAGAGAATGCGGAGAAAAGGAAAAGGGAGAACTAAGGTTGTGTTTGGTTTAGGGATAAGGTGGGATGGGATGGTCCTGTCCCTGGTTTTGGGATGGGATAATCCCATTTTTTATTTGGTTAGGGGGATAGAGCCATTCCTGTTTTTGTTTGGTTGGAAGGATAAAGTGGGATGTAATGGTCTCGTCCTTTGTTTGGATGGAAGGATGAAGGTGGGACATGTGTGGCATTTGAGTTTTTTTTTAAAAAAAATTGAAGGTTATTGTTGATATATTTCTACACATAAGCCTTTGAGTTTTTTTTTAAAAATTTAAACAAAACAGTACTTAAAAAAATAAAGAGGTGGGATGACTCTATCCCATGTGGGATGACTCCGTCCCATGAAAAAAAGAGGATTGCCTGGTCCTGAACCTACAAGGAATATCCTAGTGGGATGTTCTTGACTCTGCTTGTCTCCCATCCAAACACCTACAAAAACGGATCCATCACATCTCGTCCCACTTAGTCCTTGCAACCAAACACATGGTAAAAGTTTCAATCGTAGCTAAATCCAGAACTAAAAGTCGGGCCGGCCCAGCCAAGTCTGTCGGGCTGATTTTGCTACGCATTTTTTTCTGTAAACGTAGATGTGTCCTATTTTCTTTTTTTAGATTAAGGATATAAAATCCGACCTCTATATCCACGAGGGATATATACAGCCAAAAGTTACACGAGCTCTTAGGCTCAAAGCCTCAAAACTGAGGGGCATACAACAACAGGAAAAATAGCTTAAGGACTATGAAAAAAACTGGAAAGGCTAAGTTTCAGCACTTTTTCTCCGTCCTTGCTTTCAACCAAGTCCCTATCCTCATCCGACTGTGACATCCAAACTTCGGTCTGCTTTGCGTGAAGATGGACCCCCGAGGTGACGTCTCCAAGGAGGCGACGAGAGTCGCCGACGCCGCCCGCCTCACCGAGGCAAGATTTTCACCTGGAGATCAGTAAACATGAAAGCTATGGAGTGCCACGACACACCTCCAGGAAGGATAATGGCGTCCGAAGGCGTCATTGTTGTCGAGACCGGTAAGATCACCGGTAAGGCTTTCGCCAGCACCTCCACAACATCTCACGCACTACCCACACACAAAATAGACCGCCACCAACACTCCGGGGTCCTGCACGCCTCAAGGCCATGGCATAGCCACCCTTGAACTCCCCGACGAGCCGCTTCCAGCAAAGTCCACCACTGTAGGAACCATTATGCGACGCCTATGCGCCGCCACTGAGCAGATCCAGGGACATGAGCCACAGATCAAGCCTACAGCAATACAACGGAAGAGCCTGACATGCATCTTCCTGAACGCCTTACGGAGCCTGTACGGCACATGGATCACCACCACCTTCTTGCTCCCGGCCACATCCATGCAGAGTTGATGAAGATGTCCTTGAGGACACTATTGAGCTCCTGGTTGCCATTCTCCAGGACGAAAAACGCCTACGCGATGGAGTCCACGAACTCCAAGGGCTCGAGGCCCTTGTCCTTCTGGATCTTCCTCCTCGTCGTGAACATGGTGCCATCTTCCTTCCTTCCTTCCCCGCCGACGAGCACACCCACCCGCCGCTCCTCAATCCCCCCGCGCTCCTCCGCCTCCCCCCAGCACGCTCCACGCCCTCCTCCTTCGCGCGGACCTCGCCGGCTCGGGAGCCCGCCGCAGCGCCGCCAAGACGTGAAGCCACCGAACCCTAGCAGATCCACGCCGAGGGACGCCAGATCCGGCCACCAGGCCGTAGGATCCGCCGCCGGCGAGGGAAGCTGCAGCTGGAGAGCTTGCGACCAAAGCACTGCTTCCCACCGAATAGATCTGGGGAAGGGAGAAAAGCCCCACCTCCGCCCTCCTTGCGTCCATCGGCGACCGGTGGCGCGCTCCGGCGACAGCAAGGAAGAGGGATCCGGGCAGGGGGTGAGGGATGGGGGAGGGGGAGATAGAGCGAAAAAATACATTGGAGATCACCATGGGGCTATAAGCTTGCTAAAAATTTGACAACCATCTAAATAAGTGTTAAATTATTGAGGCTAACTAAATTTTGGCGAGAAAAATTTAGACAACCAAACACACCTACGCCGACGGACAAAAAATTTAGGCATAACCAAACACACCTACGCCGATGGACATCGGCCGCCATGCGTGGCGACTTGAGCTCACCATCCTTCGTACGAACGGCGCCTTGCCGATCTGCCAACTCTCGTACGCCGCAGATACGGTTTTTGTTTACATGCTCTGTTTCCTCGGTTGTGAACACCGCGTCTGCATTGCTCGCCCTGTTTCGTAAAGAACGCGTGCCCACGACGGAGACCGCCCCAGGTTGATCGATCGCATGCAGATGCATGCACCCCACCCCATTACCCCCAAACAAATCAAGGTCGGACAGGGGCGTGATCCTCTATTCCTCTTCACTGCTGATTAAAATTCAACGAGCTACTTCGCGGCGTAGTAACGGGCTAATCGTTAGAAATTGGTCCATACTAGTAAGGTATATTTTCTTAATTTTAAAGTATGTATGATTTAGTATATATTACTAAGATAAAATAGAGGAGATCAATTTATAAGATGAAGTTCTCATCATTTCTTAAATATGGATAGACATGGCATAAGGTGGGCTTTGGCTAATCACGCACACACGCACGACCGTGCCGTGATGTGGCACGCCACTTGGTAGACCAAGTCCATATTTATTTTTGCTGAACCGTGCACTACACACTCTCTTTGTTTGAATGAGATTTAAACGTTTGAATTTAAGACTTTATTGGGTTTTGATAATAGGCAGCTACCAGTAGGTAAATGACTGGTTAAATGTGTTAGTTACCAATGAGTAAATGATTGTTTAATTTTGTCAGTTCACAGTCTGTCTATATATATACACCTAGAGATGTCCAAAGTATATAGTTGAGAATCTCACTACTCCAGTTCTCACTTCTATAAACTTGTGCTATTGTGCTGCGTCGTCTGAACCTCATCAACTCTTCTTCTCAGCGTGTACTGTGAAGAAGAGGAGCGGTATTTTCGAGCCGTTGCCACCTTGAAGATCTGCACGGAGGCGGTAATAAAGTTTCTGGGCAGCGCACATCTGTGCGACCGCTCGTTACTCTGCTTCATCTACGTCCTGCACTGCATCAAGCATGCACTACTTCCTATTCTTCATCAAACTCAACAGTAAGTCATTTGCACGTTCGATCGATTTTGATATTATATTTTTCTTTACATATTTTCTGAAGTATAATGAGTAGCCTGTTGTTAGTTTTGTGTTTAATATAATTAGTTCTTTATTATATTTGCCTCCTAATAAAATTTAAAATTAAAATATTGCATATATTTCTAACACTAATGACCCTATCTCTGTTCTTCGATAAGGGGTTGACGTTTCAAGTGCTACATCGCCAAAATCGCTATAATATCTGAGGAAAAGGTCCATCTTCTCGCATTTCTTTCAACTCCAACGGTAGCTTCGCACTGCACGTGCACGATACTGTCGCACGGTCAGCGAATTTTTCCTCCTCTCCTGTAAGCAATCCTTGTCGACCACCTCCAGACGCGCTCCTCGCGAAGTCAAAAGATCCGGAATGCATGCTTCCATCCGGTTCGTACGCTGCAGAATTAGAAGTGACAATTAGTGAATAATCTGTTAAATACAGTTTTATTATATAATTAAAGCTCTAGATCTACACGATCCGAATACCCCTATCGGATGGTTACTATTTATTTACCCAACAAGCTAATACTCAAAGGCTCTATAATCCGATATGTGGGTTTAGCCTTTGGGCAACCTCTCATGCGGGAAAGGAACATAGCATATGCGTTTCTATTCTCTCTAGCCGCATCACGTTCGGCCATGTGTCTCTGATGATAACCGCCTCGTGGTTATCTTTACGACTCTCTCCTACTGACAATAACCGATTAACAGTTATTGTCAGGCTTGTTTCACTGACAACAACCGTTTGCTCGATCAGATAAGAGAAATCGACAAGATGCCTTTTTATGTGAACAACTTTTATAAGGCTCGAACGATTTGTAAGAAGGACGATGTAATCAACGACAAGAAGAATGTGATAACATCTATCATCGTTCATGTCAGCGTATGACAATATGCCGTGTAGTAAGGCCCGCCACGAAAAAGTCAACCCTGGCACTGTTAATCATGGGAAGATCCACATGGATAGATGCAACTAGGCAGAGTAAATGGAGCCATTTGCGCTCTTGATTGTTGCCCTATCCATGGTCAACGCTGCAACTTGTCGCTTCGTTTGAACGAAGGTTCCTGATCAAGCTTCCATGTCGTTTGTTAATTGCTTAATGAAGAAAGTGGTGATGTGTGGGTTACATGACCGACCTTTATGATATTGACTTGCAGGCAATGAATTAAGCGATCGGTGTATCTTCGTACGGCCCCGATTGATCTTGCCATCGCCACCGTCCAGGCGTGTTTGAAAAGCCAAGAAAAAATGTGTGTGAAATACAAATTGTTAGAAATTAAGCGGATTTAGCAATATTTTTATTTTAATTTTAATTATGATTAAGCATAAGAAAGCATATATATAGCAATATGAAAATAACATGAACTCATATATATTATCTCTTGAAGTAGATAAACAATTCATAATATTAATATATTGGAATATACTCAATAGAACACAAATGTGAGCATATAAAATTTGCATAATACATAAATTTAACATTTGAAGTATTGATATTAGGGAGGAGTTGCACAAGTTCACAAGAAACTTGGCCTTCTACCACTCTTGATAGTTTTTTTTAACAAACACAGTGATAATTCCTTCAACTTCTGCTAGTTTGATCAAGCAAGTATTGCCTTAGTGTAGTATCGATGTTAAGAGCATACGAAGATAATATATCCTGACAAAAAACATAGACTAGTAATAGAGCAATGCTACTGCTAAAACAACATATAGTTCGGCAAGATCTAAAACAGCAGTAATCAAAACTGAATAGAAATTGTGCCAATGCAATTGCCAGAGCTAGCAACCGCACAGTAGAGATAAACAATAAGTATATGAACAAATCACACTAGCAGAACGGATCTAAATTGTCATTGTGGTTTCAATTTGACAAAGATATCCCCATCGAGCATTTACAAGCCCAAAGATTATCATGTATAAGTCATCCCTGTGCTAGAACTTCTCACAAGTTTCAGATGTAAACAGATATAAACTAGCACGACTGACAAATGCACAATAAAAATAAAAGGAGTAAAGAGCAAGCTCACAAAGCGGCGGCACTCCAAGCCACCGTAACGTCCGAAAGGGGCTAGGCTCGTCGGAGACGATGTCCCAAAAACCAATCACCGACAAATACCGGAGAGGCAATCGGATATACAAAGCCCTACTCCACAAATCCATACTCACCAATTCGTGGAGCTGAGGTACAAATCGATGCTACATAAAGCCAACAAGAAGATGAAATCTCGTCACATTTCACCTGGTCAAAAGTTGAGCCAAAGAACTAGAGGAACACCGAGTGCAAGCACACGGTCCAGAGAGCGAGATCTATGAGCCATAAGCAAGAGCGCCACAGTACGACGACCGCGCAAGCACAACCGCCATTGAGCTCTCCCCGAAACCCCAAAATCGAATAGCCGATGGAGCTTTGGATCTCAGTTGTAAGCTCTCGTTCTTCTCCCACTAAACTCAGCTCTCCCATCTTGAATATAAAGTCAGAGAGGCCGAATTTCCGATTCAGATTCAGCGGCGTCGACACAAGAAAGACGACGAAGCGTCCACTCAAAGGAGGTGGAGGGGATAAGAAGAGGCATTGACCAAATCTGGATCTATTCGGATGGTCCGAATAGTTCATCCGAACAGCTCATTCGAACGAGTTGTCTGAATGGGTGGTCCGAACAGCTTGCCTCCCCTCTGTCCTTTTCTCTCCCTCTCTTACAAGTGGGCCTCATGAATAATTTTCTTTTTCTTTTCTCAAAAATAAGGTAAATAACAATATAGCCCAACACAAATCGGGAACAAAATGTGGATTTGCACACACCGTATGGACGCATGAAACAAACACACTCCTTTTGTTTGAGCACTTGATTTTCTTTTTCATAAAACGCAATTGCAGTTTCACGAATGGTTAATGGCAATGTTACATCTGATCCGAGAAAGCCATCTGGTGCACCAACTAACATCACGCAGTGAGGAGGTGCTTCTATGCTTTTTCAATAATGATTTACATAGTTTTTAAAGTATGATAAATGTATATTTTTATATGATTTAAGATTAGTAATACTCTAACAAAGCACAGAAACTTCCGAGATTGCAGGAACTAATCAATGGAACGGCAAACAAAATCCAAGTCTGCTATTGCTGTACATTGCATGCACACAAGGCTACTCGATTAATCGAGCAGGCAAGAACGAGTTAATTAAGCAACTAGCACGTCACGGGTCGAGGTGGATCGGCAGCACCGTGCTCCGCGAGCTCCGGCCGAGCCCGAACGACGACAGCAGCCGCCGGAACCGTCCGCTCGTCTCGCCGCCGGTGCCGACGTTGCTGCTGCCGGCCACATCGGCACGGCTTGGCCCGGCATCCGAGCTGCCGGGCTCCTTCTGCGGCTTCCTGCCGAGATCACCTAGGAAGCAATCCATGGAGAAAGACCGCCTGATCGGCTCCTGCGCGACGCCGCTCCGCTCGTGCTTCGGGAACCGGCACGAGCTCCCGTAACCCATTCTCGTGGAGACGTCGATGCGCCTCTCTTCTGGCAACTCCCGGCCGGACGCCTCGTGCTCGTCGCGGACCGCCGGGGCCGGGCCGACCGGGCCGGTGACCACCGTCCGGCAGAGCGGGCAGCTGACGTTGTGGTCGAGCCACGTGTCGATGCAGTCGATGTGGAACGCGTGGGAGCAGGTCGGCAGCATCTTGAGCCGCTCATCCGGCGCGAACTCGGACAGGCAGACGGCGCACTCGAGAGCCGTGGACGCCGACCGGACCCGGCGGTACTTGACGACGGGGAGCGCGGCCACGACGTCCGGGTCGAGCCCGCCGGGCAGCTCGGCCTCGTAGTCGGTGAAGAACACGGCGGCGAAGCGCTCCACCAGCTCGTCACGGCGGGAGCGGTGGAGCAGGTCGGACCCCGGCCCGCCGCGGGCGCCGGCGCCCCGGAGCCAGCAGCGGACGACGAGGAAGTAGTAGCTGACGAGGATGAGCAAGGTGACCATGAAGCCGATGGCGATGACGATGGCGATGGGGAACCCCGCCGACGGGCTGATGTACGGCGGCGGGGAGTACGGGTCCGGCGGCTCTATTGGCGCGTCTGCCACGGCCGCCGCCGCATCCATTGTTGCTCTCTCCTAGCTAGCTAGATCAATGCCTCGGCGCAGACTGCTCCCAGGTTAATTCGGAGCAATAAGTAGGAGAGAGCAACGATATAATATCTGAGGAAAAGGTCCATCTTCTCGCATTTCTTTCAACTCCAACGGTAGCTTCGCACTGCACGTGCACGATACTGTCGCACGGTCAGCGAATTTTTCCTCCTCTCCTGTAAGCAATCCTTGTCGACCACCTCCAGACGCGCTCCTCGCGAAGTCAAAAGATCCGGAATGCATGCTTCCATCCGGTTCGTACGCTGCAGAATTAGAAGTGACAATTAGTGAATAATCTGTTAAATACAGTTTTATTATATAATTAAAGCTCTAGATCTACACGATCCGAATACCCCTATCGGATGGTTACTATTTATTTACCCAACAAGCTAATACTCAAAGGCTCTATAATCCGATATGTGGGTTTAGCCTTTGGGCAACCTCTCATGCGGGAAAGGAACATAGCATATGCGTTTCTATTCTCTCTAGCCGCATCACGTTCGGCCATGTGTCTCTGATGATAACCGCCTCGTGGTTATCTTTACGACTCTCTCCTACTGACAATAACCGATTAACAGTTATTGTCAGGCTTGTTTCACTGACAACAACCGTTTGCTCGATCAGATAAGAGAAATCGACAAGATGCCTTTTTATGTGAACAACTTTTATAAGGCTCGAACGATTTGTAAGAAGGACGATGTAATCAACGACAAGAAGAATGTGATAACATCTATCATCGTTCATGTCAGCGTATGACAATATGCCGTGTAGTAAGGCCCGCCACGAAAAAGTCAACCCTGGCACTGTTAATCATGGGAAGATCCACATGGATAGATGCAACTAGGCAGAGTAAATGGAGCCATTTGCGCTCTTGATTGTTGCCCTATCCATGGTCAACGCTGCAACTTGTCGCTTCGTTTGAACGAAGGTTCCTGATCAAGCTTCCATGTCGTTTGTTAATTGCTTAATGAAGAAAGTGGTGATGTGTGGGTTACATGACCGACCTTTATGATATTGACTTGCAGGCAATGAATTAAGCGATCGGTGTATCTTCGTACGGCCCCGATTGATCTTGCCATCGCCACCGTCCAGGCGTGTTTGAAAAGCCAAGAAAAAATGTGTGTGAAATACAAATTGTTAGAAATTAAGCGGATTTAGCAATATTTTTATTTTAATTTTAATTATGATTAAGCATAAGAAAGCATATATATAGCAATATGAAAATAACATGAACTCATATATATTATCTCTTGAAGTAGATAAACAATTCATAATATTAATATATTGGAATATACTCAATAGAACACAAATGTGAGCATATAAAATTTGCATAATACATAAATTTAACATTTGAAGTATTGATATTAGGGAGGAGTTGCACAAGTTCACAAGAAACTTGGCCTTCTACCACTCTTGATAGTTTTTTTTAACAAACACAGTGATAATTCCTTCAACTTCTGCTAGTTTGATCAAGCAAGTATTGCCTTAGTGTAGTATCGATGTTAAGAGCATACGAAGATAATATATCCTGACAAAAAACATAGACTAGTAATAGAGCAATGCTACTGCTAAAACAACATATAGTTCGGCAAGATCTAAAACAGCAGTAATCAAAACTGAATAGAAATTGTGCCAATGCAATTGCCAGAGCTAGCAACCGCACAGTAGAGATAAACAATAAGTATATGAACAAATCACACTAGCAGAACGGATCTAAATTGTCATTGTGGTTTCAATTTGACAAAGATATCCCCATCGAGCATTTACAAGCCCAAAGATTATCATGTATAAGTCATCCCTGTGCTAGAACTTCTCACAAGTTTCAGATGTAAACAGATATAAACTAGCACGACTGACAAATGCACAATAAAAATAAAAGGAGTAAAGAGCAAGCTCACAAAGCGGCGGCACTCCAAGCCACCGTAACGTCCGAAAGGGGCTAGGCTCGTCGGAGACGATGTCCCAAAAACCAATCACCGACAAATACCGGAGAGGCAATCGGATATACAAAGCCCTACTCCACAAATCCATACTCACCAATTCGTGGAGCTGAGGTACAAATCGATGCTACATAAAGCCAACAAGAAGATGAAATCTCGTCACATTTCACCTGGTCAAAAGTTGAGCCAAAGAACTAGAGGAACACCGAGTGCAAGCACACGGTCCAGAGAGCGAGATCTATGAGCCATAAGCAAGAGCGCCACAGTACGACGACCGCGCAAGCACAACCGCCATTGAGCTCTCCCCGAAACCCCAAAATCGAATAGCCGATGGAGCTTTGGATCTCAGTTGTAAGCTCTCGTTCTTCTCCCACTAAACTCAGCTCTCCCATCTTGAATATAAAGTCAGAGAGGCCGAATTTCCGATTCAGATTCAGCGGCGTCGACACAAGAAAGACGACGAAGCGTCCACTCAAAGGAGGTGGAGGGGATAAGAAGAGGCATTGACCAAATCTGGATCTATTCGGATGGTCCGAATAGTTCATCCGAACAGCTCATTCGAACGAGTTGTCTGAATGGGTGGTCCGAACAGCTTGCCTCCCCTCTGTCCTTTTCTCTCCCTCTCTTACAAGTGGGCCTCATGAATAATTTTCTTTTTCTTTTCTCAAAAATAAGGTAAATAACAATATAGCCCAACACAAATCGGGAACAAAATGTGGATTTGCACACACCGTATGGACGCATGAAACAAACACACTCCTTTTGTTTGAGCACTTGATTTTCTTTTTCATAAAACGCAATTGCAGTTTCACGAATGGTTAATGGCAATGTTACATCTGATCCGAGAAAGCCATCTGGTGCACCAACTAACATCACGCAGTGAGGAGGTGCTTCTATGCTTTTTCAATAATGATTTACATAGTTTTTAAAGTATGATAAATGTATATTTTTATATGATTTAAGATTAGTAATACTCTAACAAAGCACAGAAACTTCCGAGATTGCAGGAACTAATCAATGGAACGGCAAACAAAATCCAAGTCTGCTATTGCTGTACATTGCATGCACACAAGGCTACTCGATTAATCGAGCAGGCAAGAACGAGTTAATTAAGCAACTAGCACGTCACGGGTCGAGGTGGATCGGCAGCACCGTGCTCCGCGAGCTCCGGCCGAGCCCGAACGACGACAGCAGCCGCCGGAACCGTCCGCTCGTCTCGCCGCCGGTGCCGACGTTGCTGCTGCCGGCCACATCGGCACGGCTTGGCCCGGCATCCGAGCTGCCGGGCTCCTTCTGCGGCTTCCTGCCGAGATCACCTAGGAAGCAATCCATGGAGAAAGACCGCCTGATCGGCTCCTGCGCGACGCCGCTCCGCTCGTGCTTCGGGAACCGGCACGAGCTCCCGTAACCCATTCTCGTGGAGACGTCGATGCGCCTCTCTTCTGGCAACTCCCGGCCGGACGCCTCGTGCTCGTCGCGGACCGCCGGGGCCGGGCCGACCGGGCCGGTGACCACCGTCCGGCAGAGCGGGCAGCTGACGTTGTGGTCGAGCCACGTGTCGATGCAGTCGATGTGGAACGCGTGGGAGCAGGTCGGCAGCATCTTGAGCCGCTCATCCGGCGCGAACTCGGACAGGCAGACGGCGCACTCGAGAGCCGTGGACGCCGACCGGACCCGGCGGTACTTGACGACGGGGAGCGCGGCCACGACGTCCGGGTCGAGCCCGCCGGGCAGCTCGGCCTCGTAGTCGGTGAAGAACACGGCGGCGAAGCGCTCCACCAGCTCGTCACGGCGGGAGCGGTGGAGCAGGTCGGACCCCGGCCCGCCGCGGGCGCCGGCGCCCCGGAGCCAGCAGCGGACGACGAGGAAGTAGTAGCTGACGAGGATGAGCAAGGTGACCATGAAGCCGATGGCGATGACGATGGCGATGGGGAACCCCGCCGACGGGCTGATGTACGGCGGCGGGGAGTACGGGTCCGGCGGCTCTATTGGCGCGTCTGCCACGGCCGCCGCCGCATCCATTGTTGCTCTCTCCTAGCTAGCTAGATCAATGCCTCGGCGCAGACTGCTCCCAGGTTAATTCGGAGCAATAAGTAGGAGAGAGCAACGATATAATATCTGAGGAAAAGGTCCATCTTCTCGCATTTCTTTCAACTCCAACGGTAGCTTCGCACTGCACGTGCACGATACTGTCGCACGGTCAGCGAATTTTTCCTCCTCTCCTGTAAGCAATCCTTGTCGACCACCTCCAGACGCGCTCCTCGCGAAGTCAAAAGATCCGGAATGCATGCTTCCATCCGGTTCGTACGCTGCAGAATTAGAAGTGACAATTAGTGAATAATCTGTTAAATACAGTTTTATTATATAATTAAAGCTCTAGATCTACACGATCCGAATACCCCTATCGGATGGTTACTATTTATTTACCCAACAAGCTAATACTCAAAGGCTCTATAATCCGATATGTGGGTTTAGCCTTTGGGCAACCTCTCATGCGGGAAAGGAACATAGCATATGCGTTTCTATTCTCTCTAGCCGCATCACGTTCGGCCATGTGTCTCTGATGATAACCGCCTCGTGGTTATCTTTACGACTCTCTCCTACTGACAATAACCGATTAACAGTTATTGTCAGGCTTGTTTCACTGACAACAACCGTTTGCTCGATCAGATAAGAGAAATCGACAAGATGCCTTTTTATGTGAACAACTTTTATAAGGCTCGAACGATTTGTAAGAAGGACGATGTAATCAACGACAAGAAGAATGTGATAACATCTATCATCGTTCATGTCAGCGTATGACAATATGCCGTGTAGTAAGGCCCGCCACGAAAAAGTCAACCCTGGCACTGTTAATCATGGGAAGATCCACATGGATAGATGCAACTAGGCAGAGTAAATGGAGCCATTTGCGCTCTTGATTGTTGCCCTATCCATGGTCAACGCTGCAACTTGTCGCTTCGTTTGAACGAAGGTTCCTGATCAAGCTTCCATGTCGTTTGTTAATTGCTTAATGAAGAAAGTGGTGATGTGTGGGTTACATGACCGACCTTTATGATATTGACTTGCAGGCAATGAATTAAGCGATCGGTGTATCTTCGTACGGCCCCGATTGATCTTGCCATCGCCACCGTCCAGGCGTGTTTGAAAAGCCAAGAAAAAATGTGTGTGAAATACAAATTGTTAGAAATTAAGCGGATTTAGCAATATTTTTATTTTAATTTTAATTATGATTAAGCATAAGAAAGCATATATATAGCAATATGAAAATAACATGAACTCATATATATTATCTCTTGAAGTAGATAAACAATTCATAATATTAATATATTGGAATATACTCAATAGAACACAAATGTGAGCATATAAAATTTGCATAATACATAAATTTAACATTTGAAGTATTGATATTAGGGAGGAGTTGCACAAGTTCACAAGAAACTTGGCCTTCTACCACTCTTGATAGTTTTTTTTAACAAACACAGTGATAATTCCTTCAACTTCTGCTAGTTTGATCAAGCAAGTATTGCCTTAGTGTAGTATCGATGTTAAGAGCATACGAAGATAATATATCCTGACAAAAAACATAGACTAGTAATAGAGCAATGCTACTGCTAAAACAACATATAGTTCGGCAAGATCTAAAACAGCAGTAATCAAAACTGAATAGAAATTGTGCCAATGCAATTGCCAGAGCTAGCAACCGCACAGTAGAGATAAACAATAAGTATATGAACAAATCACACTAGCAGAACGGATCTAAATTGTCATTGTGGTTTCAATTTGACAAAGATATCCCCATCGAGCATTTACAAGCCCAAAGATTATCATGTATAAGTCATCCCTGTGCTAGAACTTCTCACAAGTTTCAGATGTAAACAGATATAAACTAGCACGACTGACAAATGCACAATAAAAATAAAAGGAGTAAAGAGCAAGCTCACAAAGCGGCGGCACTCCAAGCCACCGTAACGTCCGAAAGGGGCTAGGCTCGTCGGAGACGATGTCCCAAAAACCAATCACCGACAAATACCGGAGAGGCAATCGGATATACAAAGCCCTACTCCACAAATCCATACTCACCAATTCGTGGAGCTGAGGTACAAATCGATGCTACATAAAGCCAACAAGAAGATGAAATCTCGTCACATTTCACCTGGTCAAAAGTTGAGCCAAAGAACTAGAGGAACACCGAGTGCAAGCACACGGTCCAGAGAGCGAGATCTATGAGCCATAAGCAAGAGCGCCACAGTACGACGACCGCGCAAGCACAACCGCCATTGAGCTCTCCCCGAAACCCCAAAATCGAATAGCCGATGGAGCTTTGGATCTCAGTTGTAAGCTCTCGTTCTTCTCCCACTAAACTCAGCTCTCCCATCTTGAATATAAAGTCAGAGAGGCCGAATTTCCGATTCAGATTCAGCGGCGTCGACACAAGAAAGACGACGAAGCGTCCACTCAAAGGAGGTGGAGGGGATAAGAAGAGGCATTGACCAAATCTGGATCTATTCGGATGGTCCGAATAGTTCATCCGAACAGCTCATTCGAACGAGTTGTCTGAATGGGTGGTCCGAACAGCTTGCCTCCCCTCTGTCCTTTTCTCTCCCTCTCTTACAAGTGGGCCTCATGAATAATTTTCTTTTTCTTTTCTCAAAAATAAGGTAAATAACAATATAGCCCAACACAAATCGGGAACAAAATGTGGATTTGCACACACCGTATGGACGCATGAAACAAACACACTCCTTTTGTTTGAGCACTTGATTTTCTTTTTCATAAAACGCAATTGCAGTTTCACGAATGGTTAATGGCAATGTTACATCTGATCCGAGAAAGCCATCTGGTGCACCAACTAACATCACGCAGTGAGGAGGTGCTTCTATGCTTTTTCAATAATGATTTACATAGTTTTTAAAGTATGATAAATGTATATTTTTATATGATTTAAGATTAGTAATACTCTAACAAAGCACAGAAACTTCCGAGATTGCAGGAACTAATCAATGGAACGGCAAACAAAATCCAAGTCTGCTATTGCTGTACATTGCATGCACACAAGGCTACTCGATTAATCGAGCAGGCAAGAACGAGTTAATTAAGCAACTAGCACGTCACGGGTCGAGGTGGATCGGCAGCACCGTGCTCCGCGAGCTCCGGCCGAGCCCGAACGACGACAGCAGCCGCCGGAACCGTCCGCTCGTCTCGCCGCCGGTGCCGACGTTGCTGCTGCCGGCCACATCGGCACGGCTTGGCCCGGCATCCGAGCTGCCGGGCTCCTTCTGCGGCTTCCTGCCGAGATCACCTAGGAAGCAATCCATGGAGAAAGACCGCCTGATCGGCTCCTGCGCGACGCCGCTCCGCTCGTGCTTCGGGAACCGGCACGAGCTCCCGTAACCCATTCTCGTGGAGACGTCGATGCGCCTCTCTTCTGGCAACTCCCGGCCGGACGCCTCGTGCTCGTCGCGGACCGCCGGGGCCGGGCCGACCGGGCCGGTGACCACCGTCCGGCAGAGCGGGCAGCTGACGTTGTGGTCGAGCCACGTGTCGATGCAGTCGATGTGGAACGCGTGGGAGCAGGTCGGCAGCATCTTGAGCCGCTCATCCGGCGCGAACTCGGACAGGCAGACGGCGCACTCGAGAGCCGTGGACGCCGACCGGACCCGGCGGTACTTGACGACGGGGAGCGCGGCCACGACGTCCGGGTCGAGCCCGCCGGGCAGCTCGGCCTCGTAGTCGGTGAAGAACACGGCGGCGAAGCGCTCCACCAGCTCGTCACGGCGGGAGCGGTGGAGCAGGTCGGACCCCGGCCCGCCGCGGGCGCCGGCGCCCCGGAGCCAGCAGCGGACGACGAGGAAGTAGTAGCTGACGAGGATGAGCAAGGTGACCATGAAGCCGATGGCGATGACGATGGCGATGGGGAACCCCGCCGACGGGCTGATGTACGGCGGCGGGGAGTACGGGTCCGGCGGCTCTATTGGCGCGTCTGCCACGGCCGCCGCCGCATCCATTGTTGCTCTCTCCTAGCTAGCTAGATCAATGCCTCGGCGCAGACTGCTCCCAGGTTAATTCGGAGCAATAAGTAGGAGATGGGAAGGAGGGAGGCGAGGAGGGAGACGTGAGGTTGAGCTAGCCAGTGATGCAAGGAAGCGAGCTGCAGGTGCAGGCTGTATCGATCAGGCCAGTATGTACTTGCTAGAGCTAGTGCGTGCGCTGCGTCGGTTAATAGAAAATCGCACCACGCCAACTTGCGAAAGAGATGGCTAGTAGTAGTCTATGGTGCTGGGCAAGTTCGAGACGCTTTTTATATGGGTAGGCAGCGCCGTGGCTACGACGATGACAGCCATAACCTGCAGCTCAAAAAAAAAAAAGATAAAATCAACTCACGATGTGTCTGCCGACGTGTGAGTGGCGTCATCCTCATATCAAGGCCTCCGCGGCTTTAGCCCGTGTGATCCATCCTCTAATTAAGCCTGACCAGGCTGATTGCTAGAAACATGTTATTATTGGCAAGTTAATTCTTTTGAGAGAAGCAACTAATTTTAGGCGGGCACACAATTACGCATCGTTTGGAACGTAGGAATTTAGGAAGCGGTTCAATTCTCGTATGAATGAAAAAAAACACAAACGGGGCCTTGTTTATGCATTGCGTTGACAATACACTTCAAAACTCATGCGACAGTGTACATGTCTAACGTCCCGCCAAGCGCACATGTGACTACCATATTTTGTAACTTTAGATCGAAACTATGCATGTTTAAGTTTTGGCAGGAGGTTCTGAATCAAGTACTAGCTACCAGTCCAGCACTCCAGCGCCATATCAAGTTGGTAATAGTCCATGTTCTTTACAGCTTCTAAAAACTGCTTTTCGGTTTTTCTACAGTAACTAGCTTTTAAACAGAGTATCTTTTCAAGATAGGGTCTATTAGTTAATTATAGTACATACTGTATTGACTTCATTTATATCGGCAAAAACCGCACATGAGTTTCTGTTACTCTGTAATCTCTCGCACAAACAGCCCAAAATCCATAAGCCGCAGCAAAAAGAATATGCCCATAAACGCATGCATCAGCTAGCAGTCTGTGGTTCGAATGTCGTAACAACCACACTTGTCTTTTAAAAACCGTAATTGTCTGATTAACTAGAAATCGATGCCAAACTAATCAACTGATGATTGGCTTGATACAATCCACGCCCTGTCGTCAAGGCATGCAATCTTAATCGTAGTGCTATGGTGCTAGCTGTAGGTAGCTAGTGGTATTGCTACCATGCATTTTTCTATTGTTATGTGCCTACTGTCGCGTATGCCTGACCTCGTTTGTTCAAGTAGTTTTCGTGGACGTTACCAAACATGAGTTTGAAACTGCTTTTGTTCATGTATCTGTCGAACCAACGCCTTAATTATATCTCGTCCTACCTGTTAAAATAAAAAAAATAATTGGGTTGTTCAGTATAAGGGGAAAACACAATGTTAGCCTTGTTAATTAGAGGAGCACATGAACCTGACTAAGATAATTTGGTGGGTGTTCTCGTTTTATTTATCATAGTCCACTACTACAAAACAAGTAATACATGACGTCTTATCATAGACGGTTCATATGGAGCCGTCTGTGTTTTGATTATTACAGACGGTTCATGGCTAAAACCGTCTCTGAAACTATCACAGACGGTTAGATTTAAAAGCCGTCTGTGATATACGAATTATCACAGACGGTTTTTAACTAGAACCGTATATGAAACTATCATAGACAATTAAGTTTAAAACCCGTCTATGATATACGAATTATCACATACAGTTTTTAACTAGAACCATCTCTGAAACTATCACAGACGGTTTTTATTTACAACCGTCTGTGTTTTGTCGTGTCATATGAACTACAGAAGCTACGTACTGAGACGAGACAAATTCAAGGTAAATTTATTACAAAAGTCCCAAAAAAAGATATTCCCATATCTTAGTCTTCTGGGCTTCATATGCTTCTTCTTCGACTTTTGGAGTTGGAGGATCAGCCGCTGAGTTCTCGAATGCCGTGAAGATTGCTCTTGCCCTGTGCACTTCCTCCTCCAGCCTGGGCAAATCATTAGCACGGTCCATAATCTCATAAAGGATGCTGTGATAAGCTTCCTCAGAATTGGCCGCTTTTGCTTGATCGGCAATGTTATCCATGTGTTTCTCCACTGCCGCAAGAGCTTCTTCCGCTTTGTGCACATTGCAGAGAAGAACAAAGTTAAGGGCGGTTTCCCTTTGCTTAGCGGAAACAAGACACCTCCGTCGACAGTGGATGATGAGGTCCAGCTGACGGATGGAAGCGAATCGAGGAAGGAGAGCAGGGCGAGAGCGGAAGAGCTGTTCTAGACGTAAATTGTTGGCCGCCTGTGTAAGGTTATGGTCGAACAACTCATAACAGATAGATAAGAGAAAGGAGATGCCATTATTGAGAAATCTGGTGAAGAAGATGAGAGGACAGTAGAAGAGTTGGATTAAGGCGCGCATATTTAAGCGTTATCACAAACGGTTCATATTTTGAACCGTCTCTGATATTAATATCATGGATGGTTCGTATAACCTTATCACAGACGGTTCGTATAACAAACCGTTTCTGATATGTGAGTTATTATAGACGATTCATATAACAAACCGTCTCTGATAATGACACATCACCGATCCGTAGCATGTCACCCAGGATTTCGATCTCACCCGTCCATTCTCTCCACATCGAATGGTAGGCACCGGTTCCTCCCACCGTTCGGCCCTTATTAATTACCACCATCTATCTTTTCACCGGTAGTCACGGGTGAGTCCATCCACTATATAGCTTTCTGCATCCCCCTCGACGACGCCGACTACCACCGTAAGCTAGCGCCTCCGTTGTGACACCACGGTCGACTATGTAATACACTCTTGTCATAAGTATCGTAAGAATGTCTTCCGCAGTCTCACCGTCGTACCACAAAGGTGGCGCTACTGCCACCTCTCCATTGCCAGTGATATCCGACCGCCATCCGATGCCTCCAGCTTGTTTCTCGATGACGCCGAATACCGCCGTGAGCTAGCGCCTCCGTTGTGACACCTCAGTCGAATACAGAACACACTCTCGTCGTAAGTGTCGTAAGAGTGTTTTCTGCATTCTCACCGTCATGCTACAAAGGTGGCGCTACCGCCGCCTCTCCATTGCCCGTGATATCCGGTCGCTATCCGATGTATCTAGCTTCTACTGTCTGCTAGGATCTCTGCTTCTTATATATTCTTGCTGTGTTAAATAGTTGGGTTCGTTATCTTGTTATGCTGTAATGGTGGATTCTAATCTTAATGGAAATATAATGTGCTATTGTGTTAATTTGCCACTGTATTTGCTTGTTTTCAAAAGGCATAGGTAACATTACTTCTTGAGGCTAGCCAAAAAACAGAAAAAAAATTTAAGTATAGAGTGAACTATCACAGACGATTTTGTGTTATAAACCGCCTATGAAGGACTATCACAGACGGTTCTATATACCAACCGTCTGTGATACTCGCTAATCACAGACGGTTGGTAACTAGAACCGTCTGTGATGTGTGAGTACCACAGACGGTTTTTGGTTCAAGCCGTCTGTAATAGTTTTTTTCACAGACGGTTCTAGTTACAAACCGTCTGTGTTGTATTTATCACAGACGACTCATAAACCGTCTGTGATAACCTTCGATCATCACTGACACATAAATACAAGCGGTTTAAAAAACCGTCTGTGATGACTCTTTCTGTAGTAGTGCCAGTTGCATGCATATCTACATATATATCAACTACGGAGAGAGCCGCATATCATTGCGCACATAATCCATCATTGGTCTGGAATTGTGCATGTTGGCGATTTGAGATGCTGATTAAATTTTAAAAAACCTTTGCTAGCCTTTTATCCAGATAAGAATAGAAAGTATCCATGCTAATGTTATGCCATTCATAATTAATGAAAAATGAACCCAACCTGCATATATGGGCCCTTCCAGGCTTCAAGTGGGCTCTTATTTGTTTTGTTCTTTCAGTGTCTTTCTTTAACGGGTTCTTTACATATTCCTCGTTGAATCGTGCACAAAGCTGAAGCCAGCTTGTACATCGAGGTCCATGCAGGCAGCATTTCGCAGCCCAAGACGCAGCCGCAAGTTCAGCGTATTTTCCCCCTTTCTTCTAGGCTCGAACACAGAAGCGACATACTGTGACAAGTAGACTATATAGTACAGTTGCTTGTTTGTTCGTTTCTTTCAGTGAGACAAAAAAAAAGGGGGGGGGGGGGGGGGGGGGGGAACGGTTGTATCTGCTCCAGAGTAAACCATACAACGGTTCCAAACCGACCTTAAGGGCCTGTTTGGAACAGAGGAATTTCACAGGAATTTTGCAGGAAACAGTTTAATTCCCGCAGGAATCGGGAAAAATTCCCGCATTCCAAACAGGGCCTAAGTATTTATTAGAGGAAAGCCCGGCCAATACATAGTTTGAACAGAAGGAAAATTCAGAGAACTCGCCCCTGCATTGCTACCTATGATGGATTAGTTCATTTGTGGTGTCTTCTTGGAGTGCCATATGCCAACCCATCGTGCATGACACCATAACTCTAGCAAAATTTAGATTAGCAGCTAATTCGGTTAACATCAGAGACACGGTAAATATCCTTAGTGTGTAATTACTGCATAGGTGCATTCTTTTCCTACTGTCGATGACTTTTAATTTTACTATAAGTACAATCAAACTGAATATCCATAAGTTAATAAACCGCTTTAAAAATACTGTCCTAATAAATCGCTTTAGAATGACGGTAGAGTCCTGACACTATCGGTTCAAAAAAAGATCAACATCTTATGTGGTACTTATTCGGACTTAAAAGCTCTGACTTATGACTTATTTTATACTATAATGGTTGAAAATGCATTGTATCTCCTGATAACTTTTCAATGTAATTAAGTTTAAAAAATAAAAAATTATATCATCATGGATAATAAAAAAGAATAAGAGAAAAGAAAAGGACAAATAGAATCCAAATAAAACCATATCATAAAAAAAGAGTAAAATAAAAATCAGAAACTAGAAGATAGAAACTCTATTCTCCTAGTACTTTATGGCCATATTCTTTTTAGGTTTTGGCTTTTGCTTTTGACTTTTCTATAGTAACTAGTTTTTAAACAGAGTGTCTTTTCAAAATAGGGTCTACTAGTTAATTGTAGTACATACTGTACCGACTTCATTTATATCGGTAAAAACCGCACGCGAGTTTTTGTTACTCTGTAATCTCTTGCATGAACAGCCCAAAACCAAAAACCGCAGCAAAAAGCCATAAGTCACAGCTAGAAAAAACATGCCCATATATCATCGCACTTCGTTAATCAATGCATGCCCCAGGAAATATCTACTGGAGATTTGACGTACATGGGGTTTCAACTACGGCTGATAATTTGTTACTAAAAATAAATAATAATTTTTGAAATAAGAAGATAAGCAGTAAAAAAAGTGAAATATGTATATAAGATAAAAGTAAGAGAAATATAGGCCCCGTTTGGCACAGCTCAGCTTCACTAGTGAAGCTGTTTTTTTTTGTTTCAGATTCACGAGCAGCTTCACCGGTGAAGCTAAAGCTGTTTTGGAAAACTGTTTGGCAAAACAACTTCACCAATAGCTTCATGCATGGCTGAGAGAAGGCAATTGTCCAAAATGCCCCTGTCTACCTGACTTGTTCTAACATTTGGAGTTGTATGTTTGTATATGGTCATATGAATTAAAAAATAATATATTTGAATGAGTATGAATTAAAAAATTAAAATAATAAAATAATAAAAAATTAAAATCAGTGCGAACGGTAGAGAAGTGCGAACGGGAGGAGAGGAAACAGGCGTGGGGACCCAGTGGTAAAGTGCTGTAATTTCTGTCAACTACAAGGGTAGTGGGTTCCTAGAACTGCGAGCCTGAGGGAGAGAGCTGTGAAAAGCTACTATTTTCAGCTTCACCCCACCCCATTCCCTTGTGAGAGCATGATTTAAGGAGCTTCATCTATGAAGCTGTTTGCAAAAAGGGTGTTTGGCAAAAAAACAGCACACAACAGCTCATGAAGTTGTTGGTGAAGCTGTACCAAACAGGACCATAATATGTATGTAATCTTCTATCGTATCTTTAAAACAAAAGAAGCAGAGAAGTCCGATTAGTGACGGTACACTCCCTCTCCATCTCTTGGTAGCCGTTCCATCTGACCATTTTAGACCGAAAAAATTGATCATATACCCTCCATTTATATGGAAATTGAGGATTTACTCTCCTGGCCTACATGTCAGTGACTTATGATGACCCCACGTATTATTGAGATGTGGAGGGTAAATCCTCAATTTCTCAACTAAAGGGAGGGTATATGATCCAATCTCCCTTTTAGACCATCCAATAGCTACTCGCGCACGCCCTACAACGCACATGGCAGATCCCTTCGACCGCGCACTGGGTTCCCTTCCCTTCCCCATGCCCATGCGCTTCCCCTCCCCAGCCGTCGCACGCCATTCCCCACGCCCTTGCCCACCCGAGCCGCACACCATCTCCTCCGCACCGCCTTCTCCCACTCCGCGCTCGCGGAGACTCTCTCCCCACCGCCCGCCACCTTCTGATCCGCCTCGCCACCCTTCCTGCCGCCGCACTTCGACGGCCTCCTCACGCGCCTCGGCCCCACCATCGCCTTCCTCTTCTTCGGCCACGGCGCCGCGGAGGACTCAGGGGATTCAACCGTTGATGTGCGCGCATGTCGGCCTCGCAGTTCCTTGAGGTTAGTACTATGTATCTCTATAAAAACAATACAAAATTTATGAGCAATTTCATTCACGTGGTGAGGGAACCACAGCCGGTGCCTGCATTCTGATCCGGGGAGATGTTGGGGGAGCTCCTGTCCAAGATACTGCCGTGAGTCTCGGTTTCTTGTTCGAATGTTTCTTAATTGGATGAATCACAAATGGGGTTATGGTTTTTATTGTCTTTTGTCCTAATTTCTTGCCCTATTGGTTGGGTCGGGGGGTTCATCTCTGCGACGCGGGCTGCTCTTTGGGTACGCGATGCCGACGTTCGAGTGCTTCAAGACGATGGAGACGCGGCCCAACGACGCGCACATGCTCCACTTCTGGTGCCAGCACTGGTGAGCCATTCTTAATCTATGTTGTTTGAATCCTTCACCTGCATGTTCTTGATTTCTTCTTGCTTGCCTTTTTTATTCAATTGTTGTCATTTGCTTTATTTTCCATTTGATGTGGAGTGACATGCACAACTTGGTAACATGGTTTTCTGTGATGCCATGACGCTAACGTTAGTTCTTCTCCCTTTAAACTTTTTGCTTGCTAGCATTGTATATTTATGTGTGTATTTAGGCAAAAGTTCATGTGCAATGATAGTGCCCACTTTTATTTCAGACTCCCTTTAGTTTTTCTTTAAGATTAGATGCATTTTTTGTGATGTGTTAAAAGTTGGATGTTAGGTGGATGAATTGTTTGCTGTCTATGTTAAAAGTGGGCTTCCTGAACTGTTTGTTGTCTACGTTCCTGCTTGCACTTATGAAGGAGACAATGTTATTTTGCCTTTTCAGGTTAGTATGCTATTCCTTAGTCCTGTGGATACTAATCATACTCTTACCTGCTTGTGGTTGAGCATGGATGACCTCACATATTGGATCCTATCTTATCTTTTTCTGTAATATGTTTTTCCTTCACTCAGTTTTGGTCAATAGTATAGTCATAACCTTTGGTGTTCCCTACAGGTTGCAAGGTTTCTAATGAAGACCGTTTCTCAATTGGCTTCTGGAAAGCAACTTGTCGGTACAACAACTTACATGGGCAAAATATAGTACTTGATGCAATGCAAATGTGCTGTAAATATAGGTGTGTAGCTAGATGTTCAGGCATGCTCTTTACACTATAGCATTCTTAACTATATGTGATGTTTGTCTGGAGCCTCTCGGGTAAGCTATTGTTGACCTTGTGATGATCATCATACTAATTCATCTTGTCATGATTCTCAGCAGCCGAAGAATGGCTTAATCATGCTGCCATACAAGAGGTATTTGAAGCTAGGGCTCTCAGGATGGCGGTAAATTGTGCCCAGAACATAAGCAAAGCACCAAGCCAAGAAGAAGGTTGGTATTGCACATATTGATCTAGAACCAGTAAAACATGGGTGCTTAGGGTCGTGACTACTATACAAAAAGTGCATAATAAAAGGAAAATCATATTGTATTTCCTTCTATTTTGTTTTGTTTGATAATATTCCTCCTGCTTTACACTTGATGCTGATCTTATGCATTCTTTTACCCCAGATTAATTGCTAAGATCTCTTTGGAAATTAGGTGTACTCACACACATTGATGATATCATGCCTTGTAGGTTTTTTCGGGCTCTCACCTGATCTACTTGAGGCTACTGTGGCTCATATCCAGTTGATTATTGTAACCAAATGAGTAGTCTTCAACCTTGTTGGGGATGTGCCATTTCTTGTAGAAAACATGGCCCGGGTTTTTATTGTCTGGAGCAGTTGTAGTTTTAGTATTGATTTGTTGTTTTCCCTATGCTTCGGTTCATTGAGAAACTAGAGCAGGATATTCCTGGATATGGTGTGAAGGATCAACTCCAGAACCTCTACGACATCTATGCACTGTATCTTCTTCACAAGCATCTGGGCGACTTCCTGGCAACTGGGTGCATTAATTACACCGAAGTAGGGGGCACTAGCAAACGAGCAGCATGGAAAGCCTTACGCTCAGGTAGGTCACTCTCTCGCTCGCTCTCTTTCGTGCGGCCATACCATTCTAGGGAAAACACTTCACTTGATGAAGCCATTGGTGAATTAAAAAGAGAACGTACATACAATGTGGTGGACTACACGGACCACTTCCTGGGTTCTGTTCTTGGGCGGTACGACGGCAATGTGTACCCTACTCTGTACGAGGAGGCATGGAACTATGGAAGGACCCTCTGAACGAAGTACCTTCACCCGTTGCTCAAGCAGTAGCTCAAGCTGCCCAGGCTATGATCGATCATGATTCATGACCAGACCCCGTGGAATAATATTAGGAGATTGTTGTCACATAGATTGCAAGATTACAATAAAGGCCCTGATCGGTATGGCTGAAAGCTGAAGGCTTATGGCTTAAAACACTGTAGAGGCTGAAAAATTCACTGTAGCGGCTGAAGAAGGAACTGTAGCGGCTGATGGATAGTACTGTAGCTGCTGAAATGGTGCAAGTAATGCTGAGATAAGCGGATACTTAGGAACGCAACATTTTTGCATGGACTAATGACGTTCTTCGAAAAATAACGACATTCATTTCATGGAAATAGCTTACGAAACAATTTGGTACGACCCGACATACGAACGAACAACTACATAACACAGACAGGCGACAGTAGTAGTCTAAACCGCGAACGACGATGCTATGAAGTCACGTGTGATAGTCATGAGGTCAGCGTTCGCGGCGTCCGGAAGGTTGGAGGGGTGGTATGTGTGGGCTGCCACGTTCCCGGCAGGCCACACGCCAGACTCGGCGTCAATGATGAAGTTATGCAACGCCATACAAGCTGTAATGATTTTGCATTGGTCGGGAACCTTGTAGTTCGGAATCTTGTGAAGGATCCGCCATTTGCCCTTGCACATGCCGAACGCACGCTCGACGACATTGCGCAACTGGGAGTGACGATGGTTGAAAGCCTCATGCATCCCGTGCGGTGCGCCACCATTTTGGAAGCTGCCTATATGGTACCGTTCGCTGCGGTACGGAGCTAGGTAACCCAACCGGTTGGCATAACCGGAGTCCACAAGGTAGTACTTGTCTGCAACCAAAAATATTTGTTAGTACAAGAGTGAGAAAGCATGCATTGCTCAGATGTAAAACTGTCATACAACCTTGGGGGGGATGTGGGAAGTGGTCACCGTACTTGTCCCTGGTGTCCTTTAGGATCCGAGCGTCATGCGCCGACCCCGGCCATCCGGCGCACACAAACGTGAAGCGACAGTCCAAGTCGCAACGAGCAGATCATGCAGCGCCTCAAATAGATGTGGCTCCATCCTGAACATGTCGTGGCATCGCTGCGTGTTCGCTAGTTGTCCCGATACCCACTGCATTCCAGTTACTTTCGGCATGCTTGGTACCTGAACAGCCTCTTCGTCATCATCCGTATCGTCAGCGTAGTACATGGCAGCCGCTGCTAGCATATAGGGGAAAGCCATGCCGTCGCCTGCCATGTCTGCACACACAGCAAAAACATTTGTTACAAATGGAACCATGACTGCACACATAGCAAAAACACTGCCAGGCAGCACCCAGCACGGCCGGCCAGCAGGCAGCTCGGCCAGCAGCCAGCCGGGCCAGCCAGCAGCCAACACGGCCAGCCAGCAGGCAGCACGGCCAGCCAGCAGCCAGCCCGGCCAGCCAGCAGCCAGCAGCCAGCCCGGCCAGCCAGCAGCCAGCACGGCCAGCCAGCACGGCCAGCCAGCACCCAGGCAGCCAGCATGCAGCAGCAGTATTGGCACTCACAAAAGAAGTTCACAAATAAGGAGTTCAATACATAGGAAGTTCAATACATAAGGAGTTCAATACATGACATAAGGTAGCATTATTGTTCAATACATGCACGTAAATGTTCCGCAACGACAACGCTCAACAGTACGACTAAACACTGAACCGAAAACGCTCGACCATACCACTGAACACTCAACCGAAACCGTACTCCTCACAGCTTATCGCGAAGTCGTTCCCAAGTACGCCTGATCCAGTCGAGACGAGCCTCATTCGTGGTCATGAAGGAGAAGCTGTGGCGGCACTGGGCATTCATGAAAAGCTGCGAAGCGTAGTAGAGCTCATCGCTTCCTTGCTGCGCACCTGCTTCAACCACCTGTGTCATCAAATGATGGAAGTCTTGCCTTTCGGGGTCTAGTGTAGGGGATGTCACAGTCGTGGCCGAGCCTCCGCTTCCGGACCGCAATCGCAGCTCTCCTTCGTAAAGGTCAACCATGCGCTTAATATTCATGTCACGATCAGTGCGCTTACATGCGCTGCAAGGGGGCAACGGTGCAGGGCATGACCGCTTGCTCCCGGAGGACCGCCCCGACGCACCAGGGGTCTGCAAAGGGGAAGGCCTGCTGCTGCCAGGGGTCTGCATAGGGGAAGGCATGCTGCTGCCAGGGGTCTGCATAGGGGAAGGCATGCTGCTGCCCTCTCCTCCTTGGCTGTCGTCGAGGTCGTCGATGTCGACGTCGAGGTCATCCACACCCGGCACGAATGCACAGTCACTAGTGATGGTGTTGTTCCCGAACACAATTTCTAGGAGGGCCTCGTGCTTGTCAACAGTGGACCTAAACTTTCTCATCTCGGTCTTTCCCTGCAATGCATGATGTCATCTAACAGGTGTAATGCGAGCAGAACCGCACTTCAAAATTGATACTTACTCTACCCGTAGCTGCCCACCAGTCGTCACTCGCCTCAATGTTGCCTGTCGATGGATCGACCCCAAGGCCGGTGGCATGAAATTTCAAATTTTTCCATTTGTTGTAATCACGAGAAAGTTGCTCCCATTTGTTCTTCATTTGCTTAGGTGTGAACTGCAGCCCAGTTCGTTCGGCAAATTTCCGGAGAAGGTTCTGCTTGCCCTGCGTGTTCAACCGTGAGAACGGGCGGTTGTGTGCCTCCACCTCCTCCGCACATACTTGCAGGAAAACCTTCGTCATGTCATCGGTCCACATCGCAGGTGCCATCTGCGGGCAAGGCAACCATCTCACCCTCAAAACTACTTACATGGTGGAAGTTAACTCACCCGTAATACAACCCTATAGACCGACAAAACCATTGCACTGCCAGCATTGATCCTCAAAACTACTTACATGGTGGAAGTTAAGCGCGTTTCATTTCTGGAGATGATGTTTATTACGCTAGCAACAATGTTGTGTTTAAGAGGCAAACTCATTCCTGCCTACGCACATACTAAGGGGAACAAAGTGTACAAATTACAAGCAAAGTGATACTGAGACAAGTCTGTATTTGTACAAGGAGTAGAGTTACATCTCGGCAAGGACCATACCTCCAGCCGCCGTTCCTTGGTGCGCCGATGCAGGGGGGAGCTCGACCGGTGCTTCAAGCGTCGCCGCTTGTTCGTGACAGCACGCACGCCGGGCTGCGCGCTTGGGCCCTCCCCTCCTCGGAGGCGGCGACCTTCCACGGGGACCTTGCACGGGGACCTTCCACGGGGATGGCGACCTTCCACGGCGACCTTGTACGGGGACCTTCCACGGGGATGGCGATGCGGAGCTTGGCCGGCGACGGCGACGTGGACCTCGCACGGGGACGGGCCGTCGCCCTTGCGGATCCGGCGCGGCACTAGGACCTCGCGGATCTGCGTTCCCCGCCGCGGGAGGCCGCACCGGAGGGGCACGACCACGGAGGAGGGAGGGTGGGGGGGAGGGGCGACCTGGGCACCGGCGATTCGCTCGCCACGCCGGCCGGCGGGGGGCGGATAGCCGGCACTCGCGGGTGGCGGCGACGGGGCACTCGCATTCCAGGGGGGTTCGATTTGGGGGAGCGTCGGTCGAACCCTAACGCTACCTGCTTCATACTGCTTCCGTCGGTACCGGCTTCGCGTGGAGCATGTCGGCTTCGCCTGGAAGCTACGGCTTCCGCAAAAAACACTGTAGCAGCTTCAAAAAGCCAGCAGCCCGCAGCCCGCAGCCGATTTGATCGCAGCCAAAATCTATCTAGCATCTGGAGTACTTAGTAGCAGTGGTAGTACGGTTATTGTACGTACTGATTTGATGTATAAGCCAAGAACGAGATAGTGCAGTAACTGTGTGAAATCTATGGTTCTATGTACAAGGAAGGAACGGGATGGCAAATGACATCATATATACTTGTCGCGATGGCAAGTGCAATTGTTTGTGGCTTGAGGAATGATGGAATCGTAAGGAAGCGCTATGTACGTGACACGTATGTATTACGTTGGCTTCAACACTGGTAAGTGGAAACGCTTACATACCACTCACTGTACAGGAAGATGGCTTGTGGCCAGATGACTAGGTGAGTGGGTGTGCATTTAAAAAGTCAAGTTTCAGCAGAGAACTTCGGAAACTAGCTGTTGTATTGACTGGAATAATTGGCCTAGGTGTGTAATTTTAATATCTAGCCCTATGACTGGATTATTGGATGTTTCTACCTTCTCATCAAGTCCATGATGAAACCGAAATGTGAATTTTCTCTCTTAGCGAGTAGGTGTTTAGTGTGAATAACTGAGTATCAATGGCCGACAAGATCAAATCAATTTGCTTCGAGTTGATTGGATGAAAAATGCGGTAGTTTTGGTGGCACATTGGGGCAATCTATGCAGCAGCCCGTGTGTGGTCTTGGCTAAGTTGAATTTCTGGTGAAGCTTCGTGATGTGATACTTGAGCAGCAATGATAGTGCATCCTGAGGAGGAAAATATTCTGAAAAGGATGTGGCATTTTTGCAGGGGAAAGAGTCGATGGGCATAAGAAGGGGATAAAGAAAAGGATGACATATGATGATGCATGGGAGGCAGGGGAAAGAATAATTAGATTGCTTGTGTGCGGTAATAAACTAAGCATCAAATTCTCCTAATCTTACTCTTCTTCCTTGAGAATTAAAGAGAGAATAATCACCAAATAATCGAGTCTGACTCAACCACAATAGCAGCAGCTAGAAGACATGTTAAGAAATCTTGCTCAAACCAGCAGTCCTTTATTTATTTAGCGCACATTGTTGTCTATGGTACAATTTTGGATCACGTTTGCTGATATGTACCACCCTTTTTGTATTTTGTTGCAATGCATGGACACCTTACTATATACATATGTGTATGTATGTAGGGAACATATGCTGTGCACTCACCTTGTACTCAAATTAAAAAAGTTGCAAAAGATCCGAAACAATTTTGGATGCACTTCATGGTTTATTACACCTATGTATAAAATTTAAGTTTAAATCCATTCCACGTTAAGAGTACCAAAAAAGAGAAAATTCTGACAATTTTGAACTCTCGATATTTGCCAAATTTTTCTCCTTTTTGTTGCTCTTGTCATAGAATGGATTTGAATTTAAAATTTTGTATATAGATAGAGCAAGTTTAGAAGTACATATATAATTTTTTTTCAGAATTTTTCGTGATTTTTTTATTTTGAATACACGGTGAGTGCACCGTAAGTGTGTGTATAGCATATGTTCTTGTATGTATGTATGTATGATCAACTCGCGCGATCTTTGCGTCCGGCTCTGGCGCTGCGCCGCGCGCGGGGCGGCGAGACACAGACCGGTGACTCCCGCGGCAGGGGACGAGCCAGGTGCTCGCATCGCGGCCCTACGGAGCGTGGCCTCTGTGGATAGCGCGCGCGCGGGCCTCGGCCGGCCGTTCCGCGCGCGCGGGGATTATATTCCGGTAATCCAGGTCGTGCGCGCGCTTTGCCCGTCTTCACATGGATCATGGCAACTTGGCAGACGCGGAATATCACTTTTGTATGCCATAACCGGCCACCTGCAGGTCGGCTCGGGACGACCAGACGACGGCGACGGCGCACGGAAAAAGCGCGCGGCTTTCTCATTGTGCAATCACCTGTCTCTCCCTGTATGCTTTACTCCCAACTTGCACTGATCTGATTTTTTCTTTTTAGAAACACTGTCCGATCTGATTTCTTTCCTCCTGTGCATTTCAATGAACCACACATGACATGATCGTTGCACTATCTTGCTAAATAACCCTAGTAATAACTGCATCACAGCAGCTATTTCCGTGATCCAAGGTGGCCAAGCATGCACGTAAACGGAGTTTCAGACACTGATTTCATGCATGGAGACTAACACATGCCGATGCTGCGATGCAGGAGGTTGGTGCTTATCGTTCTTGCCTTATACACGCCTTTACATGGTTGTCTATTTATAAGATGACTGTTTTTTTTCTCTCTTAGCTATAAGTTACATTATGTTCGATTGGATCAACATCAAATCTGGTAGAATAATGACACCAATATCCATGCTAATCCAAGCGCAAAAGCCGACAGACAATTAATTTATTTGTTCATTGGTTATCTCCTTTTTTTTCAGAATAAATTTGATGGCTTTGTCTTTTAAGTGTTTGTAAAATCAAAATTTTCGACTAATTCCATTACAGGCTGGGCATAACTATGTGTGTACCTCCTATACTGTAAGGCCATATGGTGGCAGCTCTTTGATTGTGATGAGTATTTAACTTTGCTTATGTCTTACTATTGTTGTTTGAGTTTGATTTTGTACCGTTTGAATCTTTGGGTTTGCTGTTAGAGTGGTGGTAGTCTAACTGGCCAGTGCATGACGATTTGATCAGTGTGTGGTAGTATCGGCCTTTTGTTGGTAGTACCTTTTTTTTAAAAAAAAGTCTTTTGGATGTTTTGATATGAGACCTAGTACTGTAGTATCAACATTAGAAATGCGGTATGACCGAAAAGGAGCAATCTAATCGGCCATTACATTACGGTCTGACTGGTGAGTGTTGGGCCGTCTGACTGGCTTGGTGGCCACGATCAGACTGGCCCTTGTGCCAAGTTGAGTTGGTTTTGGTTGTGAGTTATATCGGTATCCATGCAAATATTAGTCATAGGTTATCCATGCAAGAGGTGAAAATATTTATTGGAGATTGGATCCTTGTCCATGTAGGCACCTTATAGAGAAATTTCTTAAATTTGCCCGGATTTCCTCAAGAGAGGTAATTTTGGGGTTTCATTTCATATTGTGATCTAACTTGCTATGATATATGAGAACCCATTCAAGGTCATCTAGATCATCAAGGACTCACAAGTAAGAGCAGATCAAGAATTTCCTCTTTTGCCTAGTTTTGATGTAACTCTTCTTGTTTTGGATAAAGGTTAGAAGTTTGACATTTATCTTTATGATCCATGATTGAAATAGGTTTATGATATCCTAAGAAGGGCTTGTGCCAAGTTTCACTGCATGTAAATCAGTGGTTTGAGAGTTGTCTCTTTTCTTAGATCGTGTGCAGTGTAGTTTGCACTGTTCCTCAATGAGCAGTTAGACCAGTTAAGATAGAGTATTGGGTGATCTTTGTTGTCCTTGGTTGTGGGCTTTGGTGAGTTTATGAGTTTGTGCTTCTGCTGAGTAGAGTTGTTGATATTTAAGGGAAGATTTTGAAAGAGGTCATTTCCTCCTCTGACTCGCTGTATAGATCCTACAATCTGGGCATAACTATGCGTGTAAAAATCTCTCCTATACATTCCTTGTGTTGGATCCATGTTTCCTCTTTATAAGCTAGCCTCTTCTTTGTCTTCTTGACATGTGTGGAGATCCAGTGAGTATCCACTTAGAAATCTTCCTCCTCTGATCGATTTTGGCTACAGGTTTTTGGAGGGATTTAGAGCCTGTGCGCCGTCGATCCTAAGTCATCGGTGATGAGCTCTTGATTTCCTCTTGGAGCACATCCTGTCGGTTTCCCCTTGTGTCCTATTCTCTGGGGTTTTTGGTGGGGAAATTGCTCTCAGTGGAGGTGGTGCCCATGGTTAGCTGTGGATTGATCTGAAGGAGGGAGAGAGCTTCGGTTCCTTTGGCTTCTTATTGCTCTTGAGTGCACTCAGCCAGTGTGTTTCGGTGGTCTTGTGCGGTGTACTTCTGTACCTCGGCTTCATTCTTTGACGTGCCTCAATTTGCGAACAGTGGCATTGTATTTCCGTCAACCTTGCCTAGCATTCGTGGCACAGCGAGGCAATCGATTTTCTGGGACATCACCATAAGGTGTGCCTTGCCTAATTCTTCTTGGTGGCTTTGATTGCCATCCACTTTGTGAGTATCACGGTGTTCATCTCTTTGCATTATACTATCCTGGTTAGAGCCTCATACTGTGAGTACTTATTGTGATATCTCTACTTGAAGAAATTGCAAAGTGATGTTGTGGGACATGGTTAACTGCTCAATGATGATGCTTGTCTAATATTGAAATTGGTCTAATATTCTAGTTTAGATTTGATCTCTAATTACATTGTTTATTACTGTCACTTACTCTTTAGCCTTTCAGGCTATTACTTTCGATTGTGCGTAGATAATTTAAGCTATCAGGTTCTGTGATTTCTAGCTTTTTGGTACTTGTTAGCTTGCATTTCTGTTGGCTAAAAGGCTTTATAGTTAAAACTGAATTATGTGATTCCCTTTCATTGTAAATTAATCAAGTTTGATGGCTAATTTAACTTCTGCATTGTGATCATTTTGTATTGATCATCTTCTATTGGCTGAAAGCAATGTTGTGAATGAAAAGTATATTGACACTAAAAACATTGTATAGAGCTCAAAGTCTAAAAGGAGGATATCTTATCAAATATGTTAAAATATAGACATAAGTATTGAGAAGGCCAAGAATAAATCTTGTGCAACTCTACATCTGAGAGCAATAATCAAACAATCAAAATCTGAGCAATATGCTGATGTTATATGTTTTGTTGTCCCTTCTCTTGAGCATATTATTTTGTTTAATTGACATGAAAGATGTACATATTTGTATGTTGATTATGACAATTAAAGGCTGCTGCAATTATGCTTTTATTATGCTCTTAGCCGCTAGAATTAATTATGAATTTGTGCTAAAACTGCAACTTTTACAACACCTTGTCCCCCACAATCCCTCTGATGCATGTTGATGTATTCGTCATCGGTGTAGATGCTGTACTATGATTGATTGTGCTTTCATCCGTTCCCATCGTGGTTCAGGAATCAGGAGTACAAGGCTATTCAACATCGTCGTCTTCTGCCTTGCCGATCGGTGTTGGTGACGGCCATTTTGCTTGCTTACCATATTAACAGCCTTCTAGAATTCTTTAGCTATCTTTGCCAACCACTATTACGGTCGGCTGTAACCGAACTATTTTTTTCCCCTTGTTGTTCAGAAACTACCGTTTCAGTTTCTCGTTGGAGAAGTTCCTCCTGATCATGCTGGGTAAAAGACGGTTGTTAGCTAGCTAGATCAAGAGCCTTACTCGAAAACTTTAGCCATGGAAACACCCAATGGTACCTTGGCCTCTTGGGAAAACAACTAGGCCGCTAGGTGGCTGGTACGTGACTACGTACGTGTATGTACATCCTGCAACGCACACTGTTTGGAGAAATATATGGCAGTTTTCCTTCTTTTTTTTAACCACATGTATATGGCAGTTGGCAAGTTGCCATGCAACACATTATGTATGTAGACTTGCAGTAGATAAAACTATGTGCTGGAAGCCGGTTCTTCAAGGAACTACGTATGTTTTTGCAAGCAAAAAGACGTCCGTTTTGATCGTCGATCTTACAAACAGTAGAGTACTTCGAGCTTCATAGAAGAATAAAGAAAAAAAATAGGACAATCTTTATTTCTATGTTAAAATTACAACTTGCTCTAATAAACTATTACAGGTGTATATGCTACTTACACTAATGCAATATATGATCTCCAAACACCTTGTTTCCCGGATGTCTTCTTGTTCTTTTTTATGTCTCCATGGAGCAGTTGTTCAATAGTACCGGGAGGTGTTAGTTGCTTACACGAATTAGCGTCTTGTCGATTCCATCCATCTGCTCGAGTAAGCCGTTGTTGTCAGTGGAAGAAGTTTGATCAATAACTATCAACCGGTTATTGCTCGTGAAGAAGAGTCTCAGAAGATAGCAGTAGGTAGGTTATTGCCATAAGCGTAGGGCCAAACATGGAACGGTTAAAGGAAATAGAAGCACATGTATTTTGTTACCTAATTGCACGGGCATCGCTTAATGGAAGGCCCCGCTTGTCGAGTTATAGAGTTTTCGAGTAGTGACTGATCAGATAATCAAATAATAATTCTCTAACCAGGAGATACTCGAGATGTGTTTTACCATAAACCATTATATCACTGATCTAAAGATTTATTATGTTTAAAAATAATTATTAATAAATTATTTAATCCTCGTCATCCTGGAATCACGAAGGCTACTGTCCGCTAGCCATACAACCAGACGTATTGCCATTACCTTCCGGTTAATTAATTAGCTAGCCAGTAGCCTGTACATCGGATTTCAAAGAAAAAAAGGTGCCGGATATTTCGGCAAGCATGTTACTGGGTATTCTCTGATTAGCTACATCCTGCTTTTGTCTTCGTTTCTGAGTACATGCATCGTGCATGTAACTCTTGAAACAATTGATTTTCGAGAGCAAAGCGTGTAGGGGGTATATTTTCTTTTTTAAAAAGGAACTGTCTATCCATCATCACTCAGTTGATTTTGAAAAAAAAAACTCAGTCAAATTAATATTTGGACCATTGGATCAGTATCAAAAGACTATCCTTCTTCCCCTCCACTATTAAAATCCACACCCAACCCTAGCCCACCTCCTCCCCTCCCCTACCGCCGCCCCCACTGCGAGACCCGTCGGCTTCCCATGCTTCCACCTCTTGACATGGACATTGGTGCCAAGGGTGGCGCCAGTGCCATGCCCCCCCTCCCCCTCCGCCCCTCCCTTTCTAGCTTCGGTGGTAGCACTGAGCCGTCGCCAACGCCCACCTCCTCTACCTCCTAACCGCTCATTGGACCTCATCGCCTTGCCTGTGATTGCCACGCTCCCTCCATCCCTCAGCTGAGGCGGTGGCGCTGCCAAACTCGGGGTTTCAGTGAACCCTAACCCTAATCGGTGAATTTGAGCCCTAACTATGTGGAAGAGGGAGACAACAGCGCCGAAAAGGAAGAAGATGAGCTCGCCAGAGCACGAATCTTCAAGCCGATCCGAATGCTAAAAATTCGACTAATTTTTTTAAAAAAAGTTATTCGAGTCATGTATAGCAAATCCGTTAAAAAAAACGAAGGATTAGCAGACAATATACCGACAGCCTACATGACTATTCTTTTCCTAGGTGTCCATCCGGCCGTCTGCGTCCATAGAATTTTCTTCGAAAGAGTTTGGAAAGTACATACGCCTCAAGGCGGCTTGAGCTAGCCGGTATTGCCGCCCTGATCAGCGAGAATTCCCCGTACGTCACTGCGAGCGCATGGTCTTCCACACGTACACGAAGGCAAAGTACGGCGAGACGGATACGTAGTATCCGTACGTGCAAAAGACATGGAGCGAACTGGTTGGTGGCGTTGAGGTCAGGATTGGCACAAGCGGCGCTTATACGGATAGCACGCCGCACTCCGTCCACAAGGAGGTGCAAGTAGATTCGCCGAGGCAAAGAGCGATCGGGCGCGCGCCGTCGCGCGTCAACGCATACCCACTTGCATGCATCGATCGCACCATGGCTAATAATCCGGTCGATCTCGTAGGGGTATATTCCACCTGTCAAGAGCAGGGTTACAAAAATCGGTTGGGGGGTATAATCCACCAGTCGAGAGCATGGTTATAAAAATCGGTCAAAAATTATCGAAAATCAGAATACAAGGCTTTAAATTTTTTTTTTACTTTGAGTTCATCCGATGTGTCTTACACCGATTAATATCGATTTTTAGTTAAAATTTAAAAATTTTGATGTGAAAACTACCAAAAATTAAAAAAAAATCAGGACTACCAGTGCTACCGAGCTCGGGTAAAAATTCAAAAGCAGCTTTGATAACCTTGGTCGAGAATTGCTCGGACCGGCACGCTTGGTTGCGGTGGAAATTCCGGCCACTTTCTCGCGCTTAGTCCGGTGTTCTGTCGCGCCCCCCACGTGCCCGAGATTCCACTGCCCAGGGACTTCCAAGCACGGCCGTCGACGCGCTATACATGCAGCATTGCACCGTACGTCACAAAACACGTGCATCGATCAGCACAGATGCCTTGTCTTTACTGTCACAATCATACCCCCTGGTAACAGCAGATCTCATAAATCTCGGTGAAATCTGGATCAAATTTGGAAAAAAAATAAATAAAATAAACTGAATTTTTGGTTCACAGGAGGCTGAGATAACCAAAATTCAACGAATTTTACCAAATTTTGTTTGAAATTGTTTTCTCTGATCCCAACTGCTAGTTGACGATAGGTGAGGTAACTCGATCGTAAAGCGTGTATGTACTCTTGCATGACGCAGCGCCGTATGCTGCCCACTGTGTATAAATAGCTGGCGGTTGCATATGCCGGCTGCCACATGCACCAGAAACTATGGGCCGTTCTTCCAGCTTCGGCTAATAGTTTTCATTAGCTTTTAGCTAAAATTGTACTACGGTGCTTATTAACTTTTTAAAATTATCTAATAAAAAATTAAAAATATAATTATATCTTTACATTCAATACAAAGAAAAAAAGCAAAATAAAAAATCTATATATTTGTTTTAACTTTTAGAAGTCAAAAGTTAGAAGCCTAAGTCGATTGAACGGGACCTATATCTAGCTAGCTGCTAGCTAGATACTACCAAATAGATCGAGTTGGGTGCCTTCTAGCTTGTAACCTCATAAACTGCGACCTGATTAATTAGCTAGAAACTGCGGCCTAATTAATTAGCTAGGTATTGACCTCGATCGATCTCGGTAGCATGGAGGATGAGAAGAAGGAGGACAAGTACCGCGGCGTGCGGAAGCGCCCGTGGGGCAAGTTCGCGGCCGAGATCCGGGACCCGGAGCGCGGCGGCTCCCGCGTCTGGCTCGGCACGTTCGACACGGCCGAGGCGGCCGCGCGGGCCTACGACCGTGCCGCATTCGCCATGAAGGGCGCCACGGCCGTGCTCAACTTCCCCGGCGAGGCTGCCAGGATGAGCAGCGGATCTTCGTCGTCGTCGACGTCGTCTCCGGCGGCGGCATCGGGGAGGGGGATCAGGAGCCGTGGCGCTGACACGGAGAAGGTAGAGCTGGAGTACCTTGACGACAAGGTCCTGGAAGAGCTCCTCGCGGAGGATAACTACAGCAACAAGAAGTACTGACTCCTCGTCCAACGAATCGGAAAGAAGAAGACATGCGCCGGCCGGCCGTCAGGAGTGCTCGCTGAAAAGGAGTCCCAACTAATTAGTACGCACAATGGTCTCCGTTCTTCTGACGGCTAGAGCATGGACACGACTCGTGGCTTGCATGGACACACGTGTAGACTAAACCACTTACACGTCATTGTTTCAGCAAGCAGATGCATTCTCACCGCGAAGGCGGAAATCATTTGGTTCACCAGCCTGCTGTACGTTAGGACGGGCTATTTTCAGGGCTGGAACGGTAATATCAGTATACTCCTCCCTCTCCGTTACGAAATGCACAATACTCCAGCTGTTCATTTTGACCGATGAACTAAAATATAACATGGAAATGGCAGTGAACTTGTCGTTGAAAGTACTTTTACAGTGCTTGCTAGCTGCACGTTGTTTTCTCACCTTCACTTGCATGCCTTTCGGAAGCAATAAAATCACCCCCTTGAAACCACGATCACTAGTTAGCATCCATCAACGACGGTAAATCCTCCCCAGCTAGCTACCATCAAATCTTTTATTCTGCGCGTTCCTGTACTCTACCAGTCAGCAGCCATCGTTAGTTCTCACCTTCACTTGCATGTCGTTCGATGGAAGCAAAACCAATTCCCCAGCAAGAGCACGCAGGGCCCGAAAAAAATGGGCCAAACCCGGCCGGAGCCGCAACGGCCGGGCTAATCGGTAGTTCTCGCGACGTGCGGTCCCTCGTCACGAGCGTCTAGCTAGCGCGCGCGGTCGTGAAGCGTACGTGGTTCTAGGGCCGCGCTCCGTCGGCTAAGCCGGCCGTGAGCGGGGGAGGAGTTCGGCTCGGCGGCCTGCGCTAGAAGCTAGCCCCGGCCACGCACGCGTACGCGGGGCGGGAGGAAGGCAGATGGGCCGTGAGAAAAGCGCTGGGCGTGTGGCCCGAGCCACGGAAAGGACAGAGCACGGCCGCGTGGTGGTGGGCGGGCTCGGTGACCCACCCCCGCGGGCTTGGCACTTCGGCCCGCGCCTCGGCGGTGCAAAATTCTCCTCGAGTTCACCGATCAATACTAGTACTGATCATATTACGAACGACCAGGATGGGAGCTTTTGGAACCATGTCAGTCTACGGCCTACACCGGATAAGTATAGCTTTACCATATGTGTGCATTTCACTCAGAAGCAATAGCAACGTTTCTGTGGATATATTACAACTAGAACATAGCTTTAAATATAAGATTTTTGAGATACATGGCATCGAACATCGAGTTCATGCCTATACTCACACAGGGCTGACAAAAGCCACTTCAATTACACAACTCTCAAGCTTTGTCTTCGCCACCGAAAGTTGAGCCATGGAAGTTCTGATACTATTTGTAGGACCGAAATGGCGACAGAGGGAGGTGAATGTCGTTCTCTTCAAAGTCGCCCCCGAGAATTCGTACACTGATTTTTCAAAAAGATGCAGAACAAAGCAACTCACAGAAAATTAATTTTGCTGAGAACTGGAACGCATGCGATACCCAAAAATTCAGCATAAAT
The DNA here is from genome assembly GCA_017311315.1 of Dendrocalamus latiflorus. Lineage (NCBI taxonomy): Eukaryota > Viridiplantae > Streptophyta > Magnoliopsida > Poales > Poaceae > Dendrocalamus > Dendrocalamus latiflorus. The sequence continues at coordinate 9,208,899 of CM029621.1, forward strand.
CAGAGACCAACCAGCAAAAATTTCAACTGAAAATAACGCCGTTTGGACTGCATGCGGCAAGGAAGAAGATCAGCAAAAAGAATAAAAAGAAAGGGCACTAGGAAGTGGTTTGCTGTTCTAGTGTCTTGTTGTTTTGTTTTGGCCGAGACACATATTGTTCACAAGCAAAAGAAATTCTCTCAAAGACTTCGGTTTCAGAGCAGCTACAGAGGCCGGACTGAAACTGCTAAAAGAGCAATAATCCTGGAGCTAGCTGCCGAACAAAAGATATGAAACCAACAAAAAAACCGATAGCAGCTAAGGGCTGTACACTGCAGCCAAATAAAGCAATGAACTGAAAGAATTACTGCTGCCCAGATGAAGACTAGAGAAGATAAAACTTCAAACCGTAAACTTAAACTTCACACAGCCGAACAGAGCAGATTTGACAACTGAGTCTCGGCAAAGACAGGAAATCTTGCAGCTCAATAGCCAAAAAACTTTGAGGATAGCTACTCAATAGCCTCTGGACTCTAGATACCAAGTTTCACGCTATCTCATGAAGGGAAACGAGATTTTCACCAAAACCCTAGAACAAGAAATGCAAGAACAGGGGAGGCTGAAATCTAAAATTGAGATTAAAATTGATTTCCTTTGGGGATCAACTAACCAAATGGATTTTGAGCACCTCCCATATCATAGCAACCCATTTTGGGCCTTCCCAACAAGAATCGAGCCAAAACTCAAAAAGCCAAGAATCAAGAAAAAGAGGCATAGAAGGAAAACATGCAACAGAGAACTGAAGACTCAATCTAGCTCAAATAAAATCATCTTGGATTGATAATGAGGAAGAGAGATACATGATTACACAGAGTATCAGCTCATACCATCCCTACAACCCCATACATGCTTGGATTGAGAGCACAAGCTACATTCTTCTCACAAGAACACAGGAACACTCAAGAGGAGTACACAGAGAAAAACATTTCGAAGGGAACAACTCTCTACCTCTCCTACCCACTCTCAACTACTAAAGAGCCAAAGGTAAAACCACCTCTAAAGTCTCTTTTGACTCACAAAACCCTAATTCACTACCAAGTCCATGAGGAGGCATGCAGCCCCTCCAATCCTATTTATAGCCCCTTGCTAACGGGTCTCCAACCCGTTACGCTGGCTAAATCCAACGGAGCCCGCTCCCGCTTGTGCAGTCTTGCGAAATTCCCGTTTCGCCCCTCCTGCACCTTCCGGGAAGCTTCCGTGCTCCTCGTCGTCCAAGCCTCACAACCAAATCGGGTCTCCACCGTCTTCGACACATCCCGACCGTTCTGACCTCGACGCCGCCCGTGTCTAGTCCGGTCACCTCGTGTCTCACCACGGCTCCGCCTCGACGTCCTGCAGCCACACAGACAAGAAACACGTCAAATAGCACCGCTCGATACATGAAAGCGTAAATAACATCATACTTACCAAGATGAAGTCCAAACCTGTCGAATCACAGAATATGCATCCTAATCCATACGACCAAGTTTGACCAAGTCTGACCGAGCCCGATTGCACCACGCAATGTCAAGGTCTGAACCACCCAAACCAAACTCGACTCACCTAAACCGATGTCAATTACTCATCATTCACACGGGATGACCTCCACATGGTCTCTCAATCTCCCCCTTGATGAGTATATTGACAAACCCAGAAAAAGCATGAAGAGTTTGAGTTTGAAGAGTCCAACATGGTCCAAAAGAAGAAGAAAGAAACTAATGACCATGCCGACAGAAATAACACTAGAGTAACAACTGAAAGATCAAATTGTTCTCCAAAGCTATAGAATGTTCCCAAAAGACTTTTTCTTCTCTATTCTCCCCCTTTTGATAATAAACACATCAAGATACAAAAGAGAAGACTATGACATGTCAATGGATGAAAATGGCTGAAGTTTGTTTATTTTAAGCATTTAGAGCCATGAGAATTATCCATAATGACCATAATGAACTACACCAAGCCATAACTCAATAAAAGACTATCTAGATCATGACAGGATATGTATATCCTAGCTAGAGCACATAGATGACGAACTGAAATGTAATGCATTTTATAAGCATGTCAAGTCATCAATAAGCAAAGTCTAACTAGAGATATCCAAAGATGATGCATGCCATGTCAATAAGCTAAGCGGAACAAAGAAGCTAATACTGAGTCCAAATAGAGTGCTATAAGCTCAAGATTGAAACATTGGTTAAGCACTTGGTTCTTTTTGTAGCTTAAGCAAATTGAGCACATAAACATTTTCTTTTTAAGGTTCATGGTCATTTCCAATCCAAATTTTTGTTATGTGCTAGATCTCAAGCCTTATGCGACTACTCCAAGCAAGAAGCTTAAGAACATAGTCTAGGTCATCCAAAACTCCCCCTGAGTTCATGCCTAGTGCAATGGCAAGCCGTCTCAAAAGAAAGAATTGGTGAAATCAGTTTTTTCGCACAAAAGAGATCTTTTTGCTTTTAAACATGTTGTACTAACTCATGCATCATCAAGAGACTAAAATAGCTTAATCTAAGGCTCAATAGAGATTCAACGTTCAACTCAGCCTATTTGACATGGCATGAATCATAAAAGGATAGCTCAAGAAAGACTGGACTCAAATGCTAGCATGACAAGTTTTAATTCAAGTTGAGCAATTTTAATTAACTCATCATGACAAAAACTAGTCTACACATATGAAGTCATGATAAAACTAGCATATAAGCACAAGTCATGGTAAGGTGTAAAGCATTGTAAACATGTCATAACAGGATAATAATCAAGGCTCCATGTAGTTATATTACAATGTGAAATACTAAAATGCAAGAAAATCCAGCTCCCCCTCAATATGAGATGCAACTTTTAGTTCAAGTTGAGTTAAGTCAATATTAAGCTCCAGAAGCTCCCAAAAGAACTCCTCCTGAACCAAAGCAATAAATCGAGAAGCTGGCAAGAAAAATAGAAAAGGCAGTCCTTAAAGCATAGATAAGAAATAGAGGATACTATAACTCAGACTGACTCTCATCTAACTCATATGACTCCAGGACTATCAGCTGACCGTAAAACACACACTAGAGAGCAAACATGTACCCTGTCTACCCAAGGGTGGCCCAACCCTTGCTAGAACCTATAAGAAGTGAGTGAGCTCAACCTACTGAGATAAGAAACAGCTAATATAAATCATCCTGGAAGCACAAGATGAGAGTAAGAAGTCTAAGCAACTAGGCAAGAGAAGCACTATTCATAAATTTCGTCTTTTTCTGAACTTTTGGCTTTTTGTTGAGCTTTTTTGCCGGTTCTTTTTTTCCCGTATTTGTTTGTATTATACGTAATGGGCTAACATAATTTTTTTATATTTTTTAATTTTTTTTAAATTTAATTATGCTAAATAAGCCTCTGTCAGCTACAGTATTTTTTCAGCCAGTTGCAGTGCTTTTCAGCCATAAGCCACAAAAAAGCCCAAATGATCACCATATGCTTTAACTATCCCATTACACAAACCTATACTAGTAAAGGACTCGCGTCCTTGAGAATGTACTAGGTAGCTTTTTAAAATATTTGTTTTCAAATTGATCAATTTTTAATTATGAATTTTCCCTACTATTCACAAGACACCATAGGCAAAATTCTGGTAGTTCCATTTCCTACCAGGATGCAATTTCTACTCGAAACCAGGGAGTGACAACACATTTTGGTCTGCAGAGATTGCATTACTATATCCACACGTGTCTCTAGTCTTTAGTGCCAACCAGATTTACACACTTTTTTAGTGTGTGGCCAAGACTAAGAGTTCAGTATGCCTTTCCAATATTCCATCGGAGTATATCTATGACAAATTAAAAAGCCACAGCTTCCACCATCTAACTTCCGAAGAAGCATCAGAGAGTCATTAAATCTAACTTCCGAATAAGCGCCAAAGGATCCTTAATCCCATCCAAAGATGCTTCCTCCAAAACAATTACTCGACAAGCCTCAGATAACTATGCATGTGGTCAGCACGAGTTGACGACACTTAAATGCTTTATGGCAGGTGTTACTTAGTTCTTATAAGAGCAAGCCCAATAATGATCTTATGTGGAGGAGAGAAGAGAGGAGAGTGATGAGGGCTTGGTTCTCATGCAAGCAACAAGCTGGGCACGGTGAGGAGGAATAGGAAAGAGAATGTGAGACATGGTACCACATAATAATAAAAAACTTTTTGTAGACAAATAGAAGATAAATTATTGTATAACTTGACTTATAGCCAAACACTTGGCTCTATTATTGGACTTGCTCTAAGGGCAGTCCCAGTGCTCCACGTAGGATAGTATCTATGGTATTAATTAGATTGCCATGTAGGAGTTTTAGATGATGCGGCGCTATATTAAATAAGAGAGAAGAAAAAGAGGAAGAAACTGGGTCTCATGCAAACAAGAAATTTGAGCAACGGTGATGATACGTATTTGTCACAAAATCATGGATTTTTGTCATAAAAGCATAATAGTGACGATTTTCTTGCGTCACGCGGATCGTCACAGATTCTGCGTCATAGAATGTTCTTAGTGACGATCATTAGGAAATCGTCATAAAATAGTACACATTTATGATGAATAACATATCGTCACACAATAATATTTATGACGATTTACTTTGTGTCATAAAATATTTTCTGTGACGATACCGTTATCATCACCAAATGAAAACATTCTATGACAATCGTTTTCGTCATGACATGTGGTCCAGGACGTGTAATTTATAATGAAATTATTCATCATGAATATATTTGCAACGTCACAAAATTTAATCCAGACATACATGAATGACAAAAAAAACATCATGAACAGTAGCATAATTCTCCAGATAATCACCATAGAATTGTTCCATCAAAGCATATAGAATTAATTGACATTTATCCCATACATGCCATTACAACCATTGGTTCAACACAAAAGTGATCACCATAGACACAGTTCCATCACAAAACCATATTAGCCAAATGTCACTAGCAGTAACAAGTATGTCTTGTCAGAAGGCATATTGCGGTTCTTCACCTTCCTGTGGAGTTTCTTCCATTGCGGTTTCCATGGCATCCTAGCATTGAATAGAGATAATATAAACATGCAAGATAATTCTATGCTCCATTTGTAATATAAACAGATTGCATAATGCTTGAATGTTGAAGACACAGCAAAGAAAAAATTTTGTATACACCTATAATATGTATTCAGCTCATTCTTTAATAAGTAATAACAAAACATTGTGTTGCATGGTTGTAGAAAATGAAAAAAATGAATATGACATACTTAAACAACAATTCAGTTTAGTTTCACATCATAGAGATGCCTATGCTCAAATTTTTGCACCACTTTCCAACCTTTACCAAGCTTTGTGTCATTCAAATAAAATACTTGTGCTGCTTGAGTGGCTAAAATATAAGGGTCATTTTTATACCAATAACGCTCTACATTTATTCTTCTAAAGTACCCATCATCTTTCATGGCTGTCTTTTTTCCTTCAAGATTATACCAGTCACATTGGCTGTCTTTCAGGTCTAGCCCTATTTCTCACATAACGCTTCAGAGTACATAATCTCCTTTCAATAGGGTACATCCATCCATATTGTACTGGACCTCTAAGTAGTGCCTCATCAGGTAAGTGCACAGCCAAGTGTACCATGACATCAAAAAAGGCAGGTGGGTAAATTTTCTCAAGTTTGCAAAGAATTATTGGAATCTCAGCCTTTAGTTTATGCAGAACATCCACCTTAAGAGTCTTTGAACATATTTGCCTAAAAAAGTTTCCTAGCTCACATATGGCTTCATATATATCATTACGGGTCATTCCTCGTAATGCAGAGACTAGCAATACTCACTGACCAACATAGATAACAATTTGAAATTACTACTAACAGCACAAATTGTAAAGTCACATAGCATAAATCACAATGACAAAACAGAGCACAATAACATCTCCACTGATCTCATGCACACATCACAGATCACAAGCACAATGCATAGACCAATAATTTAACAGTGCAACAATACGCAATTACTGAGCGGTAATTAAGAGCAGCAAAGAGATAAAAGGGAGAAGATCTAGAGATGAACCGAAGAAGGAGAATATGAGATGAGCAGCATCGGCGGCGCCGTGTGTGGATGAAGTGGTGGCGGCTGGTGCTGCAGTTGAGTCGCCACCGTCGGTGGAGAGGTTGAAGATGTTGATGAAGTGGCGGTCGTTGAGGAAGAAGCCAGAGAGGTCTCGGTGATGTAGACGCGGCGCCGGCGTGGTTGGTGAAGTCGAGGCCACCGGCGGTGAAGAGGTAGGCGGCGCCGAGGATGCGTCGGGATGGCGGCGCTCTGTGGTGAGTGGAGGAGAAGCAGAGGAGGGAGTTGGCGGCGTGGAGCGACGAGAGGTGTGCGGTGGAGTGGGGTGAAGCGCTGGAGGGAGGTGAAGGGAGGAGCAGTGGAGTGGTGGTGGAGTAGCAGAGGATAGCGGCGCACGGGAGTAGGCGACGGAGGAAGGCGGAGAAGGGGAGTGGAGAAGAGAAGTAGGAGGGGGCTAATGAAGAAGGGCGGCGGCGCTTGGATGAAGGAGCTGTGGTGAATGGCGGTGCGCGGGATTTGGTGGTGAAGAGGAAGAGGAAGGCGGGGAGATGTGGTGGCCCGCCGGATGTGGAGAAGAAGGGAGAGGCGACGGCCGAGAGATGGAGGAGAAGGAGGAGAAAGCAAATGGAGGCGCGGTGGAGGTGAGGATCGACGGCGGACGGGTAGTGGCGGCGCGGTGGATCTGGGGATGGAGGAGCAGTGGGGAGCGGCGGAAGGGGAGTGGAGGTGGTTGGCCGCCGGCGAGCTGGCCGACCCTCAACGGCGCCGGAGAAGAGGAAGGGGGAGGAGAGAGCAAAGGGGGCAAAAGACAGAAGCAATGGCTGGCTCAGTTTGGATCTGGGTGGCGGCTAGGGTTTAGAAGCAGTTGGGGTTTTCGGCGATTTGCGATTTAGCCCTCCAGATTTTCAGATATTACAGTCAAGTCCTTCCCTAATGAGATTTCTTCCGATTTAGACCTCCAGAGCTCCGATTTCTTCGCGGATAGATCCCACAAATATTTTACGAATATTTTTGAACTACCATTCTACAACCACCATTTTGCAACGGTTATTTTAAAAAGGTTGTATATGATCTGACCAACAAAAACAAATTTAGCCAATCAACTAATCTGATATTTTGAGATATAATTTCATTATCTAGCACAAACATGCAATTTTATCAAGCTGTTCTACATAATTTGCACTTTCAATCCAGGCAATTTTCAGTTCCAATAAGATGTCAATATTTCAGTAACAAAATTGACGGAACTACATCTACAAAACTAGCAATTTTGCATAGGATCAAATATGTATACAACAATCAAACAATAAAATTGCATTCCTCAACTGCATAGCATCAACAATCTACATATACACACATTATTATTCTCCATCTAGCCTCCTGCCAGCCTTTTCATTGTGCACAGGAATCATACCAACCTTTTCAACGGGAGGCGACGAGGTGGGCAGCCCAGCACGGGGCATCTGGCGGCGCTGGCTTGGGGGAGACGGTGAGGCGGCGGCGACCTTGCTGGGGACGCAAGGGTGCGCGATGTCCTTGACTGCGCGGGAGGCGGCTGCCGTTGGTTCATGGCTACTTCACAATGGCCCCATTCGCCCTAACTTTTTTTTGACAACACTTTTTTCGTCATCCAATAAATCGTCACGAATAATAATTTCTTTTATGACGAATATAAACAATCATCATGGTTTTCTGTATATTCTGTGACAAATATTTTTTTCGTCACAAAACTAGGCGTCGAAGGTACCGTCCCGCATATTAATGACGAAATCACTTGAATCGTCACGGAATGATAGCTAATCTATGACATTTTCGTTTCTCATCATAACTATATTCGTCACTGATACTCAAATTTCTTGTAGCAAGACCTAGTTTCTATGAGAAAATCAATGCAATAGACACTATCAAATTTTGCATTGGAGAGATGGTTGTATCTTCATGATAGATGGAGAAAAAATATGATTGGTAGAGAGGAGAGAGAGATTTTGATGCTTTATTAATTGCTTGGGTTATAAATAGACATGGTGCATTGGAGACAATAGTGTCTAAAATAGTGTCTATATGACATGGCATAGATAGAAACTACTTAAGTGGTTTCTGCACTGGGACTGCCCTAATATACTAACCCATGTGTAGTGGACTCACACCTTCCAATAGCACATGGCAGTGATTCCAACTACCATTCGCACTAATTAATGACATATAACCAAATTCATATGTCGTATTGAATTAGGAATTTATAAAGTAAATTTGACATGCAGGTAATAACATAGAATAGATTGCAGGTAATTAATATTAAAATTAAATCAAAGCAGTATGATTAAAAGTATTGAACTTGCCTGAGAACACATGGAAATTTGGAGTATTGATGCTTAGGTGCAATAAGAACTTCCCCGATGCTCTAACTCCTGAAAAACACCGATGGAGTCCAATAAAGTTCAAGAACCAATTGAAAAATAGTGCACATGTGGTTACTGATCAGTCTACACTCACTCTACACATCTTATCATTTGATCGAACGACACTCTCCCCCAAAAGACTAAGGTTTTGAAGGAGAAAAGAAAAGATTTATTTGAACAAGACAATGATATCCTTTTCCTTAGGCATTCTGATAAATAGAATTGTTACATATTTTATTTTATTATAAAAATGCGTTTTACCTTATGAGAAAAGCTTAATTCCTTAAAAAGATTTATTTGATTTCTATAAACAAAAGGAAACTTCTTTTATTAGAAATTAACAAGTAATTAATGATAAAAAGGGTTTATCCAATTTGAATTGAATAGTGATTCAAGTATATATATATTAACATTTTTATTTATTTATAGTTTATGTGCTGGATGTTTATTTTATTGCAAATATTTCTGAAATTGGAAATAGGTTTGCGAAAGAAAAAGGAAAAAAACAATCCAGCTGGGCGGCCCACCAAGCCCAGCATACACAGCACACAACACGCACGACCAACCAGCCCAACACATACAACACAACACGACCACAACCGTCGCCATCGCTGTTCGGTGATGTGGCCATGGCGCAGCAGTCGCCGCCGCCTAGCTCTGCAGACCTCGTCGTGCTATCCTACGCCGTCCTTTCCGGTGACCCCGCGCCGTCAGCGCTCTGCTTCTCCCCTGGTTCCTACCTTGGCAGATTTCGTCGTGCTATCTATTGTTTTATTCATCCTTTATTTGGTTAGAAGTGGACCGGTCCCATGTTTCAAACATTTATTTTAGCCTCTGTTGATTCTTTAGTAAATTACCTCTAAAGTTTATTTACTTGTGATTTCCATTATTATTTTTATTAGTTATTCTTTATTTTGGTGATGACGTTCTATGGTAGTATCTCACATCGGTATGTAGGGTGCTACAATGAGACACCTTGCATTTTGGGTAAAATGGTGAAAACACTTCCTATGGTATTTGGGTAAAACTTGGATGGTCAAAGGACATTTTTGGAATTTTTCATGAGGCACTTATTTTGCTCTTTTCGGTTTCTAAAATAGATAAAGACCATTTTGTAAAATGTCCAAAGCATAAGGGTCTTTTCTGAAATTATTTTTAAAACCAAAACATATTTTCCCTATTTGCTTGAAATGCTCTCTCTCCTAAAAATTGTGCCTCACTGGTCGGTGCAGTTCTAGCCGTAGCGGGAATTCAGGGAATAGGTTATTTTGAAAATGATTTTTCTCAAACCAAAACACTTGCCTTCTATAGAAAAATGTGTACTCCAAGAGTGCACAAACATTTCCTTTTAGAAATAAAATTTCCAAACACTCGATTCCTCTAGGGGGGGAAAAACTGATGCAATGCAATTGATATCTACAGGAAAGGTCTCTAAATGTTATTCAGGGTCCAGTTCTATAACTAGCTAGCACCAAACAATCGAGCGCACGAACAACTAATGAACGAGCGATCGAATGCATTGAACTAATGAACGAGCGATCGAATGCATTGCATGGGAACAACGAATAGAGAATTAGGGTTTGCCAGCACCTTGACTCGACCGCTCCCTAGCAAACCTAAGTTAGGCAGGATTATTATCATCATTCATGGGCCGTTGGCAACTTGGCATCCGTCACCGGTATAAGATAGAGCTCGACTGCCCGTTTAAAAATCAGATTCGCCGTATCGGAATTCAGAATCCGTACCGGCTTTTATCGTCTGCATCCGTGCGTGTAACAGACTCCGGATATCCTGAGGTTTTAACTCGAGCTCGACTCGGATCCGTCTTCCAATCTATAACCAGCAGCGTGGTGAGGCGGCGCAACAGCAGAAGCAGCAGAGCACATCCAAGATGCGCGGCGCCATGGCGAGGCAGGATCAGCAGCTGCAGGTGCTCAGCGCGCTGGACGCCGCCAAGACGCAATGGTACCACTTCACGGCGATCGTGGTCGCCGGCATGGGGTTCTTCACCGACGCGTACGACCTCTTCTGCATCTCGCTTGTCACCAAGCTGCTGGGCCGCATCTACTACACGGACCCCTCCATGCCTGACCCAGGCACGCTGCCGCCCAACGTCGCGGCCGCGGTGAACGGCGTCGCGCTCTGCGGCACCCTCGCCGGCCAGCTCTTCTTCGGGTGGCTCGGCGACAAGCTCGGCCGCAAGAGCGTCTACGGCATGACGCTGCTTCTCATGGTGATCTGCTCCATTGCCTCCGGGTTGTCCTTCTCGCACACGCCGACGAGCGTCATGACCACGCTGTGCTTCTTCCGCTTCTGGCTCGGATTCGGCATCGGTGGTGACTACCCTCTGTCAGCCACCATCATGTCGGAGTACGCCAACAAGAAGACGCGCGGTGCCTTCATCGCAGCCGTCTTCGCCATGCAGGGCTTCGGCATCCTCGCCGGCGGCGCAGTCACGCTCTTCATATCCACAGTGTTCCGATCTGCGTTCCCGGCGCCGGCGTACCAGGTCAATGCCGCGGCGTCCACCGTGCCTCAGGCCGACTACGTGTGGCGCATCATCCTAATACTCGGCGCGGCGCCGGCAATACTAACCTACTACTGGCGGATGAAGATGCCCGAGACGGCACGGTACACCGCCCTCGTCGCCAAGAACGCAAAGCAGGCATCGTCCGACATGGCCAGGGTGCTGCAGGTGGAGATCGAGGTGGAGACGGAGAAGCTGGAGGACATCACGAGGGGCAAGGACTACGGCCTCTTCTCGTCGCGGTTCGCGAAGCGCCACGGCTTCCACCTCCTCGGCACGGCCGTGACCTGGTTCCTGGTCGACATCGCGTACTACAGCCAGAACCTGTTCCAGAAGGACATCTTCACCAGCATCCACTGGATCCCCAAGGCGCGCACCATGAGCGCTCTCGAGGAGGTGTTCCGCATCTCCCGCGCGCAGACGCTCATCGCGCTCTGCGGCACCGTGCCGGGCTACTGGTTCACCGTCTTCCTAATCGACATCTTTGGCCGCTTCGCCATCCAGCTCCTGGGCTTCGCGGGCATGACCGCGTTCATGCTCGGCCTCGCCGTCCCGTACCACCACTGGACCACGCCCGGCAACCACGTCGCCTTCGTTGTCATGTACGGGTTCACCTTCTTCTTCGCCAACTTCGGGCCGAACGCGACGACGTTCATCGTGCCGGCCGAGATTTTCCCGGCGCGGCTACGGTCCACCTGCCACGGCATCTCCGCTGCGGCCGGCAAGGCCGGCGCGATCATAGGAGCCTTTGGGTTCCTCTACGCGGCGCAGTCCCCGGACAAGGCGCATGTGGACGCCGGGTACAAGCCAGGGATTGGCGTGCAGAACGCGCTGTTTGTGCTCGCTGCGTGCAACCTCCTCGGGTTCTTGTTCACCTTCCTCGTGCCGGAATCGAAAGGGAAGTCGCTCGAAGAGATGTCCGGCGAGGCCGACGACGAGGAAGCCAACGGCAACGGCGCAAATACCGTCCAACCTTCGGGAGATCAGATGGTGTAATCCTTCGGAACGCAACAACACATGCACGCATGCATGCATACGAGTTTTTTTGCATACCACGTAGGCAGTAGTAGTATTATCTTTTAGAGGAGAATACGAAGTAGTACTTCACTACTCTTGTACTCCTACTTGAGTTCATCTTGTTACTCTTAGTTTTACCTCTTTTACTGCTTGGTTTTAGGTTTTGCACGAGAATTGGTAATATGTTTGATGAAATATGTCGATTTTTTCTTATTTTAACGAACAGATTTATAAGGCCTGTTTGATATGGATGCGGCTTACAGTTTTTAGTTGAAAATTTTGAATTTTAGCTGTTTGCGATAGAGATAACAGAGAGAGATACTCGATTGCGATTTTAGTTGATACATATGTTAGGCTTTTAACGTGTACTACAATTAACTTGTAAATCCTGTCTTGAGAAAATACTCTGTTTAAAACTTAGATACTATAACAAAAGTCAAAAACCGCTTTTAAAAAATGTAAAGAACGGGACCATAGTTAACCCAACGAAACCAGTCAAATCACCTGTGTTCCCCAGCACGACCAACAGTTTTTTTTGGGGGGGGGGGGGGGGGTCTGGGCCATGTAAAACATTGGCCGGTCTGCAGGTTTTCTTAACACAATGGCGAAAGAACTAGATTTTCTACAGCAATGTTTTTCTACAGCGCAGGTTCGAGCGATTACAACAGGCACTAATAACAAGCAACAGCTTACTCCTGGGGGATGTACTCGTCGGTACTGCTGTACTTCGCTCATTCCGAGTGTTCCGAGAAGCATAGATGAAAATGGCATTGAGATGCCGTCGGTCATTCTTTGACATTGAAGCAGAGAAGCTTGTCCAGTGGTCAGCTATGTTTGCAACTAGTTAATTAGTTAAATATTAAATAAATCGATTTTGGATGAAATTAAATTGTGCTTTGACTTGGCTTGTTAGCTCATTTCTAAGAATGCCTTCAAACTATCAATAAAATAATATTAAATCAAACTATATTAATTTCGAAAAAAAAACTCGATAAGACGAGGAGGTAGCTTGATATCCACCCCTACCCACAAGTCAGCTGGTTTTTCTATTTGGAAGCCTATGGAGATGGAAATGAGTTTGGCCATATTCTTTTGAACTACGGCTAATGATATTTATCTGTCTTTTTAAGACGACAGCAGATGACGGAGATGCCAACGATGTAGATGGCGCATACGGTTTTAAGTTCGGAAGGCCGTTTGAAGAATTCGTTTCAAGAATCCGATCCGTTTGTTTGAACTTTCGGAGAAGCCAAAAGTCCGGAATAGCAGGGCCAAATGTATAATTATGGAGTCCATAATTGGCACTAATCTGCCTTCCTCTTTAAAAAAATCTCTTGGTTTACGCTATATTGTTTAATGTAAAATTCATATGTTCTGAATTTCTCCAAGAAAAAAATCTATATGAAAACTATATTGTTTAATGTAAATTTCACTGGTTGCCATAATCTCAAAATTTTCTGGGAATCTCTCCCTACGTTCGTGTAGTGGTTCTTGTGTTCTTATTTAGTTCATGTGAACAGATACATTGCAATCTGCGAAGAAGCTTCCAGATGCAGGGGATGTTCGAGGGACATGAAGCTTTGGTCAGCAACACCAACGCCCAACGACCCGACCTGATGTAAAAACGATTAGCCTCGTAGGCGCGGCGTAACGCCGCGCCAGTCATCGTGTGTACCGAAGTAAAAGAGGCGATAATTCGTGAGGAGTTTTTTTTAAAAAAATCGAGAGCACATGTGTATTTTCATAAAAGCCGAAGGGCTTTTTCGTAAAAAATTGAGGACCTGTACGTAACTAAATGAGGACCTATACGTAATTTAGAAAACCGCGGTGCGCTATCCTGCAAGGAATACGAAATTTTGGTGAAGTGGAGGGGTGTTTTTAAAAAACAAAACTGGCAGGGACCTTTTCGCGAGGAAAAAGGACATTTACGTAATTTTCAGAAAGTACAGGGAAATCCCCTCCCGGCCGTACCGAAATTCCCGCGCCACGCGCCGGCCGGGGCGCGCGCGCGGGCGACGTGGCGGGGCGCTCTGGCCGGGAATCCCCCCGGCTTTGTATAGGGGATGACTAGCCTCATAGGCACGGCGTCATGCCGCGCCAGACACCATGTGTATCGAAGTAAAAGAAGCGATAATTCGTGAGGTTTTTTTTTAAAAAAACGAGGGCGCATGCGTATTTTTGGAAAAGCTAAAAGTCTTTTTCGTAAAAAACCGAGGGGCACATGTGTATTTTCGAAAAAGTCGAAGGTCTTTTTCGTAAAAAAGGGAGGACCTGTACGTAAGTAAACGGGGACCCGTACGTAATTTAGGAAACGCGGGGAGCTATCCTGCAAAGTACACAAAATTTCGGTGAAGTGGAGGGTTGTTTTCGCAAAAAAAAGTGTTTTTAAAAAATACCAGAGATCTGTTCGCGAGGAAAAAAGGATCTCTACATAATTTCCGGAAAACACAGGGAAAATACCTCCCCCTATCGTACGCAAAACCCCCCGCCACGCGCTGGCGGGAGCGCGCGGGCGGGGCGACGTGGGCGGCCTCCCGGGGCGGGAATGCCCCCGGGCATAATACAGGATCATGCCTGTGGGCACTCGGAACCCCGGCCGTGACATCCAAGCAGCCATCTTCTGCCAAATTTCCTTTTCATAGACACAGTTAAAAAAAATGAGATAAATTGCTGTCTGCGCCTCTGCGGCTCCTGGTCGCAGAGTACGCAGTTTGTGTTGTGTGGCCTTCCGGGGATCGCCAGTTTATCCGCCGTCAGGATCTTTGATTGGACAAGGAGCCAAGCGAAGAACTTACATTCATTTTCGGCTTTAACTGTTTTGGGATTTGTTATCTATCTAGCAGCTATCATGTAACAATAGAATCATTCCATCTGTAAAAAAAAAGCATAATGACAATCACACTGTGTGCCCATCTAGCTTACAACGCGGCGTAGACACGGCAATTACGAACATGCTCTTATCCTATTACGAACATGCTCTTATCCTATTAGGATCTGTTTGGTTGGAGTGATGAAAGTGGAATGGGATGGAATGGAATATGATGAGATGGTTCCACAAAAAAGATGGAACCACATGGTACAGCATCTAAAAAATGGTACAGTATCTAGGAAGAATATTCTCTAAATTTGCACAGGCTCATCCCACTTTGGACCATTCCATCCCACCACATCCCTCAAACCAAACACATAGATATGCTTGATCAAATGAACTATCCCATTTCATCCTACCTCATTCCTCAAATCAAACACTTCCTTAAATTATCATACGATAGTTCAACTACTAGTAACACACGAGCAATTTTCATGATTCGTCGGGTGCCAAATAATTAAGCAGTACAGCTTGTGTGCTTATAGTCCCAATACCATCTGATTTTGATGTCTTCAGTAGTACCAAGTTGCTATCTAGGCTTCAGTGAACGCCAAACGAGCCAGAGTAGACCAATAAATGAATGGATGGACTGCTCGTGTGGAACAACTGGACATGTCTTCAGATCTCTCCTAGTACTACGGGCATCTCCAATGGTTATAGCTAGCAACTAACTATAAAACTTCCACATCATTTATATAGTAGAGCAAGTTTAATAAGGTTGATTGTGCTAGCTACAAGGGAATCCATGTCAGTATAGTCCTATGTGGAGGGGAGAGAAAAGGAGAGAGAGAGCCAAGCTGACTCCCATGCAAGAGTCAGGCTATAGCACAGGAAAAGATGCATTATCCATACATGTACCCATAGAACTAATTGCTATACCCATGCATGTATTAAATTATCAATACCCATGTATGTATTAAATGATTGAGAGCTCTTGTGGAGACAACTTATAGTCAGCTTATTGTATGAGTTGACTGCATCATTATCTTTTGATGACATGAAAATGTATTGGAGGTAGCAGCTATCTGTACTATTAAACTTGCTCTTATAGATAGTTCTTTAGAATGCTAGCTTTAGTGTGTACTATATAGATGATGTAGAAGTCTTATAGTTAGTTGCTAGCTATAATCATTGGAGATGCCCTAAAAGCAAGTTTAATAAGGCTGACTGTGCTAGCTACAAGGGAATCCATGTCAGCATAGTCCTACGTGGAGGGGAGAGAAAAGGAGAGAGAGAGAGAGAGCCAAGCCGGCTCCCATGCAAGAGTCGGGCTATAGCACAGGAAAAGAGGCGTTATCCATGCATATACCCATAGGACTAACTGCTATACACATGCATGTATTAAATGATCACACTAAACTGCTATACTCATGCATGTATTAAATGATTGAGAGCTCTTGTGGAGACAACTTATAGCCAGCTTATTGTATGAGTTGGCTGCATCATTATCTTTTGATGACATGGAAATGTATTAGAGGTAGCAGCTATCTATACTATTAAACTTGCTCTAACACTCCCTATCTTTTTTACCCTAAAGATATGCACACATGCACACACAAAATTTATAGAGGCTGCCTCGTTTGGCGTTATAGACTAGTGCTTAATACAGCCTTCAGCTGGCTGTATGGACACTTACAGCCCACTTATCAGCCCATTCATATAGTAGTTTACAACCAGTTGAAGACTGTATGACCCACCCCTTTCTCTCACAAAGTTTCTTGGTTCTTGTGCTTCAGCTGGCTGTAAACTTACAGCCCACCTCTCTTCTCTCTCCTCCTCTCTCTCCTCCACCTCAGCATACAGCCTACTAACAGCCTCTTATTATACTTGCTCTAGCTAGCTGACTCAGACTATTGGAGATGCCCTGCTATGCTAGTAACACCTTTCGACACTCGCACTACTCGCACTTTCACATTATGTGCAGAAAGGAGAAGTACACACTTTTCATTCCAAAAGGGAAGTTCACAAAATTTGGACGAATGTACACACATCACATATGCAGCTTCTCCTAGCAGTACAAACTATTCGAAACATCTAACAAGATTAGTTTCTCTCTAAAAAAAACAACTTAACCAGAGCACCTATGGACGCAAATTAAGCAGCAACCGGACTAATTAAGGTTGGATAAGGAGAAGGCAGCACGAATGCAATACAGCAAGCACGCCAATGCATCACGAACGCGCCGGGGGGGGGGGGGGGGGGGTCTAATTAAGCCGCCTCCTCGTCGTCGGCGACCTCCTGGGATATCACCTCGAGAGACTTGCCCTTGGACTCGGGGACGAGCAGCGTCATGATCGTCCCCAAGAAGTTGGTGCCGGCGAGCACGAAGAGCGCGTTCTTGATGCCAATGCCCCTGGGATACCCAGCCTCAGGCGTATGGGGATCCTGAGCGGCGTACAGGAACCCGAACGCACCGATGATGGCGCCCGCCTTGCCGGCCGCGGCGGAGATGCCGTGGCAGGTGGACCGCAGCCGCGCTGGGTATATCTCGGCCGGCACGATGAACGTGGTGCTGTTGGGCCCGAAGTTGGCGAAGAAGAAGGTGAAGCCGTACATGACGACGAAGCCGGTGTGGTGGCCTGGCGTCGTCCAGTGGTGGTACGGGATGGCGAGGCCGAGCATGAACGCTGTCATCATGGCGAAGCCCATGATCTGGATCCAGAACCTCCCCATGATCTCGATGAAGCCGACGGTGAACCAGTAGCCCGGGATGGTGCCGCAGAGCGCGATGAGCGCCTGCGCGCGGGCGATGCGGAACAGCTCCTCGATGGCGTTCATGGTCTTGGCCTGCGGGATCCACCCGACCTTGCTGAAGATGTCCTTCTGGAACAGGTTCTGGCTGTAGAAGGCGATGTCGAGCAGGAACCACGTGCTGGTGGTCGCCAGGAGGTGCAGCCCGTGGCGCCGCAGGAACTGCTTCGAGAAGAGTCCCCACTCCTCGCCGCCAACGGCTACCTTCTCGACGCGGTCCACGCTATCCTCGATCTCGGTGTGCAGCACCTTGGACATGTCGGCCGCCGCCTGCTTTGCGTTGCGGGCGATGAGCGCCGTGTACCGCGCCGTCTCCGGCATCTTCATGCGCCAGTAGTACGTGAGCGCCGCCGGGATGGTGCCGAACATGAGGATGATGCGCCACACGTAGTCGGCCTGCGGGACGAGTGACGCGGCGTGGTCCTGCGAGTACGACGGAGCGGGGTACGAGTTGCGGAAGGCGGCCGAGACGACGAGCGCAACGATGGCGCCAAAGAGGATGCCAAACCCCTGCATGGCGAACACGGCGGCGATGAACGCGCCGCGCGTCCTCTTGTTCGCGTACTCGGACATGATGGTGGCGCTCAGCGGGTAGTCGCCGCCGATGCCGAAGCCGAGCCAGAAGCGGAAGAAGCAAAGCGTCGACACGACACCCTTGGCCGTGTGCCCGAAGGAGAGCCCGGACGCGACCGAGCACACGACCATGAGGATCAGTGTGAAGCCGTACACGCTCTTGCGGCCGAGCTTGTCACCCAGCCAACCAAAGAAGAGCTGGCCCGCGAGCGTGCCGCAGAGCGCGACGCCGTTCACGGCGGCCGACACGTTGGGCGGGAGGCTGCCGGGGTCGGGCTTGGAGGTGTCGGTGTAGTAGATACGGCCGAGGAGCTTGGTGACGAGGGAGATGCAGAAAAGATCGTAGGCGTCGGTGAAGAATCCCATGCCGGCGATGACGATGGCCATGAAGTGATACCATTGCGTCTTGGCCTGGTCGAGCGTGGCCAAGACGTTGAGCTGTCCTCCCGCCATGGTCTCAACTCTCAAGCGCGCTCTCCTTCCTCCTACACCTTCACTTGCTCAACTGCCGGGCTGAAGCAGCTGGTTGCAAATCTATACGAAGCTAAGCTAGCTACACCGCGAGAGTTTCCGGAGTTTAAACCGGTCAAACTCTGGCCTCAACTTGAGGTCGTTCTTATCGCAAGCAGAGGGGGCAGGCAGACTGAAAAAGCAGAGGTCTTGCGCGCTCTAGCAGTCTAGCTGCAGTCTGCATCCTTCCCGCGTCCGGAGCAAGTAGTTAATCGGCGCATCTTCATCAACGAAACTGTAAGCAAGCTGAGAAGTATCCTCGCGATGGATATTCCGTATCTCATTTGTCGTCGCTTCTCATTAGGCTGAAACAAGAGGAAAGGAAAATGGTGGCTCGATCGTACATGTGACTCTTTTTCCTCCAATACAAGCGTGGTACTCGCACGAAATGGTTAAGGTGCCGCTTATTAGGGTTAAAAAAAGTGATTTATTACTTAAATTTTATTGTATTTAGTTAAAATTATATTGTCCTTATTTGTCAAAATTAAATTAAAAAATACAAAAAACAGGTTAGCCTATCATAAACAATACAAACGAATACGGGAAAAAGAATCAGCAAAAAAAGCTAAAAACACAACAAAAAAAAAAGAGATAAAATTTAGAAATAAAAAAATAAATCAAAAATTAAAAGTTGGAGCTGAAATAAGCCAGACTTAAATGAACTAGATGGGTAGATGGTCTTGGCTAAAGATTCTTTTTCTACTATGCAGCCTTCATTGCCGAACGTGTAGAGTACTGCAGACAGAAGGACTGGCTGCACCGCTCGCAAGGGCCAAGGGTTCGCTAAAGTCCAGTTCATGGATGTCCTTCCAAAGAGTGGACACAGGTTGCACAGCACACGAGGGCCCTCCTCCTCTTCAATTCTCTTGTTTCTTGGTTTCAGCCTGCCTACTGCCTAGCTAATAAGATCTGGCTGGTCTCCGTCAAGTTTTGGTGATGGAATTGACATGGTTTGAAACTTCAACTAGAAACCAAAAAGGGCCCCTTTCCTTGGAACAATTGAAGAGACTCGACGAAATTGCTAGTGAACGCCGAACGGAAACTCTACACCCACCAAAATCACCCAGTTAACAAGCTAGGTTTAATGAGAATGAAAGAGGATATTTTATCAAGGGAAGCGGCACTATCGCAGGATTCTCTGCACCATGTCAACTATCTGATCACTCACGAAATCTAGTTTATTTTCACACGAGTTATTACAAGCTGAAGTACTAATTTCTGTACCCATTAAATGAGTTGGAGCTATCGTAAGATCAACCCAGGGGTATGGATCTAGGACCGGATAATTCTAGAACTACCAAAGCAAGCATAACCTGAGATAACCTGCTAGATCGGGCATGTAGACATGGCATTCCATGGACCAAACGACCATAGACCACTTGTGGTCAACAAAAAATCGTACTAGCAACTTTGCCATAGAACGAAGGCTTGTAGCTCAGCCAAAGGAAACTTATATTTGGGTCACATTTGGAACGCGATAATTTTTCTAAATTCTTATAAGAATTGAACTATTTCCTATATGATTTTTTGCATTCTAAAAAGTTTCTTAGTTATGTACTACTTCTGGATCCATTGTTGACGTATGTAAATTGCAAAGTCAGACGAATGCTTGCATACTGAATCGTAAAAGGATAAGGGTAAATAACACGCTAGCCAGCCTTACGTTTGATAGCGAAATGAAGTTAGCCTTGTATTGCTTGACTATCTGGCATCCCCGGTTGCCCGACGAAGAGGACAAGCGACCAAATGGCATCTCTCTGTATTTCATATGCAGAAAATCTATCACAGTCATCACATATTCCTATGGGCAGCATTTTTCGATGCTATGTATCTTCTGCTGAGGATCAGAGAAAACGGTGATCCCATGCCACGGTACGTTGGCAGTTGAGAGGAGAACACGAGCCGGGCACACAGATCTGCCCACGGGCGAGGAGGCTGGCGGACCAGCCCAGTTGGACATACCGTGGCGCGGCCCGGTGGAGATGCAATGCAACAACCAGCTGCCAACCAACCAAGAATCACGGGCGCGGCGCGGGTCCCTCGCGTCGCGTGCCGGCGCCGCGTGAGCAGGGGAGAGCATGTACATACAGCGCACAAGAACGGCAGGCCGGCGGGCCGGCCCACGCTAGTCGGGCTGCCCGGACGGTTCGTTTTCTAGTGGAAGGGCCGCGGCACAACGGATGCCGCGTCGATCGTGCTGTTAGGCCCGAAGTTGGCGAAGAAGGTGAGCCCATAGAGCACGAGCAAGTCTAACTTCCATTTCACTCTTTCTCGTAGACCATCATAAAATTATAGGATAGCGTTCTTTTCTGTAGTTATTCAATTGAATTGAGTAGTGTACTAAACCAGGCTTGACAAGTTAAACTTGTGATTGAATGGTTCCTATGTCTTTTACTAACATAAGAGTCTAATCCTTACTTGCCATAAACGATGCTACCATTAAAATACAACGTGCACTATAGCATAATACCATCAAATCATACCAAAGCCTTAATTCTAGGGTGAGTTCATGAGCTCAAACCATTTAGTGGATTCCCACAAAATAGCCTCAACCCTCATTATTATTTTAAAGTATACCGGAGTGAAGCTAAATTATTCTTAGTGGTTCAAGTAAATCATTTTAATCATCCAATCTATTATTAATTATTTATACAGTAATTAATTACTAAGATTGTCAAGTGCTCAAATATTAGTAATAATGAAAGTAACGATAATTTAATATTATAAGATCAATATGATTAAGGACATATGACTTGCCTTCTGCCCATATTCTTTGATCGATCCTACTTTTTTATGTCTTGATTTGCTCTTACGGTGGTCTACTCAACGAATTCGGATGCTATCGTAAAGAACAGAAATCAAATAAGTCTAGGCTCAAAAGAAAGTGAGCTGTGAACAAAAAAAGGGGGAATCTAGAAAATATTTCAACATGGGAGGGTTTGTATGGTTAAGATTTAAACGATGTTTGGA
Organism: Dendrocalamus latiflorus; assembly: GCA_017311315.1. Taxonomy (NCBI): domain Eukaryota; kingdom Viridiplantae; phylum Streptophyta; class Magnoliopsida; order Poales; family Poaceae; genus Dendrocalamus; species Dendrocalamus latiflorus. The sequence goes on from CM029621.1 coordinate 9,230,592, forward strand.
TGGTTCAAACAGAGCTGAAAATGAGTTAGATGAGCTCAAGACAATCAAAATGAGTATAAATATATTTAACGGGTTTTGGGTGAATAGTACCAGGTTGGCACTATTTCTAAAGGGTCGTGTTTGGTGAATAGTAACAGGTTTGGGCTAAAACTAATGGGTTGTACAGTAATAGGCTAGGTTGTGAATGGTATTGGTTTGGATTATAAATAGTACCAAGCTTAAATAGTGTGGTCTGTCCTAATTGGCCAACTAGGCCAAGAAATAGCTTAGGCTGGCTTTGCCGGCCCATCTAGGTGGTCCATAAAGCGCAGAGCCCAGCTCTCTTCAAAGCTTACGCTCATGGCCACCAAAACAGAGGGAATGGTGGCAACGTGAAATTAAGCGACAGCGACAGCGGATGGTGGCAAGTGGTGGTGCGAGGAGTACTAATTTAACATGAGCAACCCATTTTGGGCACGCATGCAGGTGGAGGTGGCCAATGACGGCGGTGCTTGGCCATAACAGGGGCACAACACGACAGAGCTACAATAAAGCTTCGGTCGAATTGAGGATGGCTTGAGCATCTAGGAGATGAGGAAAGTTTAACAATGATGATGGCTCAGCTTATGATGACTCGAGGGGTTCTGGCAATGGTGATCGTGAGTGGTGGAGCGGTGGTGACTGGCAACAGTGAGCTAGGGGTGAAGAGGATTGATGAAAAGTCGGGGATAGCTTTGTAGTGTTGAGGTCATGTTAAGGGTGCGGCTAATTGGGTTATAGAGGAGGTTGTGGTGAGAATTCGAGTTTTGAGCTCACCAGTAAGAATTTGGGCGTCAACGACATGGCTTGGTCGGAGAAGAGGAAGAAGGCTCACGGTGGTTGTGATGGTGTGAAAGGTGATTAAGTAGTCGCTGAGCTCGGCTTTATGTCTTGCGAAGGTGGTGGCGCCAGGGGCAATGTGGTGATGCACTTGGTGCATGGACAGTGGTGTGGATGGACGGATGACTTCCATGTTGTAGCGGTAGAGATGGCGGCTACGTTGTCTGCAGGAGAAGCTCAGCTCCTCATTGGCATGGGCGCGTGAGTTGGCGTGGTTAGCATCGACGTTGCGCACGTGTCAAGTGGCTAGCAGCAAGAGATGGCAGTGGATGGTTTAATGGTGGAGCGGCATGGCACATGGTCAACGGCGGTGTTATGGTGGGGCACGACTGGTCGGCAAGATGGCTAGATCGTTGTGCAGTCTTTGACATAGGTGCGTTGACGAGCGAGCGAGGCAGTGCTGGCAAGAGTGCAAACGGCACTCTGGCGTGCGATAGAGAGAACAAGTTGATGGCACATTGGCAAGAAGGCGCCTTTGCAAATGGAAAGTGGATTTTCCAGAAAGGAAAGCAAAATTTGGTTGGAGTTTTTGGATTTAGCAAAAAATTATATTCAAATAAATTTAAATTTTTATAGCTATTTCAAGAGGACCATGAGGATCGACATGAAGCCATAGATGCTCTTGCGACCAAGCTTGCTGCCAAGCCAGCCGAAGAAGAGCTAGCCGGCGAGCGACCCACAGAGAGCGACGTCATTCACAGCAGCTAACATGTTCGGTGGTAGGGTGCCAGGATTTTAATTTATAAGGTCGGTGTAGTAGATGCAGCCAATTAGCTTGGTAACGAGTGCGATGCAGATGAGGTGTAGGCATCGGTGAAGAAGCCCATGCCAGCGATCACAATAGCCTTGAAATGGTACCATTGCACCTTGGCCTGGTCGAGCGTGGCCAAGATGTTGTGTTGCGCCCTGACCCTAGTTATCTCAACTTAGCTCTCTCTTCTACTTCTCTTGCTCGTCAAGCTGCTTCAACTACAAAGTTATAGGAAGCTAGGTTTACCTGTTGTGGCTATGGGCCAACTAATAAAAGAGGGGACTATTAGAGTAAGTATGAGAAATGAACTATATCTCCTCCCCTGTTAACCCAATGAAGTATATATACATGGCCATAAGATCTTATTACAATAACACCCCTACCACAAGATACTATTCTAAGGGTACACATGTCTTTTATATGCTTTATTGGGGCCTCTTGGCCCAGTAGGTCGAATAGATGCCGTGGGGGCTATTCCTACAACAGGAGCCTCTCATAGTAAAGGGCTTCTTCTTGAACTGGCCGAAACCATGCTTCCTAGGCCTTTTGGCCCCCTCTGTCCTTTCGGCTGGTGAGGAACTGACCCTTGTGTTTGGTCTTGTTGATCGTGATTATGCGCGGTTGCCATTTTGGGGGACACGCGTCTACTTGTGGTTGGTGCGTCGTGCGTCATCTTGTCTTGTGGCACGATTTTTTAAGGGACACCGAAAAAAGGCATTTTGCCTTTAAAGCTCGGTGCCCCTGGTGAAACGCTGCCCCAAGTGTTGTCCTTGTTCATCTTGTGTGCACCGGTTGGTAGCGTTGCCCACGATTTCTTCTATAGTAGCCACCCCCACAGCCACCGCTCCTTCGACCATGACATGGTTGGCCCGCCTACAAGCGCACCAACCACCACCGCCCTTCATTCTTGGTGAATGGCTCATGGCGATAATCAGCGTCCTCGTCACACTACTACCAGTGCTTCATCAAGTTGTGGTAGCTTGTCCGACCACTGAAGCTCATCGGCAACCGAGGTGGAGTATGAGCTGGTTGAACGCGATCCATCGACGGCCAACAGGTGATGGAAGGTGGCGAAGAAGGTGAACAACATGTGAATAAATGTGTTTGGGTGGAGTCTGGCAACCGAAGAGCTGATTCGGTGTCTGGTGTTTGATAGGAAGATCTCAGACCTCGATGTGATCTATCTACCCTCCGCCGCTGAGACAGAGCCCCACCCGACGGAGTCGGAGACTGCCGTGTTTGTTGCCTACTTTGACGCCAGTCTCCGATTTCTAGCGGCGATGTTCGTCAGCGAGGTCCTTCGGGTGTATGGGTTGGAGCTGGCACAGCTGACCCCCAGCGCCATCGTTCGATTGGTGGTGTATTGCTGGGCTTCCCGGGCAGAGATAGTATGGCTGAGCCCGACGCTGTTTGCCTTCCTACACGACGCTTGGTGCCAGCTGAAGAAGCTCACAGAGGGCGAATACTCCAACCTAGGAAGCATCAACTTCGTGCTTCGATCTGTGTGTACAAAGCTATTTCCGGTGAATATGACGCTAACGAAGTGGGTGTCGAGATGGATGCGGCGGTGGTTCTACCACCAAGTGGAGAGTGGCAGCAGTGTGAGGTGGTCGGGGCGCCCGATGGACTTCAACATGCCTCCATCAGTGACCCTTGACAGCGAGGAAGTCAACAACAAGATGAAGTCTGAAAAAGTGCGCTCCGTCCCCACCCTTTGGACGGGTGTCGATGAATTTGGCGGCAGGACAAAGTCTAAAAAAGCGCGCACATTTTCCCTTTCGGACTGGCGTCGACGAAGTCGGCGGTAGGATAAAGTTTGAAAAAGCACACACTGTCCTCCACCCTTTGGACAGGCGTTAACAAAGTCATCGGTGGGATGAAGTCTAAAAAAGCATGGGCTCCATCGCCCATTATTCGGACATGCGTCATCGAAGTCAGCGGTGGGACGAAGTCTCTAAAAACGTGCTCCGTCCCCACCCTTCGGACGGGCGTTGATAAAGTTAGTGGCGGGGCGAAGTCTGCAAAAGCGTGCAACTAGTAATTGGTAGCTTGCTATGGGCTCTGGTTTCCGTGCTTTGATTTAGACTCTATGTAGTTTGTGCGGAGTCTCGGACTTCGTGCTATGATTTATACTTTGTAGAGTTGGTGCAGAGCGTATGCGCTTCGCACCTTGATTTAGACTCTATAGAGTTCATGCTAAGGCTATGAGCTCCGCGCAACTATTTATACTACGTAGAGTTCGCACAAAGGTTATAGGCTCCGCGTGGATATTTATACTCTGTAGAGTTTGCGTGGAGACTATGAACCCCGCGCTATTATTTATACTCCGTAGAGTTTGTGCGGAGGTTATGAGCCTCACGCAGTTATTTATACTCCATAGAGTTCGAGTGGAGGCTATGCGCTCCGCACGGATATTTATACTCCGTAGAGTTCGCACAGAGGCTATGAGCCCGCGCGGTTATTTATACTCCGTAGAGTTTGTGTGGAGGCTATGCATTCTGCATGAATATTTATACTTTGCAGAGTTCACGCAAAGGCTATGAGCCCCGTGCGGTTATTTATACTCCGTAGAGTTTGCACAGAGGATATAAGCCCCGCGCAATTATGTATAATTCGTGGAGTTCACGTGGGGGCTATAGTCTCCGTGCGGTTATTCATACTACACAAAGTTCGCGTGGAGACTATAGGCTCCACGCGGTTATTTATACTCCATAGAGTTCGCACGTAGACTATGGGCTCCGCGCGGTTATTTATACTCCACAGAGTTCACGCGGAGACTATGCACTCCGCACAGATATTTATACTTCGCAGAGTTCATGAGGAGGCTATGAGCCTCGTGTGGTTATTTACACTCCATAGAGTTTGTGCGGAGGCTATATGCCTCGCACAGTTATTTACACTTCGCAGAGTTCGCACAGAGGCTATAGGCTCTATGCAGATATTTATACTCCGCAGAGTTCGCACGGAGTCTATGAGCCCCGCGCGGTTATTTATACTCCATAGAGTTCACACGAGACTATGAGCCCCGTGTAGTTATTTATAATCTATAGAGTTCGCACGGAGGCTATATGCACCACACGGTTATTTATACTCTGTAGAGTTCGCGTGAAGGCTATGCGCTCTGCACATGTATTTATACCCCATAGAGTTTGCACGGAGGCTATGCGCTGCACGCCGATATTTATACTCCGTAGGGTTCGCACGGAGGCTATATGCACCACACCTTGATTTAGTCTCCATAGAGTTCGTGCGGAGGCTATGAGCCCCGCGTGATTATTTATACTTTATAGAGTTCACGCGGAGACTATAAGCCCCATGCGGTTATTTATGTTCAGTAGAGATCACGCGGAGGCTATAGGCTCTGCGCAGATATTTATACTCCGTAGAGTTCGTGCGGAAGCTATGAAGCTCATATAATCTGTAAGCAATTTTCAGATCTTTTCTTTTATTTTCTTCCCCCTTTTCTTCCTCTTTTTTTTTTCAACGTCGGCCTCCCCTCTTAGGCCGACCTTACTCGACCTACAAGCCCGCATGTTGGGCCGTTTGGTTTATTCGGCACATGTGTCCTTGATCCTCTTGGGCTAGGGTTTAAAACCCTAGCCATGCGTCTCCTGAGCGGTGGCAACCAAGAGGCGTGAAAGCAGCAGTGGGCGCCTCGGATACGGGCGCGGCGGCGCCGGTAGGGGAAAAGGCTAGGCGATGGAGGGCGGCTCCAGGCGCAAGAGCGCGAAGACGGCCAGGCTGTGCGGCTTCGGGCGCGCCGACGACCGAGCTTTGGCAACTTCAGGTGCATCGATGGCCGTGCACGAACGCGGCCAGGTTGTGGCGGCTTCAAGCGCGCCAGTGGCCAACGGCTTCAGTCAGCCCGACAGCGACCCCCCACCACAGTGCCAAAATCATGCATAAAGATCTCAATCCATTGCATTGCATGATTATTTGAATCAATCCTGATTACAATATGTCTATGCAAACCAATCTAGATTCTAGGTATTTCTTCTACCAAATAATCTCAGTGAATAAACATGCTAACAAAACGTAGATCAATCTATAATTAGAATCAACTAGGGTGCAATCTATCTACAAGACAGAAAGTTAAAACAATTGATCTAATCATGGCATTACAAACGAATAAAATTTCGATCTAGATTGATCTATGAGATTTCAATGCGTAATAGATTTATTGATGTTTGCATACCTTACAACTTGTAGAGCGATTCGTGCTGATAACGTGTTGAGAAATAATAAACGCCAATATAATCCACGCAACCAATCAACAGAGAATCACCAAAGAATAATTGGAAAACCCACCAAGGCAACTAGTCTTTATTAATTTCAGATTTATCTTTTTATACAAAGACTTTCTATTTATAGTCAAAACTCCTTAAGAGTAGTTTCAATATTTGCCCACATTGCGTAACACTGTCACCTTCTTCATTTCATTGTAATTCTACGTAGCATGGTTTACACGATTGGATAAATAGTCCAACTCAGCAGGAGCTAAAAAAAGAAGGATGATTAGCTTACGAAAAAAATTGTTGTGCCAACTAGTATAATGAAGTATCGCTAAGCTGGCGATATGGATGTGCGATTGACCGCCCAGATTGAAGGTGCTGCTAATTCTCACTGGAATGAATCCAAAACATATTTTTTTTATAGTGATTAAAATCAGCTTACTACTTTAAAAAAATATTTGAAAAACGAAGATGCCATATGGGTTATGGGATGATCTCTTGGTTAGTATGGTGTTGTTCAATGATTTGTCCCCACACTACTGGACGTCGATCTAGAACTTCATATCATGATTGATCCATTCATATGCATTTGTCAACTACTTCAAAAATGAGTACACTTTTGGCCCTTCGGCTGTTACTAACTCATATTTCTGCAAGAAAGAACAAAAATCAACATCATCTTGCAAAGTAAAACACGCAACATGGCAAGATATAGGTAACTCGTCGAAACCAAGTAATGTAAGTAACTGTCATGACTCATGCGATTGTCCATCGGGGAAAACAAAATGTCTAGTACTGTACTACTGTGCATCATCGCAATATTAGGTATGTCTTGAAAGCAACAGCCCATGGCGGCGTGATGCTGGCATGCAGCTTACTACCTGCAATCTATCAACATCACGCTTGACAGGACTATAAGTTGAGTTATGCAAATTATTTGTCAGCCGAATTGATTTTAAATGAGTTAACATTTTTAGTTTGTTGGCAGTTAACTGCAATATCCCCTGAGCAAATTTTATCTCACTACAATTGCTGCTAGCCAAAACTCAAAACTAAAACAGATCAGACTAGATGCTAGCAACTTTTGCCAATGCATGTCTAGAACATTAATAACAGACAACCTTATTTCCCAATACCTACAATTAACATTTTCATTGCAAGGACCAGCCAAAAATTTACAGTACACAAGGAGTAAGCGACTAAGCCCAGCTGTAGAATTTAAGAGACATACATATAGATACAGCTTTTATTTGGTTATACAGATACATATACATAATTACCTCCCTAAGAGAAGAAAGAATAGAATAGAACAAAATGCCAACTCAACTAGATACAAAATGCATAGATCAAGAAGGGAACTCTTCACAGAGATTGTACAAGTTATTACGTATCAACTTGATGGTCTTTGGTAGACATGCTTTGTTCTAGGGTCAACTATTATGCCCTTCCCACCATTCACTTCGAGATCATGCCTACAGGATTGGCTATGTCAGTACTGAATCTAGATTAACTAGCAAACCTCTAAGAAGGCCAGAAAAATTGTATAGATTGCTTACTGAAAGACAAAATCGGGAATGCTTAGTTGTTCGCGTGGTACATATCTGAACAGCTGCACAAGTCTGTCAACATAGACCACTTTCTTCCAGACCTAATTGAAACAAGAAAAAGATGCTGGAATTTCAAGCAAAAATCATGTCAAAGAATAAAAAGAAAAAGAGTTAACTGAAAATGCAAGTACCTCTCCATCAACAAAAAGCTGCAACGCCAAAATAGCTGTTCTCAATCCCAGCGTTGGGTGGAGTACATATATAGCCTGTGGAGATCGATGCCATCAAAGAGTTCATATTTTCCAAACAGATAATTATAATCACACGATGAGATCGAATGAGATACTAACATGGAGATTTCGCTGATGCTTCCGACCTAGTATTTGTTGTAACCGCTTCATGAACCCTAAATCTGGCTGTCTGTAATTCAATTAAAAGAACTCATGTTACATGCACTGAGGTTCAGATAGTGCAATTTACTCCTCAACCTACTTATACAACACTTACACTTGTAAGGATGCTGCTGAGTGGAAATAGACAATTGTATAAGGCTTTTGAATCAAAGATTCAAACTCCTGCAAAGTGGTGTATCATGATCCTGTCAGAATTTATTGTCCAAATGTGCCAAGCAAGATGAATGAATACTATACTATGCAAAGAGGCATTGATAATGATCATAGATAGGCTAGAGTATGAATGAGGAATTTGCAGATCTATTGACATTGTTCATGTAGGGATTCTTGCAATATGATGCTTGAACAAGTCCTGCATTAAGCAATACAAATATTTTTCGGTTTGTTATATAGATGCCTCAGATTGAATTTGCATATTGTAGGCCCAGCCCTCAAGTTTGTTAATTGCAGATATATCTAAATCATATAATATTGTATATTTAGATCCTTCAGCCCAATTTGACAGCTTGAGAAACTTTAACATTTTCAGGCAACGAAGGTATCGTATATTGATCCCTGCAAACCCATGATACCAGAGCAAGCTGGATGGAGTAAGGAACTTGGTTTGCTGTTCAATATATTCTGAATTTTGGAAAAGTCCAGAGTGATTCATGGATAGAGTAAAAAACCATCTATTTGGCACTAGCCAGTTCGAGGACTATACATGCATAAATTTCCAATTTCCTTTCTGAAAACTTCCACGATCGCACCTCATTTCAAATCAATCCAGAAATATATAATCTCATTGAAAACGAGAAATTGCCAACTAATGAGTTCTCTCAGGTATGAGGAATGCAGCATCAACCTTTGGTCTCTGCAGTTAATGTAAATTCTAAAGCTCCTTTTTTTCAAGGGGGGGAACTGAAGCTCTAAGCAACAAAGAATCATCATCGCAAGACATGCCAAACACAAATTGTATTCATGTCCTTTGTCAAGAAAAATCACAGTAAAAAGATAAAAATAATCAGTTTGTGGGTTAGGATTGCAAAAAAACGATTGGACAAGCTGAGCAACTCCAATACTACCATATAAGAGTGTTGAAAACCCATAACTGACAAATGCAACATGAGAAACTCATAGCTGACTTTCGTGGCCATTTGCAAGATCAGACATGTACTTATGTTTCCAATGTTACATGGCTATATATATCTTTGCTCAGCAATTAACATGTCTAAGCAATGTTAAGGATCAATTACCTTTACTACATATAGAACAAATCGTTCAAGATCCAAACAGCGAAGAAGAAAGTGAGCACCAACAACAACCATAACTGGGCGTCCTTCACTATCAACTCCGCCCCGGTAACTGTAATTAGTGGAAAACATCAAAATACCGGTAAATAATGCAGTGGTAAAAGGAAAACTAAGCTAAAGCAATCAAACTAAAGATAATCTTCAAAAAAGAAATACCGAAATATGTAAATTTTACATACATTATTTTCATTTCAGCAATCTCTGAAAGATTAAGAGAATTTGCTTTAGCAAGGTATCGTGAATGAAGTGAATATTCTTCGGCAGTAGATAATGGAGGACCACCAAGATCACCAAATCCAAGCAACTTAGCACAATTAAACCCCTTGTTTGCCTGAGCAGACTTTTCCCATTGCTCCTTGCGTCGGAGATCAGGATCTTTAATTATTGACATAAAGGCGGGATCCAAATATGAATCCAACTTGAAAGAATTCCTGTTTAGAGACCAGCTAAAATCAGATAAACTCCAACTGGGAGACAAATGAACATACAATGAGCATCTAATGAAACGAGTGTCTCAAGGGTAGCACAAACGATCATTTCTGCCAGCCATCCAAATGAAGATACAGGTAGTTTTTATCTCACCTTCTACGTGTCAATCCAGAATCAGAAAGAGGAATATCTACAGGCACAGGAACTGCAGATTTGCTATTTGCTGCCCCAGCAGGCAAGGGTTTTATTCTTATTTTCCTTTCATCTATTATTGTCTCTCCATTCTCATCCCCAACATCAGCTGGAAGTTTTAATAAAGCAATCTCTTCCTCATGCTTGTCCCGAGGGAAATATAGAGGAAGCAACCTGCAGAATGCAATATTGTTAACCTATGTAGGAAAATCATCGTATTTAACTAGTAATATTGAATTTCAGTCTAAGTACCGCTTATAAATCTCTGTATCGGATGAAGATGTAGTACAAAAGACAACAGCAGTTATTTTGTCTTTTTGCTTCTCCAGAAAACGTCTAACAGTCCCTGTTCAACCTCATCCAAAAGAAGATGGGAATTAGAAACTAGAAAAAGCTAACTGTGGAACGGACAGATCATCTTTACTACTTAAAAAGAACGTAGTGGTGGTTGGTCCGTCATTCGTTCACTCCTCCCTCCCCTACTCGTAAAAAAAAGGCACCATCAGGTGGGCCTCTCCCTCGAGCGATTATTGTTCGCTTCTCCTCCCACCTCTCTAAAAAACCACTGCCACAAGAAAACCGGATGGCAAACAACTTTCATAACCAAAACTCCTAACAAATTGCTCTTATCCTTATTTTCATTCACCACCTAACAAACTCATCTATACGCAGTTGGAGGCGGGAAACACAAGAGAGGCAAATTGCCATGATGATGGAAATGCTGAGCTTGCAGTGTGCACCCCCGTCCATGCTGTCTTGGGTGAGTAGTCCTCACCATTGATGCAGCATGGTCGCCCTTGTCCTTTGCACCACCGTGCATTGGCGCATCGCTATCCTGGATGTACTGCCGTTCCTCTGGTGAGAGCCCAAACGCGGTTGCAAGTTGTTTGTGGGACATGGCGGTGCACCCGATCAATCAAACTACGACGCAATGCACATGATTATTATCAATAGAAGAGTCTCCATCAAGAACATCATGATTCGCGACTTTCACCCCATGACCCCATACATTGAATACGCAAGATAATATTGTAAGGTATATCTATCTACTATATGTTAGTGCAGTATCTAAGACCAATCGATTGCTATGTAATTATTAATTGTTGGGTTGGCTTAATTAATTCATCCTCTTGATTAATTAGATGGAAGACTGCGCGTTTGTCACAGCTCCGATGTATGTCTATTATATAATTCACTTACGAAAAGCTGAGCAGATGCAGTGGAAATGTGGAATCCCCCCCCCCCCCCCCCCCAAATTCTGCCATTGCATTACCGATATAGGTGTGTGAAGGAGAATGGCCATCCTACCACACCACGTCACCATCTATCTAACAAACAAATTAAGTTATAGTAATTTTTATTCTTGTCCCAACAACCTCCATTCATTTCAGTGTTTTCTCATCGTCACCACCAAATGAAGCTACCATGGAACCCGGTACTGCCGAGCCTGGCTTACTCGTCGCCATTAGAGTGAAGCGGCACCAAAACCAAGGGTGTGGTACTGAAACCAGTGCCACAGTGCAGACCGAGCATAGCAGCAGCGGAGGCATGATGCAGGTCATGGCATAGTTCAGCTAGGCATGGCGGTGGAGACAGACAAGGCGCAATGAGGCCAGGGCGGAGTTCTACCGGGCTGAACACAGGCCGAGCATGGCAACAGAGGTGTGATGCAGGCCGCATGGCGGGGCAACTCGATATGCTGGGGTAATATATTTTTTTATTCATAGCAACGCATGGGCATTCGACTAGTTAACATAGATAAAACCTAACCTTTACAACCACAGCATAAGAGCCCTATAACACATCAAACAATAGTGAAACATAAAGAAAAGAAAAAGGAAACATTGATCAGATAACTCACTTATTGCCACATGAGCAGCTGGTTCACGAGGGTAATTTTTGGCTTCTGTGTATATGCAACCCATAGCAATGCTAATCACATGAAAGGCAAAAATATATTATTTAACCTTGTAGAAATTGCTGAAAACATCAAAATGTAACCTAAACAAAATGCAAATTCAACCATTAAAGCTTTCAATATACCTTTGAAGGCCATTCTCAATGAGTAGTTCCAAACAAGACCTGTAGCAGTGGCTAAGTGCATTCTCTGCAGCTGTGTGATATTTGACAGCATATTTAGGGCCCACCGTATGGATGACCTTCCTGTAAAACCAGTTGATAAGCGTCATAACATACAGAAGAGCATATATATCACCTCAAAACCATATCATGAAATTAAATATCATCGACTGTAAAACAGGTAGGCTCTGCTCTGGTACACGCACAACAAGCATTTCATCACATGGAAAATGGTAAAGCCAAAATTGCATTGGTTGAGCAAATTACAGTCAACCTGTAATAGGTCTTACAGGAACAAACTAGAGCATATGCAATGAAAGGAGGGCTATCCTGAGCATGTTATGGCTGGTCTATGGTGAGCATTGTGGCTGTAATAGCTGGTGTGACAATGCACAGCCATAGGTTTCTCCAGCAAATTGTTGCATCCATAAATATCGCTTAATGTCTAACCGTAAAAATTCATCAGCAAATACAACATCACCTGCCAAAATTTCACAGATACGCAAAGTAGAGTGTAAAATATGCAGCTACAAAAGCATATGTTTGTTTTGAACTCAAAGTGCAACTGTGCAAGTATGATTGATCATATGCACTTCTCTAATGATCACAGCAGACTGCTCGTTTCCTTCACCAGCAAAAACAAGCTCGCTTTCTACTAAAATTGGACATCACAAAGGCTTTCGATTCTGTGTCCTGGCCATTTTTGTTGGAGATCATGAAACACTTGGGATTTGGTCCTGTGTGGTGTGACATCATTAGCGAGATGCTTGCTTCCGCTTCCACACAGGTACTCCTCAATGGTAGTCCAGGGGAAACAATTCTTCATCAACGTGGACTTCGTCAAGGTGATCCGTTGTCCCCAATGTTATTTATTTTGGTCATGGATGTCTTATGTTATATGGTCAAGAAAGCATCTGATGAGGGTCTATTGCAACCACTAGCAAGACAGACATTGCAGCACCGCATATCTCTGTATGCAGATGATGTGGTAATCTTCTTAAGCCCTTCGGCCAATGATATAGGTATCACGCTGGATATTCTCCAACTCTTTGGGGATGCTTCGGGGTTGAGAACAAATGTTCAAAAAAGCAATGGCTTCCCTATCCAATGTTCAGAGGAAGATACAATCACCATACAGGATCATCTCCCTTGTCAACTATCAGACTTCCCTTGCAAGTATCTAGGAATCCCGCTTTCCTTGCGAAAATTGACAAAGCAGCAAGTTCAGCCTATCATTGATCGGATTGCTGATTGTCTCCCGGGCTGGAAAGCGGATTTACTCACAAAGGCTGGGAGAAGGATTTTGGTTCAGTTTGTGCTCACCTCTATGTTGGTGTACTTAGCTATGGCAATGGATCTTCCTCCCTGGGTCCTTAAAGCTATTGATAAAATTAGAAGAGGTTTTCTTTGGAGAGGAAGAAAGGACGCGAAAGGAGGACACTGCCTATTGGCCTGGCCTAAGGTTACTCGGCCAACTGAACTCGGAGGCCTTGGCATTTCCCATCTACAGCAGCTGGGATGGGCTCTCCGGATGCGATGGTTGTGGCTGCAGAAAACTGAACCTGACAGGCCTTGGGCGGCTTTCCAAATTCAAGTGCATCCTGCGGTCAAAGCTTTCTTTAGGGTGGCCATTGTCTCGGAGGTCGGCAATGGCAAAAACACAATTTTTTGGACTGACAGGTGGTTGAATGGCCAGAGCCTGGATCAATTAGTGCCTAATCTTTTTGGTTCAATCAACAACAAAGCAAGGAAAAGAAATGTATATGAAGCCCTTTCCGAGTTGAAATGGGTGCAGGACATACGGGGTGCCATTACAGTACCCGTGTTGACAGATTTTTTAAAATTGTGGGATCTTATCTCGGATTTTACTTTGCAACCTGAAGTTGATGATACTCATATATGGCAATTCTTTAGTTCAGGAATGTACTCTGCTAAATCTGCTTATGATGGATTTTTTATTGGGGCTGTACAGTTTGGGCCTTGGGAGAGAATTTGGAAGAGCTGGGCACGAGGTAAATGCAAGTTCTTCATGTGGTTAGTGGCACACAATAGGTTTTGGACTGCAGACCGGCTTGCTAAAAGAGGTCTGCCCCATCCTGAACGCTGCCCACTCTGTGATCAAGCTGAGGAAACGATTGATCACCTACTGGTCTCATGTGTCTTCTCTAGGCAAGTATGGTATAACATTCTGCACAAGGTCGGCCTGCAGCATCTCTTCCCCCAGCCTGACAACAATTCCTTTGATGCATGTTGGGCAAGCACAAATTCTGATATTGATGTTCAGATTAAAAAAGGTCTCAACTCCATCATTATTCTAGGAGCTTGGTCTATTTGGAATCACCGTAATCGCTGTGTGTTCGATGGGATTCAACCGAACCTTAATAGTGTTATGGTTTCAGTAAAAGATGAGCTCCTCCTGTGGAGTTTGGCCGGAGCTCGGGGAATATCTAATCTCCTCGCTCTAGAGCCAGTCAATGCATGAGTCCTCTCTCTAGTAGGTCTTGGGTCAAGTTTGTAAACTGTGAGAGAGATACATCATTGATGTAAAAGGGTGTGTTTTTGTGTGTGGTTGTACGGGGTTTCTTAACCCACTTCTTGTTTTTCTTCTTAATATAATGATGCGCAGCTCTCCTGCGTGTTCGAGAAAAAAAAATGAGCAAACATTGTGTATATGCCCAATGGACACCTTTGTTTAAAAAAAGCATACACAAAGCATTAAACTTCAGTATTATTTGCCCAACTACAGTTTTATGCGAAAACAGAGGCCGGAGATGTAAGCTATATCCATTATCCAAAAAAAAAGCTGCTAACTACGTTTCAAATAACCATGACATCAGCAAGCATTACATATGTAGCACAACTACTAAAGCGACCGTCAAAACAAAATCAAATCACCAACCTAGCAGGCAGATCATACGCATTGGTCATCTTCGCCATCCCTGTTCGGCACCCACCCTGCAAATCATCCATGAAAACAAAAGCCATCTTATGATCCCCATTCCAAATCCAAATGCGCCCCCTAAAACAGCAACCCCAAAGCTAAACCGTACCAAGGTGGCGCACTCCTCGGCGAGCCCTGGCCCCGCCGCTGCATGCAGCCCCGGACTACTATGAGCCTCATCCAAGCTCTACAACAAACACAAAATCACGAATCATTAGCATCTCGATTGTAACATGTGCAACACCAGAAGCTAGAAGCGAAGAGAATTCCGACCTCGTTGGTAGAGTTGACGACGGCGTCGACCTCGAGGTTCCACGGGTGACCACGCCAGAGGTAGATCTTCGAGTTGATCTCATGGCCGACGGGAAAGCGAGAGGCGCCGCGCCCCCCAGCCCCGGCGGCCGCGTCGTCGCCTGTAAGGGGGTCGGAGAATGAGAGGAAAGACGAGGCGGGAGTCTCGGATCCGGCGGCGGTGGGGGAAGAGGAGTAGAGGCGCTGGTCGGGGTCGCTCCAGCGCGGGACCTGGTCGAGCGTCACCGCCGGCTCCACCCCGCCCACGCCGGGCGCCATGGTCGCCGCTGTCGCTGCCGCCACCGCCGGGGAGGCGGAGGACGATGCCGCCGCCGGCGAGCGGTGCTGCATGGGGACGGCCGGATCAGGGCCGCGAGGGCATGGAGATGAGACACGGGTTCGCGCGCGAAGTGGAAGCGGGGCAGGAGAGGAGAGGAGGTGATGGCGAGAGAGAAGTTTGGGGATCGAGGCGAGGAGGCGGAGGAGAGAGAAAGGAGATTAGATTTAGATTATTATTAAAATGCCCCAATAATTGTTGCTGCCTGCAAAAATTCCGTAGACACAAGACCGGTGCTATTGGTTAGAATAATATTACTGACTTGTGGGCCTAAAAATGGTTAGTCCAGCATGTCAGGATATGTCAGTGTATGTATCTCTAATCAGCAAGGTACATTTGAGATCCGCATGGAGCCGATGCTAGCTGGATTAGGACGGGTGGGCACGGAGCCGAATTGTGGCACTGTATACACATGTGGCCCAAGCAACGCTTTTTTCCAATTTTGGCTCCTTATCATTTTTTAAAATATATATATATATCTTTTAAGTTTGAAAGGTGCGGCAGATAACATGTATCATCTACCATGCACCTAAACTCGGTAGAAAGACAGACACGTGGCTAAGCAAGCTGGTGTGACAGACTCCTGTCGAGGTGCCACAATGTGAATGCTTCCTATTGGGCTGCCAATGCTTGATAAGCACTATAGCATACTGCTATGCACTACAGTAGCATTATTCATCTATTAATTAGCATTAAATGTAATTAATTACTACTATAGTACTTAATTAGTACTAATTAAAGTGCTAAATTAGAATTATTTTTATGTAGTGTTAATTGTATTTAATTATCACTAATTATTGGTGCTAATTAAGCATGCATGATATTTTATTGCATTCGTAATTAATTATTACTAATCATATTTAATTAGTGCCAGCTAAAAATAAAATTAAGGATATACTCCTCTTGTAGGGGGGTCATGGGTGCATCATCTATTATACTCCTCTTGCTCCCATCACATGCACGTATTTCTCCCTCGCAATTTGCTGCGTGTGTAAAGGTTGAAGTAGCCAGACAGTGTAGGCAAAAGTGTATGTCCTGCCTTCCATGATTTTTGTTGCGCAGTACAGAATGTAGTCTAGCAGTGAATTTCTATGGCACATAAGTGGATCAAGTGAAAAGTCTTGTGTTAAATTTTCAGCTCATTGGACAAAAGAAATGCTTGCTTGTATGGTTGGCAGAGATGAATAAAATAGGGAGAAAACATGTGTGTTGACTTCTGATATTTTTTGTTGACTTCTAATATTTTTTGTTGCGCAGTATGTATTAAATTCCAACGGTGAATTTCTATGTCACGTTAACGGTGCAAGTGAAATTACAACATGAAATTATCAGCTTATTCAAATAACAACTCCTCACTTATATAGATTGAAATAGCCATACGATGTAGCTGAAAGTGCATATCCTGTCTTCTCCCATTTTTGTTTGTCCAGTATGAAATAAATTCCAGCAGCGAATTTCTATGGCATATTAGTGGTTCAAGTAAAAGTCTTATGTAAACTTTTCAACTCATTCGGACAACAAATGCTCGCTTGCATGGTTAGTAGAGACAAATGGTGCAAAGAAAAATGCATGTGTTGACTTCCTTTTTTGTTGTGCAGTACGTATTGAATTCTAATAGCGAATTTTTATACCACATTAGCTGTGCGAGTGGGATTACAATGTCAAATTATCATCCCATTCAAATAACAACTACTCGTTTGTATAACTTGAAGCAATCAGACGATGTAGGTAAAAGTGCATGTCCTACCTTACGCGATTTTTGTTGCCTAGTACGGAATGAATTCTAGCGGCGAATTTCTATGGCACATTAGCGGCTCAAGTGAAAGTCTTGTGTGAAATTTTTATCTCATTCGGACAATAAATGCTTGTCTGTGTGGTTGGTGGAGATGAACGGCGTAAGAAAAAAATGCATGTATTGACTTTCATTATTTTTGTTACACAGTACATATTGAATTCTACCGGTGAATTTCTATGCCATATTGGCAGTGCAGGTGGGATTGCAACATGAAATTAGCAGGTTATTCGGATAAAAATTGCTCACTTGTATAAGTTGAAATAGCCAGACGGCATATGTAAAATTGCATGTCCTGCCTTCCACTTTTTTATTGCATGGTATAGAATAAACTCCAGCGTGGAATTTCTATGGTACATAAGCGTTCAAGTGCAAGTTTTATGTGAAATTTTCAGCTCATTTGGATAACAAATACAAGCTTGTATGGTTAGCAGAGACAAACGGCGTAGGGAAAGTGTGTGTGTGTTGGCTTTCATTGTTTTTTAATGCCTAGTGCCGCCATTGCCACCTCTACCAAGCAACAAAATAATTTAGCACTAATTAATTACTATTTAGTACTAATTAATTGCTATTAGTACTGATTAATTACGTTTAGCGCTCAAAGCACTAATTACTGCTGCAGTGCCTATTGAGCATCGGCAGGAGGCAGCCACGCTGTGGCAGCTCGGCAAGAGCCGGCTGCCACGTCAGCTCGCTCTGCCACACGTCTGGTTTCCTACCAAGCTAGGGCGGCGTGGCACGTGACACGTGCCGTCTATCATGTCTTCCGAGCTCAGGGAGAGATCCAGTTTTACAAAAAAAAAGTGCTAAAGGCTAAAATTGAATAGAACATTGCCACGGAACCATATGTGTGAGCAGTTCCTGAAGTTGATTGTTCGTGTGGCACACCGCACAACTTGCCTTCTCTTGGGCCAGTTGATTAGCCCAACAAAGCCAGGCCTGGCAGGCTTGCATGACCCAGTTTGTTTATTATTGCTTTTCTTCAGCTAATCTAACCTTGCTTTTTAGGCAAGGCGTCCAATGGATGATCAGAGCTTGGCAGTCGGCCTCGACTTTTTCTAAGCCTATCGAACTTGGGCCAATCTTGACCCGCGCTCAAGCATCTACAAGTAGCGGAGAGGACAACACATATTCTGAATTTCTTGTGCAAGTTTATACAACCTTAGTAGTGCTTAGAGGTGCCCAAGTGGGCCATGCTATCTGGGTTGGACCCAAGCGCTATTAGTCTAACCCAAGTATGGCACAACCCACCACCTAAATGAGTCATGCCGGCCCAGACTGACACACCATGTCGTGCTTGGGTTACGACCTCGGCCTAGCGGGCTGGTCTGGCATGGCACTACCCAGGCACGCCTCAGCTTAGCACAGTCCATTAGGCCTGTTTATTGTTTAATATTTTGTATTTTTGTGTTTTTTGAATTCTATACGGTTAACTTTTTAATTTGTATGTTTTTTTGTACCTTTGGAATTCTATATAGTTCGTTTTATAAATTATATATTTTTGTAATGTTTTTACTTATATATTTCCAGAGATTTTCTTCTATTTTATTCAAATTTTTAGACGAGATGGGTTAAATGGGTCGACACCAGCCCCACGGGCTAACCGTGTTTAGGCCAACCCAACACGGCATGTGGGGCTATCGGGTTGTCCTTAGGTTGGTGCCTCACCGTAGGACCCAACGCAACATGTCTAGCTAAGTAACAATTCAAATGGGCACGTACCCAAATAGGCCGTGCTTAGATGGTGGGCCCATACCATGCTCGCCCGCCCATTGGCATCTCTAGTAGTGCTAAATGCCTACTAAAAACTGTGTTAAAAGAAATGTCTATAAAGCCTGTTACTGCTAAATGTATTATTCTTAAGAAAGTATTAGTACTGCTAAAATGCAATAGCTTTGGACGAATTTAAAAGAAATGCAATTTTAGCAATCATTTTCCATTATGATATTACAAGATTTTTTTTAAATCTACTGTTGTCACTTTCATGCAATCACTCTATATATCCATAGAGATGTTTTTTTTTTGATGTTATTGTTTTTTCTTGAAAATGTTTTATTCTAAACTGTAAAGCTACTTTTTGCGCGAATTAAGTTCTTGTAAATTACAATAGAGATATCTCGGCAGTCTTGCTGTTAGAAGAACCAAATAGCCACTTTGATATAACACAATTCCTGTTTTCTTTAACCTCCGAGATAGAATTACAAGTTGATATGCCTTATCTAGAGTAAAGTCCATTACCGGTCCTTAAACTTTTTATACTGTGTCATCCCGGTCCATAAACTTTTAAAGTGTGCCAACCCGGTCCATAAACTCTGTTTGGGTCTCAAATTAGCCCGTTACGGGTCCGGCTGGCCGAATCGTAGTCGCCGTTATGCAAATAGGTCCCCATCTCCCTTCGTCGTTTCAGTTCTCCTCCTTCCCCTTCTCGTCTTCCTCGAGACGGTCGCCGCTCTCGCGGTGGCCGGCGATCGCCTGGGATCGGAGCTTGGCCACGGAACGCGAAGGGGTGCACGACTCTCAGGCGGCGGAGGCGGACAAGCTGGGCTGGGTGGCGGTTCACCATGGTGGCGCGATTGCGGCGCAAAGGGCAACCTGCGCCGGTTTACTGTGAGCTCCTCCATCCCTAATCCCATCTTCTTCCTTGAATCTTTAGCCGTGTTTGAGGAGTAGGTGGATCAGTAGGGTGCGTTTCGTTAGGGTTTTGTGTCTAGGCGATTTTGGTTAGGGTTTTGATCGATTTTTTCTGTGTTCAATTTGTCTCGGCAATGTAGGTGACAGTGGTGATCAGTTCACTGTAGAGGTTCACCATGGGGGATTTTTTGTTGGTTATGGTAATCTCAGAAGCTATGTGAATGGAAAGGTCGACTTTTTTGATGATTTAGAGGCAGATACTTGGTCCCGTCTCTGGTTTGATGACTTTGTGGAGCAATTAGGCTACCAAAAGGATGAAAGGTTGAAGTTTTACTGGTTGTTACCTGGGAAGACCTTAGCAGATGGCCTTAGAATCCTCCTAGAAGACAGAGACACTAATGCCATGGCTGCTGTTGTGAGCAAGATCAAGAACTTTGTAGTGTATTTCAATCATGATGACATTGCTGATGGGGTTAATTGGGACGACATTGTAGCTAATCCAGTGGCTGAACTTCCTAAAGTACTGAGCCCACATAAAGTGCAATATATACCTAAGAAGGTTGGTGAAAAGCTCCCAGTTTTCTATACTGATTTGGAGAACAGGAAAGTGCAGCAATTCGAAACCACTGAAGGTGAGTCAAGTGGTCCTAGAGATAGCACTAGTGAACAATCTGATGGTTTTCTTGACAGTGACTATTAAATGGAGGATGGGGATGAAGACATTTGTTGATGCTGATGAGGATGAAGCACATGTGAGAGAGGTCACTGTGAAAGAGAGTAGGAAAGCTAAAGGCAGCAGGTTGAAGCTTTCTGATGTGACCAGGCACGATGTAATGTCAGAAGAGGAAGACACTGATGAGGAGGGCCTTGAGCTTCCAGACTCTGATGTTGAGGGAGAAGGTGGTCACAGGTTCAAGTCATTCAGAGATGAGGACATGACAAATCCTGCATTTTCAGTTGGACTTGTGTTCCCTTCGGTTGAGAAGCTTAGAGAAGCCATCAATGAGTATAGTGTCAGGAACAGAGTTGAGATAAAGATGCCAAGAAATGACAAGATTAGAGTCAGAGCTCATTGTGCTGAAGGATGTCCATGGAACCTTTACGCTTCATTTGACAGCAGGATGAAGTCTTTTGTAGTCAAAACCTACTATGGAGGTCACACTTGCCAGAAAGAGTGGAAAGTCAGGAAGTGTACTGCTAGATGGATTGCTGGTAAGTACTTGGAATCCTTTAGAGCCAATGACAAAATGAGCATCACCAACCTAAGCAGAACAATACAGAAAGATCGGAACCTAACTCCTTCTAGAAGTAAGGTGGCTAGAGCAAGAAGGATCATTATGAGGCAGATTCATGGAGATGAGGAGCTCCAGTTCAGTTCTCTATGGGATTATGGTCAAGAGTTGTGGAGGAGCAACCCCGGGTCATCATTTTTCCTGAACTTGGTTGATAGTAGGTTCAGCACATGCTATATGAGTATTGATGCATGCAAAAGGGGATTTATTTCAGCTTGCAGGCCCATAATTTGCTTGGATGGCTGCCACATCAAGACCAAATATGGGGGCCAACTCCTTACTGCAGTGGGCATGGATCCCAATGACTGCATTTTTCCTATAGCAATGGCTGTGGTTGAAGTTGAGTCACTTGCCACATGGAAGTGGTTCTTGGAGACTCTCAAGTCTGATCTAAACATTGAGAACACCTACCCCTGGACTATAATGACAGACAAGCAAAAAGTAAGTCTGATATAAACTTATCTTCTATTGTAACATGCTGCCAACTCCTTGCTGTCATGTGTACTTTGTGTGGCTCATAATCTTTGTGCATTCATTCTTTGGTCAGGGCTTAATACCAGCTGTGAAGCAGGTGTTTCCAGAGTCTGAACACAGGTTCTGTGTAAGACACCTGTACTCAAATTTCCAAGAGAAGTTCAAAGGTGAAGTGTTGAAGAACCAATTGTGGACATGTGCTAGGTCTTCTTCAGAGGATGAATGGAAGAGGAATATGGAGAAGATGAAGGCATTGGATGCTGGTGCTTATGAATGGCTGTCAAAGATGGCACCCAACACCTGGGTAAGAGCCTACTTCTCTACTTTTCCCAAATGTGACATCTTATTGAATAACAACTGTGAGGTGTTCAATAAGTACATATTGGAAGCTAGAGAGTTACCAATTCTGTCTATGTTTGAGAAGATCAAGTGCCAGTTGATGACAAGGCATTACAACAAGAGAAAGGAACTGGAAAATGAGATGACAAGCTCTTTTTGCCCAAAAATCAGAAAGAAGTTGGCCAGCAATGCTGAGTTTGCTAATGTATGCTATGCACTGCCAGCTGGGGTTGGAGTGTTTCAGGTGTTAGTCAAAGATTATCAGCACATTGTAGACCTGACAGCCAAAACATGTGACTGCAGGAGGTGGCAACTGACTGGCATTCCTTGCTGTCATGCAGTTAGTTGTCTAAGACATGAGAGGATAGCACCTGAATCTGTTCTGCCAAGCTGCTACTCACTGGATGCTTATAACAGTGCATATGCCTACAGCATTTGGCCTTGCAGAGATAAGTCAGAGTGGGAGAAAATGGATGCACCACAGGTTCTGCCACCAGTTTATGAGAAAAGGGTAGGTAGACCTCCTAAGGCTAGGAAGAAGCAGCCACATGAGGTAGGAGGCAAAAATGGCCCAAAGTTGTCTAAGCATGGTGTCGCAATGCATTGCAGGCATTGCTCAGAAGGTGGACATAATAGTGCTGGATGCAGCCTCAAAAGAATGGGCTTCAGTGCAGAAGAAGCAAAAGCTTTATTTGCCACAACACAAGCCGCACTTCAGAGAGAGGCAGAAGAGCAGGCAATGAGAGCAGCTGTTGATCAAGTCCCTGCTGATCAAGTCCCTGCTGATCAAGTCCCTGCTGAAAATGAGAAACCAGACCCACTAAACATCTCAACCACTCAACCACCATCAATTGTAGACATGACACAAGCTAGCACCACAGTTCTTTCTCAAATGCTTGGAGAGGTCAGATTTCTAACTCATATATTCATTGCTCTCTTAGCTTATTCCTGACATGAATCGTTCACTGATATTTTCTAACACAGGAAACTCAAGAGAGCTCACTGTCACAACCCCAAGGGCCTCTACCAGAACCAAGCTTCATCCTGTCTAACCAGCCAGTGCAAAGGACAATTCCACTGAATACAAGCACAGTTGCAGGCAGGGCTGCATTAGCCAAGAAGAGGAAAGCATCCACAAGTCAGAAGACATCTTCCAAGAAGACAAAGGCATCTACCTCCAGATCTTCCAAAAGAGCATCCCAAGTGGAAGAGCAAGAACATGCTGATATTGTGTAGTCAGTGAAGGTCTAGAGTGCATCAGTAGTCATTTATCTCTATGAAATGTGCTTTTGGGCTGCAAATGTGCACTGGGTTAAGATGACATTTATCTCTATGAAATGTGCTTTTGGGCTGCAAATGTGCACTGGGTTAAGATGACATTTATCTCTATGAAATGTGCTTTTGGGCTGCAAATTTTTGTGTCCAATACTTTGCTGTTTATTGCTGTGATGTTCATATCTTTGTACTGCGCTTCTGTACTGCTTCCTCTGTTCTTTGTATGTACTGCGCTTCCTCTGTTCTTTATCCAGAGCCCAGAAAAAATATGTACTGCGCTCTGGATGCATATCTTTGTACATCAAATATGTACTGCGCTTCCTCTGTTCTTTATTGCTGTGAAGTGCTGTTTGAAACAAAAATAAACAGAGGAGGGGCTTTCTGCTTATATCCATAGGCGCCTGACGCGCGCAAGACCCGTAACGGGCTAATTTGAGACCCAAACAGAGTTTATGGACCGGGGTGGCACACTTTAAAAGTTTATGGACCGGGATGACACAGTATAAAAAGTTTAAGGACCGGTAATGGACTTTACTCCCTTATCTATTAATGGGCATGCGTTACACATAATTTCTTTTTACATCATGTGACAACTTTTTCACTATTACTTTCACCCCATGGTCACCTTCGATATATATATCACCACTTGCTATAAGATGCATAATCATCACACCATATCTACCTTCAACACACCGTTTTTGCCCTCTTGCATATTTAGTTTGTAATTTTGTCATTGTGCAAGACTGATTTTCTTAATCGTCAATTACGTACCATGGGATGCATTAACTGTAGTGTTCACATGAAAACAAATTCTTTCAGCAAATTCGGACGGCAAGATAAATGGAATCTTTTTAAAACGGTTGTTCTAAACGGTTTTGCAATCTTGGAAAAAGGAAACGGTTGCTGGATGGAGCAATCAGGAAAGCCAACCGTCTCGCCGAGAAGGCGCCCGCACAAAAGCAACATTTACCCCTGCGACGCGAGCCCACGGGCCGACGACTGCGCCTCCCTGTCGGGCAACCGCCCACAAACTTCAGTCCACACCGCCCGCATCCCCAACACGATTCCCACCCCCACCGTCTCCGCAATCTCCACCCCCACCATTCCCCTCCGGCTCAAACCCCGCAAATGCTTCCCTCCGCTACCCATCTCCGCCTCCCAAAACCCTAGCCCCTCGCCTCGCCGCCCCCCATGTCGCCTCCGCAGCCGCAGCCGCCGGTGGCCAGTGCGCCGGATCCCCCTGTGCCGGCGTGGCTCCGCGGCCTACCGCGCGCCCCGGAGTACCGCCCCACGGAGTCGGAGTTCGCCGACCCCATCGCCTTCCTCTCCCGCGTGGAGCGGGAGGCCGCGGCCTACGGCATCTGCAAGGTCATCCCGCCCTACCCCCGCCCCTCCCGCCGCTTCGTGTTCGCCCACCTCAACCGCTCCCTCGTCACCTCCTCCGACGGGCCCAATCCTACCACCTCCGACGCCTCCAACCCTACTTCCTCGCCGCCAGCCTCCGCCGCCGTGTTCACGACCCGGCACCAGGAGCTGGGCACCCCGCGTCGCGGGCGCCCGCCGCCGCAGGTGCTGAAACAGGTGTGGCAGAGCGGCGAGCGCTACACGCTCGACCAGTTTGAGGCCAAGTCCCGCGCCTTCTCAAAGACCCACCTCTCTGGCCTCCGAGAACCGACTCCACTCGTGGTGGAATCCCTCTTCTGGAAGGCATCGGCTGACCGCCCCATCTACATTGAGTATGCTAATGACGTCCCAGGGTCTGGCTTTGCTGCCCCAGCGCATTCACAGCGGCTGAAGAAGCGGAAACGAGAGGGTGTCCCGATGGATGAAGGGGAGAAGACTGCAGGGTGGAGACTGTCAAGTAGCCCATGGAACCTTCAGGCGATTGCACGGGCTCCTGGGTCGCTCACACGGTTCATGCCGGATGATGTTCCTGGCGTGACTTCTCCAATGGTATACATTGGGATGCTGTTCAGTTGGTTTGCATGGCATGTTGAGGATCATGAACTCCATAGTCTCAACTTCCTCCACACCGGGGCGCCTAAGACGTGGTATGCAGTTCCTGGGGATCGAGCTGCCGAGCTTGAGGAAGTTATCCGTGTGCACGGCTATGGAGGCAACCTTGACCACCTTGGTATTTGTCTTTACTTGTGTTTGTGATCTGTATGTTGTGGCCTTGTGGTGTCATGAGCTCAAATTGTTGGTGTGTGCAGCGTCGCTGGCAGTGCTTGGGGAGAAAACAACACTGATGTCCCCAGAGGTCCTTGTAGCCTGTGGTGTGCCCTGCTGTAGGTACAATCTCTGAAATGGCCATTGGTCAATTTTTTTTTGTCAAGTGCCTATGGTATCAATAAACCAGTTTTTTTATTAATGTCCGTGTTAATATGCATTGTGCTTTAGATTGGTACAGTATCCTGGTGAGTTTGTGGTGACATTCCCAAGGGCTTACCATGTCGGGTTTAGCCATGGTGAGTTAAATTATCCTGCCTTTGGAACATATGATGCTTGTTATTTCATTTAACTCATACTGACACGCTAATTGTTAAACTGCCCATTCCAGCTATGCTGTAATTTTATTTTGGCACTGGCAGTAAACACAAATTATTTACAATAGACAGTGCTTGTGGCTGCATGGATCTAGACAATTGGTATAGCTGTCAATGCGATTGTAATAACATGTGATCAGTTACACCACAACTGTTCTACATTGCAATTGTATTCTTACACCAGAATAACTTAAAATATTCTAGATAACAGATGGTGCTAATAGGGAATTTAATACTCATGAAACTTTTTTTCCTGCCTGAAGTAAGATCATGTTAATTTGTTTTTTTGTTGTTATGTTGACCGAATGGTTTTGATAAGTTAGCTTTTTATCCAAATTTATGTTAAGCATTCGAAGAATTCAAGGTTTTAATGCTGCTTTAACATTTTGGTAATGATTAGCGGGCTGACTTTATCTTTGCTGCCTGTTATTACCTTCACTGTTTCACCTATGACTTGAGATCCCTTTGAGGGTCTCACTTATATTTGAGACCAAAGAACCTATCTATTAAAATAATTTATTTTGGGTGACCAAAAGAAAGCGATTTATAGTCCGTTGGTGCAATGTAGAACCTGAATATTTACATGTTTGCATTTTCTTTGTTGCTGTGCATTTAATTAGCAATTCTAGATGTTCTGACCGATATAATACAGGATTTAACTGTGGAGAAGCTGCCAACTTTGCAACTCCCCAATGGTTGAAGTTTGCCAAAGAGGCTGCAGTTCGAAGGGCTGTGATGAATTATCTTCCAATGCTCTCCCATCAACAGCTACTGTACTTGCTAGCAGTTTCTTTTATATCCAGGTAAACTTTACTGGTTGGAGTTCAATTTTTTGTTGACAATGATGAGCTTTTTTTACCTTACCCACAGGTCAATGCAGTAGAATAGTAGTAACTTCTCTCAACAAGCCCAATGGTACAGCTAGTGGCTTTAATTAGATGTACTTGTTAGGTCTGGTCACAAAATGATTGTGCATAGCCAAAAAGTTTTTTAGCCTGGAGGGACATACCCCCTGCCTTAAAAAATAAAAATCAGTCTCAAAAGTATCTGGACATACCCATTGAAGCGATTATGCATAATTTCAAAAGTATCTGGACATCTATTTGAACTTATGCTTGGGCCACTATGGACATCTATTGGAACTCACGCTGGGGCCACTAGGTGTTGAAATCATCTGGTACATTGAACCAAATATATCCGATTGATGACTGGGGATCCAGATCGCATTGCTAGATATAAATGTTGCTATTGGAACACACAAAAGGAGTTCCAGAGTAGAAGGTCCTTCATATAGTATCAATCTTGCATTACTTCATTACCTAAAGCACATATTTTATTGAATGTAGCGTGTGCTTAACATTTAGCTTACAAACTGCCAGCCAGTTTGTAGCAGCAAGAGTCACTAGTTGCTATAATGTGATTCAACATAAGTTGCATGTAATTACTGATGGAGTGAATAAGATCCGTTCTGATTCTTGCTTTGGTTGACAGTAAATTTATTCCATGTTCATCAATCGTCACACCTTTTAAGGGACTTTAGTTACTGAACTTTTTTATTAAGAGGAACAGAAATAAACACAATTAAAATCTAGGGAACTGCACGCGAACATTTGTGAAGTAGGAAAGGCACTGACATTGCTAGCTTCCCTTGGGATTCTAGCAAGCATTGCCAAGTGCTAACTTCCCATGTGAAGCTGAAGTTGCCAGAGTGCCTGTGGAATCTGGCACTGATGGCTTTCCTGTGTTATTTATTATTAAATAATGTTTTTATGATAAATTGAGTAAGTTTTTGACCTTTATTTTCATAAAATTTTAGATTAATGTTCAGTTCTTGCTACGGTATTGGCCTATTTTACAATTTAAATTTTGAATTTGTCAATAGTTTAAATTAGTAGTTGCATAGCACTGTTTGGAATGTAGTAGATGAGATAACATGGTTGAAGGTTACGGTCAGATAGTTTTAAGATGAAACGAGAAAATTCATAAAGAGATTTCAGATGTAAGTGAGCAAATAATACAAAGTGAAACAATCATTCATTTGCTTGTATCGTGTCAGAACTGAGCATGAAAGTGATAAAATATTGAAACATCTTCTGGAGAACACCAAGCCCAAAACATATGTTTCGATATGTAATCGAAAGAGAATGGTAGGAAAACTTTCAATGATAACGTCCCTAGGAACTCTTAACAATGCCAGTACTTGTGAGTCTAGCAATGTCAACTTCCCAAAGGAAGCTAACAATGGCAGCATCTTTATTCCTTTGTATTTTATTGAAATTTACCTCACATTTTATAAATGTTTAATTTTATTATGAATTTTATTGTTTATAAAAGATTGATTTTAATTTGGTTGGGCAAAATCAGGATTGGATGACAATGAAGTTTTGCTTCTGATTTAGGTAGTGTTTGTTGACTTGCCTTTTTTTATCCAATGTTTATCTGTTGCTTTCGTGTTCACCTTCTGTATTGGGCGTTAATGGTTAATCAAAATTTGTAACATAAGAAGCACACATGTGATTTGGTATATTTTAAGCATTACCTCTGGTGCTCTTGGCGTCCATATTATAATTGTGGATTTAATTATGCTTAACTGTATTGGTTTTGGTGTCCATATTATAATCATGAGGGCGCCAAATGCTTATTATATGCTTCACCTTGAATCTAGTGGTTTCATTTTAATTTCAGAACCCCCAGAGAATTATTATCTGGAATTCGAACTTCTCGGTTGAGAGATCGGAGAAAAGAAGAAATAGAACTGCTGGTCAAACAGGAATTCTTACAGGACATGATTAGTGAAAATGAACTTTTATGTTCTTTTCTAAAAAAGAAATCAAGTGATAATGTCGTTCTCTGGGAGCCTGACTTGCTGCCATCTCCTACTGCTCTACATCCCTGCTCTTCTGGCTCAAAAGCTCCTGAGAAGAAGTCTGATGATGGTCGCAGAATTGAATCTATCCAATGCAACCCCAAAGATAACAGTTCATCTGATGGTACTTCATGTACAATTGGGAGACAACCTAAATGCATGTCTACACATAGCAAGTCATCCGATGCTACGTCTGCTTCCAAGGAGGAAAAACTTGATGCTGATACTGATGATGAGGATGCCCTGCCTTTTGATCTGAGCATTGATTCTGGTTCATTGACCTGTGTTGCTTGTGGAATTCTTGGCTATCCATTCATGGCAATTTTGCAACCTTCCAGAAAAGCATTGGAAGAGATGCCCCTTGTTGATAGAGAAAGATTCAAGTTGAATTGTGAAAAAGAGAATTCTTCAAATGTATTGCCATGCTGTCCTGATGATGGCAATTCCGGTATGCCTTTCTTAGCTTCCAATCTTTTGTAGATGCAGGAAATAAGCGAAAAATCTATTCTATGGATGCAGATTTTTTGTCATGCATATGAACTATTGTAGATATTTCTTGAGGGTCTTGTTTTGCGTGGCAAATAGATTAGCTGTGTTCTCATTGTTAGTACTTCACTTTGTAGTTTGTACATGTTCTGGTGGCCTTTGGTGAGCTGCAGCTAGCCAATTTTTTATTCTTACATGATGAACCTCACTGGGAGGGGTCTTTTTTAACACCCTTGATTTTTTGTTGACATAATATGTAACCATGAGAGTTGGCTTCTTTTAGCGCCGTATAATCAAATGGATATGAATAAATAGAGAAGTTCTGACGGCAATAATCATATGCGCAAGTTGTTAAAAAAACAATCATATGAGTAAGAGTGATGTGATCTTCAGGCATGGAATGGATTATGATCAATTGGATTGATCTGTACTTCTCACAAATGGTTTATGTTATTTCTATCATTAAGCTCGCCGCAGTGACTTTTTAATTGTACTGTGCAGTGTGCACGTTGTCACCTGATTAGTACACAAGAAATTTACCGTCTTAATCTTGCTTTTTAGCAAGAATTTTATCTTTTGCTGATGTTTTGGTGATACATTTACACCAACTCAATGAGTTAAGCATAGCTGAACTTTTGTCCAGCTGAGCTCTTATTTGTATTACTAAAATGCACAGGTTTCCATTGATGAATGTGTATCCTTGCTTGTTTATTAAATATCTTTTCTTGTACTTTTCCATCTTCTGTATTTCAGCCATAATGATGCGGTTTATTTTCCTTGCATTTCTGAAAATTTGACAAATGGTTTCTGCCTATTTATCAGGATGTCCATTTATTGTCAATAGACCTTCCAGCCCTGTGGAACAGGCCGCTAACTTCAGTCATGAGAATATTAAGTTAGATAAAGATGGTGTTTCTTTGATGGAGAAGGATAAAGATGGTGTTTCTTTGATGGAGAAGGAACTTGATGGACCCCTGCAGCAACATAATAATAGTTCACATTCTCGCAGCGGTGAAAATACCCTTCATCTGTGCACTAATACAGAGACAACTGAGAAGAAAATACCAAGCAACTGTTTTGGCTCGGAATTGGGTAAACAATCCAGCGGAGTTGACATGGATGCACAAGCTGTAGAAGGTTGTGCCGACACTATCAACTGGAATACAAGTTGTACATTTGCACGGCCTCGAATCTTTTGCTTGCAACATGCCCTTGAGATTGAGGAGTTGCTTGAGGGCAAAGGTGGTGCCCATGCCCTCATCATTTGCCATTCAGGTCGGATATAATGCTAACTTCTTTTGTTCTCATATAGTCATATCCTATTTGACTGCCGATGGATGTTGCCTTGATCCTGCACACTGGATGTGAAATCATTAACTATTGTTCATTTGACAATTTTTTTGTTTGGTGATTATGTTTGTCTTTGCAAAGACTTTGTTTTTCCGTTTGCAGGCAGCAGGCTACACCGAATTAGATTGTCTTCATCCGTGGGAACAAAATTTCTTTGCTATTAATAATTTATGACTTCTTTTTCTAATGAAGACTTACTCTCTAGAATATATTTTGGCGTGATGGAAATTAATATTTTCATTCAGTATCGTGGAATACAACAGCTTCTGTCTTTTGTAATGCGAAGTAGCAAAGCCCAACTAAGCAAGTACAGGATAAATGTAACATAAGTGACTTGTGTAAATTGTTACCAGTAGAGTATAATTAGATGATGACCAGGGAGCCCTCTACTTGGAAGGAGCATTGTGAATTTGTGAAGCATTGACTGCACCCCTGGATTGTTTATAAAAACCAATATATTGTTTAAGGTTAGACTACAAATCCTATACAATTGAATTCTGTTGTTTGCTCGATGTGGCTGATGCTATGAAGCTTAACTATTTG
Organism: Dendrocalamus latiflorus; assembly: GCA_017311315.1. Taxonomy (NCBI): domain Eukaryota; kingdom Viridiplantae; phylum Streptophyta; class Magnoliopsida; order Poales; family Poaceae; genus Dendrocalamus; species Dendrocalamus latiflorus. Next base: position 9,261,548 of record CM029621.1, read on the forward strand.
TAATTAGTTTTATTCCTTTGCATGTATGTAACCAGCAGATTACATGTGAGTAGATTCTCATTGTATCATCTAATAAATATCACCCCATGCTACTTTTATCACTGACAAGGGCTAATCAATTTGTTAGTCTGTAGTCACTAGAGTCGTGTTGTAAAGGTGCAGTTTCTTACATGCATAACTTATAATTGCATCTAAGCTGTGAGGTGAACTCAATTCTCGGCATTTTGGCAAACTAGCAAATTGAAGATGTGTCCAAAATTCCATCTAGTCGAATGGTTCCTTCTCATCCTTTCTCATGGAGTTTTCTAAACATGTCTCATGTTGCTTGAAAGTTGAAAACTGTTTTGCTATTCTTTTCTAAAAAAACTATATTCTGCTAAATTTTGCCACTTTTTCAAAAGAAGGGAGATTAATTGATGGCATCGTATACTATGTGCTCGCTCTTTGCCTGGTAGAGTACTGAGAAGTGATTTCTTTTATTGTCTAAAAGGGGAAAAACAGAGAAGGTAGATCAGTCTAGTTTTGATTTGTTTGTTGCTGCTGGTGTAAAACATGGGCTGGGAGTTACGCTCAGTCATCTATTCATGCTAGTTTTTTAATGGGCTGCTTTTTGGATCCTTGATAAAAGACTCTAGAATAATGCAAGGAGCGAAGGATGGAATAGAGCAAGGGAAAGACACTTGTCTACCCTGTAAAAAGAGTGACGCCCAAATTATTTATGGCACCAAGTTCAAACTTAAGAACAAAAGGACCACTTTCTCAAGATTGCACACACATCACACAAAGTGAGCAATCCAGTGAGCACTGGATGCACACTTGCAGCTCAGATTCACAAGCACACAACACAAAATCAAGACGAGCAATCCAGTGGGCAGTAGACCCACACTTCCAAATGGTCAGTTTTGCTTGCTTCATATAATACTGTTCATTTGCCCTCTACATATTGGCCGACAAAGAGGGCTAATTACAGATGCATGCAAATGATCCCTAGTTGGGGCCACTTGTCTCCTTCCAATTATCTCCCTGAAACTCTTGTTCTGAATATCATGATTCGAATTCAGTGGTCATTTTAACTGTCATTATTTGATTACCGTACATTGACCTATATTTTTGCCCTCCATTTTCTGCAGATTATATCAAAATAAAAGCACTTGCAATATCAATAGCTGAGGAAATTGAGTTTCAGTTTGACTGTAAAGATGTTTCACTTGCAAATGCATCCAAGTCTGATTTACATATAATCAACACTTCAATTGATGATGAGGGGCATGAGGAAGATGGAAGAGATTGGACATCACAGATGGGTCTAAACCTGAAATATTGTGCCAAGCTTAGGAAAGAAACACCAGGGAATCAAGAACAACCTCCTTTATCATTTTGGGGACTATTTTCCAAGCCTTCACCTATTTCAGTTGTTCCAAATCTCAAATGGCTCTGCAGGAAAGCACGGACTCCATACAAGGTTGTTGGTTATGTTTCTAGCTCTAACGCCACAGTAACTCCTGACAAGGTTGATCCTGCAGTTACAAAGACTAAGCCTGGCACTTCTGGAAATGATCATGACAATGGTAAAGGCCAACATACTTTTCAACAAGGTGGCCTCCTGCATCCAAGTAGGCTGCACGAATCTGATGATTTAGCCGGTATGTGCATGTGTTCTGAGGAGAATGATCAAGACCTACATTGTCTTATTGATATCCCTATTGCTCTGGCTGAATATCCTATGATGCATCAAGTTTGTGAGGGTCCAGTAAGTGTTAGCACTTGTGATGACTCTATTTGTTCATTGAATTACCAGGATTCACCCCCACTTGCTGCAGTATCAGCTGAATTTACCATTGAACAACGAGGTGTCCAATCAGCTGAGTTGAGTAATTCTGCAACATTTTCTGTTAAACAGTTTCTTGATAATGAAAGCATCGCTGAGGAAGACAGCGTGAACTGCATAAGCAAACATGAGAACTTAGATACTCATAATGTTACTTCAGAGTGTAAAGATAAACAGTTGCAAGTTCAACAAGATCAGGAGAACATGGTGCTTTGTGATAATCCCAGCAGAAACTTAGTTGGTCCATGCCCAATAAAAGGTGTGGCTGTTTCAGAAGAACAACATTGTGCCACAGTACCAGGAACCCTTGAAAATGAGGGGAATTGTGCAAAGACATCTTACTGTTCTGATACTGTATTAAAAACTAACAAATCTGCAACTGAGGATAAAACTGAGGCACGTGATCCTTGTGCTGTTCTTGTGGGGCTAAAGTCAAGCTGCGATGAGATGATTTCTAGTGTTGACAGACGGTGTAGTCTGCCCATGGGCTGCCTTGCCGATGATCCTTGTTCAACTGAGCCGCAGTCTATCTCTCATGATTTGATGAGAGATGAGTTGCAGGCAATCTGTAATTCGAAAATGGAAATAACTTCTTTAAATCCAGTTCTGGTTGATACCAGCCATTCTAATGTCAAGGCCATCAAGCTCGAGAGCAATAATCTCAGTAAGTTATGGCATGAATCTCCAAAGAGAGATGCCAATATTTCAGAAGACGTGCATGCCAATATTTCAGAAGACGTGCAAGCTGCTTTGACAACTGCAATCTCTGGAGAAGATGGAAAATCAATTTACACCGAATCAAATTCTTTTGATATTTTACTTGGTGTTTTAGCTGAAGAGTCCAAGGTAGCAGATGCTCCTGGAAAAGATGAGGTTGGCAAAGCTTCCTTGACATTAATGACACTGGCTAGCAATGACCACTCTGCGGATAATGTTACACAAGGTGAAGTTGTAGAGATGGCTGGCTCTTCTGTTAGTACTGCTCTTTCATACAAGGGCCAGACTTGTTGCAATTTGGCAACTGATAAATTGCTTGCTATTCAGAACTCTGAAATACAACAGAAATGCGAAAATGCTGAAGAAGTTGATTGCTGGAACTACCAGGGATTCAAGGATGACACAGGAATTTTTGGCAGTTCAGCAAGTTGTGTAGCTACCACCTTTTTCTTGGCCAAAACAGGCAAAGTTTCAGATGCACCCAAAAAGGATCAATATGTCGATCGGGCACATGACTTCCGTGTATCAGACATATTGTCTAGAAGTATTGGAAGCTCAAATAGAACAGACATCATATGTTATGTCAGACGCAAACGCAAAAGAAAGAGGGAATCAGAGTTAAACACTGATAGTTCACAAAGTTGTGGGAGCTTTGGGAGCTTTGTTCGCTCTCCCTGTGAGAGCTTGAGACCCAGGACTAGACCTGCAGTAGTTGAAGAGGTGGCAAAGAAAACAAACACTGTAGAAGCTTCAGCTGCGATAAAGGGTAAGAGGACAAAGGTGGGATCATTTCAGTGCGATATTGAATTTTGTGACATGACATTTGAAACTAGAGCTGAACTTCGTGCTCACCAGCGCAATATTTGCACCGATGAGTCATGTGGCAAGCGTTTCAGCTCGCACAAATACTTGAAGCGTCATCAGTGTGTCCACAGCGATGAGAGACCATTCAAATGCCCCTGGGATGGTTGTGGAATGACTTTCAAGTGGTTGTGGGCTCAGACTGAACATGTCAGAGTCCACACAGGAGAGCGCCCGTATAGGTGCTCGGCTCCTGACTGTGGGCAGAGATTTAGATATGTCTCAGACTACAGTCGCCATAGAAAGAAGTTTAATCATTATTGACAGGTTCTAGTTTTCATGTTATTGGTCCCAGCTGGGGGCAAAGCTCCAGCTGTTTGTGTCGCGGCCTTTGTTGTAGCAGCTCACGCATTTAATCACATGACAGCTGATAGGCCTACTAAGTTTAGTCTAGAAAGTAGAAATAGTTGGGGTAAAGGCTTACCCTGCTGCGTCAATGTAGATTTTCATAAGCTGATCTCTCTCGTTGACATGTGGTCATTCATTCTTTTCTTTTTTCCGTTCAGTGATGTATTTAATCCCTGATAATGTTTATGAACACGAAGAATTCATCTGATTTCAAAATCTTCTTTGTATCATGTCCATGTACTATTTTGAATATGTACATGTCAAATGGTGAGGCAAAGGCTCAATGTCTCGGTTCACAGAATGTAATTGCTGTCTAATGTGCACTTCGTTGTTTTACCTGCTCAGTGAGCAGAATGTAGTTGCTGTCTAATGCATCGTTTGTTATAATTCATCGCCGTTCTGGCTTGACATTGGCGGCCAAGAAGGTCTCTTGTTGTCCCGTCATTCAATTAAGGCAAATTGAGGAAGGAATACATGAACTCTGTGCTTTCATCCTGGTGCTGTATGCCTAAGGTTTTTAATTGAAAAATCCGGAGGGCTACCGGCCTAATGATACCAAGATTGGGCAATAGTATACGTAACGAAAATGTTTATACGGACTGCTTACAAAAACGCCATTTCAGCGCGTCAGGATCACCGATTCGTCCAACAATATATACATTCATGCATAGCAGGTAAATTTTCATGTCGTGTTCATTAATTTGATAGGATCAAAGACTGAATTCGATCGGAGTGATTCTTAAATTTTCATGCCGTGTTTATTAATTAGATAGGATCAAACACTGAATTCTATGGAGTGATATTTCTCTTACGTGGGAGTGGGAAACGTGTGATGCCCTTCCGTATATAATTCGTACAAATTGTTTCGTACGTATACCTTATATAAGCTCTGTATTGGGTATGAAGTTGCGGGTTATCCACAGTTTTCATAATTTCCGGTGTGAACCAGTCTATGGGAGACTCGTTTCGGAGATTTCGGATGTCTTCCGAAGATGGAAACTCTGTTCTGGTGAGTTTATTGGAGAAAAAAATCTTATATTTGTAAGAGCTTGGTGTAGTTTGCTAAGTCCTTGCTGGTAGTTAAGCCTTCGACCATCGTTCAAGAAAAGCAGAATAAAAATCACATTGAAGAATTACAAATTTCACGTAACACCACATTGTCTTGCCAAAGTGGACGTCTCTAGTTCGGGCCTGCATCTCAGGTGCGGGCCAACCTTTGTGCAGGCTACCAAACATGCCCTTACTTTAACTACTAATGCATATATAAACTCAGAATCCATAACAAAACTGCATAGCCATATAGACCCGAACTAATTAGCAGACAAATTAAAACCCGAACTAATCAACAATGCCTCATAAGTCATAAACATATAGACCACCTACGTCTACGAAAGAATTCGACACTTGTCAGCCTAGAGCATCAAGAACACACTGCGACTACTTGTCTATATCTCGGTGGTGGACGCCATCTACTTGGGCTCATCCTCGGCGCCGTCCTTGATGTAGGAGTCGAGCTTGGGCTCACCGAACATGGAGATGCCCTGTCGGGTCTTGAGGGATGCGTACTTGCCGGCGGCAGGGACCTTGTTCTTGAGGCAGACCTAGTGTGTTGAAACTACCGGATCGTAGAGATAAGATTGGAGATAGATTTTGTTGTTAGGATTGGTTTGTATAGTTAAGATTGTTGTAACTAATATGCTGTAACAACTCTCTGTTTGTATCCCGAATCGCTACTGTAGCCCATCCGGCACCCTGCAGTTGCCGCAACATAAATACAGACCGACTGGCTGTAAGGTTTATCAGAGCAGCAAATACTTCCTCCTCCTTCTGAATAACTTCAGAAAACCTTTATGGTATCAGAGCCTCACGAACTCTAACGAGATGACTGGGCCCTTAACCATTGCTGCCTCCACCGTCGGTGCTGCATCATCCGTAGCCGGCATTCTCCCCACATCATCTTTCTCCCACCTAATCAACATCAAACTCTTAAGAGAGAATTACCTCCTCTGGAAAGCACAAATCATGTCCTATCTCCGTGGACATCAGCTGCTTGGGTACGTGGATGGCTCAATCCCGAGCCCATAGAAGACGATCTCCAAGACTGTTGAAGGTGTGGAAACCTTTGTTTCCAATTCGGCATGCACAACCTAGCTGCAGCAAGATCAGGTCATCCTCAGCACACTCCTATCCTCTCTCGAGAAGGAAGTCTTGCACAAGTATTCTTCATGGCCACAGCTCGTGAAGTCTGGACAACCCTGAAACACATGTTCTCCTCATGCTCGCATGTGAGGATCATGCAAATTTGGAGGCAATTAGCACTAATGCGCAAAAAGGATGAGTCCATCGTGTACTACTTCAACAAGGTGAAGCAACTCGCCAACACGCTGGCCTCAATTGGTCAGCCTCTTCATGATGATGAGCTCATCACCTACATGCTTGCTGGGCTTGACATGATGACTCCCTTATCACTTCGATCACCACCCGACCGAAACCGATCTTCATCAATTATCTATATGCACACATGGTGAGTTATGAAATGCGACTTGCCCTTAACAATCCTATTGCAAATCCATCGACGAATTTTGTGAGCCACAACAGAGGAGGAAGATTAGGAAATCAGGGTCATGGACAAGGCCGAGATAATGGCCATGATAGACCTTGGCACCAGCAAGGTCATGGTGCACAGGTCATCACACAAGTGAAGGGAGGCCGACTTGCGAAGTCTGTGGAAAGATTGGGCATTTTACCTCGATCTGCTATCATAGATTTGACCACTCCTTTCAGATGAACAATGGACGAGTTGCTGCAACAGTCACTACTCCATTCAATGGCGACAATAGCTGGTATGCTGACTCCGGAGCTACTGATCACATAACAAGTGATCTTGACAAGCTCAGGGAAAGATATCATGGAAAAGATCAAGTCTATACCACCAATGGTATAGGTACGGTTTCTCCAGGTCGATAAACACCATGTGAAGATTCTTCTTTTGCTCTCTTTATCTCTCCATCAACTATTGTGTCAAGAAAATCACCTCTGTAGTTGACCTTCCGGGCATAAAACCAAATTGGTTTTTCATCACGCTAGTCACTCTTCTTAAATGGTACTCAATCACTCACTTACAAAACTTCATTGTGTAGCTCATGAGCTTAATTCTTCTATAATTAGTATAACTTTGAATGTCTCCTTTATTTTTAAAAATGGTACTCACATGCTTCTCCTCCACTCGTTAGGCATCTTGTTCGATCTAAAATTCCTATTGAGAAAATTAGTTAGCTACATGATCGCTGAATCTCCAAGGTATTTTCACACCTTGATAGGAATGTTATCAAGTCCCAATGCCTTACCCACTTTCATCTTTTTTAAGGCCTCTTTTACTTCCGACTCCTGGATTTTTCGAACAAACTACCTATCAGTTTTGTTAAAAACATCATCTAGTTCAATAATACTATCCTCAATTCCTCATTGTCTCCATTGAATAGTTTGTCGAAGTAATCTCTCCTCCTATCCTTGATCTCATCATCTTTCACCAAAAGTCTATTAGTGTCGTCTTTGATGCATTTAACTTGGCTGAAATCTCTTGGCTTCCTTTCTCGAAGTTTGGCTATCTTGTAGACACCCTTCTTTCCCTCCTTTGTACTTATCTTCTCATAAAGTTCCTCATAGGCCTTGCTCCGTGCCTCACTCACTACTCTCTTTGCATTCTTTTTTGCTGCTTTGTATTTCTGTACATTGTCGTCGCTCCTATCATGCTGCATGTGCTTAGCATGTCTTCTTCTCCTTGATAGCCTTTTGTATTTCCTCATTCCACCACCAAGTATATTTAGGTTTGCATCTTGTACCTCGGGTCACTCTAAGCATCTCTGTAGCCACCTTCCTAATATGAGTTGCCATCTCTGTCCATGTACTATTTGCTTCTCCTATGTTTCATATGCCTTCTGCGATCATCCTCTCCTTAAACGCCTATGAGGCATCCCCTTCGAGTTTACACCACTTCATCTTTGTAGCTTTTGCGACCTTAGCCTATCAAACCCGTATCTTAAAACAAAAGTCAGAGACTACCAATTTATGTTGATGGACAATACACTCTCTAGATATAACCTTACAATCTATACAGGCATGTTTGTCCTCCCTCCTAACAAGGACAAAATTGATTTTGGCTATAATGCTGATCACTACTAAAGGTAACTAAATAAGAATGTCTCTTTCTAAAAAATGTGTTAGTTATCATGAGATTATAGGCTACGGCAAAGTTTACGATACATTCTACTTCTTGGTTCCTATCACCATAACCAAAATTCCCATGCACCCTCTGAACCCCCCACTAGTTGTATCAACGTGACCATTGAAATCGACTCCTAAAAAAAAGCTTCTCACTGTTAGGCACACTTCTAACCATATCATCTAGAACTTTCTAAAATTGCCTCTTAACATCCAGATCTACTTATAGAGCATATGTACTAACAACATTTAACACCAAGTTCTCAAAGATTAGTTTGACTATAATAATCCTATCCTCTATCTCCTCACGTCGACAACTCCGCTCTTGTGGCTCTTATCGATTAAGATCTCACTCCATTCCTGCTTTGTTCTGTTCCAGTATACCACAACTTGAAACTAGTATGCTCTACCTTCTGATCCATCCATTTAATATCTTGAATGCATAAGATATTTACACATCTCCTAACCACTGTATCAACTAACACTCTTAACTTACCTATTAAGGATCATACCTTCCAACTACCTAGATGGATCCAACTCTCATCGACTAGCTTCCTTGCCCCTCGTACTTGTTAAGTAAAGTGCAAAGACCCTTACACACTTTTCACTACATTTAGGTGCCGACTTAGCATGTCACTAAGGGAGTGATGTCCTGGCCCTTGTTCATTTATCATCACACCTGAGTTTCAATATGGCATGTCACTAAGATGGTTACGCACCAATGAAAATATTTTGGGTTTCATTCTATGAAAAGGCGGCTTTTTTATGTTGACTTGCTGAGCCTAACACAACCCTCTTTTTTCCTGCTTTTTTATGTTGACTTGCTGAGCCTAACACAACCCTCTTTTTTCCTGGCTGGGGGATAGGCTATATAGAAAACTACATAGACGGAGTTACGAAGAGAGTTTAATGTGCTGGAAAAATGTTTCGAAGATCTATACTGCTCTTTTGAAGCTGCCAATACAAGATCTTGATCAATTTTTCAGTCGGTAAGCTCATTGAAAACATTTCCGTGTTTTAATATTGAATGTTAATATTTTGTGCATTGTACTGCTTTTGCGTGTCTTTGTCTCCATCTTTATCCGTGACTTAGCATGTTGTTGTTGATCATGTTGCTATTTGTATTCTATTATGCTATTTTGTTGTCCTTTCATTTTCTTTTTACCTGCACCATGCCAGTAAACTGAAGGAAAAAACACTAGCAGAGTTGAAGTGTGTTGATGTTTATGAATTAACATATTGTTTGAGTAGCAGGACATGAAAAATTGAATCATTGCATGATCATGTCTGTCATCTCATTTTCTCTACCCGTTTTGTATTTGTGTCCAACATCAAAATAAGCATCACGTGGGGTACCACCAAATACAAAGTGTGAATCACTTCATATTTCAGCACAAACCAACCAGAATGCTACCCAAATTGCATACCCGCTGGATACAAAGAGCCAACTGAACCCTCCTTGATATCCTGTCTCCATCAGCCTGTCCCAACGTATATAACTTGGTCATGTTTAAACCATACCAATCAAAACATTTCACCATCAGGTCTCTACGTGCTTCAACTTTGCCAAAGGTTTGCCATCTTCTGGTAGATAAACATTTCTGATTGGGAGGAAGGCTACAGGGTCTTCAAATTTACCTGCTCCATATCCAGTCATATATATAGTATAGTTTTTTAATGCATTTTTCAGAGCTTGATCTTTCTTGCACACAGTGTGACATACTGACATGTACCTCATGATGTGTATTTTCATGGTGTCACCAATCCAAATATGTCAACATGTCATGACTACAACAATTCACCATTTCCAAGCAAGAAAAGGGTTTTCTTTCTAAAAAAAACAGCAACTTCTTGATTTATGCATTTCAGTCATATGCACACATGGTACTGCCTTGTGTAATTAAAAAAAATTGACTAAAAAACTGACCTGACTATACTACGCAGAAGTACCAAATTGAGAGATGATATGAGCCTAGCTGTAAATTGGAATATTTCTGCATTTAACCCCCTTCCTATTTTGGTATATTAAGGAAAAAAATTAACGGAAAGCAGCAAGTGTTTGTAGAAAAAAAAGGAAAAATCTGAATAAGTGGTGTAAGCCCAGCCCATATAGTCTGAATATGTTGCGTCTGTTACTAATGTTAAAATGATTGCTTTATTGGAAGATTAATGAACATTAAAGGTTCAATCCAAGGGTTATTGCTTTGCTGAATGCTGATGATGTGGCTCAACAAGGAGGTTTATTCTGTAGTCAATAATAAAAGATTGAATGATTGGCCTGACAAAAAAGGTGTGTAGTTAGAATCAGCTACAATATTTGCCGCATTTGGTTTTTTTAAAACCTTCTGGTAGAATTAACAAATCTTGCAATCTTCCAGGCTGAGAAGAAGACCAATATGGCTTCCATTGCTAGTAGTCATGTCACCGGGAAAGAAGAGGTGGTGTATTATCCAATGAGCATACCAGATGTTGACGAGTAAGTATGGTCCCATTTATTTTTCACCCTCTTATTTATACTGTGTTCTCTAATCCAGGCTGTTTTTGTCCCCCTTCCAATCTAGGGTAAATGCTTCCTACATCGTCATTCACGGTGATCAAATTTTTGGACGGTCCCTTTGGATGGTAGACCCAGATTGATTTCCACGCCAATAATTTTGTGACCCTCTCCCTATAGTAATCGCCTACCCTGCAGCTCCATTACTACTAGCAGATTAGTGTTATTAAAGATATGAACACATTTCTGTAGTTCCGTAATTCCGTTTTCTCCCCCATATTTTTAACCACTGATATATTTTTTTTGCTCTGCTGCTCTGGCCTGTATTGTGTTGAACTGTTGTTCTTTCGTTACTATTTGCTATGTCATTGGATTGCATCATAACAAAGCTCGTTCTGGCCCATCCTTACGGATATCCAGGACTTCAATTGATGTTTTGTTTTGTAGGTAGATGCTAAACCTTGCTAGGCATCTTTATGCAAAACAAACTAGCTCAAGTTTGCAGTGGTGCACATGGCCTAATAATGTTCTACACTTTATGTTTAGCTGCGTTCTTTCTCTACACTTTCTGCTTAGCTGCGTTCTTTCTTATTACATTCTGCTCATGGAAGTACTTACTCCTACGATACTTTTTTTTTAAAAAAAAACCTGCCTCCTAATACTGATTGCCATCCATCCTAACTACAAATTCTCCTTGTAGAAGCACACTGATGTAACCAACATGATCTGCGTTAGACGCATAGAAATGAGGAAAAAGTGAAAAGGTTTCGCTGCCGAGCGATCGCAAATAGTTTCAAACAAAAATCAAAATTTCTCCTGTTTCTAGCCTATTACTTCTTAAACTTCGAAAGAGCTATTTTGATTTCTTGATACTGGCGTGTTATATAAAGCCTTGCAAATCAATGCTGTTTGGATTTACCTACAGTTAGATGACACAGGCCATTGCTTGTACTATGAAAGGTATGATCAAACTGGAAGATCACCTAGGAGCTAAGACTTTTTAAGCAATTAGGAGCTAGTTTATAGCCAAACACTTTTTTGGGTTTCAACAAACACTTTTTTGGGCTTCAACTTCTTCTGTTGGAAGACAACTTCTGGAGCCAGAAGTTTGGTCGAAAGTGACTGGCTTCTTTTTGGCTTTAATGCTTATGGCTTTTGACGTTTGCTACAACAACTTTCAAACGGTGCATCTTTTCAAGATAGAGTCTACAAATCGATAAAAATAGATATTGTATGGACTTTAGTTATACCAGCCAAAATTGCATGCAAACTGTCTTTCTCATGAATAGCTAAAATTCAAAAGCCATAAGGCACAACCCAAAAAAAAACCCACTCGTGCACCCTGGAAAAATAATGTTTCATCTGGAAGAAATTGTGGCTGCTGAGTAAGCATAATTTGTTTATACAAAGCTCTATGCATCGGTTACGATGGTGATAAAAAAGACAGGGGAGTGACTAGTCCCTATGTTTCCTCTTGCTTCACTATTAGATCTAATTTGAATAGATTCTGGCCGTTTAATTTGGCACAATAGAGAAGCTCATTTCCGCTCGATCTCTAGCCACCGCTGCCATGCTGGAGCTCTAACTTGCCGGAGGAGCAGACCATAGCCGACGATCTCCCTCAAGCACAAGCAATAGTGACTTTAGACCAATGGTTGGCGTTAGAGCTTAGAAAACCAGTGTTGGGGCTTATGACACCGGTGATCGTAGTCTACGTCCAAGGAGGAGGCAAGGGAGGAAGAGGGCGACCTCCTGACCACCGCTGGCTCATCGGAGCCCCAGCTTACTGGAGGAGTGGGAGGGACGGAAGAGGAGGAACTTGGTTATTTGTAATAAATTTACAAGAGACGCAACATTGATACAATGAACATACAACAAAATTATCTACGGTAGCAACAGACAATCACAAACAAAAATGATGGAACAAACTAACAGCAACTGCAATAAAAATTTTTTTGTTATGCAACAAATTCATAACTAACTGCAACAAAGAAAAATTCTTATGCAACAACTAACTGGGCATGGGTAGTTTTCTTTGCCTATGGGCATGAAAATGGGATAAACTCTCTGTCCATCGGGTAAACGGGCACGGACATGGATGAGCTTCACCCGTACCCATCTCATCCATTTACCCGTGATATACATTGACAGGTGGGGTCAATAGTTAACACTACCACTAAAACCTAGTAGAGCTATTAGTTCATTAGTTGACATACTTTCAGTTGAGTAGGTTTCTCCTTTCATGAGTTGACATACTTTCAGTTGACAGTTAAGGGTGAATTTGTATTTCATTAGTTGACAATTGATGTGTGAATGTGAATATATGATGCATTATTCGCAGGTACACGGGCATGCTCGTGGGGGGCAGGTACCTACAGGCGATGGGTATGGGTGAGGTTCTTCGCCCATCGTCCTTCGCGGACATATCCATGGGGGTAAATTAGGGTCACGGATATGGGTATGGGCGAGCATTACCTATGCTCACCGCATCCGATTGTCATATCTATTTGTCATTGGTTTTGCTTATCATCCACCTCTTCATCTCCTCTAACTTCAGCCTCGCTAGATCTGATGAGCTCCTCGTATAGGAAGACCTTCACATAAGCTTCAGCTACGATAGATGATCTCGTCAAGTGCGAGTGGCTGTAAATTCTAACTGGCATTTGGCGGCGGAGCGGTTCATCGGTGGTGGAAGTAGCTCGTGGGAACAAGTGGTTGGGAACGATAGGAATGAATGTGTCGGTAGCAGCGGGAACGAGTCGTTGGGAACGATAGAAATGAATTGAGTAGGTAGGAGCGGGAACGAGCGGTGGGGGACCATAGGAATGAACCGAGCAGGTAGGATCGATGGGATAATATTGCCTAATTTTTTCTTCCCTATAGGCATAAAATCTTGGATGGTGGGTGAGCCATGAGCCATGCAAGCAAACACGTGAGCCGTGAAATGGATGAAGCGCGTCCGATGGCATTGGACGAATGCTTGGTACCAATTCCCAAAAGACAACGATGTGGGGTGTTTGGAACTGCTCCACAAACTCTGCTCCACAAACTCTACCGTGGAGCAGCTCCACAAAAAACCTAGAGTTTGTGGAGCACCCCTTTAGGTGCTCTCACAACTCCACCTTTTTTTCCTCGAACAGAGTGCGTGGAGCTGAACCTGTTTGGCTAAAAAACGTGGAGCGAAGCTGAAAAACGTGGAGTGAAGCAGTCACAAACACCCCCTTGGGGTTTAATGCTTTTGAAGTTGCAACCGATGTTTCCTCGAAGAATGTTGTTATTGTGACCGCTCAGTGGAACAAACTCTGTGACCGATGCAAGTTAGGTGTTCCTATGACAACAACAGCTGCAAATAATAGACATATGATACGATTTTCAGTCTCCCAAAATAAACTTATAAACCAGTACATGGACGCATGGTGTTCCGTGTCTTACATATGATTCAAGCTTAACATAGCATAATAACTATATCAAAGGAAAGCACGGTAAGTTAATGGCACAACAGAGGGATTTAACTATATAAATCATCATCGTCAGCTGCTGCGGCAGCGGATGCAAATGGGTCGGCCGCAGCGCCAGCGACAGCAGCCGTCTGCTCAGGGAACCGGAACTCGCTACCAAATCCACGAGATTGCTGCAGCGTCTGGGCAAAGGCCTGGTACTTGCGAATGTCGGCGTCGCTCACACTCCGGCGCGCATACTTCATCGATTCCTCAAAGTGAGCAGCCTTGATCTCAGCAATATCATCCCCCTCGTCTTCCTCCATGGCCTCAGGGTTGTCCCTCCGCCGCCTCTCCCTTTCAATGTCCTGAAATCAAATGTTTCCATTAGCACAGAGATGTAAAACAGATGATACTGCATGTAAAAGAACCTAACTGTAGACCAATTCGTAGTAAAATAATGTTACCTTTTCAATGTTCTCTCTGATGGCATATTTGCATGCACGCTGGCAAATTTCCGTAATATCTGCACCGCTGAACCCTTGGGTGTATTTGGCAAGAGCAGACAAGTCAATATCCTTGGCCACAGGAGACTTCCTGAGGCAAGCTTTGAAGATCTGCAGCCTGGATTGCTCATCAGGCAGAGGAATGTAGATAAGCTGATCAAGACGCCCTGGCCTAAGCAAGGCAGGGTCTATGATGTCTGGCCTGTTAGTGGCACCGATAATGAACACAGTTTTCTTGGCATTCATGCCATCCATCTCAGTCAGCAGCTGGTTCAGCACTCTATCAGCGGCACCTCCGGCATCCCCTACACTGCTTCCTCTCTGAAATATGGTTCGAAGTTGTGAGACATGATAAATACCATGAAAACTATGATATATGTCGGCTATGTGCACACGCACAAATGAGAGAGAGGCTGACCTGGGTAGCAATCGAGTCAAGCTCATCAAAGAAGAGGACACATGGAGCCGACTGCCTAGCCTTGTCAAAAATCTCACGCACATTGGCCTCACTCTCACCAAACCACATGGTAAGCAGCTCAGGTCCCTTGACACTAATGAAGTTAGCCTGGCACTCGTTAGCAATTGCCTTGGCCAACAAAGTCTTACCACAGCCAGGAGGGCCATAGAACAGAACGCCTTTGGAAGGAGACATGCCAAACTTCTCAAACTTCTCTGGATGCTCCACCGGATATTGGACAGTCTGCAAGAATTCAAGTGTGTTAACAAGTTATAGCTACATAACGACAATTTAAGAGTTGACATAAAATAAAGAGCAACAAAATACCTCCTGCAGCTCCCTCTTGACATTCTCCAGACCACCAATATCATCCCAAGAGACATTTGGAACTTCAACAACCTGAAATTAAATGATAGCTAGATGGTAAAACTCCAAATTATGTGCACATTGATCATAATAAATAATAATACAAAATTAACACAAGAGTTCAGTATCTAGAGATACTCACAGTTTCGCGGAGCGCAGATGGGTTGCTTGTCCCTAGTGCAGTCTTGAAATGGTCGTTCGTGACAGCCATAGAGTTCAGTATCTCAGCATCTATGGTCTCATCCTCAAGATCTATAATATCCATCTTCTCACGAATGCATTGGAGAGCAGCCTCAGTGCAGAGGGCAGCAAGATCAGCCCCAACATATCCATGAGTGTCTTTCGCAATGTGTTCCAAGTCAACCTGCAATAATTAAAAAAAATGCAATCAACAAAGGATTCCAGAAATGGGGAAATCGTACAGAAGATCAAATGATCCCATTCAAAAGATTATCAGTAAAGGCTGCTAACATTTTCAGCCAGCTTCATGTTTTTAGTGTGAATCCGGAGAACCTCAAGCCGCCCAACTTCATCAGGGACTCCAATGTCAATCTCCCGGTCAAACCTACCAAATCTTCTAAGAGCAGGATCAATACTGTTTGGGCGGTTTGTAGCACCCATAACAATAACATGTGAACGAGCTTTAAGCCCATCCATAAGAGTCAATAGCTGTGAAACAATACGCCTTTCAACTTCTCCATGGGTCTTTTCTCTCTTCGGGGCTATGGAATCAATCTCATCAATGAAAATGATAGATGGTGCATTCTTCTCAGCTTCTTCAAATGCCTTTCTGAGGTTGCTCTCACTTTCTCCTGCTAGCTTTGACATAATTTCTGGGCCATTGATCAGAAAGAAGAATGCACCTGTTTCATTAGCTACAGCTCTAGCAATAAGGGTCTTGCCAGAACCAGGTGGTCCATATAGCAATATGCCCTTTGGGGGCTTCACACCAATAGACTTGAAAAGTTGGGGATGGCGCAGTGGGAGTTCAACCAGTTCTCTGATTTGGGCCATCTGCTTTCTAACTCCACCAACATCATCGTAGCCAACCTCATCGAGTCTTTCCTCATCCTCTCTCTTAATAGGCTCACCATCACAGAATATCTCTGTATCAGGTGCAACAATGCAATACTCTGCAGGGTCGGTTTCTATAACTTTGAATTCCACACTTCTCATTCCACCCCTCACAAGGAAAAGGTCTCCTTTTCTCAAAGGACGATAAGCTTCAAGGAAGTATGCTGAAAAGTTTCAGACAAAGGCAATATTAGTAAAACAACAGGATGTAACAAAGCAGAGATTAGCAGGTTGCAAAAAGTATAGCTCATTAAATAAAGTCATCACCAATTGGTCAGACATATCAAGGCATCTTACATGCAACAGTTTTAGCAATTTGATTAAGGTGCAGCGTAAGGTACTATGAATTCGTGATGATAGTTTAGACAAGAAACCACAATACCACAGCATGGAAATTAGTAGTATTACATCTGGACAACTCATAACTGAATCTGTGAGTGCCCAGAAAGCTTATCTTTCCACATAAATAAAGCCTTGAACATCTTCACCAAGTCACTCAAATGGTATGATTTCAGTTAATTTATCAGGGTATATACATATTGTTACATCGGGCTGAAATGTTTCATAAAAAACTAAAATGGTCTAGCTACTTTAGAACATGACACAGTCTCAGTAGTAATCTCTGTCCAAAAGCCTTTATAAGAGAAAATACTTCAGTGGTAAAGAAATCTCACGTTTCAAGAAGGCATCAAACAAGTTTCCAGTAATGCCTTCAACCGTGTCATCAAATGGAAGTATGTGCACACGCTTCCCGTATTTGACATCTGGGCATTGATGAACAGAAACTACATCACCAAGCCGCACTCTCAGGTTCTTCCTGACAACCTTGTTCATTCTGATCTTTGGCTCCTCACAGGTGTCATCTGCAAGCACAATGCAGATAGTGTCTTTTCTCTTCTTACCCTGTAATGCAGTGATCCAAAATGTCAGCAGCTAATAATCAAGTACTGCCTGACAGAAGAATTGTCACATAGGGGCAAAAAAGAGAGAGTTAGAGATAAGTAATATAACTACCACGCAATAATAAGGCAGACTCAGAATTTGGGAGCAGGAAAGGGTTCAGATAGAAGATAATTGGCCAGAAACATAACAAACGCAAGCACAATATAGCTCCAAACTGGAGGGAGTTTAATAACATCAGCCACTGGCATAATTAAGGAAATAATAATAATGAGAAAGCTAAAGTTTTTAACTCCCAGGTTATTAATTTAATAACATCAGATGCTGGCATATTTAAGGAAATCAGAAAAACAAGAAAGCTAAAGTTAACTCCCAACTGGACTAAGTTATCTAATAACACCAGTAGGCTTCATGGCATCAAAGAAGAAGTGTGTCTCATTATGAAAATACCTAGTGCAGCTGTCACAGTTTAGATGGTAAACAAACATCCCAAAAAATATTCATACTCAAAATTCATATCACCACATTTAGAAGCAACTCAAAATCAATAAACCACATTGTCCACATCCAAAAGCAATGTAGCATAACATGTTGAATGGATTGGTTATTAAGTTTGACAACTAGAAAAGCAGCTAGTTAATACAATAACCACGACATGATTACAGATTAGGCTCTGCCCAGTCAAGTTGTTAACATCACTGATGAAAGCATAATAAAGGCACCAACTTGTAACGAAGCTATGGAGCTATGTACTGTGATTTTACCCCCAAATCTAAATCCAAAATCATACGGGACCAACCTCATAAGCAAAAAAATACAATAAAGTAGCAATCAGAGAACCTAGCCCACTATATTCCTAAATATCCCCCACCAAACAGGAAACTCCCCCACACCTAAGCTTAAGGAAACGAGTAAAGGCAATAAAGCTAAAGCTTTTCCAACAGATTTGTAATCTAAACTCTAAACAATATCAATAACTCCCTAAATCACTCGCAACGAAACCATAATTCCAAGTTTTCAACACAACCACCGCAGATCAATATCCCAAACAACAACTCAAGCCCTCGGAAGTCAACCTAAACAGAGGAATTGTAGGGATAAAGGCGGCCCATACCTTGAGCAGGACAGTGTCCCCGCGGAAGAGCTGGAGTCTCTCCATGGTGTCAGGGTGCAGCCCGACGACGGAGTTGTCGTCATTGGTGGCCTCGTCGACCACCAGCCGGTTCGGCGACTTCTTCCTCTCGAGGATCGCCGTCGAGTAGTCCTTCTTCCCCTTCCTGCTCCAATCCCCCAAAAAAAATAACAAAAAATCCCCAAAACAACTCCATCATCAACCAGATCGAAACCCCTAGAGGCGAGGACCAGATCGGGGCGGGATCTTACGGATCGGAGGAGGAGGAGGGCTCGCCCTGGCTTGCCATGGGAGGCGGATTCGAGGGGCTCGAGTAGTCGCTAGGTTTCGGCCTCCCTCCCCGGCTGGGTCGGTCTGTGCTGAGAGCGGCGAGACGGCAGGAGATACTCCTGAGGGCGATGAAACAAGTGAGCAGGAAGGCGAGGGGATTAGTTTACCTTTATAGCTTCTTTCTTGGAGCAGGGGTCGGATTTCTCTACGTGCTGAGCTCGGTTCCCTGGTTTGCCTCAGTCTATGACACGTGGGCCCGGAGATTCTGTGGTCTACCTGACATAGAGTCCGGATGCGACGGTCGCGGAGTCGTGGGAGAGGAGGGCCCGTGCCGAACTGGAGTCGGTGGCATCGGGTCAGTTGAGCCCACACGGAAGTGTCAGTGTGCAGATGGCTCGCGAGGGAACAGTGGCTGCGAGATGATCTCTGTTGAGAAGTTTGGTATCCTGATGCCTTCTACCCGAAGGAGATCCTGTGTCGTGGCATGGAATCGAATTCTTCGGCTTCTTTTTTCTTCAGCTTAGCCGGGGCTTATAGTCTATAAACTTCTCGAGCAAATAAATAAAATAATTTCTTTATCGTTATTTTAAAATAATTTATCATAATAATCTTTTTTATATGATTTATCATTATTTAGTTTGTTCACACAAACACTTACGTTAAAAAAAACCATTAGACACAGCTAAAAAGAACGCATATATTCTAGAGCTTACGCAAAAGAGGTATCATGTGATTAAATACCAAAAGATCCCTAAATAGTATGCACTTAAGCATGTATTCCCTCCATTCATAAAAAAGTGTACCCGCAGTTAAATCCTATTATTTTTAACCAAATATAGGCTCTCTTCTTTTAGGCGTATAGCATGGCTTTTTACAGTAGCTACCTTTTAAACAAAATATTTTTTAATACGGGATCTATAAGCTGATTGTCGTAGACACTGTCTAGATTTCATCTATATTGGTCAAAATCGTACGTGAATATCTCACTCCATAATCTCTCTCTCGTGAATAGCAAAAATTAAAAAATTAAGCCAAAAGCCAAAAGAACCCACCCATATTGTTTAAAAGTATGGTTTAAATATCTCTACTATTATATAAAGAGGAGTTGGTGGTCGTCGGTGCGTTCTCCTCTCCCCTCTCTCAGGATACAACCGTCCACTCCCTCCATTTTCCCATCTACTCACGCATTTTGGCCACACTTCTATCTCTGTCGCTTGCTCTCCAATATTTGATATGTGAAATTGGCTAAGCAATAAGTTCTGTCTCACCATTTTTATAATTTCGTTGTAACGCACGAATCTCTAACTAATATGAAAATAATGAGTAAGTCGTCGTAAAAAATGCTCTCATAATTGTGCACTTTTACAACTTTTTTTGCGCATATAATAAGAGAGTTTAGTAGTAAAAAAAGCATCTTGTTGACTTTGAAAATTAAAGAACGTCGCTCTATTATGATTGGCAAAAATATATACTTAGCATGACTTATTAATGTTTTTCAGACAGACAGCTCGGCCACCCGGGTGCAACACTAGTTCTATTATCCATTGTGGGATAAGGCAAGTATTTGTTTATATGATGTTAGCCTTTCAAGTTTCAAGAGTAGCAGGTCAATGCATTGTAGATAGTTGATAGACCCAGTAACTTCGTCGTTAGGCTATGGATAACTGTGGCATCCCCGGATAATCAAGACAAAGATTTTCCACAATTAACACAACTTCTTTGCGCGGCTGCGCCATACGATTAACACAATTGAATAAGCTGTACATTATCCTCAGTTTTACAAACAATGCCCGTATATATGGATTGACCTGAAACATTACATGCACTACATGGTACAAACTTGTATGTGTGCCACTCTTCAATATACACCACAGCTATTTATCAAGACGCCGTTGGCTTGGGCAACCTCTTTGCAATTTCCTGTTCCGGGAACATGATATTATTAAGATTGTTTGGAGGAGGATGTTGACAAAGATTTTTCAATTGGTAATAACACAGCTATAAAAGTGTAAACGAAAAATTGAACATAAGAGAAGCATTAGAGAAATGCAAGTAGGTCGCATTGTTTGTGGAGAATCAATTAAGAACATACATATCAAAAATGAGATGGTTATGGATCGAAATTGATGGCCTGATGCAGTTCCTGTCCATTTGATGCATAAGTGAATATTCTCAGGGGGCCTAAAAACAATTAATTCACGGGATTTCAAGGCTTTGACACACCATTAGCAGTTATCACTATGATTTGTTCTGTTGCTAGTTTTACTGCTCTACATTATGTGAAAACAAATCGCTTCATATACTGAAGGGCATACCTCAAATAGTTGGTTTATATTATCAGCTGTTTTTGCTGACGTCTCAATGAAAAGCATACTGTTCTTCTCTGCATACTCTTGTGCTTCCTTCAGAATATGCACAATATCATCAAAATCACCTTGCAGCATATTAAGTATCTATTATATCCCAACTTCACAGCGAGAATATATTCTTACCTGAGAAGAGACACTTCGATTTTCATGTAGATCAGCTTTATTACCAACCAAAACCATAATAATATCAGGACTACCATGTTTTTGAAGTTCCTGCAGAATAGAAAAAAAATGAAGACGAAATTCTGAAAATACTGCATTTAAACTGGAACAACAAAAAGGAGAAAATATAATGGACTTCACACAACTAAGATCCAATATATCATCAGTCCCACAAAATAAAGATCCAATATATCAACACTTAATCAAGTTGATATTGACGAAATGAAAATTGTAAGGTGCTAGTAAAATTAAATGGCATGAGCTTAGATTGCATTAACTGCTAACGCTCAGGGGTATTTCTTTGAATAGAATCTGATAGTATCCAACACTTTTGTAATCTTTCAGCAGCAGTCTCACAGTATAATAGAAACCTTATTAGAGCTGAGTCTCGAGCAGAAACACAATAGTAAAGGAAAGGACAATAAAACTAAACAACAAGAAATTAGAAGAGAAGAGAATTAGTAACAGTGTACCTTCACCCAGTATTGTGCTTTGTTAAATGACTCTGGACTAGTTATGTCATAGACAACAATTGAAGCAGCAGCTCCTCTGTAGTAAAGAGGTGCCAAGGCAGCATACCTGAAATTGACCGGTATCTCATGAGTTCCTGATTGGGAGAAAAAACATGCATGTTTGTGCAACTAAGATGGATTAATTGTAAAAATCAATGATACATATAACTAGAATTGTGCAGCAAAATCGATGCCTTTAATGCATCAGCAACATGCTAATTACCCAAAATTAGAAGAAGTTAACTACAGCACCAAATATGTACCTCTCTTGTCCAGCAGTATCCCATATTTCAAACTTCACGATTGTTGAGTCCTCCAATGCCAATGTTTGTGATAAAAATGATGCACCAACAGTTACCTAAAATTATTTGAAAAAATAAGTTGAAAACAATGGGAATTCTGAAGCGAGAGTAATGGGTCTAAGGTGGAGAATAACATTTTCATCTACAGCTCAAGAGGCTCGAAACAGTACATCACCTTGGAAGTGGGATCAAACTGACCACGAACAAAGCGAAGAACAATGCAGCTTTTCCCAACCCCTGAGTCTCCTAGCAATACCAACTGAAACATGAAAGGAATGAAAACATCAAACAAAGCCACTAATTAGATATCATTAGAGACATTATGATGTGGTCAACAGGACTGGTAATGCAAAAAAATGCGTTAACTATGTAAAGGGAAACAGAATATCCAATCATCAAAGTGCATAAATATGTGCCTGCTTCTGGTATCTGGGTTATCACACACCATCAAAACAGATTTGCATTCACACGATGAACAAAATAGGAATCCCTCATAACAATATCATTGCATTATATTTCGTTAAAAAAAGAGAAGAATGCTGCATATAATGTGACTCTTTGGAAATTGTTAAAACATGTACATATGGCACATGGTATGGCTTACAGATCATGTGGGGAACATACAAAACAAGCTCAATGCAGCACCTTGGTCATGGACTACGCCTCGTTTAAAATATTTCAACATGAAAACAGCCTGAGTATGTAAATATACTGCTTCAATGGGGACCAGTGTCACCCAATATGGTGTAGCTAAAAGGTTGCCCTAACATAATATGTATGCTACCATAATGATTGTTAATTACTTCAACAACAGTCAGAGGAAGACAGTTGACAACTTTTTTTGTTAGATTAGCTGTAGCAATATCCAAATTCACCCAGTAAGACCCCAGACACCATTGATCTGAAATGTCGAGCTGAGCAAATGCACAATTCAAGCCTTGTACCACAGTGCTTGTTTCTCTATAAAATGATTTATAATTTGAGACATACGAGACACAAATTGTGTAAATATTAGCAATAGGCGCATGTAGACAAACATAACTATATACACAGCGGTAATTTATTTCATGGTATTGAGTGAAGGGATGAAGCAAGAAGGGGGATGTATTTCATAGTACATACAGAAATAGTTTCCTAAAGTTTAGTTGACCTGCTACACAATATTCCATTTTGTTCCCACTCATAGACACTAGCCTCTATAAGAAAATTATCCAGACCTCAAGACTCCGACAAATTTCTATATGTTTAGAACACTGTGTTTCTGAGCTTTCACATAGTTGAATTTGGCCATCCATATCTAAATTACCTAATGGTGGCACTTAAATGTTGGGTTTAGAGTCGTGTGAAGGTGAACCTATAGTTTCAATTGCTGTTGCTGGTATCGCAAGCAATGTCAAGAAAAACAACCAAAAAGGAAAGAAAAAGCTTGAATCAACCACCAAAAAATGTTACAATAAAGAGGAATGTGCATGACAAACCTTAGCACGCAATTCATTTGAATCAGAAGCTAAAGAGTTAGCGTTGTTGATATCGTTCAGTCCTCCGGCACTTCTAGCTGAATGACAGAAAAAAAAAACGTAGTGTGTT
This sequence comes from Dendrocalamus latiflorus, assembly GCA_017311315.1. Lineage (NCBI taxonomy): Eukaryota > Viridiplantae > Streptophyta > Magnoliopsida > Poales > Poaceae > Dendrocalamus > Dendrocalamus latiflorus. The sequence goes on from CM029621.1 coordinate 9,285,091, forward strand.
AACAACTGACACAAAAGTGACTATTCTTTTGCTCCAGCTGTAAACTATCCCCATTCATACATCCATACACCCTGATCGCACAAAAATTTTCAAATTGACCAAACTAAATAATTCAGCTTCACCCCTCCCCCTTCCACAATTAACCGAGCTTCATGACCACACACAGTCCCTCCGTTTGCAGATATCTCACAGGCACACCGTTCCGAGGAATCATACAGCTCAAAACCGTACAGATTGAGCAAATTTGTGGCCCGATCAACGCCGTGACTGGAGATATCCACCCCCAGCGGGATCAGCCTTAATCGAACCCAAATTAAACCCTCCCACAGCAACGGGCTGCTGCTAACAGCTAATCTAACACTCGAGACCAACAACGGCCGCAGCAAACACATAACGGATGAAGCACGAAATCTAAAAGGGGGCAAGGCTTTTCCGGAGAGGGAGATGAGAGAACCTGGCACGGAGGAGGAGCAACCCATGGCCGGCGCTGTCCGCCGGCGTCGGGGTAAGGCACCGGGGAGCGGACGAGGCGAGCGGCGGCCGGCGGGGACGGATCGGGCCGGGCGTTGCGTCGTCCTCGGTTCCCTCGCAGTCGCAGTTTGTTCGTCGGTCTGGGCTCTGTCGCACGCGCACGCGCGACGCGATGCCTTTGCCGCTCGGGAAACCCAAGGCGGGGCCCATGGCCAATTGGGCTCGACGATGGGTGGAGTTGTCAGTGTCACAGTGTTCTCGTGCAATTTACCCATGAAATTTCATGCTGATATGGCCCTCTTCGAATTCCATGCTGACGTGGAATTTCGGGGAATTTTGGATTTTTTTGGAAAAGTTTCACAATTCACAGAGCTTACTTAGACGTTTGCATTGAAACAATGGTGTTTTTCTGTCAGGTTGTTCAAAAACTATCGCACACGAAGTCAACAACCTAAGAGTTCTTTTTGGTTTTTGCGAACCAACGCAACACACAATAACACACATCGCATTCTACGATATCAACCAAAAGCTCAAAAGTTGGAATTAGGGGCTGTTCGGCTGGCCACAAGCCGGCCAGTTTTTCGCAGCCGCTACAGTACCTAACTTTTAAACGGAGTATTTTTTCAAGACGGGGTCTACAAGTTAAACGTAGTACACGTTAAAAGCCCAACATCTGTACCAGCCAAAATCGCAAGTGAGTATCGATTTCTCCGTAATCTGTACCGTAAACAGCCAAAATTCAAAAATTTCAGCTATAAATCATAAGCCGCAGCTAAAAAGAACAGTCCCTAGAACTAAAATAAAAAGGTAAAGGTAAGTGTGGCACTGGTATATCAAACAAGTTTTCTTCCATGCCTTTTTAGGGGATTTTTTCTCTACTTTTTTTGGGAACTTTTCGTTGTGCTTTTTTTGAGGTACTTTCCAGTGTGCATGGAGGGCGAGGAAAGATGAGGAGGTGCTGGAGTTAACGGGCCTCTTGGCCCAATTTTCTGAAGAAAATCTGCCACCACTTTTGCTGTAAGCTATGGGCTTCTCTGGCTTTATAAGATGGGCTGGAAATAATCTCCTTTTCCATTGACCATTTTTCTATTTGAATTGCAAAATGCACTACAAATTCTACAATTGCACAAGCGCAAGTAACTTGTCTTTTCCTTTTGGAATAAGTCTATTTTATCTCTTAAACTTTTATGAAAGACTAAGTTTCAATCTCAAAATATAAAATCAGATGTTTTACAACCTTCATGTCACAATACCAGATATATTACCCTCTGAGGCTGATTGAAGGCGATTTTAGCTGACGTGGCACCAACATGGAAACGGTTTTGACACATAAGCTAATTTTTCGATTTAGGGTTTTGACATGTAAGCAGTCCAGTCAGCAAAATGAATAAATAAATTTTAAAATGGTGGGGGCCATATGCCATTATCACATACCACATTCGTCATCTCTTCATATTATTCCTCTCTTCTCTCTGTCTCAACGCCAATGGCCACCTCTCCCATCTGGCCTCCTCCCATAAATCCGCCTGCTGCTCCTAGTGACCATCGCAAAGATGGTGTAGTGCCTGGTGACCGTCCCCCAAGTACCGGTGGAGGAGGTGGTGCTGTCCGGCCAGTTCACAGCCAGGGGAGGCGATGGCACGGCTCCTAGCCAGGGGAGGGGCCGAGCAGCCGGCGTCATCCATGGTCTCCTCTTCCTTCCTTACCGATCATCCATGGAAAGAAAGAGGCGTCCCAAGTATAGCTCCACTGTCCCCACCGTAGAAGCACAACAAGTGGTGGCAGGTCCGAAAGGACGTGGCGGGGAGCGGAGGGGTTTCGGGGTGGTGGTGGCTCTCGGGAGGGAGAGAGGACGGACCTGAGGCTGGAGAGCTTGAGGTGTGGTATGCGCTTGGAGCCTATTTGCAGCTGACGATGGCATGCGAAGCAGCGGGGGTCGAGTTGCAATCATCAATGAAGATGGTGTCCCGATCCTACTGCTAGAGACGAAGACGAGATCGTCGGTGGAGAGGTTGAGATTGACGGTGGAGAAGACGATGTCGTTGGTGGATGGGCCAAGGTCGTTGATCCCCTCCTATGCATGTTGGATCTAGATTCGGGCGTATCAGCTGCTGGGCCACATCATCCGCCCGCCTGGTCATCGTCCTCCTTATCGGCCTCGTCGCTCACTACCCTTTAACGTGTTGTAACCCAACCTCGTCACCTCCACCACCAGATCTACCCATGCATCCTCGCAATGTCGGTGAGGTGAGACGGTGAGGAAGAGAGGTAGGGTTAGAGAGAGAAATAGGGAGGATTGGGTGGCAAAGGGTGGTGGCGCTGTTGAGATGAGATCGATGGCGGAGGCAAGGTCTGGCCCAGCCCTTGTCGGTGCCAAACTTGGAGAAGAGGGGGAAGAGGGAGAGATGAGAGAGGGAAGAGAGAGAGAGATGAGTGAGAAGGAGAGAAAGAAGAAAGGAGATGATAGATGACATGTGGGTCCATAACTATTTTTTTGTTGAGTGGCTGCCGTATCATCGAAAATGTGCTTACATGTCAAAACCATTTGACATGTAGATACCACATCAGATGAAACCACTATAGTTTAGGTTAGGGGGTAGAGTAAACTGTTTTGATAGTTAATGGGTGTCGGGCACCCGGTTTCATAATTGGAGGTTGAAAATTAAATAAATGTGATAGTTCAAGGGGGTAAAGTAGACGTATTTTTTCTTTTTAATCTCTAACACCTAGTTGATGTGTGAAACTTCTTATAAACTCCCGTGAAACTTCACTGGTTTCACGAAACTTTTGCGAGGAATTTGGATGCATACGTTCGTCTACATGCCTTCATGGTTATCCTCGAGGAATGAAACAAAGCATGCAGCTAGAAAAGCCATGCATGCGAGAGGGCAACCACGCACGCATGAACATGCATAAAGCGTCAGAGTGGATGCAAGGTTTACGTGCAACTCCCCTCTGGCTGTAAAGGCGCCAAAGCTGCATGCATTGTCTGTAGTGTGCTCATGCAAGAATGTTTTTGGGACTGACTGCAAACCACGTGTTCATGCAATTATTTTTATGATGCACGCCAACACTTGTCATATTTAGTAAATCCATCACATACCTCCACAGGCACGCTTTCACAGTCGCAAGCCTACCTTTCTCACCATGACATAACTTGGTTATGTATATAGGGCATGTTCTTTTTTGCTGCGGCTTATGGCTGAAATTTTTAAATTTTGGTTGTTTGTGACAGAGATTACGGAGAGAGAGATACTAGCTTGTGATTTTGGTTAATGTTAGGCTTTTAACGTGTACTACAATTAACTTGTAGATCCCATCTTAACAAAATACTCCATTTGAAAGTTAGGTACTGTAGCAAAAGCCAAAAGCCGCTTTGAGAAGCTATAAAGAATAGGCCCATAGATGGGATCATTAATCAGTATAATTGTGATAATAAATCGTTGCAATTTCAAGAGCATATCTAACCAATGCAAGAGCCAATTGGTGAAAATTTGGGGAGCAAGTTGTTGCATATTTGTGAGTAAATCCTACAGACTTGTGTAAATTCAATCAAAATAAAAAAAAGCAAATAGCATTTTGAAAGCAAATCTGGGAGCAATTTGAGAGCAAAATGATGCTAATTTGGGGGGCAAATTGGTGCAATTTTAGGAGCAAACTAGCATAAATTTGTGTGAATTCAAAAATCAAATCCAAGAGCAAGTCGTTGCAAATTTTGGGAGTAAATCGAAACAAACTTGTGCAAATTCAAGAGCAAATCGGTATGAATATGAAAGCAAAATAGATGCAAATTCGAGAGCACATTGGTGCAGAATTTGCGACCACCGTGAGGAAGACAGAGTAAACTAGGACTATGAGATAGATAGAGTAAACCAGGGACCAAATTGGTAGAGAGGAAAGCCGTACAATGAAGGTGGAGGTGCTGAATACTCGCCAGACAGCGAGACCTGACAGCGCATGTGGATGTAAAGCTGAGGAGCTCAAGTCGAGTAGAGACCAAGATGATTCAGGTAGGGGAGAACTCCATGTGGCACGAGATGAGGGCTGTGGCACCAATTCTGACCATTGTAGGTGCTTCTGGATCAACATTGAGATGGAGAATGAGAGGGCATTGTGAGGGGGAGGGTTACTCGCATGGACATAAGGTCCCTAGGAGTCTCCTAGCGCTACAGCTCGATTTCTCTGGTAAGTGTGGTGAGATTTAAGTGAGTTTGGGCATGGTTTTTGCCGGACAATGATGCCCACTATAGTGAGAGGTGCTGACTGGCTTCAAATGGTCCTGGTATCTCGCAGGACGCTATGGTTCGATGTTCTAAATCGAATGGGTTTTGACGGCAACCTTCCTTCTCTCCTGTTTTTTTGGTTGACTGGTCGTCGGATTCTTGGTTTGTTTTTTCAGTGCAGATACTCAGCACAAACTCACTCCCTATGGCACCAATAGCTTAATTGACTACTCTAATGTATAATAAATTATATGTTGCATGCGTTTGAGAATGTAAGATGTATTTTGGTAATTGTTGTATCCTTGTAATTCCATTATCATGATGTGAACTATATCCTTGTAATCTTGTCACCTTGTGTTTCTTGTAATATTCGAATGCTGTAAGATTCCCCATCGCTGGGTCATTTATGTAATTAAATTAGTTGTAATTGTACCATTTGTTAATTAATTCTTGGTTAAATTTAAATATGCTGATTAGATCTAATGAAAGTGAGGGTCGTTTCATTCTTCCTTGATTTGGCACAGTCTCAATGATGCAGCAGCTTCGCTAGCGATTAAAAACACTGTACTGATTAGGAGCAGGGCATTTGGAAGTGGATAGGGTGGTTTTGTTTTCTTCTCAAATATAAATTGGAATATTTAGGGATTAAGAGCTGCTTGCTTACGTGCGCAAACTTTTTGTTTGGGCATGCTTGGTGAAGTTATTTAGGCCCCGCTCCAAATAGTTTTAGGTACGGTTGTTTTTGGTTTTTGGCTTATTTAAACTAAAAGCCACTTAGAACACGTTGGATTCTAATTTTAGTTTATTTTAATTATTTGGTCTTTTTTCTTTTCTTTTTTCTTTATTTCTTTCATTCTTTGCATTATTTGTGATGATATAATGGTTTTTTTCTTATTTTTTAATTAAATGACTAAAAAAAGTTAACATCCGCTACAGTGCATTTCAGCCAATAACCAAAACTATAAGGCAGAAGTTTAAGCTCTTTGTATCATGTCTGCTTAAGCTAATCGTAATTGCAGTTGTACAAAGTACATGCATGCATCACAGGGAAACATTTCAGTATTTCAAAAAAATGAGATAATAAAAAGTTTAAACATAAGCCAATAGTATTAGACAATGGGAAAGTGTGTACACATAAGCTAATTGGCATTAGCATGTAGCAAAACTTCTAGTAATAACAGTACCGAATATTGCATTCAGGAACAGGATGTGTGCAGTGGCGTAGCCAGGATTTATAGCTATGGTGGTCCATTGTCTAAAATTTATTTAACCGCTATAAATTTAACATGTCGGTACACAAATATATGAATTACGAAATGCAATTAAGGGAAAAAGGACATACGAACTTCATAAAATAGACGAATATAGCTTTCTTAACATAGAATTGAAATATTACATACCCATAGTAGTTGAAGAACAGTACGTCACTACTTCTTCTTCTTGTCAGGATATAAAGAGAACATCATATTAATTTTATATTAGAATATTAAATACATTCTATATTTATGGACAAAGCTATTTAAAAAATACATTTTATAAATGAGTAGATCAGAAGAGTTTGCTTGCATGGGTAACTTCCTGAAAGCCGCATTTGGAGCAAACGCAAGCTAAGATAACAAATACCTACCTCGGCAAATTTACGAGACCGTTTACACCGACTTCTGTTCACAGAAGAAAGAAGGTAATATAAATATTTAACTTTCTAAAATAATTTCTCTATTTCTCTCGTCATGAAAATAAGTTATGGGACACAGACATATCACTACCTCACTCTTCTCACTCCTGTCTCGCACACGCGTCTCTTTTTTATTTTCCCCACCACTCGTATCCTCCCACTAAAAGTTTTTTTAGTCATTACTATTTATTTTAGCTAAAAACCATCAACTGTCGTTCAATATGAACATGCCAAGCTAGTCATCGATTTTATTGTACATCTAGATGCCAGCTAGCCAATGATTTTACTGTATATCTAGATTCCCAAGTTGCGTGTCATTAACTTGACACATATAGAGCAAATTAAATGATTTAGCGGGAGGTAAAATGTAGTTGTGATTCAACAAGTTTTTGCATTATGATCAAATACATGAAGACCTCATTATCCGAGCGCAGGGTGGTCCGCGGCCCACAGGGACCACCTTGTAGCTCCGCCAGTGGATGTGTGTCTCCACGGTGTGTCCCCGTGGAGACATTCCCCTGTGAGTAGTGACCTGTACCCCAATCATCATATTGTTCAAAGTCTATTTATGCTTAATCGCCTTGGTCGTAGTCCAAGTTAGTGCGGGTTATCGCTGTCCTTTATTCCCGATCAATTGCCGCGTTCTTCAAACATGGGCATATTAATGACTTGCGGTCGCTGCTTTGGCAGGCGGTATGATAAGCCTGTAAAATGTGGGCGAAAAGGACGTGACATTCAGGGCATTTCCCGTCCGGATAACACCTTGCTGAACATATTGAAACATGAGAAGTTCTCGAAGCTACGACCCATCGATTACTACTGCTCTCAAGTGTACTGTCAAGACGATTCAAGGTTTTGTCAAATCATAGCTGAGAGACTGGTCTTCTAGTCGCAGGTAGATTAGAAAATTCAATACCACGAAACTTGCAGTTCATCCAGAATTGAAGATTCAGAAGATAACGTAGTAAAAACGAAAGACTTTGGATTTACCGACGCGTTGGAGCTTTCTTTCTTGCCCCAAATGTCAAAAAACGGATGTGAATGAGAGGAATCGACGGCCTGCACACGCACAGAAGATAATAGTAACAAATAAACGTTTCTTTTAGAACTAAACATATCTTAACTCACTGTTCCACAATTTTCACTCAACATGACAGGTCCCATAAAAAGAGCTAAGATCGACCGTCCGTCTGTTGGTCATTCCACACACACGTCCCATAAAAAGAGCTAAATAATAAAAATAGCTCAGCGAAAAAAGAGGAGACACACGTGCTGACGTCGCAGCGTCAAGTGCGCACTAGCTAGCTAGGCTCGTGTGTGCGGTTCGGCGCCGCCCACGGCACGCAACAGGGCAAGAGCCTTGACCAGCTCGTGCACAAATGGTCTGTACATGCACCGAAATTTACGACAACAAATTCAAGATATTTTTCAAAAGCAAAACTTAGAATAATTTAGAGAGCAAATCAAATATAAAATTCAAAAGCAAATTCAGGATAAATTTGAAAAGCAAATTCAAGATAAGTTTGAGAGCAAAATCAACGTAATTCTAAGAGCAAATTTAAGATAATTCCAAAAGCAAATTTAGAATAATTCTGAGAGCAAAATCAATATAAAATTAAAAAGCAAAATTAGGATAAGTTTGAAAACAAATTCAAGATAAGTTTGAGAGCAAATCAACATAATTCTGAGAGCAAAATTCAATATAATGATTTTCTACTTTTTCCTGCTTATTTGAGTAAAAGGCATGGACTAATTAAGTAAATGGTGAATCATGGGATACCTAAGGAGGTCGTCAATGAGATGAAGAGGAATATCAAGGGGCATCCCTCTTTACGTTCGATCTGTAGTCGCCTCTAAAAGTAAAGAGGATTGGATAAAACTGGGAAGTGAAACTAAATAAATGAGTGGGGCTAGCAACCCTCTACTATATGCATGCTGCCTTTAGGGTAGTGTAAACTGTGTTTCTTGGCGTTTCAGATGGCGTACTCCCGATCCGACGGTTTGCTGAGGTATGTGCGCCGATAAACCAAAGGACACACGCAAGGAAATAGGGATTTCCGTTAAGGATTTAATCGGATTCTAGCTGTCTGGTTAATATTGATTATATATTTTGATCCAATGGTTATTTATTTGTTGTTGGTGTGGCTTGATGTGGTGTCTTCTTTTAGTTAATAATATTAGAGATACAGCTTACCACGTCTCCGATAATAAAGTAATGGCGGCGAAGACAAACCAGTCCACAATACAACATCTCTGACCACGCATTCTGAAAGAGAACTTTGCGACCAGTTCATCTCGCTCATCTGTTAATACTAGTTAAGGCAAATTAACCAATGGAGTAGCAGCAGAAAAAAACATTGATCTGGACATTACAACGAAAGGGGCAAATTGAACAAAATTTGATCGGGCGCACACATTGCTGAATGCTTCTGATCCTAAGGCTAAGTCCTCGTTGGTATGTACATGTCAGATTTTCCCGGCACGGTCTCTGATTCTGGCGCAAGAAACACGGTGGCCGTGTCAGTGTCAAGGCGCTAGCTCACATGACGGAGCAGGCGTTGGGGTTCTCGTCGCTGAACAGCTGCGGCGCCGGCGCCATGTCAAAGCGGTACGGGTACGGCGGGTAGTTGGGGTTGGCGTTGGCGTTGGGGTGGTGGGGGTAGTAGGTGGCGTCGTTGGGGTCGGCATGCACCGCGCCGTCGGCATTGCTGCCGTAGTAATGGTAGTAGCTGGAGGGGGGGCCCTGCTGGTAGGCGACATAGCCGTATGGCGACACGTGGTACGTGCTCGCCTCGGCAGGCGGAGGGGCCATGGACGCGGCGGCGGCGGCCACCGTGGACGGGCCCGCTTCCTCGATGCCTTTGCCTTTGCCCTTCTTGTCGTCGCCGCCCGCGGCTGCCGCGTCTTTCTTCTTGTCGCCTTCGCCGCCTTTGTCCTTCTTATCGCCGTTCTTCTTGTCGTCTCCGCCGTCCTTCTTGTCGGGAGCCACGGCCTCCACGGTGCGGTTGAGCTTCTCCTTGAGGTAAACCAGCATGGCGGCGACGTCCATCGTGCCCGTGACCTTCACCTCGTCCTTGGCATTGCTGTCCAGAACCACATCCTTCACCCCTGGAGCCACCCAGCAAGCCAAAAAAGGCGTCAATTTTGAAGCCGACAAACAAAATTAGCAGCAGAACGTATACGAATTAGAAGAGGGGAAGATTCTCACCTTTGATCTTGTAGATGCGTCGCCTGATGCGGTCGGCGCAGCTGTCGCAGTGGAGGCGGATCTTGAGCAGCACAGTCTCCTGCAGGACACAACCACCAAAAGCAGATACATTTTTAGTTGCAGGTCAGACGAGTAGTTGGGAGCAGAGGAGCGAATTGCGTGGGTGGGATTGCCTCTTCTGTACCGACCTCTTTGGGTTTCTTCTCCTCGGGCGGTTGCTTCTCCTCCTCCTCCTCCTCCTCCTCCTTGGGCTGGGAGTACTTGTCCCCCTTCTTCTCGCCGCCGCCGTCCTTGTCGGCCTTGGACTCGGCGGCGGCCTTCTTGGGGCCGCCACTGCCGGCGGATACAATCTCGACGGCCTTCTTGGTCTTGGCCTCGATCCGCGCCTTGAGCGCGGCCGCGTCGGCCGTCCCCGCCACCACGATCCTGTTCGCCGCCGCGTCCGCCACGACCGACTCCACCCCTGCGTCAGAACCAGCGAATCAACCACCAAATCAAATGGAAAAGACAAGGAATCAAAACCAAAATGTCCGAAGGGAGAGCACGTACCAGGCAGGTGCTTGATGGACTTCTTGACCTTCTGCGCGCAGCCGGCGCAATGCAACTCCATCCTGAGGACGACCGGCTGCGGCGGCTCGGCGTCCTTCCCGCCGTCGCCACCCTTCGGAGCCTTCTCCTCCCCCATGGAGGGAACGGATGAGAATATTCTGGGCTCTGGATTCTTCCTCTCCGCTCTGTGTTGGTGGGCGTGACCGTGCGCGCGCGCTCTTTGGATGAGTCTCTGGCTGTCTGCTGAGGGTTTGACGAAGGGAGGAAATGCCAGCGCGGGTGGGCACGGATAAATAGGACGAGGAAGCGCAGGAGAAGAGAGAGAGAACAATCCTATGTGCCGTGGTGGGGAGTGGAGCCCAGCAGTCAGGCAGTGCTGATCCGTATCCGCGTCGGAGTCAAACACTAGTGTAGTCGCCGGTAAATTCCCGCCAGCCTGCTGGTAGCGACTCTTGAGTGCCGTTTACGCTCACCGCGGACGTCAAAAGTGGCGTCAGCGCCTAGATGTTGTTACAGTTGTACCGTATCTGACAAATACAAAGCCTATAGCTTGAAATATAGTATTTTTGTGGCTATAATTTCTAAGCTAAAATTACACTATAATTTACTGTAGAAAAAAATAAAATAAATAAATAATCGTTATATCGGAAAAAAGCCTAAAAAGCCGAAAACCCTAAAAATCAAAATCACTTGAAATTAGAAGCCAATGTGTTCTAAATGGTTTCTGATTTAAATAAGCTAAAAGTTAAAATAAGTCAGAAGCTGAAGTCGTTTTGGAGTGGAGTCATAAGATTTGCATATAGATTTATTGAGACATTTTCTTATATGCTCTTGTTTATTTTCTCTCTATTATATACATTTATTCATTACCATCCACACAAAAATGTTTCCACTCGTCTTTCCAAGACAATTATAAAGGGTATCTAAGTTATTTTCTCACGTAACTTTCTCATTTCATCAACTCTATAATTCTTATACAAAGTCAAAATACACTCTATATTCCTTAAGTGAGGGCTGTAATCTGGATCAGTACCACTATCCTTTATGCATTGGCAATGAATGATTTTATTTCTCGCGAGGAAGTAATAAATGGATTTCTAAACGTTACTGTTACCGCTGTCACTGAGGATGGCTCGATTGGCAGGTGCAACGCCACTGACCGTCACCGCTGACACTGGCGCGCCGCCCCTACCGCGTACGCGCAAGAGCGAGCGAATGGATCATCAAGATCTTAGCACAGCTCATGAGCCGTTTGGGTTTTGCGGCGTGAAAAGAAATCGCTCTGAGATTTGAGATTTTTTTTGGCTTGTGCGGTGATTTTCTCTTTGCTGTACCCATCCGACTGTAACCCTGTTCCCACCTTTGTAATTTATCACCGAGCCTTCCGTGAAGGAGGAGGGAATTGTAGGCTTGTAGCTGTACAAATACCCAAAATTCATAGCACCAATCGCAATTGCACTGTTTGAGAAAAGGGATCGGAAACTCTCAAATCAAAGGTGAAAACAACCGTAGCTTCTTACGATGTTTGCTGCTGTTTTCTGTAATCCAATCCTCACGTGTTCCTTCAAAAAAAAATCCTCACGGACGGCGATTGTGTCGATGAAATGACGTGTACGATGACGAATTTGACGATCGCTGTCATGAGAAGGTGGAGAGAGATTTGCCGAGGTTTTTCGAAGCGGCTTCGAGGAAGCGGAAGCCGCGCGCCTGCTCTGAATCAGGCCCACATCCCTGTGGGCCACACCCAAAGAAGCAAAGTAACCGTTATTCTGGGCCATTCCATCATCGGCTCCCCTCTGCTCTATTCACGTGCTCCGCTTTAGGTTCTCGAATGTTCTAGAACTCGCTACAGTTTGGGCCGACGGGTCTGCGTAAGAGCCGGAGGAGGGAGGATGGGCTACTGGGGTTGGCCGGCCTGATATAGAGCCACTTGTGCCGGTAAGACCTCCTTTCTGTATTTTCTCCTGGCCTCATCTGAATAGTCTAAGTAGAGGTCAGATGGATCCAGGATCACTCCCAAAAAAGGCCCGCTCAGCATACTGCAATTGCACTATTGCAGTTCCGGTGCATATTTAGCGCAAACTCCCATTAAGATAGAAGAATGTGACGCTGTTCAGGTTAAGGAACTGATTTTGCAGTCCTCAACCGCAATTTGGAGTCCTAATCGTGATTGGGCATTCCAGTTAATTCCTTCAAAAATTCCCATTCCAATTTGAAGGCAAGAAAGGGAACCACTCCCCAAATCCCTCTTCATGATGCTGCAAGTTACTAATCTATGCTTCAATTAATTCCTCTACACCTCATAATCCAACTGCCAAAGAAACTTTCAAGTACAAGTAATTCAGCTGCTCAAGGTCCAATTTAGGCCTCGTTTATATTGATTTTTGCTTTTAACTTTAAATCAATACGAGCGTTTGGATTCTCAATTTCTACCATTTCTGTTAGCTTTGAGGATAAGTTAGGAGATCATGAGCGTATCACATACTATATTGCTCTTGATCTTGACTCAAGTACATATCTTTTTCTTACTTTTTACATAAACTACTTCTATCAATGTTACTATTTATTTTAAGTCAAAACCATCAATCACAGTAAAAAAACTATCACGGAAGACAATATAAACAACCCCTTAACCCGTTCGTTGGATGGCTTTCGAGGCATTATTGGATTTCCAGTGGGAAAAGGGATCCGATCTGCAGAACGGATCTCCTCTAGTAGTTCTTCTTTCTTCTCTCATGGCCTTCGACATCGGGCAGCACTAGCGATGGGCAGGGTAGAGCACAGGGGAAGAAGAGTGCACGTGAGGCGATCCACCACCGCTCGATCCCGCGTGAGAAGGAAAACGTCGTACACAAGCGTTGTAGAAAAACTTTGCGTGTATAGCGCTCCGTTCATAAAAACCCAATGACTAAAATTAAAAAAACGAAACAAACGGAAAAAAGAAAAAGAACAGACACTCGTCTTCGCGTCTCTCCCCGCTCTCGCCACAATTTCTCTCCCTCCATTTTGCCCCCTTGTCTTTTTAGGGTTTCAACGCTCCACCTCCTCCCCAATTCCGCACCCCGATTCGCGCGATCTCCACCGCCATGGTCTCCGGCGTCGCCCACCGCCCGGACGAGGACGGCGGCCGCGGCGCATCGAGCTTCCCGCGCCCGCCGCAGCCGGCCGGCGCGCGGTCGTCACTTGGCACGCCGCCGCCCTCGGGCGGGGCGCAATCCGCCTCCACTAGCGGCGGGAGCGCCGGCTCCCCGTCCAGCCGCAGCGAGCAGCATGGCCCCGCCGCCACCGGCAAGGGGGCGGCCCCCGCGGTGGCGGCGGCTTCCACGCCCGCCAGCGAGAGCACCTTCGTCCGCCTCAACAACCTCGATATCCACGACAACGACGCGCCTTCGTCGCAGGCTCCCGCGAGGTTTGTGAATTCGCTTTGCTTGGTTTGCCAGTTTCGTTATCTATCTGCTGCTGCGTGTGTTGCTTCGGCGTTTGGAGATTGGAAATAGATTCGGGTCACTTGAATGCTTGTCCGTGGATTGTATTTGCTTGTTTTTCGATTTGTTTTGAGTAGGCACTATGACTGCGTCTTGTTCAGGAAAAAGGATGTTATGTAGATGCACGGATGATATTGTTCAAAGCTGTTCATTCTATTGTAATTAGCTGACGTTGTTTGGACTGCAGCATGCTTGCTGAAGTGTATTTTGCTGTCACTTTGGTTTGCAAGTGCAAGTATGATTTTCTCGGTGGAAGTTTTTAGGATTACGTCTTGTTGGTTGGCCTCGCTGGAAGTGTTAAGTCTTAGATCTAATTCTTATTTTGTAGACTGATAGAGGTGTATGCTGTCATGTTGATCAGTAAAAACATCAGTCATATACTCATATGACTTCTGTTCTTCCATAGAATCCTAGACTGTAGAACACTGCACCTTAGAAGTTAATGTGCTATTTTGCTACTCTGTTCAGTGCATTCATCTATGATGATTGCTACTTGTAGGTAGGCTATGTAGAGTTTATGTACATATACATCTTTACATTTACTGACTTCAAATCATCTTTATAGCCAATGCTTCTAATTCTTAGTATCCTTTTTATCTATCCTTTCCTTAGTTGCTCTCTAGTGGTTTAGTGCACTCGTAATAAGTAATTTCTAAAAACTGCAGCAAGAAGAAAAAGAGAGGAGCACGAGCAGTTGGTCCTGATAAAGGTGGCCGGGGGTTGCGCCAGTTCAGTATGAAAGGTCAGTTGAATAGTTTTCTTTCCCTATTAGTACTTTTAACTGAAGGTCATGTTCACATTTATAATTATCCATAAGCAGCACAATGCAAATACAAACATGGAGCATAGCTAATATTTCTTATCTATTTCTATATCGTGCATTCATTTTGATATTCATTCTAGGGGCTTTCTTCGGTGAATAGCTGTACATTGACTGTGACTGTTAACATCATAGATGTCATGGTGTGCTTCATTTGTTCATTTGCAGTTTGTGAGAAAGTTGAAAGTAAAGGGAGAACAACATACAATGAGGTTAGTGATTTGTTATTTCTATCAGCTCAAGTTTTCTTTTTGTGATGTCATCATGTCTGTAGGTCGCATGTATTTTACCTTTTCCGAACCAAAACCAGCAAATTTAGATCACTATCATTGCATTCGGCATACATGAATTCCCTATTTCTTTGTATACATCTTCCCTTTGCTCTGTCTTTGAACTTTGAAGATTCAACCAATTATTCAAAAGGAAGTAAGGCTATGTACACTGTATCCATCTAACCGTTAACTATAAAGCCAGCTTGTTCATGTGGTCCACCTGGTTTCATCCATGCAGCCCTGTATCAGTTTTGCGATTGTGAATTTGACGGTTTTTCATTCTTCTACTAATTTTAATCAAGCTGGCATAGTATCGTGATTTGGGAGCATGAGATAGGAAACTAATTTTCATGTCATATGCAACACCACCATTTGATCACCTTGCTCAGATCTTAATTGTGATGAAGCTGCTAATGTGACATCCATCACATTGACCATTGTAATCCTTATCACACTCAAATACTGCTACAACTTAAGCTAACAACCTGCCTTTCAATATATGCATGTTGATATTTGGAGTTCCTTAAAATTGTCAAAACTATCCTATTTCGTTTCTGTGCCAAAAATGATATTTATTTTTTGTTTTGTATTGGTTGATTGAAATTTCCAATGTGTGCCTTATTTATGACACTAAAATTTCAGAGTTCATACATTTGGCCTATCTTTGTCAGGTGGCAGATGAACTTGTTGCAGAGTTTTCAGATCCCAATAATAGCATTGAATCACCAGATCCTGATAATCTCAATGCAGTTAAGAAATATGAATTCCCCTTTGCACCAATTACTCTTTTAATCGTAAATTATGTGCTCACTGTATGTTAAAATGCAGCAACAATATGATGAGAAAAATATACGAAGAAGGGTTTATGATGCGTTGAATGTTCTTATGGCTATGGACATTATATCTAAAGATAAAAAGGAAATACAGTGGAAGGGCTTGCCTCGGACCAGTATAAATGATATTGAAGAATTGCAGGTTTTGTCTTCTTTTCCCTATGCTTATCAACATTTGGTATACTTTTGTTAGTTTTATTCATCACTTTGTGCTCCTTTTACAGACCGAGCTCGTGGGACTGAAAGGTAGGATTGAGAAGAAAAGTGCGTATTTGCAGGAGCTACAAGACCAAGTAAGGATATGAATATGGCTTCACCTATTTTTCTTTGGATATGTCAAATGAAATCTATGAAATTATTCGTGTAGTTGTTACAGCTAATATGATGCTGTAGTATTCAAATACGTGACTGGAGGTATAAAAGAGCATCATAATAAAAAATCACTCAGTTGGTGTACCATTGCGCCTCATTATACATAATTAGGGTAACTCCGTGTACCATTGTGCCTCATTATAGATAATTAGGGTAACTCATTGTCTTTAGTGGGTCATGGTTTCCAGGCCATTAAAGCAAAGTTCAATATTTGCTTGCACTTTCTTCACTGACTTAATACCTTGTTTACCAAGGTTATCAAGGCATCGCCTCATCCAGGCGGCTGGAGGTGGATGCCGTGGCCAATTGTCCAGCGCGGAAGAAGTTAGACGGTGATGGGTGACGTCCAGGCGTCGCCCAGCTCGTTTCGGCAGCCGCTTGGGGGGGGGGGGGGGGGGGGGCTTCAAAGGCTTACCTGATCTGTACTGCCGCCGGCCGTTGGCGCCGATCTACACTGTCCTCACGCCTCCTCTAGTCCTCCTTCGGCATTGATCTGAAGCCTCCTCTTCCCGCCGCCGATCTGTGGCCTCCTCCAATCCTCGCGCCGCCGATCTGCTGCGGCCTCGTCCAATAGATTGACAGGGAGGCGGTGGCGGGGAGTGGAGGAGGCGGCGCGGAGGGGAGGCGCCAGGCGGGGGGAGGAGGTGGTGGGGAGGGTAGGCGCCGGGCAGAGAGGGCGCCAAAGAGGAGTCAGGGGAGAGAGGAGTCGGGCGCGAGAGGAGATGGAGAGACAGCGGGAGAGGGGCTGGCTAGCAGCTAGGGTTAGAAGGTTTTGGTCTTTTTGTGATTTAAGTTCTCATAGTTTCTAAAAATTATGGACAAACCCTTCTCTCATGGACTTCTTGAATTGGACCTCCTGAGACATGGTTATTTAGATAATTTGTGCTATTATGTTTCATGGTTATTTAATTTTTTGTCATATAAGGTATTATTTGTCATCTAACTACTATCATCTAACTGTCACCATGACGGACGTCTAGTCGACTAGGCGTCCAGGCCCCCGGGCCTCGCTGCGACGCCGGAGCGCCGTGACCAGGGTTCAAAATCCCGTCGGTTACCGTTTTTACTGGTGGAGACTGGTAACCGAAAAAACCGGTCGGTATCAATTTTTGATTTTCGAATTTTGGTTAGTTTTTTCCGGGTTTTCCGGTTACCGACCAGTTTTTCCGGTTACCGGTTTCAAAACATCTCAAAATTCAAATTTTGATTTTCAAATTGTGACAGGTTTTTCCGGTAACCGCCCAGTTACCGTTACCGGTCGCCGACCGGGATTTCTTCCGGTTCCGGTATTTGGAACCTTGGCCGTGACAACCTTGTTGTTTACACAATAATGAAGTATGCTGCAAAATAAATACTTGATATTTTATAATAAGAGGAGGATGTTCCCAATCTTCTAGTGATGACTTGTGTGCATGCATGCGTTCTGACAATTTTGTATTCAGTTGCAGATTAGCATTCTGCATATGCATTTCTCTCTTTTGTGTTACCTTTTTTTTTGTGATGTTCCATGCTACTAAAAAACTGAAACTTTGCTCATGTTATGAGCTGTGCTGCCTTAGATTAAGAAATAATGATCTGCATTTCACATGGAGCTGTCACCATGTTTCAATAAACTGGAACCTGGTTGGTTGCTGGCCCTGACCTATGTTTGGTAAATCAGCAGTTCCCAGAGTCTAACGTAAAAACTGAAATGTTGGTATCGTTCTAAATAGTTCCAAATTGGTTGGAATTGGCCATGAATAGTAGTAACTTGTTAGTAACTCAGTTGTCAAACTGTAAATCCCTCCCTTAGCTGGTTTGACCATAAAATGGCAGGAAACGACCAATTCCTATTTCTCACCAGTTTTGTAAAACCTGGTTGCCATAGTAACTCAGTAAGCATGAGTAGAACAAAGGGCTGTTGCTTAAGGTTCAATGTTGGAATAGAAAATGTCCCTAAGGATTGTTTGTCTAGATAAGGATTGTTGAGTAGATCAAAGGGCTGTTGCTTAAGGTTCAATGTTGGAATAGAAAATGTCCCTAAGGATTGTTTGTATAGATAAGGATTGTTGATCTATATTAAGGTTGATCATTCTTGCATCCATCATTTCTTATATCCTTGTCCAATTTTGATTGACATAATTATGGATGTTTTTGGTATATTAAGTATGTAGGTGTGCAAAACTTGATACAGCGAAATGAGCAGCTGTATGGTTCAGGAAACACTCCTTCGGGTGTAGTGGCCTTGCCATTTATCCTGGTCCAGGTGAATAATTGTTAAATTCTTTGTCCTTTGTTGTCTTGTTTTACAATGCTGCCTTCTGTACATGATGTAGGGCTAAATGACACGGTTTTGTTTTTTGTTTTTCTATCATGCAGACGCGGCCTCATGCAACTGTAGAAGTTGAGATATCTGAAGATATGCAACTGGTGCATTTTGACTTTAATAGGTAAGACAAGAATTCTGTTATTGTCTTCCCTCTGGACACAGAGCTTTCCAATTAATCTAGCAAGACATGCCTCCTCTTCTTTTGCTTTTGTCATGATATGACTGCCAAAGTTCCTCATTCTGAAGGGCTGGCCTCTTATTGCATTTAAGTTCTGGGAAGATATCTACTAGGAACTACCCTTAAAGTAGTATAATAGGATTAGGAACTCAAACCCTTGCCACTAGATCGAATTTGGATGGTATAGATCAAGGTGGGTTCCCATATCACCAGAAGGTGTAAGGGTACAAGTGAAAAGTGGAACAATTTAGGGGGTCTTTTGACAAGTATGGTTAGCTTTTATTGATTGATCTAAGTCACCTAGATTCAATCCAATGGCTACAGTTTGACGTTCTCATTATCCTAAGATTACTCATTTGATACGTTCCCTTTACATCCTTTCTGATGTCAAGAGATTTTTCAAATTTGTGCAATGTTGAAACGTCATTTCCACTGTTGTTGAGCGTGGAACTTGTTTTGCTTTGCCAGATTGGTTATTTGTTTTTCAATCTGTACAATAGCTTTGGTGATACACTGAATCTGGAGTAGGTTCTAATTCTAACCAGAAGGTGCTGCCAAAACAATTTTCAAGTTTGGATGCCAACTAATATTGATACACATCATGTTTGGTCTCACAATATAAAAGGTACATTTGCCCTCGTCAGTAATTCCTACTGGACAGATGAGAAGAGCCCGTGTGATATTCAAATTTATCTGAGAAAAGAAAGAACGAAAATTATCCAAATCACAATTTGACGAGTTCTGTGGAAAGAAATGATTCAGTATGAATGTATTCTGCTTAGCTGCTGCTTAGATCAACATATGGTCTTGTATGATTATTTTTTGATATGTACGCTTCTGAAACTGCAGCACTCCATTTGAGTTGCATGATGACTCATATGTACTTAAAGCAATGAGCTCCAGTGGTAAAGAACATAATGACGGTACTCAAGAGCCAAGTTCAAATGGAGATGAGAGCGCGAGCATGCCAAATATTTATTGGCATCAGCAACAGCAACCTGCAACAGCAAATAATGGTACAACTAGATTACCAAGCTCACCCCCAATTCCAGGAATACTGAAAGGGCGCGTGAAGTATGAGCATTAGCGCTAGGGCTTTTGTTTATTGTCATTGTTGTTTTGAGTTGTTTGGTTTATTATATTTTCCCCCCTTATTATGTAAAGGGCCTGTAAATTATTGGGCAAAGGAGAAAGTAGCTTGATCTGATTTAGCACCGCACTATAATACTCCCTGATTAAGTTCTAACGGGCTTTAAATCTGTTCCTTTTTATGGTTGAGAAAAGCGTCTTGACGTGATGTAATTGTGTAGAGCATTGTAAAATAGTTAGCATTTGATTTGGATGAAATTTCAGCAGTTTGCATGCTTCATCTAGGCACAAGCATTTGTATTGGAATATTTGCCTTTTGTCCTATGATATGCTTTTCTTTCTAGCTTTTAAGGGATTTTTGCTTATTGCATTTCATTCATGAGCAAACAAGTGAAATTTCTGGAGGAAAAGTAATAGCTTCGTGATGAACATCTTCATTGGATTGAGATTGTACTCAACTCTTTACTCTTATGTTACAGGCCGAAATTTTAGTTCGTTCTGATTAACACTGCGAAACCTTTTCCCTATTGGGTGTGGTTTAGCTGTGGTCAATAGTTTTTTGGTTTTAGCTAAATGAATCAAATATCGATAAGTTACTTTAAAATATTGTCTTAATAAATTATTTTGAATTGATAATAGAAATCTTTGTTTGTTCTAAAAGGTCATAGTGTCTTACCCTCCTGTTGTTACACCTGTAAACGTCGGCATGCACGCCGCTCGGAACATGAAAGCAAGCGAGCCTCCTATTAATATTACTAGTCTCATAGGCGCGGCGGCACGCCGCGTCAGCCACCGTGTGTACCGAAGTAAAAGAGGCGAAAATCCGTAGCTAAAGGAATGCGTAGGGGTTTTTTTTAAAAAAAAAGCGAGGGGCTTTTCGCAATAAAAGGAGATCAGAGGGTTTTTTTCGTAAAAATCAGGGGTTGGTTTGAAAGAACTGAGGGCCAGTACGTAATTTTTGAAAATGCGGATCGTTATCAGCGAAAAATTAATATGTGCAGGGTTTTTTTTGAAAAATACAGGGACTTTTTTGCGAGGAAAAAGGACCTTTACGTAATTTCAGAAAAATAGAAGGGATTTGCCTCCCCCGGCCGTACCAAAAACCGGGCGCCACGCGCCGGCCGGCCGTGCGCAGGGGGCGACGTGGATGGCCTCTCGCGCGGGGAATCCTTCGGAGCATAATACAGGATGACTAGTCACATAGGCGTGGCGCAACGCCACGCCAGCCACCGTGTGGACCAAAGTAAAAGAGGAAAAAATTCGCAGAAAAAAGAAAGCGAAGGGGTTTTTTCGAAAAAAAATTGGGGGCCTTTTCGCAATAAAAGGAGACCAGAGGGGTTTTTTCGTAAAAAACTGAGGGCCTTTTCGGAAGAAGTAAGGGCCTGTTCGTAATTACGGGAAACCTCGGGTCGCTACCCAACAAAAAAAATATGCAGGGGCTTATTCAAAAAAATGTAGGGACCTTTTTGCGATAACGGAGGACTTTTACGTAATTTTCGGAAAACTCAGGGAAAGTGCCTCGGTCGGCCGTACGCGAATTCCTCCGACACGCGCCGGCCGGCCGAGCGCTGGGGCGACGTGGACACCGCGAGCATCCAGGAATCCTTCCGGCTATATGAAGAGGGATGATTAGTATCACACCCTGAAAGAAAACCATCGACGCATGCGTGCCCTCGCCGCTCGGAGCCTCTTCTTCCACGACTGCTTCGCGAATGTACACAACGATCGACCCATGCGTGCGTGCGTGCGTTTGGTGCATGGTGACAATCGATCGATGTGCGTGACGTGCTTAGAATGATCGTTGAATCAAATGCCTCTCGATCGTGTCAGGGTTGTGATGGGTCAATCTTGATTGACCCGCTCTCGAACCAAAGCGCGGAGAAGGAGGCGGGCGCGAACATCTCCGTGGGCGGGTACGACATCATCGAAGAGATCAAGAAGGAGCTGGAGAAACAGTGCCGGAACGTCGTGTCGTGTGCGGACATTCTCGCGCTCAGTGCCCGCGACGGGGTGCGGCTCTCCGGCGGCCCCGCCTACGAGGTGACCACGGGCCGGCGCGACTCGCTCGTGTCCAACCGCGAGGACGGCGACAACATGCCGGGCCCCGACATCGCCGTGCCCAAGCTCATGTCGGAGTTCTCCGTCAAGGGCTTTAGCACCGAGGAGATGATCGTGCTCCTCGCCGGGGGCCACACCATCGGCACCGTCAAGTGCTTCTTTATCGAGACCGACGCCGCGCCCACAGGGGCGGGGGGCCTGGCCCCCCAATGGTCCACCAGACCCCCAAATTTACTCGCGGCGTTCTCCTCCCCCTACAATTTGCTGATTCTCCCAACGGCTCAAATTTTCTTTTAATTAATTATAGTGAATTAAGGTAGTGCTCATTATAGCTTAAAACTTAAACTTTTAGTTTTTTCACTATTTAAAACATTTTTGATACTGTAGCTGCTGTTAGATTTTTTTAGTATAATTAAATTTAAATCTACGTAATGTTTGTCGCCGTATACGTCCGTCTCTCGTAGAAAAGAAAAAAAAATGGTCTCTTTGTGTCGCACAAAAAACTTCCAGTGATTTGTGTCACATCAGTACATGGTATCTTGGCGGTTCCCTCGTGCTTAAGAGTGCCATACATGGGTGACTGCTCCAACATTTTTTTGGAGAAAAGTATCAGTCTTTGCCTAAGCTGATGGCGCCTTCATGGATCAAATTGCACACGGCTTTTTTTTTCGTTCTGAGTTTAATTGTCCAATCACCCATTTGAGAGCCATTTTCACTGTCTTTTCTTAGAGAAATAGCTGAATGTCCGTGCGTTGCTATGGATTTTAAAATTTTATCATACTACATTTGATTTTATAATTATATATGTGTATGTTTAATTTTGCCGACACACGGCGACTAGGGCCCATGACGTCGGCGCCTTGGCGGGTCGCCCCCCCTTGTCTGGATCCTGGCTCCGCCCCCGCGCGCCCATCGACCCATAGTACAAGGGCAACATCAGCAGGCAGTGCGAGGGCAAGAACCAGGACAAGGGCTCCGTCAAAATGGACCAGATCACACCCAACCTCGTGGACGCCAACTACTTCGGCCTCGTCCTGGCCAAGAAGATGCCGCTCACCATAGACCAGTTGATGGGGCTTGACCCGAGGACGACGCCCATAATCCATGCCGTGTCGAACAAGCCCGCCGACTTCATCCCCATGTTCGCTAAGGCCATGGAGAAGCTGAGCGTCCTTTATCACAGGCAAGGACGGGGAGATCAGGAGGTCGTGCTCCGAGTTCAACAACCCGCAGCCCAACAACGGCCCATCGATGATACGGATCAGCTCGCTACTCCCCGGCGACTTGCAGGAGTTTTCGGTAGGAGCCGCGTCAGGGGCGAAGGGCAGCAGTATAAAGGCCAGGAAGGTGGCAGGAGGCGGCGCGGAGCCCAGGAAGGTAAATGGCGGCGAGGCGGCCAGCAAGGTGACGGGCGTTGAGGGTGCCAACACGGTGACCGGCCAGACGGCGGCAGCCAACAAGGCGGCAGGCGGCGTGGAGATCAACAAGGCCACGGCCAGCAAGGTGATAGGCACTGCGGACATCAGTAAGGTCGAAGGCAACTAGGCGATCGGCGGTAAGGAGATCAAGAAAGTGGCCAGTGGCAAGGCGGCCAGCAAGGTGCCTAGCAGAAATGAGATCAACAAGGCCACAAGCAACGGGGCAGCCAACAGTGTGCCATGCGCCGTGTGATAGAATTAATCTTGTTTAGTGGGTTATGTTTAATTTGGAGAGTTTGTTTCGTATTTAGGAAGTAGTCGTTATGATACTAGAGTTGGTTTATTATCCCTTTCGGATACAGAGTTTGAGTCGAATACGAATAATTATTTGCTCTGAATAAAAGAGCACATGTGTAATCAGTTTTAGGTGGGAGAGAGAAAAAAAGAAGAAAAGCGGAAGTGCTTTGTGCTCTCAGAAAAATATCATCTATTATGCTCTCGGTGTTTTTGTGTTCATTGCCATGCAGAGAGGCGTTGCTCTAACCAGGGAAATCATTTTCGACCAAATTTTGCATTTCTTGGCTCACCCCAAAAAGGTCTATTTTGATGAAAAAATTCAACCTGTTTTGAACTTTTCGGCCAACCCACCTCACTGCAGTACTACAGCTCCCAAGTCTTACTCCCTCACATGAAGTGGACTCCCTCATACCAAGCATCATGCGAAGTGGCACCCTCAGCTAGGGTTCCCATGGCCTCTGCCGCTCCACCCCCCTCACCGCTGCCTCCCCCTCCCTCTCCTCTCCCAACTCCATCGCGTCGTGGTGGCCCTCCTCTGCGGCTTTGCCAAGGCTTTGTGGTGGCCCTCATGGTCTACATCCCTACCTTCGCCGCTCCACCTCCTCCCTCCACTGCCATCTTCTCCTCCCCCTCTTCCACCTCCACCGCACCCTGCTACAGTTGCTCCAACAACGGTGTAGTCCTCCCCGATGGTAAGTTTTCATATTCCTTCTCCCAAGCCTCCCAAAACCTCTTGGATATTTTCATACAAAACTAGTCTAACCACAATTGAGTAGCCAGTCAGAC
Organism: Dendrocalamus latiflorus; assembly: GCA_017311315.1. NCBI lineage: Eukaryota > Viridiplantae > Streptophyta > Magnoliopsida > Poales > Poaceae > Dendrocalamus > Dendrocalamus latiflorus. The sequence goes on from CM029621.1 coordinate 9,309,133, forward strand.
CGCGCGGCCAAACCTTGGTAACAAGGGAGCTGGTCAGACTGCGGCAGTCATGCCTCCCACAAGCCACCCATTGGCTAGTTTTACCGCTCACATTTCCACTCATACACACAAGTGAGCACCTATCTGAAAAAACTAGCCACCAACTAAAAACCAGTCACACCGCACCGGTGGTCTGACTGCCCATAAAATCTTGTCACATCGGACTTGCAATCAGACCACCCTACCGGCCAATCAGACTGCCCTAGTCTGACAGAAGAACTAAAAACTTGTAAATTTTCACAAATTTAAATTTTAACTTGACACGATTACTAATTATTCAACATAAATGATACATGGACATTGTCAACATATTTCTACATTTGTCTTTCATTCTATCGTTCTTGTGGCAAGTTGCATGTTCTTTGGCAGCTCAATCTCAACGGGTGGCGAATAAAAATGTATCAATTCCCCCTCTATATAGAGAGAGACATATCTAGTGTTTTCTTTTCTTTATTTTTTTGTAGACTTCATCCATCCAGTACTCGACTGCCTGGCACAATCCATCATCCTATTACTTAGCTTATGCAGTCAGCTCACCTCTTAGCTCTCAAAGAGGCACATTCCATCCGGTACATTAGCGTTGCTTGTCTACGAAAGTTCCTCTTTGCTTATTTTAAAAAAAGTTCCACTTTGCACTCGCACACTAGCTCAAGCTATGTCCCGTGCTGGCACACCCTGCTTCGTACAAGGCCTGCATGAACAACAACAACAATAGGGAAAATTGAGGATTTGCCATCATTAAGACATGAGTTTGAAGCTTTACCACTTTTAATATTTTACTTGATGATTTGCCACCGTTAGGAGAGAAATAGTTAGGATTTGCCACTTTTTGTGTATTCTTGGTATTTTCCTTTTTACCAAAATTTGGAAGTGAAAAGACGTTCTTGCCCTCATCTTCCTCACCTCCTTCGGCCCTTCTTTTCTTTCCCCACTACCACACTTGCCCCTCTCCTCGCTGACGATTAGGGCTCGCCGTTAGTCCCACCTCTCCTTCCCTTCCAAGCTTCCCCTTACACCACCGTTGCCTCTCCCTCCTTCCCTAGCTTGTGCCACCGCCGAGTTCAAACTGTTACTGGTGCAGCACACTATCCCTACGACCATGGTGCTTATCGAGCAGCCTGGGGACAGCAGCCATGAAGACGTAGTGGCAAATGTTTGTGCTGGCCCTGTCCCCGGCCATGAAGATACAACCCAAGTCACTCTTCCCCTCTATGTGGGAACCACATCGACCAAATCTTAGTTCGTAATCTCTTCAGCCTTGCAAAAACTAATGAACCAAGAAACCATCAGTCATTTCACCTCCCTAATCCAAACACAAATAGAACAAATCATGGCAAACAAGAGTTGCCTTGATGAATTGAAAGGACGAAGATCGAAGAAAGGGTGTGAGACTATCAGGTAGTAGTATTTAGATTTGGGTGTCACTAAAGGAAGGCAAAATTGGATATATGCCACTCCAAAAGATGGTACTTTGAAAAATGCCACTCCAAACATGAAATTAAAATTTTGCCACTCCAAAACTTGGTTCTTTTGCCTATTTTGCAACTTTGGACACTTTTGCCTCCCTCCTCCCTTCTTCCTCCTAGCCAGCCATCGCCACCACCTCTCCGAAGAGCTCTAGCCATGCCTCCTCCTCCTTGCTGCCCTCTCTTCTTCTCTCCCTTCTTCCTATCAACCTCATGGTGAGGCAAGCCTATGATCGGTGGCGACAAGCTGGATCTACAAGCCATGTTGTCTCCTTCACCGCTGCCATGAGCCGCACCACCTCATCGTCATCACTGTGAGCCCATCATCACCGCCACAAGACACAAACTGTGCAAAGCTTGAGACTGGCGGTGACGAGCCAAATCTTAGACGTCGACCTTGGATCCAGTGCACGACGAGGCTAGGTAGCGTCAGGGAAGAAGGTTACATAGTTGCAACTAGCAGCGGTGGCGATGGGCTCACGGCGATGACTACAAGGTGGTGTGGCTCATGGAGGCGGTGAAGGAGACGACATGGCTCCCGGATCTGGCTCGCCGTCGTCAGTCTCAGGCTTGCCTTGCCGTGAGGTTGGGAGGAAGAAGGGGGTAAGAAGAGAGGGTAGCGAGGAGGAGGAGGTGGCACGCCTGAAGCTCGATGGAGATGCAGTGGCGATGGCCTGCCGAAAGGGAGGAGGGAGGGAAAAAGTGTTCTAGAGTGGCAAAAATGCAAAGAACCAATGTTTTGAGTGGCAAATTTCCAATTTTATGTTTTGGAGTGGCATTTTTCAAAGTGTCATCTTTTGGAATGGCATACATCCAATTTTGCCTGGAATGGGTTAGGTGTTTGGTTGCTACCCTCCTTGTTCTTAGCTCCTCTTCACGCAAAGGTAGCAAACCTTGCAAGAAAAAGAAAGCAGCATTAGTCGGTGGATGCGATAGACTCGGCCAAGCCACCATCGTAGACGTAGACGATGACGGGGTGCTTGGAGTCGTTGGTAGCCAGGGGCATGTAGAGGCTGGCAGAGTAGGGGGCAAGGTGGATGTTCATGGCATGTGGAGGTGGAGGGAGATTGGAGGTTGATAGTGGAGGTGAGGAAGAGAGGTGGGAGGTGAGGGATAAGCGAGCAACATTGCCTTTCTACACTTAAATTTCAATCAAAAAAATGAAAAAAAATATCCGAGCACAAAGAAAGTGGCAAAGTTCTGCTATTTCTCTCATATGAGTGGCAAATCAGAGTAAAATCTTAAAATGTGGCAAATCCTCAAACAAGGGCGGCACATCATCGATTTTTTCCGTAATAAAACTGTACAAAAAAAAAAGGAGTTGGTTCAATCTTCCCTTAAAAAGTGGCGACTCACCTGGCCCTGGGCCTGGGCCTGCACTGCATCTGCACACCAGGGCCCAACTCTTCCGACCCCACATCATCCCTTGACCGGCATGCACCAAAAAACTCACCCCAAATCGCAGCCAACCCAAAACAAACAGCGGCGGCGCGCGCTCTCCACCCTCGGGCCACCATCCCCCGGCCACGGGCCCCCGCGAGGGCCAAACGCACCGCACACGGCCCCGCCGGCACAAGACACCCGAGCGATCCCGATGGATAAAACAAACTACTCCAACTAACCAACCGTATATATCGCGTGGCGCCACGGACTCCCGCCTTGTCCCGCTGCCGTGCACGCTCCCGCCACCTCCGTCACGTCGGTTTGCGCAGGGACGGCCGGGAGATCGAGGCGGCCATGGACCAGTGCCGAGAGTGGGGGCCGGCCGGGCTGGCGAGGATGACCAACTCCGCGCACGTCAGCCAAGACACCGGCGGCGCCGACTCGTCCAAGCGCGTCCTCGAAGATGCCGGCGCCGGCGGAGCCGGGATGCCTGCAGTCAACAAGGTTCTTTACTTGATTCATCGTGCAGTAGCAATACAGCAATGCTACATGACTTACCAGCGATTACGTGCGTAGGAGGACGGCGTGAAGGAAGCAGACGAGGATAGCAAGAACAGGCCGTGGTCTGGGCATCTGGAACTGAAGATGAGCAAATCCTTCCTGCAATTGGTTGGGTTCATGCGAGCACGGCTCACGGATGCCCCCGGCGCCGTGCACAACGGCGGCCAAAGTTTCAGTCACGGGCAGAAAGGCCGAAGAAAGCCGACAAGATTGCTCGTGCGGACGCTCCAGCTCGGCGACCGAAAGGTACACATTACACGTCACCCTTTAATTACTTTGTCCTTTTAACAACAGTTTGTTAATTTTTTGTAGATCGCTCGGACAGATAAGGTCGACATAATCGCCAAGTTCTTGTACAGAAAGCAGAAGAAAATCGTGTGCCAACTGAACGAAAACGAGGAACTCAAGAAGATTGATATCCTCTGGTCAAACATAAAGACTATGCACGCGTGTTTCGACGACGAAAGATTTGACACCCTGAGAATTGAGGTATGTACATATTTCCTTTTCTTTTGAGAGATAGGGCTATTTCCATGTCGCTGTCCACGCACGACGCATATACGTTTGATGAATCGATTGTGCAGGTTAAATCTTCACCGCAACACTACCGTGCTGCTAAGCGTCGTACAGGAAGATACCAGCAATGGCAGCTGTGTGAAGATTATACACCAAGGTATGTTATTGATCTTTCCATCTTACGTATCCCATTTAGCATACAACTCCATGCTGCAAATGCTACTGATCTCATTTTCAACCTCAGGTGGTTTAGAAAGTAGAGGGTGCTCACGATACTAAATTACTAATGTTTTATCCAAATCATTCTTCAGAAATTTCTATCTTGAGTTCGAGAAGGGAACTCTGGAGAGGAGTTATGGGAAGATGTTATATACTGATCCCACATGCGCTCTACTGAGTTTGTCACCACTTGGTAAAGAAGACGAAGCCCAAACAATCGGCGCCCGTCAAGTCATCACACAACAAAACCTCACGCCTGCACCTCTTGCCTCGCTACCCGCTGCCGTTCTCCCCTGTGGTGAAGCTGCACCGCCAAGCGCGATGATGAGCTCAACAAACACAGGTACAATTCTGGTCATTCTTCAAGTAATCAGAGCTTGTCTCAGCACAAATTTGCCTCTGCCCGGCCATCAGTTAAATTTGAAATGACGCACGGTTGGCATAATTTGCAGGAACTATTTTCACAACACATGGTCAGTACGGGGGTACGCAATCATACGATTTGCATAATACAATTCCGCAAACATATCAAATCCAGCACAACATGACGTACTACGACGTGACGCCGCTCCCGCAGCTACAAAGCTCCCTGACATCCGCGACTTGAGTTTCAATCAGCCCATTAACTGATTCAACTAGCACACAATACATTGAAGCATTAACTGTTTTGTTGGGCAAATCTGAGCACACATTGGTACTTTCAAACAGTGGTTTGTCACACACATGATGTTAGACATCTATACAATGTTGAAATTGGCATTTATATTCCATTATAATGCACAGATTGAAAGTTCAGGTAATATGTAAACCTTTACGGTGTTCAACGGACAAGTTCTGAATTTAGCAGAATCTAGGAGGCAAGCATCATTCTGAAATAGAAGAAAATTTGCTACAACTTGGATGATCTGACTTGGGCGATAAGTTCTCTTCTCAAAATCTTTCCTGAAGGTGACTTTGGCACACTGTCCACAAAGGTAACCCTCCTCAACCTTTTGTAGTACGTGACCTATGATGTAAGTTCAAAGTTAAGAACCGCATTAGCAGGGGTAGTATGCAGTTGATGGAAAGCACAATATTGTCCATTCAGGGATTACAAATGTTCTATGCTAGTAACAGTGTTTGGCCACAAAACTATTCTGCTTGCTATTTAGTTTTTGGAGTTTAAGGTTTAGGTACCGTCTAAGGTGGGTGGATCTCTATGTACTTATTGATTTTCCCTCTTCGATTGACATTGGTATCTGGATGAGCTTTAGTCAATTATTCTCATGCTAGTAAAAGAGCAACACTAGTCGATGGTCATAATTTAGTAAGGTTCCAAGTCAGCCTCACCTGCTTTTCAATAAATTTCTGGACATCAATTTCAGTCAATGAACTGTCAGGTGACCGCACAACATAGGCAATAGGAACTTCCCCAGCTTCAGCATCAGGAAACCTTGGAAACAAGTAGGGCTCTACGTTAAGAGATAAGGCGCAGAAGAAAAAAAATCCAAAACAAGAAGGTTGCAACAATTCATACTTCTAAGTAGCTAGAATAATTTAAATTTTAGGTGGTCCAACTTACGGGATAACAACAGCATCAAAAATCTCCGGATGAGAAAGAAGTAATCCTTCAAGCTCAGCTGGTGCAATCTACCAGTGAGAAATAAAAAAATGAGAGATTTCCCTAAAGAGGACAAAGTATGATATAAGCTCAAGCAAGACAATACAAGCATCAAAATGGGTTCCTGTCTTGCTTGTTAGATTGGATACTAAAACAACAAGACTCTCATTTAGTCAATAAAAAAATCCCATGCTTAAAATAAATAGGTTTTTTTGGGTAAAATTTCAGTGAAACTGTAAGCTCAGTAGGGCATCTGTCAGCAGAGTCAGGGAGAAAAAAAGAGGTTTTCCATCCAAAAAGAGAAGTCATGGTATGCTCAAGACAAATTGTTAACATATACGATGAGTCATGTCACAAAAAATTTCAATAAGCCACAATAATTCTAGGTGTGCTATCAACCTATCTACCGATAGAAATATCCTTGTGGTGAACTCTGAATTGGTCCTATATGTATATAGTCTTTGGCACTGCTTACAACAAACATCACGTCAGTGCGATGTTTAGCTACATAATGTACAAACTTAAATAGTAAGAAAGGCCCTGATGAGGCTAAAATAAGTAGAGGGGATGGTTAGAACCTTCTTTGGGCAAGTGCTGCACACTTACAAGATTCTAGCAAACACTTGCAAAAAATTAAAAGGTATTTGCAAAAAAATGTCCAATGCATTACCTGGAAACCTTTGTACTTAATTAGCTCTTTAAGTCTATCAACAACAAAAAGTTGGCCTCCTTCATCGAAGTATCCAAGATCACCAGTATGCAACCACCCTTGCTTAATTGTAAACTCAGTAGCTTGCACATTGTTGAAATACCCTATAAACAATCCACTTGAATAAGTAAGGAAAAGTTTTGGTCCTATTATCCCTCCAGGACAGAATACATTGAAAAAGTTTTGGGCCTACTGTCAGTCAAATTCAGTAGCTTGCATATTGTTGTGGACGCATTTGTGGGAAAGACGTACCAACGGCGTCGCCATAACTCACAGCCAGCAGTCGGTCAGCCCGAAGCATGAACCAGTCGGATACAAGACCGACTAAAGGGCGGCAAAGAGGAGTTCGGCTACAGGGAAGAAGCGGCAAGGTTTCGGATTGCTGGCAGAGTCCTACTCGGAAGCAGATAAGCATATGCTATCTTTAAGAATTGTTACCTATTATATAGATGAGTGTTTTAGGGAATATATGAATAATATCTTAGCTAAGTTTGTTAGGAGGTACCCTATTTATATAAGGAGGACCGAATCCTTTGAGAAGGCAATAAAGAATCTGTTAAGTCCAGTTCGGTTTGGATCAGAGCCTCTGCACAAGGGCAGAGGGCGATCTCGCCTTATCTACCTCTCCCCAATCCCCAGCCACATCACATATCTTTGAAATACCCTATAAAAAATCCACTCAAATAAGTAAGGAAAAGTTTGGACCTACTATCCCTCTAGGACAGAATACGTTGAAAAGTTTTGGGTCTACTGTCAGTGAAAAACAGCGAATATAAACAAAGCTGATAGCTCCATGACATGAAGCTCTTGTTGGTGGGACATTTTCATATAAATAGTGGCTTCTTGACAATCGCTTGGCCTTGATAACTTGTGCATTGTCAATAAACAAGTGAAAGCAAAAACAATAATATCAATTGCTACAGTCCATTGTAATATCATTGAGCTTGGTATTGTTTAATAATTGACCAAGCAATTGATATCTGATTTCTCTTGAATAAACTCCTGTTTGACCTGAAAAGACAGGGAGGAAGAATAACAACAAAATGCCCACAATTTAAATTTTACCTTGCATTACATTTGGTCCCCGAATACAAATTTCTCCTAGTTGATTCGGTGGGAGATGTTTTAGAGTCTCTACATCGACAATCTTTGCTTCAACTCCAGTGACAAGTGCTCCGGTTGACCCAAATCGACGAACCTGTCCCTTTTCTGGGTATTCAAGCGATATGATCCCACAAGTCTCAGTCATACCATAACCCTGCCATAGGAGCACAACACGCCATACAACTTGAGATATGAACTACGTAAGCTTACCTGTTGAGTTTACAGTTAGCACCATGAGAGAAAAGAATGACACAATACTACATGTTCCCATAAGGAGTGCTGTGCAGCAAAACCTCTGAAAAACTTTAGTATAATTCTGACTACAGAGCTTGCTTAGCAAATTAACACGTAGGTTAATACAGCTATGTCAAGAAAATGGCCTTAGTTGTTAAATTGTCATTGCAATTTGATGATAAACTAGTCTTGACTGCAGACCAGATGTCTTATCTTTAAGGACAGCACATTTTTCTATTCCTAGATGTTATTTTCTTGTTGGCATGAGGACCACATCAGATTGACAGTAGCATATATAATTTACCAAATAGATCCTTCCGATAGAACTATATGATTGCAAAGGCAACAGGGCTACTAAGTACTAACATAAGTGACAAAACACATAGTTGACTTAGGCATTAAACGATGTGCTTCCATGGTATTTGCAAATTGGAACAGCACAGAGTTATTGCAAGCTGACGTCCACTAACATCAACAATCAAGCAAAAAATGTACAGCTGATGCCTGCCCACTTCAAGATTAGGGAATAATGCAAAAAAAATCCAAGAAAAGTTTGACTATCTTGTGCCTTGATCAAGTTGTGTTTGCAGGACAAAACATTCTAATCTCCCAGTCTCCCACATCCAAATGTCACTTTCCAGTTTGTACCAGCAAAATCAAGCCAAAAAGCCATTATCATATTTGGTATATTCCTCATCATTATATTGTCCTGATAGAACCAATATCAACAAAGATTCGAACTTGGTCTCCTAATTCAACTTTTAAGCCAAAAGACAACAAAACAAAGATTAGTCCCCACAAAGGCACAACCAAAAAAGAGTGAAAAGTTTGTGGTCCCTCCAAATCCATATAGATCTCATGAAATTTTTTAAATAATCTATTTTTATTCCAATTTACAGTAATATATTCACCTTTGCTTTTACAGAAATAGCTATCTGTCGCTTCACGATTGGGCGACATGAGCTAATCACCCAACCGTTGGGCGACACGTGGCCAAGTCGCCCAACAGTTGGATGACTAGCCCACGTCGCCACCTGTGGAGCGACTTGGTCCTTTAGTCGCCCAATGGTGGAGAGACTACTTGTCGCCAGCTCCTTTTGACCCGACCCTCTCGCAGTCTCTCTCATCATTTCTCTTAGAAGAGAATGAGAGGAGCTTGAGAGAGGAGAAAAAAAGAGAGAGAAAGGAAAGGGGAAGTGAAGAGGGGGAGAAGGTCGCGAGAGGAGGATAAGCAGAGAAGCTCGCGAGAGGGAGAGAAGGAGAGGGGGAGAAGGTCGCGAGGGAGGGAGAAGTAGAGGAGCTCGGGAGAGGGAATGAAGAAGAGGAGAGGAGCTCAGGAGAAGGAAAGAAGAAGAGGAGAGGAACTCGTAAGGCTAGAGTGGAAGACAAAGGAAGCTCGTCAATAAGAAGAAAAAGTCTTCGCGTGAAGGTAATAGCCTCATTCGTTCTTGTTCTCATCATAATGTAGGCAACGTGTAGCTACTTATTTGTTTAGCATGTATCTAGTGAATGTATGTTGACAAATGGTAATATTTGCAGTGAGAAATCAGTCATGTCCGAACCCACAACATTAAAAATGCATTATGGTGTTGTTATCATTCGTGAAGGTCCATACGGTGTTGACCTGAGCGATTTCCCGCAAGTCAGTATGGTACACCCGGACACGAAGAATGCTCTAATCGGAGATGTCCTGTACTGACTCATGCAGCTTCTCCTTGGATCCTGAGGTGTGCAGTGTCGTCCTATATGGGCTTTGGAGTCGGTCTGCCATGCACATTCGATGGGAGTTGAGGAGATTGATGCGCATGGTTGCATGGAAAGGCCTTGTGGAAGGCTATCGCCGACGTGGTTATGAGTGCATGCTACTCGCGCAACTATGTCCGAAGGAAGTCACAGGAGGTCCAGTTGGTGAGAGCAACTCGGGTGCGCAGCTTGTGGTTCATCAAGAGGACGCGGTGGGTGATGTTGTAGAGACAAATCCGAAATATCACACACCGCACACTGAGCCCACCTGACAGATGGATTCAGATGTTGTTGAGGTAGATCAAGAAGAATGCAATACACAAGCTGAGCCCACTGGACAGGCGGACGCAGGGGAGTATGTCGATAGCATAGTGCATCAAATAAAAATCGATGACCGAACGGCCTGGGCCGAGGAGGAAGCTTTAGAAGAGGATAGCGATGGCTCTTCCGATGAGGATGAAGGTCCCATGCCTCAGGCATGGAATAGGGTGGATGTTGAGGGTCCAACGTGTCGCTGCCTCGTGGATGCGAATTTGCCCAAACCAAATTGGACTTGCAAGCATACGCCGCGTCGGTTTAGCCCATAAGTACTATCCCTTCCACATCTTGTTTTCCTGCACCGCGACTGCAACACTACATCGCTAGCATGGAGAAGCAATGGGACGAGATCACCTGACTCACAAAGGCTGCAGCAGCCCGCGATGAACAATCGGAGCGTGCTAGAAGGCCACCTCCCTGAAGCGGAGCCCCCCGTACCTCCAACCCCAATGCATACCTCAACGTTCCCACCAAGTATTCATCGCAAGACCTGCCCATGGGGGAGACACCCCCTCTGCTAGTTCAGGGACGCATGCAAGTTCTTCAAGTCCAAGGAGCGCTTGAGCTTAGGTATGCGTTACTAGGGTTGCGGTAACTACGCCTGGGACTATCCCGATCGGCGTTGGGACACAGCCTACTACCGACAGCCGGTAAGGATGGGTTACAGTATATTCCCCTACCAGTTCTCTTCTATGGCATGCACTAACATGCTTTTCCTTCTTCCTGTAGTCTTCGGATCCGCTATGCGCATACCACAAATGTATCGACCGGAAGATCCACTTGCACGACTAGTGAACTCTCGACTGTGAGAAGTGGGATGCCCGGATGACACGCGAGAGGATGGAGGAGTGGCGGCGCAGCGAAGATCGAAGCGAGCGTATACGGCGGGAGACGCAAGCTCATCTAGATGCGTGCAGGCGTAGGGAGCGCGAGGCTCACGAGGAGTGTGAGAGAAAGCGTGAACGGGTGGCCAAGACCAGAGCGATTGGCTAGGACTACAACGCTAACCTCAGGAGGAAGGGCAAATGGCCACATTCCATGTAGTAGTTCAGCCCTCTTCGTCTGTATGTCCCATGTATTTCTAATTCCGTAAAGGCATGCGTGTACCATCCTTGGTTCGTTAGTCTATGTGCCATATAACCCCCTCGTCGGATCAACTGTCGTATTGTTATTGTTAAGCCATTTATCCGAAGTTCTCCTTCGTGTATGAATTCCCTGTTGCATTGTAATATCACTTACCATCTTACTTACGAATCGTCGCTAGCTCAATCGTCCTCATAAAATTCTTCAAAAATTTATCGCACTACAACAACATACGGCGATCACAAAATGTTATTGCGAGTCTAACAGATTTTATACCATTCAGAATCTACGAAAATCACAAACAGACCAACTGACATCGTCTGCCCTTTTATTTCAAAAAAACATAACAACCCACAAACAAGAATTGCTAAATATATTACCTACAAAAATTATCATTTACTTCCCCACAATTATTTCCATCGGGTTAATAAAATAAAAATATTTTTATTTTAAATCATCCAACCGTTGAGCGACTAGCCCATGTCGCCTAACCGTGGAGCGACAGATGACTATTTCTATAAAATAAAAAATGCATATATATTACTATAATTTGGAATAAAAAGTAGATTATTCAAAAAATTTCGGATCTCATTATCTCCTTATGTGGGGTGCAATCGGAATAGATACGGACATATATCACTCATCCTATATCCTATTCTTTTTTTTCAGAATCACAGTCGGGCACAAGTAATGCTAGATACCCATTTCTCCATTCTATATTCGTTCCGTAAGCCTTCGGACAGTCAGTTGGACGAAAATTGTCCACTTCTTTACACATGACATTAGACAGTAGAGTATAATCATATCTAACATGGAGAGACTAATCGCTGAGATATCAAACGAAGAGCACTTAGTTTTCTCCATATGTTTAGATATAGCAATTTGTCTATATGTTATCTTATTCCTAAGTGAAGTTACAATAGACTTTCTCATATTATTTGACATACGGATATATACGGATTGATATCACTCATTCCGTATCCTATTTCATATTTTTCTCGGAGTTATAGTTGAACACGGATAACACTGGATACCTATTTACCTTTTCCGTATTTGCTCGGTGAACCCTCCGTCGGTCGGTTGAACGGAAATTATCCGCTATGTTTTCACCTCTATCCTTATGAAACAGAACAGTAAGTACTACTATCACTACATTAAGCTAACTCCAACAATTCATCAGCATAATATGAAAATAAAAACAGAACAATGTGCAACTGCTCAATTACCTGACCAATCTCGGAGTCCGGGAAGTTCTTGGCCACCACCTCCATCACGTCCTTGCCGAGCGGCGCGGCACCGGAGGCGATGAACTTGAGAGAGCTGAGGTCGTACTTCCCGGTCCTCCCGTGTTTGGCGAGCGCGATCATGACCGGTGGCACGCAGAAGAGGTGCGTTACACGGTGACGCTGCACGGCGTCCATCACGGAGTCCATGTCGAACCGCGACATGACGACGATGGCGTTGCCGCGCTGCAGCTGCGCGAAGGTGACGACGGACAGGCCGAAGATGTGGAACATGGGCAGGAAGCAGAGGAACACGTTCGGCCCCTCCCCGCGCTCGTCCTGGTCCGACGTCAACATGGTCGCCACCGCGATGAAGTTGCGGTGCGTCAGGATGACGCCCTTGCTCGCCCCCGTCGTGCCCGACGAGTACAGCAGCGCGGCCGTGTCGCTCTGCTTGGTCGGCGGGCGGCGGTATCCTGTCCCTTGAACGCCGTCGATGAGGTCGGAGTAGCGTGTGATGTTGGCGTCTGAAGGTACGGAGGCGGCGGCGGTCGCGTCGTCGTCGAGGAGGATGACGGGGAGGCGGAGCTCGGCGATCTTGGGCAGGAGCTCTGGGACGGTGATGACGAGCTTGGCGTGGGCGTCGGAGACCTGCTTTGCGATCTCCCGCAGGGTGTAGAGCGGGTTGGCGGTGGTGGCGACGGCGCCGAGGGCGGTGACGGCGAAGAAGCAGACGGGGTAGAGGAAGCAGTTGGGCGCGACGAGGAGGACGGTGTCGCCGCGGCGGACTCCCGCGCGGGAGGAGAGCGCGACGGCGGTGGTGAGGACGGCGGAGCGGATGCCGGCGAAGGTGAGGGCGCGGCCGGATGCCGCGTCAACCAGCGCGAGCGCGGAGGGGCAGGCGTCCGCGCGACGGAAGAGGAGGTCGGTGAGGGAGAGGCCCGGGTCGGACGAGATGGGCGCGGCCGGTCGCAAGGAGCGGTGCACGCCGTCCGCGCCGTAGCCGGCGGCCGGCACCGCGGCGCTCGCCATGGCCTCTCGCTCTCCTTGTTTTGCTTCTGGCTTTGGCTCGGCTGATGCGTCCAAAATCCTTCGCTGGGAGAGCTGTGGTGAGCTATCCCCGCTTGGTTTCCTTCTGGTCGTTGAAAAGCATTTATTCTAGAGAAATATTCTACTGTACAGTCTGTACTCGTGCGTCTTTTGTTTCCAATCAAACACAGTAGGGGAAGGGTTGGCAATTCTTCCCGGGGAGCGGCTCTCGGGCCAAAAGTGATACGAATTATCTATATTATTTAATTACTATATTCACTAAGATATGAATATAGTATAGATTTTTTCATCCGATTAACAATTTCCATTTTATTTGTATTTGAATTCGAATAAAAAATATAGATACGAATATGGTATGAATTGTTACCATCCAAAATATTATTTTATCTGGACTATCCGTAGCTGTACTCAGGTTCATATTCGACGAAGCAATATGCAAATTGAACGTGGATTCGTGTTTCTTTAGGTGAAATAAATGGATTAAAATAATTAAGCGTGATTGTATGAGGATAAAATATTATTAATGTTTTTATACTACATAAGTTATGAGAATATCTAGATCCGATCGAATTGAGTAGATAATTTGTCCAGTCCATATTCGTATCCGATGTTTGTCCGATTTGTATTTGAATCCAAGAAAAAAATATGAATGAGAATATGGTTTGAGCACTATCCAATCCGTTTTCACCCCTAGACAGCAATGGGGTGATCTCTCCCATGGGGGATGGGGCCTTGCTACGCTAGCAAAGTGGGGAGGGGCCGTCCTCTCTAACAGAGACCGGATAAATACAACAAAATATTCTTTTAATGATATTTATAGTTTTAAATATGAGAAATTGTATTCTTTTTTTGTATTTAACTTAAACTTGAATTTATATGTTAGAATACATATTTTTAAGGTATATTTTAAAAAAGTATACCTAAATAATTATAAATTAATAAACAAAAGTCACATTATTATTTTTAAAGATATTTAGCCAATTTTAATCCCCTCGAGGACCAACGACAAGAGGCCATCTCCCCTCGGTAGGCTTAGCAGGGTCGTGGGGGCCTCCCCTAGGACGCCTCCACCCTGTTGCCACCCCTAAGTAGGGATGTTGGGGAGGGTTTGGGTTTTCCCAACCCATACCCATTTGAGCTAATATTGTTTATACCCAATAAAAGTCAAGTATACCTAATAGGTTCGGGTTATCTAATGGGTAAGAGAGGATCATAGGGAAAAGAAAGTGTGGCTCAACAATGGTTGATTAGCAGCAATGTGGTGACAAATCGACGATCGGTGGACCGTAGCGCCCTTGGAAGCCACTACACACTCCACGCGTGGGACCCACGGGGACTGTTCTTGGCAGAGAGTGTTGGGGGAGTGGCCCCCACCTAGACCCAGTCAGTCCACTATGGCAATTGCCTATTATGTGTATAACTACATGGCAGATCCATTAAGGCTGTGTTAAGAAAAGAACATGTTTGTCCTCACTATTACAGATCTCACGACTATAAATATGACCCCTAGAGCACCATAAGGAGGGAGAGAACATTCTAGTAAGAAAAGGATTGTGTAATAACCTAGTATATTACATACACTCTACAGGCTTCAAATACCATAACAGGTTTCTCCATAGCCCACATATCTATTGGAAAATAGCTCTCCCAAGCGCACGCTTTGGCAATGGATGGCTTGTCAGAGATGGGAATGATAAGGTGAAGCTCAACAGCTAAGCTGAACACTAGAACTAAGGCACGATATTGCGGTGCAAACCGACACACATTTTCCTGTGTTTTCTCTGACTCAAAAAACTGCTCAAACAGATTACATGCTATATATAGACAACCGGGTCTCACAGCAGGCCACTCACCCACTCCACACATACAACTCTGACTGACACCGATTACCTGTCCATACCGAGCAGTTCGCCAAATGATTGAAGGCTTACGTCATTCCATGACCACTCGTGCTGACGACTGCTACAATGACTGGCTGCACACGACTGCTACAGAGACCGGCCATACCTGACTGCCAGAATGACCAACAACTGCTATAGTAACCAACGACTGTCACAGTGCTAACGACTGCTATAGTGGCTGCTACAGAGTATGATGTCTACAGTACTCCTCCGAGTATGACGTCTACAGTACTCAATGCAACTACAACCGATTTGCTATGACTACGACTACGGCAGCTACGACTGCGACCATGGTTGCTACGATTCGCACACAGGCGCCACGACCATGGCGCTACGACCACACACACAAGCACCTCGACCACGGCGCTACGACTACACACAGGCGCCACGACCACGGCGCTACAACCACGTCCACAGGCACCACAACCACACACAGGATACGAGTCCTCTAAGCGTGGCACTTTGATCACATAGGTCGTCCAAGCACCAATCGCGACACTTCGACCACACAGGTCGTCTCAGCACCGACTACGGCACTTCGACCACGCAGGTCGTTTGAGCACCGACCATGGCACTTCGACCAAGTAAGTCATCAGAGCACCGACCGTGACACTTTGGCTGCCACAGTATTCTTACGAGTATGACACCCATAGTACTCCTCCGAGTATGACACCAATAGTACTCCTATGAGTATGATGTCCACAGTACTTTTCTGAGTATGACGTCCACAGTACTCCTCCGATTATGATGTCCATGGTACATTGGTACTCCTCCGAGTATGACATCCATGGTACTCGAAGCCACGGTACTTGTAGTCTTCGAACCCAGTTCTCCAACTATGACTGCCATGACTACGACTGCAGGCTCGAACACAGCTTCGACAGCAGCTTCGACCACGACGTCGACTACGTTGTTACGATCATGTAGTACTCGGAGTTACAGAACTCGGTGTAGCTATAGTACTTAGAGCTACAATACTTGGTGTAGCTTTAGTACTCGGAGATACAATATTCTGTATAGCTTTAGTACTAGTCGTAACGACATCACATAGGCTGGTCGTAACGATCACATAGAGACTAGTCGTATCGACCACACAGACTGGTCTAACGACCACACACTAGAGAAAAACACACATGCAACAAGATTAACCCAATAATATCTACTTTTTGTTGCGTAACCATAATAGAGAGAATGAGGAAGAGGGTCGTTGCTGCGGCGGTGGAAGCCCGGAGGTGGGTCGGCGGGATGGCATAGGGGTCAGCGGCGACGAGTCCAGCGTGGCAGTGTAGACACCCATAGATCGGTGTAGTAGATGGTGGCGCAATAGCAGCGGATCGTGTTTAACACAGCACGATCTGATTCGCACACGGCTACACAAGTTAGATGAAAATTAAACAAGATTTGGTATGTTAGTATATTCACAGAATCCCATAACTCATATCTAACAATTAGGCAATAAAAATAGCGGTATATATACCTTATGCAACGCAACAAACCATTGTTAATATATGGTTGATTAATCTCAAATTTGAGCGTATGATCTGATAGAAGCTGAAGGAAATGTGGATCGACAGTACAAACAGA
Organism: Dendrocalamus latiflorus; assembly: GCA_017311315.1. NCBI lineage: Eukaryota > Viridiplantae > Streptophyta > Magnoliopsida > Poales > Poaceae > Dendrocalamus > Dendrocalamus latiflorus. The sequence goes on from CM029621.1 coordinate 9,325,866, forward strand.
AGTGTCTTGTTTGTACTGAATTCCGAATCCTACCGAATTTTACAAGGCTAATTTAGTCCTGATCAACTCGGCTTCGGCTTCTGGCTTATTTTTCACTATTCATAAGTTTCGTCTTTTTCTGAACTTTTGGCTTTTTGTTGAGCTTTTTTGCCGGTTCTTTTTTCCCGTATTTGTTTGTATTATACGTAATGAGCTAACATATTTTTTATATTTTTAAATTTTTTTAAATTTAATTATGCTAAATAAGCCTCTGTCAGCTACAGTGCTTTTTTCAGCCAGCTACAGTGTTTTCAGCCATAAGCCATGAGCTTTTCAGCCGAACCAATCACCACCTTAGATGAGTCGCATATAAGTTTACACCTCTGCACGTGGCCGTACTGAATTGCATCACAGCACAACGGCGTGCGCGTCGTCGGTAGGCACGGATAAGCGCGTGCAAGTTGTGTGATCGAGCAAGACGAATGGCTGACGGGACGAATGCTACGGTTGCATCCATCGAGATGTGCGGAGCTAGTGGATAGGAACGATATCCCTCTACACCTTGTCGAGAGAAGCATGTGCTTTGACTTCAAGGACAGTTTCTCCTCCCTACATTAGCAAGCACGACCAAATCCACGTCACAGCAGGATAGTGGATCTCTCTCCCTCTCCCTCTCTCTCTGTTACCACATTGTCACAGATCTGATAGCATGTTGTATTTACCCATTATGACGAGTAGTGCTGTATTATTTATCGCCATTGTTGCAACTAGGACGTTCTAAGCTTAATCAGCCATCATATCCTAAGATTAGTGATGTGTACCGATGGTTAGGTGCACGTGTGCGGGCTTATGAATTGACTTGACAAAACTATTCTGAAAACAAATATTAACCTCATGTGCGTCGAGATGGCCAGATCGGCCACGCTGATTTCATTCGGAGCCGAATACGCGGAAGAGGTACGATCAGATCATCGTCAGACTCGTCGTCCGCACGTCAGTTTTTCGCGAGGTGCGGCTGGCGCAAGGCCACGCATGTCGACAGTCTCAAATTGATTACCTGGTGCCGAGAAGAATAGGATGGTACCCTGCGTTGCTTATGAAGAAGTAAACTCTGACGCGCGAGTCCTCTCCTCTCCTCTTGGCGGTGGGTAGCTGGGATTGGCAAGTAATACGGTCCAGACAATTGGCAACCTCATTTGGTCGCAACGACAGGGGCGCATTCGTGACTGTCCCATTTTCTTATTTGTGGTGTTCACGCTTTAATGCTCTAAATTCTAAGGTAGATTCTTACCGTAGAAGTCATTTGAAATGCATCAATTTTTAATTTTGATTTATTTTGACTTTTATTTTTTTCTTAATTCATTTGTATTATCTGTAATGATATAATGATTTTTTTAATATTTTTTGTTAGAAAAACCAACAACTATAACTAGAAGTTTAAGCCAAAAGATAGTTGGATCACCACATGTTGTTTGGATCAAAACCCAGAAGTCATAATTTGCTAGTCGCCACACACTTTTTTTTTTGTTGACAAAGTATGGGCTTTTCTTTTTAGTTTCTAGATGCTGTTTTTTTTAATTTTTCTACAGTAACTAAGTTTTAAATAGAGTGTCTTTTAAAAGCAGCGTCTACAAATTAATTGTAGGTATACACTGTAGCGATTTCATTTATATCGGCTAAAACCGCACATGAGTTTCTGTTACTCCGTACTATCTCTCACGATCAGATCAAAAGTCATAAACCACAGCCAAAAGCTATAAAATGAAACAAAAAAAGAACAGATCGAATAACAAACAATACTTCTTTTGTGACTGTCGAATGGGCCGCTACAGCTTGGGCAAAGTTTCTTTGAAAAAAAATGGGATAGACTTGCGCAACTAAAACTCCCTCAAATTGTCCTTTTCGAATCATCCAAACGTGCATAATACTATTGGCACGACAGCTCTATTAATGGAAGTACACAGTACTCGCAACCTTCATCTGGGTTGTGGTCCCTGAGTATATTATGTGTAACACCACCATTTCGGGGAGTATTATGAAACCCTCGTAACTGTTTAGGACTGTTCAGCTGCGAGTTACATCAATCGAGTGTATAACATTGCCAACACATGCTTAAGAACAAAAGCCAACTTTATTACAATATAAGGGCTAAAAGCCAAGTTTCACAGTAGGGCAAACGGCGCTTAGATACATTACAGCAAAAGACGCCACGGGCATGCCTGAGCGGAAGACAATCCTAATCCCAAGCTTCGTCTATTTCGTAGAGCACCACTTCGTCTTCACCTGCCTCCTCAAAGCTGGCTGTTTCTGTTGATGTTTTTAGCAAGTATGAGTACAACTACCGTACTCAACAAGTCACACGGAGCTTACCATTAACTACATGCATGGTTTACCAAGTGATGGGAAAACATGTTTATTATTTTATGTGGATGTAGTTTTAGTTGCAAATCAGTTTTAAAAATAACTTCTTTAGTCAAGGGGTTTTCAAACTTGATTACCAATTTTCAACATTCCCAAATCATTCTCAAATCTACTTATGCCTTACTACTGGATTCACCCATTAAACATAGCTTCGTTTACCGAAAGTACGGCGTATTCAAATACCATTAGTCATGACCCTGCAGAGCTGCCCTACTTTACCCACAAGATCCCTTAACTCCCGCGACAAAGCTAAGAAAATAAGGTTGTTCACTGCTCAATTTTTTATATAGCCTCTACCTAGTAGGTTTTTGATCTCAACAAGCTCGGATGACCCCACGGATCTCATCCGACTTGTCGCAGCCCTACAGTTGTATGGTTAACCACCTCCCATACGAACTCACGCTCTGTCTCCCCCTTTCCAGTTGTAGAGTTTTAATTGAAGTTGAGCAGTTACTAAGCCAGTTTGACAAAGTCAACGCTTGTGGTTAGGCGGTTATTACGTCATTTACTCAGCATAAGGGTCTAGTCCTTACATTTTAACTGAGGCATCATCCATGCATAAACCCATATTTAGTGCCTACGGCACTGCCACCAATCCACAGCCAAGCCTCCACCCTAGGATAAGGTCTTGGGATACGGCCCAGTTATGGCCTTCTGCGATCCTCGCTTACCCTAGATCCATCTTTTCAAATCTCTAGACAATTACTAAAATTCTTAACAGTAGAATGGTTTTGATGAGTTTCTAAGCTAACATGATTACATTAGTACTATATTTAATACTACTATGCCTTGTTAAGGTGAGTGTGGCCATCAAATTAAACTGGGCTTTTTCGGGTGGTAGGATGTAACTAGTACATGTCATTCTAAGCAGTAATTGCACATGAAATAACAACTTGTAAATAGCATAATGAAAATACTGATATGTAGATAAATAAAGGAAATATAGGTTTAACATGTTCAAAGTATGTGCGACTTTCCTTGCGGGTCTACTATTTCAATTAGCTCGTACTCCTCAGTGTGGATTGGGCCTGGACTTGAGCTTCTCCTTCCTGCTCCTAGGGGACTTCGACTTTGGAAGCTAACGCAAAACAATCAAAAAAATTAATCCCATGTCCGAAGGATTTAGCTAGGAATAAAGAAAGGAAATGAAGAAAGAAAATCCGAAAAATCCAAATAAACCAGGTTTTGGGCTTATAGGAGGGGCCAAATGGGGAAATGGGCCTGAGAAATGGGTTGGCGGGCTCGAAACGGTTCAAATGAGTATAAATATGCATTTTGTGTTTTGGGTGAACAGTAACGGGTCGGGTCTACAGCGTCGGATCGAATGAACAGTACCGAACGGTTACTGTTCATCTTCCCCATTCGGCCGAATGCGCGCGCGTCAAACAGAGGAAATGGCGGCGGCTGTCGGCGGAGCTAGGGCAACTCACGACGGGTTTTGAGGGTATGGACAGGTTCGTGGGAGTGCAGGGGTTCCATTTTGGGTGGTGGTAGGTCCGGCGGAGGCAGCAATCGCCGGTGGTGAGCCTCTCCTTTCTCCGGCTAATTTGAATTTTGTGGGTGAATGGAAGCTTCTTGGGACGATTGAGCTGGCGTTTGGGCATCAGTGAGGCTCGGGAAGCTGGTGGAAGAGTCGGTTTGGGTTGGGAAGATGGAGCTAGGTTGGCCACGATGAGGATTTTCGGACGTTGTGTGGTTCACGGCGCCAGGGAAGAGGGATGGATGGGGGACTAAGGCGACGGTTGGGATGTGTCTTTGGGAGGTTGGGGAGGCTATAGCCGAAGTTAATCGAAGAATGGTTAGCCGGAGAGAGGAGATTGCATTAGGGCTCACTTTTGGGGTTTTTGCAATCGCCGGCAATGGAGGGGATGAGGGGAGCTTCGGGGTGTTTGGGCTGGCTCTGGGGAGTGATGAGTCCACCTTGGAGGCCTCGATCGCTTAAATAGGTGAAGAAAGGCAGTTCGGCACGATACGCCGGACAGAGCGGCGACGGCGCGTGGCGAGGTCAGGGATGTTCGGGACGGCTCGGCGCGGTTGCCAGAGCGGGCGAAGCTGGCGCTTTGGGTGTCGCAATGCCGTGGTCAAAAGACGCTGGCGCAGTTCAGGTCGGCTATGAGAGGGGGTCGCGAGAAAGAGCAGGGGTGGCGGCAATGGGCGGCCGGTGGTGCTGCCATGCCTTTTGGCTGAGCCAGGGGCTGTCAGGGCGCGGGTGGCGAGGCTGTACGGGGTGGCTGCGGTGGCAAAGCCTGGAAGGCGCGGGAGGGCGCGGTTTTGCAAAGAAATCTGGTGATGGCAAGAAACCAAGGCGCGGTGGCGGCAGGAGTGGCCAGCGGCAGCTGACACCGGTGCAGAGGCATTCAAGGAAGTGGTACGGCGCCTGACAAGTGGAGCGAAGCTGGCAGGGGCGCGAGAAGGCGCGAGGAGGTCGGCAGCGGTTGAAAAATCGGAGGCGGCGGTGTGAAAGCATCTAGGCCCCTAAAAATGGTTTTGGTAATTAATGAATTTATATGAATATGGGACTAACGTGTTTAATGAGTATGCAAAGGTTAAGTCCATATGTTGGTGACAAGATGCAAGCCAAAGGATAAATGTGAAGATAAAAAATGGCTCAAGGCAAAAGTACACTTAGAATATGATCCCTTTTATTTTTACCGGTCTTAAGGAGAAAAGGTGGAAGACCGGATTATAGGGTAAATAATCGTACCATAAAGAGGGATCATGACAAGTAGCTTGATAGCAAAATTTATGTGCCATTTGGATCAAATTAGAAGCATGCATTCATCAAAAATCAAATTTAAAACCAAAATTGTACTCTGTCTGGAAGAGCGGTAGTACCGCAGTTTTCAACGTCGGAAGTTCCACGCCCAGAATCGGTACTACCGGCGACCGGAAGCTCTGGAACCCAAGCGGAGCCTTTTTCCAGAAAGCACCCTCCGGAGCATTCTGAGATTTTCGCGGAGCGGAAGTACCGGCAATTTCAACGCCGAAACTACCGCATGGTGCGGTAGTTCCGCTGTCCAGAGCGGCACTTCTGGAGCCCGGAAGCTCCGGAGGCAGAGCGGAGCCTTTTTTTCAGATAGCGCCAAGTTTGGGACTTTTGGGAGTTCGGCTCAAGCGGTAGTACCGCGCCGACTTTACGGAACTACCGGCGAGCGGTAGTACCGGAGTTTTCAACGGCAGTAGTACCGCGCCGACATTCCAACGGTCACTGTAGAGCTCTGACATAGCCGTTCTGCCGCGCCAGAAATGGGTGCGGTACTACCGGCCTTATAACGGCGGTAGTTCCGCTCATCCTGAATTTTTCAGGAATTTGTTCCAAACGGCTAGTTTTGGTTGATGGAGGGTATAAATACCCGTACCACTGCTCAAGTACAGTAAGAAGAGACTCATTGAATATTTCTTGAGCATAGAACATTCACACCACCCCTGATTGAGCAAATAGTGCATTGCATTCATTAGTTGATCCATTGGCACTCATTTGCGATCAAGTGAAGTCCTGGTTTATTACTCTTGGTGTTTGCCGGCACCTGGACGATTGGACGGAAGATTGATCGGTGATCTTCTCAAAGGAGATTGTGAGAAGACCCGGTATTCTTGTGAAGGTCGGAGCTCACCTCCTGGAGCGGGGAAGAGCTACCTCTAGTGATCGAGATGTTTCGGCTTAATTTGTGGAGCCGGTCCGATTGGTTCGGGCTAATCTCAACGTGAACTAGTGGAAACCGGTAAGTTTCCGATCACCATGGTAAAATATCGTTTGTGCACGTATCTCTCTTGTTTCTTTCTAGCTCTTATTTGTTGATGCTATTGTGATCATTTGCCTGTATTAGAGCTAGCATTATTTGTCTATTGACTAAAATTGTGTAGGATTAATTATTTTACATTATTGCTACTAAAATTGTAAAGAATTAATTAAGTAGATAAGAAAAAAACTCTCCTATTCATTCCCCTCTAGTCGGTATCCTTGATCCTACACGGTGATATTTGTCGGACGTGAACAGTGACCATGAGATCCTCCTCCCTTCAGGCTGTGATGACAGGGATTAGAGGTGGCTTTGTGTTGAGATTAGTGCGGATTAGAATGAGTGAGCAAGAGAAACTCAAATTCAACTCAAACTCAATTTTGATTTTTCAAATTTTCGGTTTTGTTTCATTATGAAACCCAAGCGCTCATACAAATACAAGCCCGCTCACTCTTACTACCTCAATTCCCAAGTCAACTAGTGGGATGACATTGTTTAGTTACTCCAATAAAACTGCAGAGGCCAGTTCATCGGGGAACATATTAAAACGGGGATACTTAAAGATGAGCTATGAACTCAAGAGTCTGAGAGTTCATTTATATGCACGGGAGTTTTTGACAATGCACAATTCACAATTGCTGACACAATGTGTGCAGCCAATTAGTGTGGAGTATATACAGCGTGGAATGAATTGTTTGTCAATGTCTGGGCTCTGGACTATTAGAAGAAGTCCCACTGCCAATAGATCTTCTCGACGATACCGCCACCGCTCCGCACTGCGACATGGAGGGTCTCTGATGCCGGAGGAACACCCCACAACAATGGTACCGCAACAGACATAGTCAACTTCTCCTGAAGGCCGTCATTGCTAGCCTTCTCTGCAGTGACAACCTGCAAAATTGATTCCCTTTACAAACTAATGATAAACATGCGCTCACCTCCATGTTACACTCGCCATGGTCTAATGTTCAAACGATGACGTGCAGCCTGTGATCATGCAGAAATGCTTTCACAGCCTTAGTTAAGAAACTACTACAACTAAGCTGATTTGAAGAATTAAGTCAAGGCGGGTCTTCAACCAAGGAGTAAGAGAATACACAGCACATGCTGCTGCTGTGTTGCATACTTAAAATTTGCCATCAGGTTATAGAACATTACAATTCTGAGCAGATCGCTTCAGCTTATGCAGATGAGATATGGCCTTTGATTTGATTTTTCTTAAGGGTATTAGCAGTATTTCCTTTTTTGTTTCTTCTTTTTTTACCAACTAAAACCGATCAGATCCAATCGATTCAATGGCGCAGAGGACGGCGGCCAAAGGATGCAGATGGCGGTGGCTCCCGCGTGGGTGGAGGTGGCTCCGGCGTGGGTGGTGACCGAACATCGGCGGCTCCGGCAGATGCGAAGTCCGAGGCAAAGGGCGGTGTCGGTAGCCGAGCGACGGCCACTAGGTGGACGCCGGCGGAGCGGCCGCCTGGGCGGCGTCAATGGTAGCGGAACATGAGTGATGGCCGGCGGGTGACGTCGGGAGCGACGACGGGCGATGTCGGGTGCGGCAGAGACAACGACAGTTGCTTGAGCGGCGGCAGTGGCCTAGGTGGCGTCGATGGCAGCGGAAGAAGCAAAGCTTTGGCTCTCAGCGGAACAAGCAAAGCTTTGGCTCTGATACCATGTTATGAATATTGTGTGTGTATTGAAGAGGCCAAATGGGTAATATATATATGATACAAAGGGGATACAAGACTAAACCCTAGTATAATAGGAAATACCGCTAATACCCTTAACAATTTTAACATGCAACAAAACTTGTATTGGCCACCCAATAAATAAAGCATGGCAATGGCATCACAGTTTGTTAATCCCAAACAGACTTTAAGGATTTGGTATAACTCAGATGAACACCAGACATTGGGAATACAGCATTGTGTGGAAAGTTTGTTCAGTTCACTGTTAAACCTACACACAGTTTTTTAGCTCACTATTTAGCAGCCAATAATTCCTCTAAAAATGCGAACAATTAAAACTTCAGAAACCAAGTGTCTTGGCTAGATCACTTTTACCTCTAATTATTGCCTGTTTAGCATTTTTTTCTTTTTTCTTTTTGAGAGGAGCCTATTTAGCATTTCTATTCAACATTTTATTCTCCTTGATTAAACTTGATGCGGGGTCTATTTGCTCTCTAACCATAATTTAATTGCACCTGGTGTTGCATGCTTGTTTCTTGGGCATTTCTGTTTGTTTCCCAATCTACTCGAGTATAGTACTAATCAGGGAAAAGTTTAACCGTATTTATCGACCACTCGTGAGGTTTTTTTTCTATACCTGGTTTTTGGCACAAAAATACCCCCATTGATCCCCATTTTCGGTTCATTGTACTCCTTGTTAGTTGCTTCGTCTTATGCAAAACAATGTTGGTGAAAAATTTAAAAAAACTAAGAAATTCAAGAACCTGCCAAGATTTTCCGAGATTTTTTTCTCAGCCGGCGAGATTGCAATCCCTGCTACTAATTACTAACACACAACACCATTGTCCATGTGTATTTATTTTTCTCGAAAAAGAAGGAAATTAGTTTGGCACCCTTTATTTTATCGGTACATTAGATCAAGGCATGCAAAGCAGTTGTCAGATTGAGGATATAAAATTGTATAACAATTCAAACACTTCAGTGCACAAGTATCAAAACATGAAAGAGCTAAGATTATAAAGATTAGATTAGCTAAGATTATAAAGATTAGATTCTCACACATATATAATTCTCCAAGTAACACAACATACCTCACCACCATGCTCCAATACTGTGTCTTCCACCACATCACTTAGCATTTCAATAGACCGACAAAAGCCAAAGATGCATAATCTTCGACCCATGTCTAGGCCCTGAGATAGCAAATAATATTACCAAAAGGAAATGAGAACATTATAAGCAAATAAGCAGTAAGAAATATTTACATTTGTTGCTGCTATGTTAAATAGTGCACCAAGGCAAAGACTTTGATTTGGATCCATGTATGAGCTCTCCTTAAACCGGTGAATTTTTTGTGCACCTTTTGCTTTTCGTTGCCTCTTCTGGCCAAAATAACGCACATGAAAACTGAGTACAGATAACATGGGCAATACTGATGAGGACATAATAAACCTAGCAGTTTTAGCGAGTGTCTATGGAGAATCATAATACATGAAGAAAAGCATCACTTAATATTCCCAAGAATACATACAAGAAATTCTCAATTTATCATCTCAAACGCCATTCACTCATTCAGTATACCAGTATGATGTGCTCCAAACTAGCACAAGGCCTGTTCTTTTCGGCTGCGGCTTATGGCTTTTGGTTGAAATTTTTGAATTTTGGCTATTTACGGTACAGATTACGAAGAGACAGATACTCACTTACGATTTTGGCTAGTACAGATGTTGGACTTTTAACGTGTAGATCATTTAACTTGTAGACCCCGTCTTGAGAAAATACTCCGTTTAAAAGTTAGGTACCGTAGCAAAAGCTAAAAGCCGCCAACTTTTGAGGTAAAGAACAGGCCCACAATGTGTGCAATGCCATGTGATGTGCCCATGTGGTACAAAGTACATCATCTATCATATTTATAACAGGCAGCTTGATATGAATAGAGTTCTTGTAAGGGTTCGCATTTAACTGAGTTTCATACTTGTTACTGCTTCTGCAGCACATGCATCTCTTGTACGTTGTACAACTGGGTTTTTCAGGCAGATCTAACAGCATGAGGTCAACTGTAAAACAGCATGAGTGCACTAAGATGTTAATCCTCGATATTCATAATCACTACATGCCTTAAAGTTTATGCAAATAAGGTACATAAAGTACTGTATGGTGAATCGGTGATGAGCTGGTGGCTACTGCAGGAGATATGAATGCAGTGCTATAATATGTATATAGTACTGCTTCTCAAGGTTTTATTTCCGTTTAGTATGTATCTATTGCAGCCACAATAAAAAAATCGCAGCATATATCCAGATGTTACATAAGATAGGGGTGTGAAACAACTAAACCCAGAAAGAGCTGACGATTCATAGCTGAACATTTGGTACTGGTCTGAGTGCTAAAACAAAAGTTGTAAGCACCATTCCCTGTTTGATATACACTTTCTGGTATTTGTAGAAAGTCTGATTACCCATTCATGTCTATGATTAAACTAAATAAATTTTGGCCCTGTCACATAGTAAGCAAAAATAATTAATTTACATGACGCTACGTTATCCTTCAAATCAGAAAATTAGTATACTACAATCATCAACCGACCGTTGAACAACAGTGTTCAAAATATCTATAAAACCTCAATCCTGAATTGAAGATCCATTTACTAACAGGAACCAACTTATTGCTGTTTAGTATGATGCACAAAGCTTCATTTTCCAACTCAAATGTTAAGATTTACGAGATCTATATATAACGTAGTGCATACCGTTATTGAACCAGCTCAAAAAGAACAGTTAACGGGAAATATCCAGCTTGAAAGATTTGGTACCTCGGAGGCAGTAATTCGACGAGGAACCAGGGAGCCTCCTATTTGAATAAGCCCATCAGAAGTGAACAGTGTAACTCTATCTTCCGGCACCCAGTGAATGTCTGCTATGACACACAGATTGAACCCATAAGGCCACATGATAAATGTAAAAAAAATCTTACGAAATGGAGCTAAAATATGTACAATGATGAACACATCAACCTATCTTGTAAGTTATTACCACCTCACACAGCACAAAATAGCATTTGGGAAATCAATCATCACTAATCCACAGCATGTTGTGCTACTAAAACACAGCATGCTGTGCAACACGTCGATGCAAAAATCTAGCAAAAGTAAATTCGACGCATTGCTCGCCATCGAAGCATTCGAATACCAACAGGAACGATCGGGAAGTGCGGGTTGGAGTTTACCGAGCCCAGCGGTGAAATCCAAGGACTGATCCCAGGGGTAGGGCCCGTACGGATCCTCGGCATCCTCCTTCCTCGCTCGGGCTCGCAACCGTTGAAGCGACCGCGATCCAAAGGGGCAGCGGCGCGGGGATCGGGACCTGGCGTGGAGAGGGGAGGACAGGGGCCTCGTGGACGCCAGCGATCTGGGGAGGGAGGAGGAGGCGGCGGTGGAGAGGGCAGCGGAATCTGCCATGGAAATGTGGTGGGGGCGAGGCGAGGTGATGCGGCAGCGCACGGAGAGAGAGAGAAGGGGGTGGGGAGAGAGAAAGGGGATTTTATGGGTGCGGTGGCGCGCTTGTTTTTTTTTCCTGTGGTGGCGGTGGATTCCCAGCGGTGCACTTCGTTTTGGCCGGTGCTTTGCTTGGCCGTGGTTGGTGGCCACAAGAGGAGGATGTTCGATCTGGGTCGTTGGCTGCGTTCGTCTTACAAAGATAGAGGGATCAGATTAGCCGGCACCAGATGAGGGTATTTTATCCTCTGGCAAGGTTTTCTTGGTGCTGCGATGGACAAAGGGCCTATTCTTTTCGGCTACGGCTTATGGTTTTAGCTGAAATTTTTGAATTTTGTCTGTTTACGGTACATATTACGGAGAGACATATACCTACTTGCGATTTTGGCTGGTACAAATGTTAAGCTTTTAACGTGTAGATCGTTTAATTTGTAGACTTCATTTTGAGAAAATATTCTGTTTAAAAGTTAGGTATTGTAGCAAAAACCAAAATCCACCAGCTTTTGACTTGAAGAACAGGCCCAAATTCACCTATCAAATCGTAAGATGACCCGGATATCTCAAAGAATGGATGTATATTCACCGATGGTTGGAAGTTGCATGTATGTGAAAAGGATGTATACTGAGATTCTGAAGTATGCTCTTCTGAATGTATCAGGCCTGAACATAGGGAAGTATGTTGATGTCACTAATTGTGTACTGAGAACTGATTGTTGAAGTTGAATGAATTTGCTGTGTTCAATGAATCATTTAATTTTGTTTCTCAGTATGCCTGTTGAGTAGCCATTTTGCAGAGTCTCCCAGTGCTCAGTTTAGAACCTGATACTGTTCCAGAGCTCATTGTTCATTGTCCAGTTCTTGTCTTTTTAGATTTTATGGTCTCATTTTAGAACCTGGTACAAGGGTTTTCTTGCAAACCTGATGCAAAGGTTTTCTTGCAACTGAGAATGGCAATCAAAATTGGTCATTAGTGGCAAGTGTATTGTCAACCAGCCCTGGATCAGATCAGATGGCTGGGTTGGCTATGAATATGATCATCCCACTGGTTTCTGGTGGAACCTTGGTAGAATATTTAGAAATGCTGGTATGCTGGTTATCTTAATTTTGTGATTATTCATCTCATGAAGCAAGCAAAGACAAAGTGATGGAGCAAGTTCCAGACATTCAGGCAAATGACTCTGAAGAATCAACACAGCATGTTTTGCACATTTTCTACTTTTGAAATGTCATGTGACTATATTTCTTGTTTTTAAATGCACTTTTAAAAAAGCAAATAATGCCAAAATTACCCTGAATCATCTTAACTTATAGTGAATAATATCATGCTTCTGTGTGCTAAATATGTAACATAATGGAATTGTCTGTTGGGACTATCTCACATGACTTGAGTGCATACACAAATTCTAAATTGCAAATTCCTTCTTGAAGAGCACACACAAATTCTAAATCGCAAATTCATTCTTGAAGAGCATACACAAATTCTAAATCGCAAATTTATTCAACAAACAACCAGAATCTCACATACTAAGGTTCACAGGCCTGATACATTCAGAAGAGCATACACAATAAACCAGATTCTCAGATACATGCAACTTCCACCACAAAAATTGGAGTAACAAACACAATTGGGATCAACCGGCGGCCGGGGTCTTCACAGAACGAATCAACCGGGGTCTGCGCAGCTCGGGAGGAGGGCGGCGGTGGTGGAGGGGGGCGCCGCCGCCTGGTTTAGCCTGGTCGGAGGGAGGCGGCGACGCTCGGGGAGGAGACCCAGTCGGAGGGAGGCGGCGACGCTCGTGGAGGAGGCCGGGTCGGAGGGAGGCAGCGACGTTCGGGGAGGAGGCCGGGTTGGAGGCGTCGGCGCTCAGGGAGGAGGCCCGGTCGGAGGGAGGCGTCGGCGCTCGGGGTGGAGGCCGGCTCGGAGGGAAGCGGCAGCGCTGCAGACGGAGTCGCCGCCCCCTTTCACCTAACCCTAACGCTGGAGCGGCGCCGGGGGCGAGAAGGTGGAGTGGCGCCGGGGGCCGGAGGGAGTCGCCGGGGGCCAGAGGGTGGCACCGGGGGCCGAGGAGGGAGCCACCGGGGAGGAAGCCGGGGGAGGAGTGCGGCGAGAGGTGAGAGGGAGGGGAGCGGATGGGAGAGATCGAGGGAGGAGTGCGGCGAGAGGGAGGGGGAGCGGACGGGAGATATCGAGGGGCAGATCGCTGATTAAGCATCCGGGCGGGGGGTTTTGTGAAAAACTGATTAAGTGAGTTGGGACACCCCACCTTCCTGGATCCGAGCCGTACGGAGCAGATCGGATGGCTCTGATGAAGTTTTAGCATGTTAGCACTGAAAAGCCTGTTAACACTAGATATGCTCCCATATATATGTATGTATATATATATATGTATATATATATATATGTATATGTATATATATATATGTATATATGTGTGTGTATCAGATTTATCTGTGTAAATGTAAATGCTATTAAGCGAGGTTCATGAATCATTTGTCTAACAGTTTAACATTAACTGATGAGCAATATTTAGCCAAATTTCTTGCAACTTGTCTATTGAGCAGGAAATTCTTGATATAGTGCTGCTACTACAGAACAGCAATCTTTTGATAATTCTATCTTCATTTTTTCCTTTTACGGGCTGTATTGTATTGATCATTCTAATTTCCTCTTTTTATTCTTCTCTCATGACCGCTGTACTACGTTGCCTTGCTAACATCTACATTGCATGTTTTGGGAAAGGATTTTAGTTTAAATTATCTGCCCATACAAAGGGATTGGGTCGTATCACAGTGTTGCCAAACAAGTTAGGGTTTAAAACTGCATTGATGTTTTCTTAACAAGCAAAACCGAAGTGAGTTTTGTACAGCTAATAAGAATATAAAGGTGCCGCTTCAAACAACTTCGAAGCCGGTTTCTGGTTTCTGATTCTGGTTGTTAGCTGTAAGTGTGTTGTAGTGGCCATTAGCTTTTTTCTAAATTAAAAATAAAAAAGTAAAAATAAGAGAAAAAACATTGATATATCTTTTGGGACATGCAAAGTAATAAGAGGAAAAAAGACTAAAAAGCCAAAATTAAGAAGTTGATGTGTTCTAAGTAGTTTTTGGCTTCTAGAAGCCGAAGGCTTAAAAGTCGTTTAGAGCAGGGCCTTAAGGTAGTGCTATAAACAACTGTGAGCTTATGGCCTTTTGGTTTTTGGTATTGTAATGGCTGTTAGCTTTTTTTTAAGTAATTAAATTTAAAAATAAAAAAGTTATATCATCACGGACAATACAAAGACAAAGAAAAAATAAAAAGCAAAAAAACCCCAAAAAGATTAAAAACAATAAAATTAAAAAAATTGACGCGTTCTAGAAACCATATGTAGAAGATGTTTGGAGCCGGAGCTGAGATGTATCTGTGTGGGCTGTGGTTCAAGCATGGGACAAATAACACTCCACCCGAAAAGGGGCAGAAGCAAACAGAGCAAGAAACGAGAGGAAGCCCGGCTCGTCTGGGCCGCGAGTTGTTGGGCCCTAGGTTAGTTGGCAACGAAAAAGATTAGTTTAAGCCGCCCCATCGCCATGGACGATCGTCTCCGGCTCAGATCCGTCTCGCGGAGGGGGCACGAGCCACGAGCAGGCGGCCGGTCCCTCAGACGCAGGAGGCAGCTCTTCTCCTCTCTTCTTCCCCTACCCCTCACGCGATCGCTCCCGAATCCCCGCCCCGCGTCGCCGCACGCTCTCCTCTCCGACCCCAACTGTGTTTGATGCCAAAGGTTTCTTCTTCTTTAGTCGAGCCGTCAGTGGTTGGTTGCTAGATCGCAAGGGCTGTAATGTCCTGGAATGTAGCGCTCCGCTGCTAGATCAAGCGCCAGCTTCGCGAATTTGCTGCCTCAAATGGCTCCCCGGTTATGGGTGGTTGCCTGATCTGACGTCCCGTTGGTTTGTTTCCCCTGAGCTGCCGGATCACGAATCTTTGCTGCCTGCGTTAGTTTTGTTGCCGCTTCCCGAACTGTAGCTTTTGGTGTTGCTCTATATGTTAGATTTGATACTGCATGTGTAGCTGCAAATTTAACAGATCAATTGTATTTGACTGTCTTTTCATCCTCCTGCGCTTGCTTGCTTGGCAGGAACTTGACGACTAGCAATGAATTTCCTCTACCGAACCGCGCAGCCTGTAGTGCCCGAGCTGCCACTGATTCCAGAGCAAGATCACCACAAGGATGCCTTACAAAAGTCAGCTACAACTCTGGAGGGTCTTATTGCTGACGATCCGTATCAGCCCTCTGTGTCAATTGAAGATGGAGCGAGTAATAATGGAGTTGGAGAGATTGGCGGGGATGCTATGTCTTTAGATTCAAGAAGTCCAGTTCCACAGGGAAAGCATACCGATGTTTTGGATGATGAAGGATGGATTACAATTCCAAAAGGTTGGTGCCCTTTTACTTGCTTGTATTTATTTTCATTACACTAGAAATACATTAATGTCACAATTCTCTTTGCAAATGTCACCACATTATTTATTAGTTCACAAAAAAATGAATGCCGTACTGCTTCATCTTATTCTCGATCTGCATAAGTAGATTATATGAAGCCTTCATTGTGAACAAGCAAGGACTCGTTTTAATGTTAAAGAGTATCTGTCCAAGAGTTATATGCTAAATGTTTTAAACCCAAAGATTTGATTTCCTTTTGAAGTGCTATGGATGGCTTCTTCACACTTTTCAAAGCGTCATAATATGTTAATCCTCTTAGTATTACATCTCCAGTCAGTAACATCTACAATTTGCTTACACAGAGGAGCTTCCTGAAAATTGGAATGATATTTCAGACATGGTGCAGTTGCAGCCTTTGGACCGCTCCTTCCTTTTCCCTGGTAAATGCATTTTCCCTCTGATGTTACTTGTGAGGTCTGGTGCTATTGCATCTTGCTTGTACGTGTTTTCTGGAATCTGAATTAGTTCAGTTATCAGGCGAGCAGGTTCATATACTGGCGTGCCTGTCTGCTTCTAAGCAAGATATGCAGGTCATATCTCCATTTAGAATTGCTGCCGTGATGTCTAAGAATGGAAATTCTTTGCAACACTCCACAAATAAATCTAGTCCTGTCAGCGAAAATGGTGATGCTAATGGAACAGATGGAGAAAATGGTTCTCAGGGTGTTGAGGATAACATGCAGTGTGTTGAACTCAACGACAAAATATCTCCTTCAAAGAAAGATATTTCAGAGACTGCATCTCTCCTTCAAATGGAAGATCACAAACAACAAATAGAAAACATGTTGCAGAGGTTCAAAAAATCTAATTTTTTTGTCCGAATCGCAGAGTCAGATGAACCTCTCTGGTCCAAGAAAAGAGGAGCTGCAACTAAGATGGTAGAGGAACAATCATATTCAGATAGCCAGGGAAACAGTAAGGTCTCAGGGAGTAATGTTTACAATATTGTTTCTGATAAAGGGGTTTTCGATGGTAGCACATGTGGAGGAGTTGCTCGAGATACTGCAAGGTGCTATGCTCTGCAGAATGGAGACATCGTGGTATGTTTTGAAGGGTCCTTCTGTTTACTTGTTGGGTGACATTATACACTGGAATTTCTTGTAATGAATGACTACTGGAAGTTTATAGGCATTCCATAAATAATTGCATGTTAGATACTATAATCCTAGCTTCACCGGGCATTGACTTAATACCTGGAGACTAATCTCAAATCTGCTTCCTCATTTCATCAGTTTTAGCAGATAGACAACACTGACTAATACATGCTTCTAATACAAAATTTCTCTTCATTATGTGCCTTTATATCATTCACAGTAGTAAGCAATGTCCTGATAATTGAGAGTTATATCTCATTACCTTCTATGAAATCAGTTAATACATTTTAAGCAAATCTATGTAAATCCTTTGCACAACCACTGCGGTTGGCTGAATACACTCATCATGTTTATTAGTTTCTTAAACAAGCATGATTTTTTATATTAAAAAAATTCTCTAGGAAGCTAGTGGTGGTACAACTCAGTTTGGTTGCTCTCGTGTTTTTGTTGTGTAATTCTCGATGGCTTATGTGTATGCTGATTAATCACTCCTGTTCTCTGTTGGAAGGATGCAGGTTGTTTTGCAAGTGAATGTTGATGTTAATAATATGGAAGATCCAATGCTTGAAGTTCTTCAATTTGAGAAGTGTACATCTAGCAATTATGTGCCTGAGAATCTTGTCGATGGACTTTCTGGTAGTATTGAGGATCCGTGTCGGGAGCTGCTTAGCTGGTTGCTCCCTTTAGATCGCACACTTCCTCCTCGTTCCTTATCACCTCCTACTCTCAATCCTAGTGTGTCACACAAGCAAACTTATTCTGCTTCCGGGTCCCAGATATTTTCATTAAGTCACTTCAGAAGCTATTCCATGCCTTCAGCCTCCTCTGTTCAGCTTCCCAACATAAGACCACCACCAATATCTGAAAGTCAAGAATTTGTGCCTGAAAATCCTGCAAAAACACCTGATATTATAAATGATGGGCAGCTTTCATTTAGAGGAGTTCCTTTGGAGCCTGAACAGTATTTCATACGTTGTGGTCTAGAAGGTGTATATCTACCAGGGAAAAGATGGCGGAGAAAAGTTGAAATCATTCAACCAATTGAGGTTCATTCTTTTGCTGCAAAATGTACAGTGGACAATCTTCTGTGTGTTTCAATAAAGGTTCTATGAATATCCCAAACCATTTATTTATTTCTCATACTTTTTAAAGAAACTTTCAAACCTAATGCTTTATATATTCTCAAATTTCAGAGCATTGCTCCACAGCACACGAAAGATATTGTTGTATTCATAGATGCAATTACTATTGTCTTTGAGGAGGCGTCCAAAGGAGGTGCTCCTATGTCACTACCAATTGCCAGTATTGAGGTCGGGCATGGTCACAGCTTACCAAACCTAGCACTCAGGTATTTGCAAACTCTCATTGATGCTGCTGAAGTTCTACACACCATAGCAGCTTTATGTAAAGTTTAAGACTTTAAGTACAACATGATTTCTGCAATAAGAAATTGATTCCCCTTTGGATTTACCAAATCTAGCAGCTTGCACTTTTCTCCTTTTTAGCAAAAAGAAAGAAAGAAATTCTTGCAACATATGCTCTGGTATCACCGTTATGCATTTCCCTTAACATTTTCGGTTTTGGCTTGAACAAGTTTGCTTCATGTGGCCTCAAAATTTCCGCAATAAGATTGCTGGTTTCTTGATTCTTCAATGCTGGACTGGGCCAAATTCCACATTTCACTGCTACTTTCACCAGATTCAATTTAGTTGTTTATGCTAGTAATATACATGGGAAGACCGAAGATGTTGAGCATTACTTACTCTAAACATTGAAGCTTCTGCCGAAGCCTGAAAGCCATCTGTCTTAAGTATTACTTATTTCTTTCCAGGAGGGGCGAGGAACACTCTTTTATTCTCAAGCCAGCAACTATGTCCTCCAGGGATCGAAGGACCAACAGTGATGCACCTCTGGCATTGTCACTCTCAAAGATGACTGGAGCTGCCACGAATGCTTCTGTGCCAAGGGTTAGTGAGACCATTGCTGCTCTTACCGATCAGTATGCTGTACTTGTATCGTATCACTGCAATTACACAGGTAAAACTATTGGGAAAATAAAACAAGTACTTAGGAAGAAATATTGACTTGACATTTCTAACCTCCAACCTTTTTACCCTCTTTAGAATCAAAACTTTTCTTCAAGCAGGCCACGAGCTGGCGACCTAGTGTAGCTAGTGATCTTATGATCTCTGTGTCATCTGAGCTGTCTTTACGAAATCCTACCCCGAGTGCTCGAGTTCCTCAACTCCCCGTGCAGGTTGTTTTGGTGATACTATTGTTATGCAACTTCTCCCATGTCTCACTTTGATAATAATAATAATAATAATAATCTGTTGATGCCTTCCAGGTCTTAACCCTTGAAGCTACTAATCTGACATCAGAAAACCTTACATTAACTGTTATCGCTCCAGAAGCATCTGGTTCTTCTTCAGTTGTATCCTTGAACTCAGCTCCAACAACACCAAATAGTTCTTATGATAGTCTTAACGAGTCTGTGAGAAGATCTGGCTTGGGTAAACATGGAACTGGTTTTCGAAGACTGAATTCAGTCCTTGCTGGCTCTCCAAAAGAAAGTGACAATGGAGGAGATAGAATAAGTACTGCTGCAGGCTGTACTCATCTGTGGTTGCAGAGTGCAATTCCTCTAGGGTGTTGATCCTCACCTGTTTTTCTTTCCTCAAAGTCACTCCTCACAACTCAGCTATTGTATTTCAATATACCGAAGAATAACATTTGATGTGGTTAACAGGTGTGTTCGTGCACGCTCAAGCACCACTGTCAAACTTGAGCTACTTCCGTTAACGGATGGGATCATTACACTGGATACACTGCAAATAAATATAAGGGAGAAAGGTAATTTCTTCATGAGAAAAGCCAAAGTATGAAAAAATTCCTAACAGCCAAAGTACGAAAAAATTCCTAACTTAGCAGCCAGATACCTATTTGAAGAAGAAAATTGTTTTTTCTGTATATTACCTGTGGCAGTGTAAATCTGGTTCACTTGATTGGTTAATCTCCCCCGTCAGTAGTGAATGTAAAAGAAAGTTTTTAAGACTATAGTGGAATCAGACCATCAAACCTCTTAAAATTGTTCTCTTTCCTGCTGACTCATGTCATATATCTTTCCACTATAGGTCTTACATACATACCGGAGCACTCCTTGGAGATACATGCGTCTTCCGGCATTTCAGTGGGAAGGTCATAGGACAGTATCAAGCAATTCCTTACTCTTTCTGTGTGTTGTTGCTCATTTGTATCGGATGTTGGACATCGGAGCTCTTACGGCAGGATCTCGGAGCCGAATAACGCTATTTCTGGGCAGAAGGTTGGTCGCTGCCGTAAGTGGAGAAACGAGCACAATGCATTGTGTATCTACAGTTGGGTTCTCAAATCCATTCGTACACGGATTGCTGAGCTATTGGGGTTGTCTATGCAGGCTCATTGAAAAATCTTTTTTTTTTTTGTGTTGCATAGTTTTCAGCCCTTTTTTGTAGTGTTCATTTTTGTTACATGTAAACCTGGCCGTTGCCCTTCTTTTCAGTTGACAGGTAGATGTATCATGTGATGTATCGGAAAAGGAGAAATATGCGCGTCTCTGGTTTCATTTTCTTGGTTACTCTGGTCAGCTGATCTTAGCCGGCGATCTTTGCTTGTGTTTTCCTGTTGAATTGCTAGCTCTTAGGCTATTAGCAGATTTGAGTGATAGATTTCGGCGCCTGAAATGAGAGATAGAACGGTTACTATTTGCTATACTAACTTATACTCAAATGTGCACCATGCTCATTTGGGCTTATGAAACTTAAACTTCTAACTTTTCTCTACTGTAGCAGCTTTTTGGTTGCGCTGTAGCTGTCGGTAGGTTTTTCAGTGTAATTAAATTTAATTTTTTTTAAAAAAAATAGTTATATCATCTGGGTAATATAAAGGAATAAGAGGAAAAAAGAAAAGATAAAAAAGCTAAAAAATAAACCAAAAATTTGAAAAAGATGGAAATTTAGAAGCTAGAAGCTTAAGCTCAAAATGAGCACACCTATAGGGTATATTTTGTCTTATTTATGAAACATTAAAAATGACTAAACTATCTCTAATTATTACCTTGAAGTACTATATTTAATATACATATAAAGAATACAAAGTAAAGTTAGATATTTATTAAAGGCATATAAGGGAATAACACATTTATTTTTATAATTAAATATGAAATACGTTCTATATTTTTAATGAGATTATTTAAAAAATGCATCCTATATTTTTTGAACAGAGGGGTAATTGCTAATGAAATCTTGTGAAAGTTCACAACATTCAATGCAAAATTAGCCAACACAAAGCATGTAACAATATTGATGTTAACTTCGCAGTTTGCCTGCAAACCTTGTTTGTAACATAGGAATTGTGTAAGAATTTCACAATTCAATTTCTGTATGAGTTGGAATTTTTATGTTCTCAATGGGGCATTTCAAATTATAAGGTTAGAAAACCTATATACAAATCAAGTAAAATACTATCGTTAATATATAATTCGCAATAAGCTATAGTACATCACTACACTACATAAATTACTCCCGCACAGCATTCTGGAAAAAAAGGATGCGCAACAAAATAATTACCACCTGCCCCCGGCGCAACAGTCACGGGGAGTGCGGCTGTGCGGGCAACCCAAACCCATCATCCACTGTTCGATCACCCAAACTTGTCCTGTTTGTTTTCTTTTTTAGTTTTTGACTTTTTTTAAAAAGTTGAAATATGTGGGATGATTTTCTAAACAGATTTTTGAATAGTTTTTTAACTCTAAAATCATATGTATTACCTATGTCTACGTCTTAATGACCTGCTATATCAAAAACACATATCAAAAAGCCATCGTCCACGGTCGAAAGAACACCAACCTCTAACCCCCAAAGCACACCCACTGACCTCAACAGTAAATAATTCAAACCAAGGAGTTCAAGCCAGATTTGGCACTGCTGCGCACAGTATTTACAAAAGTAGCCGTATGCGCACCGTATTAGTAAAAATGACACTTCTGTCGTCCGGCGGGTGGGCGGCAACGTCGCTAGGCGACACGCAGCGAGGCCGTCGGCGGCAGGCGCCTACCGCCCCCTCACCAAACGGCAGACAGCCTGCCACCCGGTGGGGCGTCTGACAAGGGTGCGGCAGGTAATTAAGACAACTAATTAGCCGGCTTAATTATCTGCCATATTCTTTATGTTTAGTGCTTGTTTGAATTTTTAAATATACAAAATGAGCTTAAAAAATTACAATAATTTATGTACAGCCTTCCGACATAATGTACCTCGTAGTGTAATTTTAGATAATTTTATCTATTGTGAATATTGCTAAAAAATTTATAAAATTTTGATATTTTTATGAGTTTTTCACATTGGGAGATCAGAGCAATTGTATAGACTCTACCAAAGTTCCAGTACATGTAGAAGCTCGATTCTTCAGCAATTGTATAGATTCTACCAATGTTCCAGTACATGTAGAAGCTCGATTCTTCATATGGATATTCTGTGTGAATTTAATGTTTGAAATATGTTGACAAATCGATTAAATGATCCGTGGTTGCATTTATTTCTATGATACAGAAATTGTGGAGAAGGTTTTGTGCAGCACAAATGTTGCTTCGGAGTTTGGACATTATTTCTCAGACATCTCTACAATTAAAGGGTTAAAACTAGGGGTAGTGTGGTCTTTTTACCTACAACCCTCTTCTAGGATTTTTGAAGCCGACCTCTTAGTAATCGCTTTTCTCAACCAGCTCTAGATTCTTAAGAGGAGCTGGAAGCTACAAAAAATAAATACCCTTCCCTTAGCTAGCTACAGATCCTGAGAGGAGTAGATCCTTGGCGAGGAGATAGGAGCTGGAAAATAAGGAAAAAGGTTTTTTTTTTTAGATAAGTCAAACAGGCCCTTACTAGATGAATAGATGAACAAGTGATAAACTTCCTATGATAGGGTAGATAAGTCGCGCAAGACCAAAAAGGCAAAAATGGCAATTTCAAACCCGTGCTCTCACCACTGGATCTGACGTGGCAGCCAAGTGCGCAACACGTGCGCTCTATTAAAGTCTGACCACACAAAGAACAGACTGGAAACTTGGCAAACTACTACAAATCAGAACACCAAACACTAGCACTAAATCCAGCTCGCAGTACACGATAAACCGTCACTCCTTACAGCTGGTAAATACCATGACGCACTTCGCACTTATGAAATAAAACTGCCAGTAATGAAATCACACCATTTAATCTTGATTGTTGAATAATCCATGCTACAAACCTCTAATGTTACAGGAGAGCACAAGGCTTTTTCTCCGCTAATAGTCGATACAACTATGCCTGCATGCTGAGATGTAGAAGAGCTAGTACACGACACCGAATTAGCAACTATCTCCAGCTACTAACCGAGCGTAGGCTGTCCACTAGCTCGGGAACTTCATTTCGTACTGCTGAGGAGACTGACACAACAAACACCACGATTTCAGAAAACTCGTAAATGAACAATCGAAATGCAAGAGAGAGAAACGTCAGGTTAACAAAGTAGCATTCCATACCATAAAGGTTGCAGTAATCATCTTTCCCGCAAACCATCTCCCATGGAGTGCTTTCTGTGCACTCATCGCGGCTGTTATACCATCAAATCGCAGGTACACAAAGCCCGCAGTATTTCTACAAAACAGTTGCAACACCTAGGGTTAGACAATGAGAACGCATTGTTATTCCTGTATAGCTGGCAGGTTTTTCAAGGCCGACATGATTCGAACTTAGAAAATTATGTTCTCTGTTACACATAACCAGGGTTTTGAAAACCGGCGGTTACCGGCCGGTAACCGGATTTCCCGGTGGGTACCGGGAAATAAAAAAACGGCCGGGTTTTTTCGAAGTGTATTTATATTTGTGAGTCTTTTGTGACTGTGTAATGCATCTCCTAGGTTGGTTTAAACCTTTTTTTTTGTACTAGATTACCTATTGTATGAGTTAAATATACTTCGAAACATCCCAAATTCAACGTTTTCTTGTGTTTCCCTGTTTTTTAGCGGTTTTTCCATTTTTTAGCGGTTTCTCCGGTTTTTTTGGGCGGTAACCGGCCGGTTTTTCTGGTTACCGGTTTCAAATTCAAATTTCAAAACTTGGAATTAGACCGGGTTTTTTCCGGTTACCGGCCGGGAATCGGTATCGACCCCCCGCCGGGATTTAGGCCGGTACTGGGTTTTGGAACCTTACACATAACAGTTGTGCTACAGTGCTAGAAGAAAATAACAGTGTATTTATCTGTAAGTAGTAGTACCACAAAAAAACCGCGCGGGGGGGGGGGGGGGGGGGGGAGTTCAAGCTTGAAAGCACCATAGCATTAGCAAATATTGCTTTGGAATTTGGAGCATATCAGCCTAGTATGATTCATAGAACTCTACCCCTACAAATAGCCACCTCAGTTAGGGAGCTAACACAAACTGATGGCAGTATCTGAAGTTCTGAGGCCACTAAGTTTTATCGTGTGTGGTTCTCTGTAACCCGTGGTGCATCAATCTTGAGTTAACCGCCCAGAAAACCAGACCCAGAGCGGCTGAGGTTACCACACAGCTTTTGGGTCACATTTTAAATTTGTGTTTTTTCAAGATTTGGATTATGGAACAAATCCATGGAAGAATGGGATCACAGGTAAATATTAATGGCTCTATAGCATTTAATATGGTGCAAAAACTGTGACATGACATTTCATGAATTCTGAATTATGCCTTAAATCCAAGCCTTTCTGTCAACCCTATATAGATAATTCTAACTACAACATGTTGATAATTATTGAATAGTAGTTACAGTCTTTGAATATGCATGTTAAATAGATCATCATTGTAAATTCATAGTAACCTCCCAAATGTAAATTGAGCAAATGAGAGAGAGAGAGAGAGAGATGTCGCACTATTTTGTCTGAAACAAAAAAGGACTGAAGTGCATCTCAGATTTATGTATGATGATCTATAGGAAAACCAGAGATAGTTATAGCAATGCAATAGGCCAATAGTGAACCAACCAAAAATAATTCTGAATGCAAAGCATGACATATTTGTTTAATAAAATAATATATGAACCAGTTGACTTACTTGTCCACAAAAATGTGTCTTACTTGGCCAAACTTGGAACATTCTTCTTGAACATCATCTCTAATATCCAAATCAAAATCAGGATCCGTCTGCAATAAAGCATAGTAAATTTTTATCAGTTAGTTTTGTTCAACCAAAGGGAGACACAAGCTCCTCCACACTAATATAGAAGAATAAAAAAATAGTGGCTATTGGCAGTAAAAAAACAATAAGAATGCAGTAGCAAAAACACAACCTCCACAGCTGGATCAAACATATTCTTAAGCAATAGGCATTCACTGGGTGGAGACATCTCAATGGGTTGGGTAGTAACCGGAAGAGATGCCCCAGGAATTGAACCAAGACCAGGCACTGCCGGCCGTAGCACAGGAGCAGCAGCTGGAGGAGCACCAAGAACTGATACAGGTGCTAATGCCACGGAAGTGTTCGCACCAGTAGCACCCATCCCAGCAGTCAAACTGCAGATAGACAAATAAAAGTACAAAGTTAAGGGAGATGCATTATATAGAGATACCAAGAGAGCAAAGGAAGAACGATATGTTTATAATAAAAGAAAGAACATATTTAAAGCATTAAGGCTCAGGTTTCTTGTCAAGCTAACTTGTTGATATTTGCAAGAGACTGATACCATTAGAATATTAAGGTGGTGTAACAAGTTTTCCTCATGTCTCAAGTAATCATCATTCACCCACTTGAAATTCGCAGTCAATGCAATTGACATTAAATGTTAGAACTGCAGCAAACAGAATATTTCAACCAAACCACTGTACACCAAAGAATTGCAGGAGGTCCATGGAGAATGACCTTGACAAGCTAGATATATATGGAAACATTGTTGCTGTAGTGGTGGATGAATCCTGACGATAATATAGTAGAGGTCAATAACAAAAGATTTGGATACAAATGATGGCACTCTTACAAGCAAGATAATACACATTCTAGAAATTTTTACGTTCTATACCAATCAACCATGAACTGAAGGCTCTACAGCCCACATCCACAAATTAAGCAAATTAAGGAGAACTGGTATCCATCCACACACACATCAGCAAGCATCTACAGTTGTCTGCCACTTCCAATATCAGAAGTTCAGAACTACTTTGATTCTTGAGCAGTTATAACAGAATTTAAGATATGCTATGTTAAAAGCTCCAACTCAAATGAGTGAATGTTAGCATTATTATTTAGTTTGCCAGATATGACTTATATATACCACATGCTGACTGTGCCCACAATCCAAGTAATTAACCATTTATAACTTGCTATTCATGACAACCTAAAAATTGCATTTTATCTAGGTACAGGCATGCCTCCATTACCACAAATAATATATATGATTTTACATCTGATAGGTAAGATCAAGAATAGGGGCAAATAATCCAGAATATTAACAGTTTTTCGTTTACGGAACAAAGACACAAGAATGAATGGCAAAACATGACAGGCTGACGAAAATAAATTATAAAATAATACAAAAATAGCAAAAAGGATGATTCTGAATGTGAATAACCTTTTTGCAATTCCCTAGTACTTTCTCAGGGTCACTACTAAATAGCTTACAACAATGGAGTTATATGAATAATAGAAAGATAAGAATGTAAATGCAGTTAGATTGACAAAGTAACATCAAGAATATTCTGGAAAGGACAATATAACAAGGACATCAAAAAGATATTTTATCCCATCAACCTCACAAAAATATACCTGGTTGTAGTGCCACTACGGTCCAACTTCTGCATCAGAAGAGCTCTCGAGCTAGCATTCAGTGCCTACATACATCAGTGGGCACGTCATACACATGAAAAGAGATATTGTAGAAGCTATATACGTAAGATTTAACAACAGCCTCAAACATTCCTCTGCTCTCCCACTGGTGTAATAGTAATTGATTCCTCAGAATCAACGAATGTCCATGTTATCATAAAAAGTTGTATTGGCATGTTAAAAAGCAGACAGTAATATGTGCATAACTAATGTTTATCAACTTATATCTAGATAACAATTATGGAAACACAAGACAAACAAAGAGACCAGTCACCTGGTCCTTTGAGCATTTCTGTGATGTAATCATGTAACACAGCCACACAGGTCATCCAGAGTGGACACTGGCAATCTAAGAACCCACAAAAGTATTGTAAAATAACGCAGTTGCTACAGTGAAGCATGTTGATGCGAACAGTGTGCCCAGTGGATACTAAACCTAACCTATGTACAGTACATGAATACCAATATATGATATCCTTTTTCAAAATTTTAATGGGGAGCGCGAATTTACATCTTGTCCCAAATAATAGTACTTAAACCAAAAGAGGAAACATATACGTATGAAAATTCCAGTAATAAAAATGTCCCCCAGCAATGACACCCACCAAGCCTCCACCCTCATCATCATCCAAATCTCCAGTAGTTGCTCCACTGACTTGCACTCCCGCTTGGTCCGTCACAGCTGAAACCTGGTTACAAGAGATTACCATAATGTCAGGCAGCAGAACCCTTATATTTGAGCAGTTCAAACAACAAGAGGAATGCTAGTAACTCTTTTAAGAAAATGCTTACCTTAATTACTCTTCCAGCAATATCAAGTTGCCCATTTAAACTCAGAGCAGCTTTTGCATCTTCAAGGCGTGCAAACTAAATGATGAAACGGAACAAGTGAGAAACTGAGAATTATGCACCAAGACAGGAATTGCTTCATAAGGAAGTGCTTGCCTGAACAAAACCAAAACCTTTACATAACCCAGTAAGTGCATCTAGCGGCAGCTGGACAAGCTCCACCTGTCCAAATGGTTCAAAAACCTGGGAGAGAGAATTCATTAAATCAATACAACATGCACACCAAGCAATAAGGATATATAAGCAATACTGCAATGGCGACATTTCTGCCCCTTTAAAGAGAAATAACAGCACCCCCTTAACTAAGATGTTTTCAGCAATGTGAACTTCAGAAATATTTTGATATCAAAGCAAAGCCAATTATAATATATCTTAAATTTGTTTGATTCTTTACCTGTCTCAATTGATCCTCGGTAATATTTGAGTGAAGATTTCCGACATACAACTTCCTTGCCCCACCTGAAGCTGCTGCACTTGAAGAAGTATTTGACTGAACTAAATTCTTTTCAGCTTCCGACGGCTTAACCATCACCTGTTGACCAAGAAGCAGCTGACCAGAAAGAGTTATCGCCATTGGAACGGACATGACATCATAGAATTCAATGTACCTGGAAATGCAAATAGCATCATGAATATCAGAATATCCAGCAGTCAACAATGCCACATATACTCAATCTTTTTGAAACATTTAAAAAAATTTCTAACAGGTTTAGTCCCGATTACAATCTAATTGCACCCTCCATTGACCAAAATCGTTTGAAAATGCACAGAAATGGCATCAAATAATGCGGAACTGTCATGTTTGATGTTCCACACTGCTTACTGTCGCCAAAATGATCTTGTATCCCATCTTACTCATAAGTAGCTGATTATCTCAGTAGGTACACCAAATTATAAATATTCCTGCCGAGTATGAATAACCGATGAATATATACCCCCATGGAAATCATAGATGTAGCTACAGCTAAAAATATTATGTAACCATAAAACCAACAACAAGAGCAAACATGGTACAAATATGGTCAGTAACATTTGAAATCCCATAACCAGCTATGTTTCCAGGAGACCAAAAGTGGAAATTTGATCATAAAATGCAACTTTATCAGCAAAAAACTCACCAAAACTGACACCATAGTCCTACTAACTGCATACATCGCCCTCTCAGTAAGCCTGCCTTGGCTCTTCTACAGGAAGGTCGATTAAATTTAACAAACATGTATTTCGCAAAGGATTGGCGTAATGTCATTTTAGGGTACCGCCATCCCATCAGAAATTCTCAAAACTCACTAAGCCCAGGGGAGAGGACAAGCATATTAAAATAACCATTTAGGCCAACCCTTAACACTCAGTACATAGGGAGAAAGGGTAAGAGAAACAAAGCAGAGCAGCTTGGGGAGAGCATGAGTAGCAGTGCAACAGGGTAGAGCAGATCAGGGAGGGCATAAAGGCAAGGATTAAACAGCAAATTAAGCAGATTTGGAGGGTGGAGACTAGAGAGATTCGTTGGGGCCTGGAGGGAGGGAACTTGGAGGTGGTGGAGACTGGAGAGACCTTGCTTGTGGTCTGCCGTAACAGAGGAAGAAAGAAGAACGAAGGATGAGCACACCAGGAGCAGAGGAAGAGGAACAAAGGAAAAGAAAAGAGAAGTAGAGGCAGAGGAGCAAGAAGAATACCTGGCGTCGGAGGGAGGGAAGCTCGCCAGCAGCCGGCGCAATGAGGGGCAGCAGTGGCTAGGGTTCCATGTGGTTGCCCCTCTCACTCGCTCACTCACTCTCATTTTCAACCGAGTGAGACGCCACTTCTCCCGCACGGACGCCCCTGTGCAGCGCCACTTACCCCGCCTAAATGCTCCCTGCCAGCTGGCCAAGTCGCTCACCTAGCCGTTCACCAGGGACATCGAGGCGATGCCTTGAATTCCTAGGCGCCCATTAGACCAACTCACTGAGAAACCCAGGCTACATGCTAAAGAATATATCACATGCGAGTCCGTGAAAGACAATGCAGATCCTCGATCTGAGATTCTGAATCCATGGACTGCACCGAGCTAGCAATTCAGGAAACCACCAAAATATTGTGTATATTGAAGAGGGACCCAAAGGGCCATATATATAGGAGAGTACAAGAGGATATGCCATATAGAGATAAGGCATATATGGAATAGAATACAACTCTATCTCCTAATACAACTCTATCTCCTTAACACCCCCCCCTCAAATGTAAGGCGTATGCAATAGCATTGCATTTGAAAAAGGGTTAACACTAAAACAAGATAAATCCGAAGTCCGAGTCCTGATGATGTCGTCGTTGCGTGCAGTTTTTGAATAAACTGTCAAATCAAGCCGAAGAAGAATAGATAGATGCATGACGGCGCAGATCGAAGCCCAAGAGGTGGCGGCGCAGTGCACAGAGGATGCGCGGCGGCCTTTGAAGCTCGGGGCGGCGGCTAGAGAAGCGGCGGCATCATAACGACTTCTACGATCTGCACGCGGCTCAGAGAGTAGAGCGGCAGCTGCTGCCATGCAAAATAAAATTCCTACACTTCTATGACTGACAATAAATTTGTGGACTTGCACGACTTAAACGAACTAAAAATTAGAAACTACGAACTTTTGGATTGACGCAACGGAAGAATTACAAAAAATAATTTGACTGACACACTGAACTCAGATACTAGAACTGAAAAAAAAATCACCCTTAAAATCCCCCTCTTCCCCTCACTCTTCCCTCTCTCTCTCTCACCCCTCCCCCCTAACTCTTCCTCTGCGCACGCTCTCCCTTCTCCTCGTGCATGCTCACTCACTCCCTCCCACGCCCGCGAGATAGAAGAGCGACGACGAGATCCAGTGGCGGCGGTGGCCACAGGAGCGGCGGCGGCGGCACGGGCGCAGACAGCCCAGAAGGCGGCGGCCCGGGCGGCGGCGATCCAGGAAGAGGATGGCGTCGACGCGGGCGCAGCGGCCAGGAGGCGGCGTCCGAAGGCGGCGGCGTGGACGCAGAGGCGCGTAGGCGGCGGTGAATCCGAGCCGGGGAGAGGCCGAATCCGGGTGCCTCCGGCGGTTGAGATAGCCGGATCCGGACTCGGCAGCGTCGGAGGTGGCCAGATCCGGGCGCGGGCCAAGGTGGAGACGGCCAGACCAGGCGGACGAGCGCACGGCGCGGCGGCCTCGGGCGACGGCGCGGCGGCCTCGGGCGACGGCGCGGCGACCTCGGGCACTGGAGACGGCCGGATCCAGCCCGGAGGCAGCCGGATCCGGACTCGGCGGCGTCGGTGGTGGCCAGATCCGGGCGCGAGCACACGGCACGGTGGCCTCGGGTGGCGGAGACTGCCGGATCCATGCAACGATCTCGAGGTGGTTGCCGAAAAGGCGGCGGCGACCGAAGAGGCAGGAAGACGCGGCGGCCACGGGCGACGGCTCGAGCATAGAGCGGCGGCGGCGAGCAGTGACCGAGGAGGCACGGACGACAGCGCGGGCGCAGACGGTTGAGACGAGCAGCCAGCAACGTGGCCGCCCCCGGGAGAGGAGATCGATTCTCCCGGGGGCAGCAGCAACAGCGGAAGTAGATCAGAAGTAGATCGAG
This sequence comes from Dendrocalamus latiflorus, assembly GCA_017311315.1. Lineage (NCBI taxonomy): Eukaryota > Viridiplantae > Streptophyta > Magnoliopsida > Poales > Poaceae > Dendrocalamus > Dendrocalamus latiflorus. The sequence continues at coordinate 9,357,046 of CM029621.1, forward strand.
GTTAGGGTTTCAACCTAAGCTCTGTTACCATGTTATGAATATTGTGTATATTGAAGAGGGACCCAAAGGGCCATATAGGATATGCCATATAGAGATAAGGCATATATGGAATAGAATACAACTCTATCTCCTAATACAACTCTATCTCCTTAACACAGAACACCATATTCTAACGAAATTTTACGTGACTTCAGGAATCTAAAAGCTGAAGCTTGAACAGGCCCCCCTAAACAACCCACGCCAAGTAAGCCGTATGTTTGGATAATATGACACATAATGTTAGCTACTCCAAGGTAGCATGTTGTAGCAAAACAAAGCTTCTGTTCAGCATCTCACGAAAAATAAAATGAATAATAAAGACCAAGAATGAGAAAATGCCATACAAAAAACTAATATGCAAGGCTATAACAGCATATATATGTTACAGAATTTACTATAAGTACTCACCCAACTCCTTTAGAACGTCGTGAGTTTCGATCCATGATGAGGCGAACATCCCGAACCTAGGAAAAATTAACAGTTCAAGAACAAAGACTGATTTGATCCAACTTGACAAGGAACAAGGAAGCAACAAATGAACAACAACAGAAAATCTTTTATCACTAGTTAGTGTGAAGTGAAAGAATAATCCATAAACATTCAACTGTTAAGTTTGGGTTGATCTAATTAGAACAGTTTTTACTCTTCAACGGAACAAACTTATTATTTGTTTAACTTAAGAGAAAGCCTAGAGAACTAGCAGCATGTATAGAGCACATATCATAGATGTTTTTAATGAATAAAACATAGAGCACATATCACAAATGTTTTTAATGAATAAAACAAGAGCACCAGACTAACTACTAGAACAAAAAGTATGTGTAAACAGGTGAGCCTTACTTTCCCAGCCCTTGAAAAAAATTCATACACGTCTCTTTCATCTGCCTTCAAAGATAACTGCCATTATGCTCACAAGCATTAGTTTCAAATACAGCAGGTTTTGACATTTCGTAGACCACAAAGTGAAATATGTTATGTGAAAATGCAACCTGGTAAGCAAACACAGTCCTTTGATCTCTTTCTGGATCAGCTTCAGGTTCTGCAGCCTCTTCTTTCCTACGTCTGCACAAAGAAAATCTTCATAAGCGTGGATATAAAAAAATGGAAACAAAAAACAGTAAATAGGAGCACAGATTACAGAAAAATGGACATCCAATAAATCAAGAATATTTTCGAAAAATATCCCCTCCGTTTCTCAATAGTCCAACATGCAGGTTAGGAAGCTACAAGACCATGGGAAGAGTAACAGGTGTTGGAAGGTGTCAACCCTTGCTAAATGAAATGATCTCACTACTCGATTCTCTCTCCCAAATCAGTAACAAGGAAAGGAGGGAGGAAAATTGCAATAACAACTTATGGCCATGCTTGAAATGCATGAAACAGAGAATTGAAATGCATGATTTTATGGTGACAAGGATGGGACAACATATCCTAGCGGTTTCGAATGGCTTTGATTAGCTATTGACGACCCTTAAGAATGCAACAAGATCTCAATTACCCAACAGTAGCTATTGACGAGATAATAGATGGATGATAGATTGTGTCCACCAAGAGCTTAAAATTCAGAATTTCATAGGACATGGTTATGTTGTCCTCACAAAACCCTATATGTGGCCTAGCAAGTAGATACTATGCCAAACTGAGGAGGGAAACAGAGAAAAAAGCTATAGGTAGATCAAAAGCCTAAACATCTGCTATGAACACTGGAAAAGCAGAGGACTTTTAGCATGATCCACTCATACCTAAGCATCAGCAAAATAAAAAAACATACACCCACAACAAATCAACATTTTCTATCAAGTCACAAGACGTGATCTAAAAAAGGGTAAAAGGCCCTGTCTTGTAAGTTGTAAGACAATCATCATTTAGGTAACTCGACTTTAACAATTCCTGCAAGGGGGAAAAGCAATGAAATAGCTTGTTTGTGCAACGTGTCGAACACTGAGTCCTCTTAACAATAAGACGCAATGCTTCAGTGAAAAAGCCCAATACACCCCTTCACCAGCATTTCTGCAACAGAAGAAATACAGTTCAGCTCCATGTTCTGGATGCAGGAAAACTGTAATCACAGATGGCATCATTGCTCTCAGACAGAACCACTCAAAAGCACAACATGATATCATCCATCTTCTATTTACAGATCCTAGCAACCTACCTCCAATGCAAACTTCTATTTCATAAGAAAGGAGCTCAAAATAGATCAATATCAAGACCAACTGGAGATTGCTCTAGCAAATCGGATCTGCAGGTTCCCATACTAATGTTCAATCGTATTGACTTTCAAAAAGCCTAGGTCTATAACATAAGAAAATTTTAGCAGCAGTAGGCGATAGTCTGATAGAAGCAAGTGTAAAGCCACGCACTCCAAAATATGGAGCTGAGAAAAATGACAAAATTGTATGAGAGAAACGCAATTGCCCCAAAATAAGAAGGAAAACACAAATGTTGCATCTAGTAACATCATCTACACGCCCATCCCAAGCACCTTATGTAGTGATAAAACCCAATACCCCATCAAAATGCACAATCATTGTGCTATGACGGTGGAACATAACTGTCATTGAATATAAATTTGACTAAACGCGTGTGCCAAACTAACAAAAACAAAACAAATGTACCGAACCATAAGGAGGTCTATAACCCACAAAAAGGGATTAAGGATGATTAATTTTCTGGGGGTATCAAGTTATCTATAAGTATGCGAACCAATCCAATTTCTGGGGTATAAAGTTATCTACAAGTATGCGAACCAACCCATTAAACCAAATACCACTCAGTTCATATTACAGCGGTGTGCCAATAAAGTTCACAGGTGGGGAGGTCATGGATGTGCACCTGACATCGCGGTCACGGTAGTCGCGATCGCGGTGGCGATCGCGCTCACGGTCGTCGTCGTCACGGCGCCGCTCCGACCGGCTCCGGCTCCTCCGCTCCCTATCCTTCTCTCTCTGCCTCTCCCTCTCTCTCTCCCTCTCCTTCTCCTTCTCCTTCTCCTTCTCCTTCTCCTTCTCCTTCTCCTTCTCCTTCTCCCGCTCGCGGTCACGGTCACGGTCACGGTCACGGCTCTTCCTCTCCTTGTCCTTATCCTTCTCCTCCCGGTCGCGGCGCTCCCGGCTGCTGCGATGGCGCTCGCGGTCGCGGTGCCGGTCCCGTTCCTTCTCCTTGTCGCGGTCTCGGTTTTCTTCCGAGCGAGAGCGTTTGGGTCTACGTTCGCCGTCATCGCGGTCGTCGCCGCCGCCGCTCCGGCGGCGGGAGCTGCGCTCTTTCTCCTCGGATCCGGGAGCCGCGGCGCCGTTGGCCGGCGCCCCGGAGGTCTCCACCGTCTTCTCTAAGTACTCGTACTCATCGAAGTCCATGGCAACCCGCCGCTGAGGCGACGAGGCGAGAGCCAGAAACCCTAGATGAGGAGAGGGAGGGAGGGGGAGAGGCGTCGCGGAACCCCAGTGCTTTGGCTTTTTCTGTCGAGAACCACACGAATCAGCGCAGAACTGGCATGTATGGTGGCGCGCAGACCTGGCCCAATGTGCCGCCCGGCAAGGCACGAGACCGATTAGGCATCCGGCCCTTACCGTATCGTGCTATACTAGTCTGTATATTTGCTCTCCAATCGTGCAATCCAAATTTAGTATCGTTATGTATCGTATTTATAAAAATAAAATATATTTATCATACTTATAAAAACAGCATTTCTATCATTTATAGATGAACGGCAACACCGGCCAATCAACATAACGAGACCGCCAGTGGCAGACGCCTGCTGCCCTCTCACCAGACGACAGGCAACCTGCCGCCCGGTGGGGGACACAAGGCAAGCATGTCGTCTGGTGAGGGGGCAGTAGGTGATTAAGCCAGCTAATTAGTCAGCTTAATTACCTGTCCTAATTTTTTAGTATTTAGTTTTTTTGAATTTTTAAATATGTCAAATAAGCTTTAAAAATTACGAAATTTTGTCTCCCGACACAACGTACTTTGGACTGTAATTTTTGGATAATTTTATCCATTGTGAATATTGCTCAAAAATTCATACAATTTTGATAATTTTACGAGTTTTTACATATGGCAAACGAACTTTAAAAATTACGAAATTTTATGTGAAGCATCCTGACACATTCATAGTTATTATGTATTTTTTGAGGATTTTATGTGGTTCAAATTTGTCACGTTTATCCCATAATCCTATGGGCATTTAGTGGACTGCTGCCCGTTTGCGGTGGGCGAAGGACAAACCGTCGAGGTGCTACTTGCTGTGGCATAACGAATTCGAGTCAATGCACAATAACAACGTCATATGGGGTCCATAGATGGTAAATTTTGTGCATCGTGTATCGCCGTACAAGCTGTCCCTACATTGCCTGGAGGACGTGGAGCTATGGGCGACGACACATCATCTGGTGTTCTCGTACATGGTAGAGGCTTACGCGCCACAGCGTGTGATGCGATGGTTCAATTTGCACCAGGTCATGCCCCCCTCTGGACGACAGATTCCTACCGCAAGCCGTACACCAGTGAGAAACTTCATCCCACTAATGTGTGCAATTTGTATGTCTTGCTATGTAACGTCGATAATTCTAGAAATGCAAGCAATCAAGGACTGGCGGCTAATGCTGCAGCAGTGGATGACGTCATGGACAAACAGGGCGCACCTCGATGTCGTCATGGAGTAGCGTTCGTACGACATCCAGACGTACGACAAGTACCTAGAGTGATACGTACCCCAGTCATACAGCAAACTCACCATTCCTCCACTAGATCACCCCGAGCAGATCACGCACGAGGAACATCTACAACGCTCGATCGATCCCCACAACGCTTCATAGCGGTATGATAGTGTAAGACAATTCAAATATCTTATCGTTTCATTCAAGAAATTCATACTCTCGTTATTAAACTTGTTTCGTATGTCATTTCAGTTGGAGTGGGCACAGCGCATCGCAAGCGCGTCAGAGGCCACCATCAGCAGCCCGGAGACACCACCACTCCTACAGAAGACTATGAAATTCATCATAAAGCAGCCCAAAAAATAGTGCACAACCTAAGCTACGGCCGTTCCACGTCCCGTACCGACCATCGTGACCTAGCGAGTCCGGACGGCTATCGCAATCTACTGAGTCTACCTAGTATTGTAGTATTAGCCGTCGATCATCCGTGTCCCGTACCGACGAGGAGGTAACTTGTGTACAAACATACATTTTGTTTTTCTATTAGGCCTTGCGTTCCACTAACATCATGGCGTTCTCTCGTAGCAGGTTCGTCATCGAAATGCATCGCTTTTGACGTCCGCACCACCTGCATAAACTACCGCTCCCCGTTGTTCATCTTTGTTGTACATTCGGGAGATACAAGATTCGCATTGTACATTCGGAATATTTATTGTGATTAATATTGTTTCATCTTGTAGCCTCCAATTCAACGTGGGGGCAACAACGAGTCCACCGATGACGACACGGGCGCTCTCAGATGCTTCCAGAGAGCAGTACACGGCGCCAGGGTTTGTAGCATACACAGGGCAGAGCTCAGCGTTCATAGCATACCCAGGGTTGGACATTTCGGTGGGCAGAGCTCCTCTGGCTTCGCTGCAACCCCCATATGGCCGTGAATAGTACATGCCAAGAGAGGGGGCGCATTCCTAGGGATGGCAATAGAGCTCGGCGGGTACAGGTAGTGCTCGCCCATACCCGTACCCACGACCCCAATTTATGCCCACAAGTACACCCGCGAACTAAGAGTCGCCATCTGAGAGTTGAACTAATGACAGGTATATATAAGCAACAGTTGTTGCTAAGAAATATAATAGTTATTAAAAAAGTTTATAACAATCAATAGCAATTAGAGATATGCAAAAGTTTATAACAATCAATAGTAATTATAGATATTGTTATGACTGCGCCACCCGTCAATCTATATCGCGGGTAAATCTATATCGCGGGTAAAAGGGTGGGGCGGGTACGGGTGGAGCTTACCCATACCCGTGCCCGTTTACCCGACTGATAGAGTGTTCCCCCCATTTCCATACCCATGGGTAAAGAAAATATCCCATACCCGGCTCTATTAGGATATTTATCCAGCGACACAATTGCCATCTCTATGCATTCCTCTTGAGCCCAAACATTACAAGGCTCAATTTGGCCCAAATAGGTGATGCAACACTTTCTTTTGATAACTGCGATATGCACAAGAGAAATTTGAAAGTGAGACTAGATCCATTGGAAAGAGAACGAGAAAATCTTTTCAACAAGTACTCGTGAACCTCAAACGGACTTTGTATGTAAAAGTTATGCACATTTGAAGTTAGACCTGTCAGGTTGAATCCGAATTGATCTAGAGGCCTGTAAGATCGAGGAGGCCGACTAGAGGGGGGTGAATAGGCGGTCTAAAAATTCTCTACAAATTAATATTAGTAATTCAAGACCTTTTATTTTTATCTAAACCAAGTATATAATGCGGAAGCTTAAATCAATTTGGTTTAGCTCAAATAGCGCCTAGAACAAATAAATTCGCCTAAGTGCACTAATAATTCTAGCCTATGTCAAAGTTTGCAATCCTAGGTTTACAAGCAATCAAAATAATGCTAAGTAAGTGAATTGCTTGAATGTAAAAAGATCACAAGAAAGCAAACCACAAATGACACGTTCTCTTTTTACCGTGGTGTTCGGAGACTTGCCGGTCTCCCCTAATCCACGTTGAGGTAAGCCCAAACGAATTGGACCGGCTCCACGAATTAAGCCAAACACCTCAAATCCACTAGTGGTAGCTCTTTTCCGCTCCGGGTAGGTGAGCTCCAACCTTCACAACACGCCGGGTCTTCTCACAACCTTCTTTGAGAAGATCACCGCGCACGACGCCTCCAACGCCGTCTAGGAGTCGGCAAACTCCAAGAGTAACAAGCCAAGCCCCTCGCTTGACTCCCACCACGTGCAACGAATGCACAAGCTCAAATGGATGCTAAATCCAACTCTAGATGAAATACATGCAACTAGAGACCTCTCTTCTTGCTCACAAGGTGCAACACATGCACAATGGAGTAGAGAAGCTCACACTAGCTCAAGGAAGTGAAATGAGGTGCCAAAGATTGCTCTCCAACCGGCCACAAGTGAGCATTTATACCCCACACACAAAAACTAGCCGTTGGAGCCAAAACCCTGAAAAAATCAGGGAAATCGGTACTACCGCCGTACAAAGTGCGGTACTACCGCATTCTACTGTAGCACGAAGTAACGGCTAAGTCAAACTAGCCGTTAGGGCTAAATCACTGAAAAAATCGGTACTACCGCCGTTATAACCGCGGTACTACCGCAGTGCGGTACTACCGCACAATTTGCGGTACTACCTCACCTCTATTTTCAGCACGGACAGCCCTCGGAAAAATGGTCATAACTTTTGACTCCGATGTCGGAATTGAGTGATCTTGGACTCTATGGAAAGCTAATTCAGAGGGCTACACAATCCATCTATTTGCATGACCTCAAACACATTAGATCAATGCAGAAATCACAAGAGATCCAAGGAGTCACTATCACGGTCTAAGTCCGAGAAAATATTATTAGACCATGCCAAGGGATATTGTATGACCTCCAACAACTTGCAAAACACATTTGCAAACTTAGGTCATACCACAAGGAAAAGGTACATGGACTTCAACCATTTGCAAAACACATTTGCAAAGTATAGTCACATGTTGCAAGGATTAGATGCATGAGCCTCAACTATTTGCAAAACACATTCGCAAATAATAGTATCATGCCAAAGTGAGCTAGTGTAAGCGAGATTGAGCTATCAACACATGATGAGACTCAAGCTACTAGACAAGACCCCTCTTAATAGTACGGCAAACCTATACTAGCAATCCGGTCTTTCAACCAAACACCGAGACCGGTAAAAGACTAGGAACACATCCTTGGCCTTAGCTAGTCATACCTTTGCCTTGAGTCATCGTCTCGATATGCATCAACTTATGATGCATCCTTTTCATCAACTCCATCAACACATGATGGTCTTCCTTGACTTGATGATCAACACATGATCAGCTTCACTTCGGAATCTTGATGTGCATCAACACATGATGCATCCTCTTCTTGATAACCTTCAACTCATGAAGTCATCTCAAGTCATCATCATTTGTGGAACATAACCTATTCATCCAACTCATGGAAAATGTTAGTCCACAAATCGATTGTCATTAATTACCAAAACTCACCATTAACTCATAATGGAGGGACTAGATTCTCAATCTTTCCCTTTTGGTAATTGATGACAATCTCAACAAATAATGAGATAATAAATTGAATATAAACTCATTTGAATTCAAAGTGCGGTACTACCGCCGTTGTAATTTGCGGTACTACCGCTCTCCGGTAGTTCCGCAAAGTCGGCGCGGTACTACCGCTTGAGCCGGAACCAAACTTGGCGCTCTCTGTAAAAAAGGCTCCGCTCTACCTCCGGAGCTTCCGGACTCCAGAAGTACCGCTCTATACTGCGGAACTACCGCAACCTGCGGTAGTTCCGGCGTTCAAATCGCCGGTACTTCCGATCCCGCGAAAACTCAAATGCATCCGGAGGGTGCTCTCTGGAAAAAAGGATCCGCTCGAAAACTGGATCTTCCGCTCGCCGGTACTACCGCTTCTGGGCGCGGAACTACCGCTCTCCGGTAGTTCCGACGTTGAAATCAGCGGTACTACCGCTCTTCCAGACAGAGCACAGATTTGGCTTTTAAAACAGATTTTTAATGAATGCATGATCCTAGTATGATCCCATTGTATGTATAAAAGGAAACATGGATCAATACTAGTGAAACTCCAAAACATAGAGAGAGAGCTCCCCCTAAATGTGTGCATACAAGTCTATATGAAGAAAAACATATGCACATATTCATTTAAACTATTTGAAGAGTTTCAATCTATATTTTGGATATAAGGAATGCATTAGCATATGAGAAAGTGATTTTGAATGCATACCTCTTTGATTTCACCTTTCCATCCAAATGAGACTAAACATAAATAAACTTAAACAAGCATATTAGTCTCATATATGCATTTGTCATTATCACCAAAACAATATAGAAGTATTTGTTATTAACATCGAAATCTCATAATGGCATTTGTCATTAACACCAAAACCAAGTTAAACGGAGCTTGATCTTTCAAGGCCGAATTGGATTCCAAAACATGTCCAACTTGAAATCTTACTTGAATTGGTCCGAAAGTGATGTAGTGCTACAAAAAATATATTTTAATCATTAGGTAGCATCATATAGTTCATATAATATAAATCCGATAATCTAAGTGAAGTGTACGAGCTCTTGTAATTGGAATAGCAAGCATATCAAATATGGTTGTATCCACATGGGTCATGTCCTAATTACTTAGTCATTAGGAAGAAAGGAAAAACTACAATATAGTTATTTATGGAGAAAATGTGTTTACTTGTCGATTACTTGTTGGACAACTATGTAGTCGGTTTTGTTCCTCTTTAGAGAATCAATATATATTAGCCTATTCTAGTTTGGTATAATTACAATTAGAATCCAATGAAACCTACACAGGTATGTCATAGTTATTAAACCTAAGTTTATGTTGCTTATAAAGTACAAATCAACAAGTATAACCACTAGTGTTGTACTTACCGCTGGTTGTAGGGCATAAATATGAATTCCTTTTCACGGCAAGCCTCCAATGCCTTCATCATGTAATTCTCGACGAATGATGTGTCCTCCTCGATGGTATCCATGGAGACCAAGCGTGTGTCGAAAAAACCAACTAGTGATTTCGATAATCTGGCTTTAATCACCATGTATATATATACAAAAGCAATGAGTTATATATGACATTTATCAGCATTACATAAACGTAGACCGTGATTGTATGCACTTATAGTGTCTAGCATCGAATGAGTGAGACATTGAGGGCGACGAGTGTGAAAAGAAGGAATAAGTTGTCAAAGGTCCCCACGAAGACATAGTCATGAATATTGTGCTGCAGATGATGCAGCATGAACTTGACGTTGACACCCGAGCGTCGTTGTTCCTTCGGCTTGTTGGCCTGTTCCATGTAATCTCTGGCACGCGTTGCGTTGACACTATTCTTTGTTTTGTCACATGTTTAGTAAGAGACCAATCAAGCTGTCACATACATTCTTCTCTATATGCATGACGTCGATGCAGTGGCGAACTTGTAGGTGCTCCTAATAAGGTAAGTCCCAGAATATTGATCTCTCTTCTTCCAGACATTATTCTCATGTTTCGTTGATTTACATCCTTTTCCAAGCATAACATCTAAATCCTTAATTATATTATAGATCTGTTTTCCGCTTAAATGCCTTGGAGGAATTGTTCTCATTCTCTTCGTCGAATTGTTTCTTTATCCTGCGGTATGGGTGAGCCCTCTGAAGAAATCTACAGTCATGCATGTACATGATTTTATGTGAGTGCTTCAGCCACACATTCTCGGTATCATCTAAGCAGTGAGTACAGGCTTTGACCCCTTTTATACTCTGGTCCGACAGGTTAGTAAGGGTAGGATAACCATTTATAGTGCAGAATAATAAGGAGCGTAAAGTGAAGTTCTCTCAATAACATTCTAAACGTGAATATGTATGACAATGTAAAAGGCATGTATCAATTAAGACTAGCAACAAGCTCAAGTTTTAATTGATTAATTTATGCTCTCAAATTGTAGGGTTGCACAAGATTAATCTTGGCCGTCCCGCTACTAAATCATATACTCTTCCTTGATTGGTTATGCCAAATAATAAACTCGGTCTTTTGAGCTCTAGATACAAACTCTACAATCGCAAGATTAAAGTATATTCAGCATGCATGTATTCAGATTGCAGTATTCAAAAAAGCAAGACCAACCAAATTAACTTTGCTCAATAATTTATGCTTCAACTTAACAAAATTCCCAACAGATCAACATATGAATATGCTAATATCTGAAACAGCATGAACCGATTGAATGACAGCTATATCTCATAAGCAATCTATGTTTCCAGAGTCACAAGACAACAAGACTCACTCACAAACATATATATCAAGGTCTAGAGACTGCCTTCCAGAGTCACATGACAACAATGACAGCTATTAGAGCTTAATGACCGATTGAACCAATCTCAGTATATGATATTTGTTATCATCGAGCAACCAAATATCCCATAAGCAATCTATGTTTCTCAGTGCCAGGTAATGTAAAGAATATTAACAAACTTGCACAGCCCACACAGATTGCATACAAAAATCACAGACTCACTCACAAGACCGGTGATATTCGAAATCACCAGAAGAACAGGGGCTAGGGGGGCGGCGGTGACGACGGGCTCGGGGAGGTGGCCGGCGAGGGCTCGGGGAGGCGACGGCTCGGGAGGCGGCCAGCGAGGGCTCGAGGGAGGCGGCGGCGACGGCTCGAGGGAAGCGGCCGGGGAGGGCTCGATGGAGGCGGCGGCGAGGGCTCGAGGAGGCAGATCGAGAATTAGATATAGAATAACTGCAGAATACACGGAAAACCCTAGTCAGAGGGTATATATAGGGGATTATTACAGACGATTCTACACTTAGAACCGTCTGCGATAAGCCTACTATCAAAGCTCAATATCTGCCTCCTCCCACCAAATTAACTACCCTGAAATCGCCAAGCTTGCCTCCTGAGCAAAAGAGTAAAGCACCAGCTAGATCTGGATCGAAATGAAGACAGGTGCGGTTTGAGCAGTGCAATAAATGCCTACTTCCATTATCACAGACGATTTTTTATTAAAAACCGTCTGTGATAACCAGCTTATCGCAGACGGTTTTTAATTAAAACCCGTCTGTGATAATCTGGGATTATCACAGACGGTTTTTAATACAGACCGTCTGTGATACCGAAGTATCACAGACGGTTCATCGGTAAGAACCGTCTGTGATACTCGTTTTCCCCGACGCCGCCAACACAGACGGTGTCCAAATTAAAACCGTCTGTATTAGTGTTGGTCACAGACGATTTTGTCAAACCGTCTGTGATTGGCCGTCTAGTATTAGGCTTTCTGTAGTAGTGCGTTGCACACCGGACGTACATGCATGTTTGCATACTCTTCACCATAGAGGATACAATCGTTCAAACATGCATGTATTCTTTTTGCTACCATTTCCAATGGACAAAGAACCTTTTTAGTTTTGTAGATGGTTTTGGGCAACTTGTTTCCCTCTAGAAGCATATCTGCTAAAAGACGTAACAGTGCCGTGAAACTCTTATAGGACCAACCGTTGCTTGCCTTCAATTTCAGCAGTTCAAGCATGGCTGATAACCTCGTGTAATTTGACTTGCAGCACGTGAACAAAGATTTCTCTGAGTCTTCCATCAAGTCCCGGATTTAACATACTCTCTCATCACAGTTCCCTTCTGCATCGCAAAGTATCTAATCCAGATTGTCATCATTCAGATTATCTAAATCGGAACCACAATCGACATGATCATCCGACAGCATATCATTGACTTCATCGGCGATGTCATTACTACTACCTTCTTGTGTAATCTGCTCTTCACCATGACTGATCCAACGAGCATACCTCTTTTTGAAACCCCTTCGAATTAAGTATGCTTCAATTTGCTCTCAGCTCTTAAACTTCTTTAGATTCTCGCAGTTAATACATGGACAGTATATATATTCCACCCCCTTATTCAATATATCTTCCTCGGCAACTCTTGTAAAAGCAGAAGCGCCATTAATATACTCTTCACTCACACAGTTCCTAGTGTACATCTAGTTTCGGTCCTACGTTATGCATATAACAATCTAGTATAACATATTCAATTATTTTATTACTGTACTATATATGCATGATCTAAATTAAGTAGCTATATGTAGCTAGATGTAAATAATCTTCTCTCTACATCAACTTAGCTATATCTAAACTATCTTCAATTCTTCTTTCACTAAAAACTAGATCTAATTTATAATACAATTAGAAATAAATTACTAACCATAGCTAGCCAATAACTTAGTGGATCTACAATTACTCTTGCCAAATAGTCAATTTTCTTCCACCAAATGGCCTCAAATCCCTGCCTATAGCTCAATGCAGCAACGTAGATCTGGAATTTAAGACAGAGGAGGTCGACGGGTCTACACGCTATTAATATAGCAGAATTACCACATACGGTTTTTTTTATAATGAACTATCTATGAATTATCACAGACGATTCAAATTAAAAACCGTCTATGATACTTCATAATATCACAGGCGATTCATGGTTAAAACCGTCTGTGATACTTTACATACGGTTTTAACCACGAACTGTCTATGATAATTCACTTTCACAGGCTGTTTTCATCACTGGCAGTAACACAGACGGTTGTAAACTAAAATCGTCTGTGATAGTATTTAATACAGATGGTTTTAAGAAACCGTCTGTGATGTGATGTCTAACATTAGACTTTTTGAAGTAGTGTTCCTGGCTGGAGAGCTTGCGAGAGTGCTTGTAAAAATGTCAGACTATGACTGTGGCACGCTCTGAAACCAGATGATTGTAGTTTTATGTGTTTGCTTTTGATAGTTGGAAGTTACCTGATTTTTTAAAAAGTCCAAGTCGATTTCTCTCGTTGGATTAGCTTTGAGATGTGTGTATTCGGTTTAGATTTCCATGTAATACGGTTGAAAAATGTTCTTTATACTTGAGAAAGAATAAGCCACCAGCTTATAAGCAAGACAGCCCCAAATTGATAATGGTGCTGTAAAGCCTATAATATTGTTTCTATTTTTAGCGCCAGTAGTCTGTATATTGCTGGAGTATGGGCGTCCTACCAGCAAGTGAATGGTACAGATAAATGCAGGTGAAGTAGTGCCTTCTCTCCGGTTTGGCAGAGGATGCGAATGGTTGTCGAAATTTCCGTCACATCTTTGTTTGCACCCGCGAGTAGTCCTTTTCTGTCTACTTCTCCATATGACTATCCAACTAGCTACGTAAACGCGGCGTGACACCGCGCTAGCCACTGGGTGAACCGAAATAAAAGAGACGATAATTCGTGAGATGTTTCTTAAAAAATCGAGGATGTATGCGTAATTTCGGAAAAATCAAAGGGCTTTTTCGTAAAAAACCAAGAACCTACTATACATAATTTTGGAAACCGCGGGTTGCTATCGGTGAAGTGGAGGGTGTTTTCCGGGAAAAAAAACCTAGTAGGGACCTGTTTGCAAGAACGAAGGATCTCTACGCGATTCCACAAAACGCAGAGGCTTTTTCAAAAAAAAAACGACGTGGCACAACTCTCTGATCAGAAAGTCCGCTAACTTTAATATACGGTAGATTTCGTCACTCCGTCACCAGGACTGAGCGGCCAGACACAGCATCAGCAGTGACGTCATTAAGCTCTTTCTCTAGCTCTCTTATCACCTCCAACAGTTCCTAGCCTTAAGCTAGCCTACACGTACATACGCGATTATCAGGAGCTTTTGGTTTGTTGTGTTTAAAAGGTATTCTCGATTTGTTCAACACTCATCTCTCTCATCTAGTAGTTAGCAGCCTAGCACTACCAGCGTTACCGTTCTTTGGGTTTTTCTTTTCCCCTTCAATTATGAATTCAAACAACACGGTAGCATACTAGCATGCAAAAAAAGGAGACTGCCGAGGGCGTCGTCGTCGTGGGCGCCGGACTCGCCGGCCTCGCGGTGTCTCTCGGACTACACAGGTACGCATATGCCTTCTGCATGTCCAACTGTGGCATCCGTCAAGCAAGAAATCGTCTTGTGCTACGTGACTTTACGTTCACAAGCTCGTGGATTGCTTCTTCACAGAATCACAGCAGACACTTCCCATTCACCTAGTTTCCAAATCGATATGCCGTAGGAAAGGAGTGAAGAGCTTGGTGCTGGAGTCGTCGCCGGCGCTGCGGTCGTCGGGGTATGCCTTAACGACGTGGAGGAACGCCTTCCGTGCACTTGACGCCCTTGGGGTGGGCGACAAGATAAGGAAGCTCCACCAACACATTCAGGGGTGTGCAGACACCAGCTTTTCTTCCCTTCCTCGGGTCCTCTTTCCAATTTCTTCGTTTCAGATGTACTTGCATGTTGTGTAGCTAGCTCATCTTTGTCGCTGACATGACTCATGAGTGCGTAGCACTAGCACTGGCGATTTGGTTCGGTCGATATTTGCAGTGGTGAGCTCGAGCGTTAATTTTTGGGCTTTTTACAGTTACTCAATTTTTTTTTGATTTAATAGATCAAACTAGTTATTATTTAGTTATATTACCATCGATAATAATAACTATAGAATTCTAAAAAGGATAAAATTGAAAAGAAAACAAAGTCTTGTAGATATTAGACGTGGCGAGCGTCAAGGCGGTATGAGTGTTGTGGTCAGTGGCGAAGCACTTGTCGACGGCAGCGGTGGTGTAGGAGATGGTGCAGACGAGCGTGGTGAGGAAGCTGTGCCTGGTGGCGCAGTCGGAACAGTGCTGCGAGATGACGAGGGAGCGCGCGCGGGAGACACCAGTTGCGCACTACGGCATGGAGGACCTCTTGCCTTGCTTGCATCCTCACCTCCAGGCATTGTACCCTTGCTAATCGATGCATGCACGCAGTTCAGATGAGATTAAATTCTTGTTTGGTCTCCAAGCAGGATGGAGGGCAGAGGTCATCAAACGCTGCTTCGATTCGTCGCTTCTCCTCCACATAGACGCGTTGTTCCTCTCTGACCAACCCATCGTCTCCCAGTCTACTAGTGTACTTTAAGACCAGTTCATCAAGATGCCCCTTGGCACCAATTAATGGCATTATCTATTATGCTCTCATAAATTAATAATTAGGTTTAATTTTTATTACCACTCTTCCAGGGGCGGATCTAGCGGTGGGGCGGGGGGGGGGGGCTCGAGCCCCCCTACCGCTACCGGACCCTTGGAGCCCCCTAAATTTTTAGCCATGGATGTATAATGTAGAAGGGGCTGAGGTCGAGCTGAAGGTATTTCAACCCCTCCAAAAAATTTTCCTGGATCCGCCACTGCACTCTTCTACTATCAGGAAAATATACTGCAAAAATTTCCTAAATTTCCCCCCTGAATGTTCATATATAGGATGCGTGTCTTCTCTTCGTCTACTGGAGAAATTGCACAAGAGCTAGATTTCACGCTGCAGGGTAAAGGGTGAGATGACAATTATCTCTACTAAATCTCACGCAATTAATTAACTTCCATCAGGACGCTCTTCCTCGATCGTACTGACATGAACGCCACAATTGGATCGTACAGAGGACACCATGAAATCCGCCGCGTCAGGCGTGACATGCTGCTGCAGGCCTTGGAGGAAGAGCTGCCAGGAGGCACCATCCGCTACTCCTCCAAGATTGTTGCAATCCAGGAGGAGTACGGCAGCACTGCCAAGATCATACATCTAGCTGATGGGTCGGTGCTCAGAGCAAAGGTACATATATGTCGTTCTACACCTATATATCCTGCTTCCCTACTTGCATGACTCTTGGAGGAGCTCAAAATGCTCGCCACGACTCTGCGTCGGCAGGTACTGATCGGATGCGACGGAATCAACTCCGTGGTTGCAAAGTGGCTGGGGCTCGCGACGCCGTCCTACTCGGGGCGCTTGGCTACGAGAGGCCTCGCGCATTGCCCCGACGGACACGGCTTCGAGCCCATGTTCTTGCAGTTCATCGGCCAAGGCTTCCGCGCAGGCTTCGTGCCCTGCAACGAGGTTGACATCTACTGGTTCTTCACATGGTCTCCTTCCCAAAACGGTTAACCCATACCCTTACCTCAATGCATGGTGAATTCCCTCCAAAATAATGTTCAGACATTGATACCTGACCTAAGTATCCTCGCGCACGAACGTGCAGATAAGGGTGTCAACGAGAGCGCTTCCAAGATGAAGCAGCACGTACTGACCAAGCTGAGGAGCTCGAAGGTGCCCGCGGAGGCGCTGGAAGTGGTCGAGAGAAGCGAGATGAGCGACGTGGTCGCCGCGCCGCTGCGGTTCCGCTCGCCGCTCTCGCTCGTATTCGCGAACATCAGCAAGGGGAACGTGTGCGTGGCCGGCGACGCGCTGCACCCGATGACGCCGGACCTGGGCCAGGGTGGCTGCTCGGCGCTGGAGGACGGCGTCATCCTCGCGAGGTGCCTCGGCGAAGCAATACTTGGTGGCGGCGGCGTGAGGGGTGGCGCAGACGAGGACAGGATTGAGGCGGGTCTGCGCCAGTATGCAGGGATCCGACGGTGGAGGAGCGTCCGGCTCATCGGAACCGCCTACGTGGTCGGCTTCATACAGCAGAGTGACAATGCGATCGTAAGCTTTCTGCGGGACAAGGTCCTAGCCGGAGTTATCGCGAGAACGCTTCTGAAAATGGCGGACTACGACTGTGGCACGCTCTGAAGCTTAGCTGGTTGTTTCTCTGCAATCTGCATGCGTACTTTTGAGAACCTGATTGAGTGTTGGAGTGATTTTTATTTCTTGAGAGAAGTTGTCGTAATGAAGTGATGATTGTGCTATAGGCCTATAAGCATTTTTGAATTTTGATAGTTCATGTTAGCTGTGTCAGATTGTCGGTAGTCTGCATATTGCTGGAAAACGTATGTCCTAATCCTACCGCTTAGGTCTTATTTGGATGGGCCGAAATCCCGGCCCAGTGGAAGTAGAATTGGGCTCGAATTTCGACCCATTCAAACAAGGCGTTAGTGCATCAAAGATATGCATTAGTTTCAGATGGCAAATGCACGCAGCTTTCGCTTGTTTCAGTTTCAGATTTCTGTCTTTTAATTTACTATTTTTTTAATTTAATTTTTCTAGTTTTTTAGACTTTTTGGCTTTTCCCCCGTATTCTTTCTCATTGTCCATGATAGGCTAACATATTATTTATTTTTTTAAATTTAATTATGTCAAATAAGGCATCATCAGTTACAGGAAAAATAAATCAGCTACAGTGAAAAAAGCAATAAGCCATTGCCAAACTGAGCGCCCCACTTAACATGCAGATATTGTCTTTCCATCAGCCAAAGTGCCATTATTCCATAATGTATCCCTGTGGAAGAAATAGAATCCAAAATTAGGTTCCTCAAATAGCCACTACATTTTGTTCTCTCTTAACTTTTTTGGACGAGAGAACGAAAACCTAAATAAGATGCTATGCATGCACGTTCCACGTTGGGAGTCTAGTACGAGCGAATTTTAGACTGTAAGGTGTTACTAAAATCAACTAATAGAATTGGTTAGTATGTGTATAATTTTCGTCCGGGTTTGCGTTCATAACATGGACGAATGCCTTGCGTGCGCTTGATGCCCACGGGATAGGCAACAAAATCAGGAAACTACTTCTGCAGATTCAGAGGTACAGCTCTAGCTGCTCAACCTTTTATTTTCTGCCTCTTTAATGTAGTTATGTAGAACTAGCAGTGTGTTTCGCGTATTTGTACGGCTAAATTTGTTTTAAAGTTTATAATATCAAACAATATAACTTAGATATTTGAAAATATATTTACATATTTTGTAGGCTATCTAGATTTTTAAGACATCATAATTGAAGTATACGTTTTAATGGAAATGATAATAGAAGCTTGAAGAAAAAAATACAACTTGAGTAATATAACTGAAGTATAAGTTTTGATGGAAGAAAATCATTGATCTTAATAAGTTGTTCGGGTTCTAAGAAACGTAACCACCCTCCATCATACATAGATCATGTAAATGTATGCATCTATCCTTCCTCTAGTTACACTTTTTCAAAATATATGTATGCACATGTACTTCTTTTTAAATTTTAAGCAATATGTTGATTATGTGTGCAGTAAATCATCTTATTAATTTGCATAGTATTAGAGTATCTTATTCATGCATATATTGATGCACCATGGACAACCTGTCTTGAACTTATCTTCTCTCACACACTGGCTACCATATCAAATTGTGTATCTTCTATATCTTCTTGTCACCAAAGCTTTTCTGCTTTAACCTCCAACAACAACCCAACTCTTGATCGATTTCTCTTAGCTGCTACTCCTTTAATTGCAATACTCTACCACATACTTATCTTTTACTTCTAATTAATTATTGGTTAATGCTAAGCATTATGCCATCAAACATGCATACGCATGCAACTGTCGTCGATCCCTAGCGAGGACACATGTCATGCTCTCTCTGGTGGCCCCGAGCCTATTACCTATGGCTGCGTCATGTCTACTCCGAGCTCTTTGCTTGTCTACTTCTGTACGATGTGCTTCTATTCGTATGAAAGCATACGTGCTCGATGCTCTCTTCTCTCAAGTCAGTCGCTCTTCTTCTTAGATGTTGGTCAACTCAACGTTGTGGCTTCCTCACTAACTGTGGCAACCTCCCATATTTATTGATACCAACATGTCTACTTTAGTTATTGTCTAACGATACAGGGAATCTTCTCGCCATTGCTGGTGATGTCGTGCCCCTTACCAGCGATGGCATGCTCCTAACTACCCAATTTCCCTGTATCATCCATAGCTCATCTTCAATGCAAAGCTTCATCTTCTCTCTGCCAGGGCATCCCTATCATTGAGTTTCTTTGGCCACTAACTTCTTTAATAACACTGACGCTTACCACTCGTCATTGTGGCCCTTGGCTCTTTCAACTCTAGCCTTTCTTTCTTCAATAGCTCTGGTGAGTAGCACTACACTGTCCTCGTCAAACGGCTAAGATGAGCAGCATGACATTGTTCTCATCTTCGCTGTCACCGCCTCAACTCTTCGCTTCCCTGTTGGTCAATAACTTCTTGCAGGGCAGATCGATTCCATTGCACTCAGTGTGGCCTACTCTAGATGCATTCATTCTATTCTCGTTATAACGTTTATTTTTATTCATAATTTCATTTATTTTTTATTGGAGTTCATATACAAATCAAATAATTTAATTTATTCAAATTTTAGTTATTTTAGGATTTTTACTTTGAAATTTGTATGAAAATAATTACAACTTTTCTTTTATTTTTATTCTAAATTTTATTGTTGGAATTCATATACAAATCAAATTGCTAATTTTTCTTTAGTTTTTTATTCCAAATTTTAGTTGTCTTTGGTTAGAATTCGTATGCAAATCCAATGGCTAATTTTTGTTTAATTTTATTTCTTTAGGGATTTTACTTAGGAATTTGTATGAAAATTGAATTGCTATTTTATTTTATTTATTTTTGTTCTGAATCTCAGTTATATTTGGATTGTACCTAACATGGACTCTTTTCTTTCTAGACCTACCACAATCTAAACTGTAGATTTTTCTCTTGTTTCACCGATCAACTGAGAATTTCTAGCTCGTGGGAGCAAACATGATGGCTTTTTCTGTCGCTTTAATATTATAACTAGCAGGGTGGCCTATGAATTTGCATGGCTTGGTCAAATACCCAACATTTGATCCCTTGTATTGGTATACCATTGGCTCTTTCTACTGCCTTGTTACTCTATGGATGAGCCACTAAGACGTAATATACCTTGAAACCTAGATTCTCGTAGAATTCTTGGAAATATCCACTCTAAAATTGGGTACTGTTATCAGTGATTATACGACTTGGAACACCAAACCGTGTAATCACATTATTTTGTGATGAACTTATA